>OU015491.1:138196309-138903809 GCA_907164885.2 Dolomedes plantarius | reverse complement strand
ATTATATGTTTGTACCCTGTTGTAAAAGAATTGACTTTCTTTCAAAATTAAAAATGTTTTAGGACAGCGGATCATAGTTGAAGCATGAAATCTTCTTTATGCAGTATTATAAGAATCACATGATTTTTTCTGTTACGGATTTATTTTCTTCAAAGCAAACAATGACATTTTAATAAAAAAGCACTCAATTTTAACAAATATTTAATTAAAACTGAATTACTTTTCTGGTGTTTTCTCAATTTATGATATACAAGGTGTCCAAAGAAATCTTGACACATTTTAAAAATTTGTGTAAGAAAATACTCATGGTAGGTGTTACAGTGACCAAAGTGGTACGAAGCAAATTGCGTTAAGACAAATAATTAAAGTTAATTTATTAAAAATTAGCGGCATGTTAAGATAGTAATTTTATAGAATTAACCCAACAGTAGGAACTAGAAACTCACATACGTGTTACTTTATATATAAGAGTTTTTTTGGTATCTTCAATAAATTTCAATATGTTCTCATTTTGTGGCACGGAGAATGTCCAGTCGGTAATCCATTACAGCCCATGTGCATTCCAAAATGGATTCCGTAACACATGAAATTGCAGCAATTATGCGTTTTTCAAGTACTTTAAGACTATCCACTTTTGTTGAATAAAAATTATCTTTGACAAATCACCAAAGAAAAAAGTCAAGAGGTGTAATGTCTGCAGATCGAGGCGGCCAATGGATGGGACCATCTCCATAAGAATACGATGGGACCCATGACAATATCCAGTCGTTAATCCATTTAAACCCATGTGCATTCCAAAATGGATTCCGTAACACATTAAATAGCAGCAATTATGCGTTTTTCAAGCACTTTAAGACTATCCACTTTTGTTGAATAAAAATTATCTTTGAAAAATCACCAAAGAAAAAAGTCAAGAGGTGTAATGTCTGCAGATCGAGGTGGCCATTGGATGGGACCATCTCCATGAGAATTGGATGGGAACCATGAGAATATCCAGTCATTAATCCATTTCAGCCCATGTGCATTCCAAACTGGATTCCGTAACACATGAAATTTTAGCAATTATGCGTTTTTCAAGTACTTTAAGACTATCCACTTTTGTTGAATAAAAATTATCTTTGACAAATCACCAAAGAAAAAAGTCAAGAGGTGTAATGTCTGCAGATCGAGGCGGCCAATGGATGGGACCATCTCCATGAGAATTGGATGGGACCCATGAGAATATCCAGTCATTAATCCATTTCAGTCCATGTGCATTCCAAACTGGATTCCGTAACACATGAAATTTTAGCAATTATGCGTTTTTCAAGTACTTTAAGACTATCCACTTTTGTTGAATAAAAATTATCTTTGAAAAATCACCAAAGAAAAAAGTCAAGAGGTGTAATGTCTGCAGATCGAGGTGGCCATTGGATGGGACCATCTCCATGAGAATTGGATGGGACCCATGAGAATATCGAGTCATTAATCCATTTCAGTCCATGTGCATTCCAAACTGGATTCCGTAACACATGAAATTTTAGCAATTATGCGTTTTTCAAGTACTTTAAGACTATCCACTTTTGTTGAATAAAAATTATCTTTGACAAATCACCAAAGAAAAAAGTCAAGAGGTGTAATGTCTGCAGATCGAGGTGGCCATTGGATGGGACCATCTCCATGAGAATTGGATGGGACCCATGAGAATATCCAGTCATTAATCCATTTCAGTCCATGTGCATTCCAAACTGGATTCCGTAACACATGAAATTTTAGCAATTATGCGTTTTTCAAGTACTTTAAGACTATCCACTTTTGTTGAATAAAAATTATCTTTGAAAAATCACCAAAGAAAAAAGTCAAGAGGTGTAATGTCTGCATATCGAGGTGGCCATTGGATGGGACCATCTCCATGAGAATTGGATGGGACCCATGAGAATATCCAGTCATTAATCCATTTCAGTCCATGTGCATTCCAAACTGGATTCCGTAACACATGAAATTTTAGCAATTATGCGTTTTTCAAGTACTTTAAGACTATCCACTTTTGTTGAATAAAAATTATCTTTGAAAAATCACCAAAGAAAAAAGTCAAGAGGTGTAATGTCTGCATATCGAGGTGGCCATTGGATGGGACCATCTCCATGAGAATTGGATGGGACCCATGAGAATATCCAGTCATTAATCCATTTCAGTCCATGTGCATTCCAAACTGGATTCCGTAACACATGAAATTTTAGCAATTATGCGTTTTTCAAGTACTTTAAGACTATCCACTTTTGTTGAATAAAAATTATCTTTGACAAATCACCAAAGAAAAAAGTCAAGAGGTGTAATGTCTGCAGATCAAGGCGGCCATTGGATGGGACCATCTCCATAAGAATACGATGGGACCCATGACAATATCCAGTCGTTAATCCATTTAAACCCATGTGCATTCCAAAATGGATTCCGTAACACATTAAATAGCAGCAATTATGCGTTTTTCAAGCACTTTAAAACTATCCACTTTTGTTGAATAAAAATTATCTTTGACAAATCACCAAAGAAAAAAGTCAAGAGGTGTAATGTCTGCAGATCGAGGTGGCCATTGGATGGGACCATCTCCATGAGAATTGGATGCGACCCATGAGAATATCCAGTCATTAATCCATTTCAGTCCATGTGCATTCCAAACTGGATTCCGTAACACATGAAATTTTAGCAATTATGCGTTTTTCAAGTACTTTAAGACTATCCACTTTTGTTGAATAAAAATTATCTTTGACAAATCACCAAAGAAAAAAGTCAAGAGGTGTAATGTCTGCAGATCAAGGCGGCCATTGGATGGGACCATCTCCATAAGAATACGATGGGACCCATGACAATATCCAGTCGTTAATCCATTTAAACCCATGTGCATTCCAAAATGGATTCCGTAACACATTAAATAGCAGCAATTATGCGTTTTTCAAGCACTTTAAAACTATCCACTTTTGTTGAATAAAAATTATCTTTGACAAATCACCAAAGAAAAAAGTCAAGAGGTGTATTGTCTGCAGATCGAGGTGGCCATTGGATGGGACCATCTCCATGAGAATTGGATGCGACCCATGAGAATATCCAGTCATTAATCCATTTCAGTCCATGTGCATTCCAAACTGGATTCCGTAACACATGAAATTTTAGCAATTATGCGTTTTTCAAGTACTTTAAGACTATCCACTTTTGTTGAATAAAAATTATCTTTGACAAATCACCAAAGAAAAAAGTCAAGAGGTGTAATGTCTGCAGATCAAGGTGGCCATTGGATGGGACCATATCCATGAGAATTGGATGGGACCCATGAGAATATCCAGTCGTTAATCCATTTCAGCCCATGTGCATTCCAAACTGGATTCCGTAACACATGAAATTTTAGCAATCATGCGTTTTTAAAGTACTTTAAGACTGTCCACTTTTGTTGAATAAAAATTATCTATGACAAATCACCAAAGAAAAATGTCAAGAGGTGTAATGTCTGCAGATCGAGGTGGCCATTGGATGGAACCATCTCCATGAGAATTGGATGGGACCCATGAGAATATCCAGTCGTTAATCTTTTTAAGCCTATGCGGATTCCAAAAGGGATTCCGTAACACATGAAATAGCAGCAATTATGCGTTTTTCGATTACTTTAAGATTATCCACTTTTGTTGAATAAAAATTACCTTTGAGAAATCACCAAAGAAAAAAGTCAAGAGGTGTAATGTCTGCAGATCGAGATGGCCTTTGGATGGGGCCATCTCGATGAGAATTGGATGGGACCCATGAGAATATCCAGTCGTTAATCCCTTTCAGCCCAAGTGCATTCCAAAATGGATTCCGTTACACATGAAATTCCAGTAATTATGCGTTTTTCGAGTACTTTAAGTCTGTCCACTTTTGTTGAATAAAAAATATCTTTGACAAATCACCAAAGAAAAAATTCAAGATGTGTAATGTCTGCAAATCGAGGCGGCCATTGGATAGGACCATCTCGTCCAATCCACCAGTTTGAAAATTCCTCATTAAAAAAGTTTCGTACAATAATACCCCAATTAGGCGGTGCATCGTCTTGTTGCCAAATGATTTTGGAATGTAAATAAGAAATTCGTGGGACAGCAAAATAGCCATTACAGCTTAAGCCATTTTACTACTTTTTTTTTCATAGAACAACTAACGCCCTCTGTTGAACTTTTTTGACACATAAAAAACTCTAATATATGCTGTAACTCATGTGTGAATTTCCAGTTCCTACCTTGTTTCTACCTTGTATAAAATTTTTATTTATAAAATGTGTCAAGGTGTTTTGGGACACCCTTTGCAATCTATATAATTCAACTCTGTTTACCTTATTACTGGTGTTTTAAATTGCGTTAGAAAAAAAAAATCAGATTTCTGTCTTTCTTGCACTGCAACCTAGAAATTTGTGATTACATATATGCATATGAATTAAATTAATACTCCGAAAATGATAGCAATTCTATCAACTAGAGACAAAAAAAAAAAAAAAAAAAATCAGAGTAACTAAATTGTAAAACAACAGTGCTTAATAACACTGACATGAATTTTAATTCTTTTTTTTTGAAGCAGCCTAAACTACTGTTGTTTCAAAGGAACCAAAACAGTTTTCTGCCCACATTGTTTTATTTCATTGTTTTACCAAGATCTGTTTCCTTAACCTATTTCAATTTAAACGTGTCTTACAAATGCTTTTTTCAGAGATTAATGTGGCCGTTTATATTCATTTCAAAGTCTTCATAAATTCAGAAGGGTGTTTAACACCGCAAAATTTAATGAGAGAAAAGTTAACTTGCTTAGCTAGAAGAAATAAATATATTTTACATGGAGCCCACTTCCGTCCGGTTCGAGTTTTATTGCCACTCTAGTCGACAGAAACTCCTCGTTTTTGGAATAAATTTCTAACATAATTATGCAAAAATCCTCATTGGGAAGTAAGATGTCGGGAAATGGAATAAAAAGGAAAAAAAAATTGAAAAAATAATTTTCAGACACATTCAAAACTAGAATTTTTAGTTGGATAGGCAAGTTGTGGATTTTTATTAGATCTTTAGAATAATGTAAAGCAACAAGAAGAATTAAACAAGGAATCAATGTCTAGATAACTTTTGAAGAACACATGTTGTTGTTCTCCATGAATTAGGGAAATGCCTTTAAATTAGGCAAACTTCTGTTTAAAAATATTCCAGACATTATAAAAAATCACGCGAGACAAAAAAATAAGATAACTGAGATTTATTCATATCTCAGGAGCTATTCTGCTTTCAGACTACTGGATATCAGGGATGAAACCGGGTTCGATACCCGGTCTTAACAGACGATCGTTATCCTTATGACATATATATATATATATAAAAGAATTAAAGAGTAACCCAAAAAGATTGCACGTCTATGATTTGTTCCTTTTATTTAAGTAATTTACAAAAAATACAATTTTTATGTGAAATAACGCGACTCCGTGTAAAACTTCTTTTGACAGACAAAGAAATTAAAGTAGGCAATCCTGCGATATTTTATGAACTAAATAAATGTTATCGACAAGAAAAATAAATACCTAAAGACAGTAAAAAAATTGTCACTCAGGATCATCAGATGGATTTACGTATTTGTTCAGAAAAGTTTGTATGTAGCTCTAAAAGATATGGAAAATGTATACTGTTCTCCATCAAATGAGGATTAAACTTTGAGTAAAATCGTCTTAACATGGTGATATAGCAAGATTTAAAAATGTACATTTTATCTAACAATGTGTCTCTTAAACTTACATATTAAAATGCATTACACAGATCATAAGCAATAGGTAAAATAATTTGAGATGCCGTATCTAATTATCATGTGCTAGAGTATAAATGGGCTGTGCAAAGGCAGTCATTCTAGAGTTTCAGGAACAGCGAGGAGGATTCTGAAAAAAGTTCTTGGTATCCTTCAGGCGATAACAAAACTGTGTTGGAAATTAAAGATTACTTAGACTGCTCTAGGAAAAAAAATCTGGAAAAAAATTAACATGATATGTAGAATTAAATATTTGAGGATACTATAAAATTGGACATATTTTTGGAAGCCTTGCATTTCAACATAAGGTTTTACAACAAACATGAGTAGAGTCATCTATTTTAATTCATGAGAGTTAATAATTTTTGATCTAGGAAGGCACGAGAATTTAACAGTTAAATTTATTTTTATTCCCTCGGGGGAGCTTGTAACGCCTAGAGGGCACGTTATTTTTTTAAAGGACTGTATCTAGTATATATATATATATATATATATATATATATATATATATATATATATATATATATATATATATATATATATATATATATATATTTCAATATTCCCAAAAGAATTTTTTTTGTGGTTCATACTCGTATTATAATTTAAAGGTATTTATATTAATTATGCATTAATAATTACTCTTTACGTTGAGTTAATACTATAGAATTTGCTTACCACCTGAAAGAGATATAAGCATACTGAACTTTGTGAATGTTCTGTGAAAAGTATGTTGGACAGAATTTATTCTTGCAACATCTAATGAATATGTTACCGCTAAAGTGCAGAAATCAGTTAATGTGCACATTACCTAGCTAATCTGCAGATTAACTGATTTGTTCCGTTAAAGTGCGGAAAATTGTTTCATTTCTCAAATTACCTAGGTAATCTGCAAATTACCTAGATAATCTGCACATTACCTACTAGGCACTCTTTAAAGTGAAAATAAGATATTTTTTGGAACAACAGCAACGTTTCTGTACGCTTAAATTAACATAATGTTATTTATTTATTTTTCGATATCTAAAGAATCAAGTCAATACAATCAAACAATCAACAAATCAGTCGATAGAATTAACCATCAATCAATTAAAAAACTATAATACAAAGAATCAACCGGCTTAAAATATTATTACAATCAAGGGAATGAATTTACAAAACATATAATAAAATTTCGATTACTTATAAGTGCAATCTAAAGATTGTTGATACTTTGAATTACATAGCAATTGGTTTTTGTGACAAGTACACCTATTTATGGTACATTTAGATTTGCTTTCACATTTTCTGAAACTCTGCCCAGTACCAAAGCAACGTGCTCTTGCTCTGTATCAGGAAAAGGGAACGAATTTCATTTATTTTCAATGCCACAAGATTCTGTGGCATTAAAAAGAGGTTGAGATGCATATTGCATTATAGTGACTGGAAATTCGTCATCTGGAATAGAAAAATGGCATAAACGATAAACGAGGAATGACGACCCAAAAATTATGAACCATGGAACATATTTATTTTGAGGAAATATGAAGAAAATGGATTAAGGCCTCAAAAAAATACAGAACGTTTGTCATTCTATGCGACTATGAAGACCGGTGGATGAGTCTTGAGTCCCCATGCGAACAGCACCGTTTTCGAAGTTCAACTCTCTCGCCTCATCTTAGGCATTCTGTCAAGTCCTTCTCTGGAGTCTGTCGTCCAACGGGTTGGGAGAGATCTCTTCTTGCAGGTGGCTGATGAGTTTTGCATCTGTCCAGCAGTCCGCCAAATTTGGCGAATAGCGCTCGCCAAGCGGCAAGAAAAACTACGAAAACAAAGCGACACAAAGAGAAGCGATTATGCATGCTGTACAAGAAAAAAAATTTATTTGTACAGTCACTTATTTGTAGAGTCAAATATTTTAGCTATATGGAAGAAGGACCTTTGTTCTGTAGAGTGAAAGATGAAGTACACCAGAAATGTTCACAGCACGAAAGTTCTATCAAAAATGAAGATTTGTCTATCGTTTAAGATGTAGAAATGACAGTTCATCAAGGCAGGCCGGAAAATTTAAGACGCAAGTCCGTCTCTTACGGAGAAAGGATCTTCCAACAAAACTGTAGCCGTAAATGGTTCATCGAAAAATTATTAGTGATGGTACATTACATGTAGAGGACCGGAAGAATGTTAACTAGTGGAAGTACAAGAAGATTTACTGAGGATACATACGTTGAAGATCATTGTGCCGCAGGATTGAATTACTTCAGGTTCCTATACTGCTCACAACCACTTTCTTTTTATAAAAATTTACTGAGGAAGAAAACTGCTTCAAAACCACTTGTTGGTAGAAATAACAAAATTTATTATCTTCATGAAAATAAGGAATATATCTTGATTATTGAATCATAACAAGAAAAAAAAAGTCTGCTACATAATAGAAAAGAGCTTCGGGTCTACACGACCACTTCGGTTAGCATCAAAAATAAAATAATAGTATTGAAGGAATGTTTTTAAATATATGCACAAATATATCAGATCACGAGAATGCACTGGTACTCACTATTCGACAAAAAAAAAACATCCCCCTCACCAAGTCACGGCCAAACAAAAGGACCGATAGCTCGGATCAGGGTCTCTTAGAGAAAGTTTTTATCTACGAATCTATATTCTGAATCTCAGCATCGCATCTACTTTTTTTTCAGCCCTGGACAACGCAAGGAGAGAAGGGTTGCCGTACAACCAATCTCGCCAAGGCGTGCAGAAGGGAGAGGAGAAAGAAAACCTTAAAAGCGCCCCGACACATTGCCAACACCTTGTGTCCATAACATAAAATACGCGAAGCATCGCCAAAACTGGAAACCTTAGGTACCACATTCCTCTTGCCAGAAGAAAATGCCAGAAAAACCCTTTTAAGGAGTTTCATTGGCCGAGACTGGCTGAGCTTAACCAATCAGAGGAGCTGGTCAAACAGCGCGAAGCCCAAACGCCTGTTCTGAGAAAAACTGTTTCCCATGCAAGAGAATCGTAAATAAATTACGTTCGCCGCAGGCGCGCGGAAAGGGGAAACAGGAGCCTTTAGCATAAACGGAGTTTAATAGCTTAAGAAGACCCATCAATGCTGTTAACAAAAACACGGAAACAGGGAAGAAAGGACATGTTATTTCGTGGACACGAGGCTAGCAATTAGGGGACCTAGCTGACAAAGACTTAAAGAATTTAGGACGGCAAATTGCACTGCCTGATGTTATAAGATAGGCTATTCTCAATTACCGACCGAACGGACTTAAAGTAACAGAGACCTCCCATGACTAAGAGCCTGGGAAAAAAATAAATTACTATCAGATAAGGAAAGGAAACATAACTAGCAGATTTAAGATTAAAATTAAAGTTATAATTTAAAGTTTAAGAGAACTACATAAATTAAATTAAATTAATTAAAATAAAGGAACCTGTAACGAATTCCTCGTTACACATGCATATCTCAGGGAGGCGAAAAGTAGCCAAACTTGTAGCGTAATATAACAACCCTTTCTCCCCCGCACGAGGAATTTCAATGATAAGAAAGCGGGGTGTGTTCTTAGCACTAAAAATTTGGCTTTCGTTGAATAAAACTGGGCAGTCAAAGGGCAGTATCCATATTTATGTGGTACTCGCAGCTGTTAGGGAAAAATCTCAAAAGAAAAAGATAGTTTTAAAGGACTGTACAAAACGTTACGATATGCTGTTTGACGTAAAAATATTTCTGCAGCAGGGACATCTTCTTTCATTAAAAATCTCTCTTTTCAAACACTGAATTCAGATCTTGCATACAATTGTTTTAAAATACCCGTTTTAATACCAAGTTTATAAAAGCCATCCTCTGTTTTACTAAGAACCACAGCTAAAATTGAGCAGGCACCAGTTTCTGCTCTTTTTACTTCGGGTGCTTCAATACTCTTGAAGAATCTTTTCTTCATTTTACTCACCAATTCGATGCTTGCTTGCATACTAGGAGCTAAATTTATCTGCTTTAAAAAATCACAACACAAATCAGTTAATCTGCAAATCAGTTAATCTGCAGATTAGCCAGGTAATGTGCACATTAACGGCTTGGGAGTTTTAGCGGTAACAAATTCATCCATCCTATATTAACAGGGCAGGAAGAATCAAAGATAACGTTCACGGCTGAAGGCTTTTACTGTTCAGTTACAAAGTTTCGAAGCTTTAACACAAATCTTCCCTCCAAATGGTAGCTTATCGGAATTGAAACCATTTCTAACCCTATTACAAAAATTTTCAATAAAAAACACCCGAAAGTGAGTACCTTCAATGTTTTCTAACTGTCATCTGTCGGCTGAAAGAAGAATTTTTTATTCATTGCAAAACTCTTTTATTTTCAGAAAGACATCACCAGCTCAGTATTGCTGTTCCAAGCCAGGGAAAATGTAAGACTATTTTTGAAAGATAGCAATTCAACCACAAAAGTTTTTTGTAGTGCTCAGCAAAATGAGGAGAAATGTCCCCGTCAGTCATTAGATTTATAATAACAGGAAAGAATTTATATATTTAATTCAAGAATTTCCAGATAAACTTCATTTTTCGTGAAAAGCCGAAATTAGTTTGATTTCTTCGTACCTGACAAATAGGCGTTGACACACTGTACTTAGATATCAGTACTACAAGTATTTGCATATTACTGGATACGAAAGTCAAGATTTATTTACAAAGGTTGAAGTACAAAAAATAATAAAACACTTATAAATATCTAATATATTAAAAGATGAGATTAAAAGTACAAAATTAATAGCCAAAGAAACTTTATCACTGTCGCTATCACTCCTTACAGTACAACAATAACATAACTCTATACTCCTTAATAATACTTGGATTATATATAGTAACAATACTTTATATATTATTTAGATATAATGCATTTTAATATAAATTATATATTATATAAGTATTATGTTTCATATGCTATTAATATAGGTATTTTCTTTTTTATTATATAATACTTCTTAATATTTATACACAAATGCATTTATGTAAGAATATAACACATTTGTGTTATATGAAAGATTTATTAATATGTTTTTTTAGTAAATGTTTCTGTACTAATGAAAGGAGCTCAGCTGCTGACAACAGCATTAATAGTTAAAAAGAAGTAATGCATTACTTTACGACAAATCTTTATTTTGTTTTCCCACCAAGAAATATTTCTCTACTTTAAAAAAAATATATTCCAGCCGATAAAATGTGTCAAGTTTATTTTAACTATTTTTATGTTAACAAAAGAATTTTAACATGCAAACTCAAACGCAATTTCAATACCATTTTTGATCCAAATTCTGCGCAAAATTAAATGTCAAAGTAAGTAATTCAGAAAGGCAATTCGAGAGACAGTTAAAAAAAGGGAGTCATCGAAGTAAAGTGAGAGAATTTAAGAAACTGATACGTGGTGACACTTATAAAAGCAGTTTTAAATCTTGAAGCAGGAAAAACTGTGTTATGTATTTTTTTTATAAAAAGAATAATTCAGCTAAAAGGCTTAAAAAACAATTTTTTTTCTCTTGTATAATTCCTCAAATTTCTTTTGAAAAACATTTATTTCTCTCTAGGCATTTGTTCAGACTAAAAGAGCAATCTATCTTTTTCGTATTGCACTTCAAGCAGTGAATAGAAGGGCTTTTTCTTTAAAATGAGGCACTGATGTCCTGTCTTACATAATTGTACAAATTATAAGATGGTCTTTCAATTGGACTTTGTAAGCTAATTTGTAAAATTTTAACTTTCTGGAGAGCAAAAAGTTCCGAATTATACAGAGCGAGAAGAAGAATTCTTCCTTTTGATAAAAATGACTCGCGAATCACCTGTACCTCATTTTAAAATGGAAAGTAAAGTTTTGCGAAGTAATTTTTAAGGCATTGTTAGTTTTATTTTATGCGTAAATAAATTTCTTTATAAAAGAAATGTTAATGCATGAGAAATGGCACAAAAATTTCGACCATGGCCTTTAACAGGCATTTTGTAGTCTTAACTTACGTAACAAAGGTTTCTTTTTTTAAAAATCTAGTTAATAACTTTTCTGTGCTAAAATAATACGTGCTTGGTTGCAGCCTTTGAGATGGTTTAAAAATATGATTTTACACTGATACGAATCCTAAACGAATTTATTTCAAACAACAGACTTTCTTTAACAATCTAATTGTTCCCCAGAAGTTCTTTGTTAGTCCACTTATTTAATATTATTTTTAGTGGACTCATGCATCTAAAGGTCTTTGTAAACTTCATTTAAGGAGAAAATATTTGTTTGTTCTTCATGAATTTAGATGAAACAGCACGGAATATAGTGGCATTTTATGTTTCTTAAAATTAATAGGGAACCTTCCTTAAGTGGTTCATTTAGTTTTATCATGCTGTTACCCAGCTTTTATTTGGCAACCACTTTTAAAGAGATTTACTAAAGTAATTTTTAGGAAGAAAATTATGTAAAGTTTAAGGTCACTTGACATATTAAACTTCCTTTAGAATGAAGTTTCGTTTCAAAATACAGCTTTTTCTGCAAATAAAGCATAATTAATATGTTGATTAAAAAATTTTATAAAAAATAAGTCTAAAATTGTTATTTTAATGGGATTAAAAGAATTAGAAAAAAGTCAATGAATAGGTTTATTTTCTTGAAGGTGCAACTCTGGTAAACACTGTGATTTTCAAATGCTTCTTACACTCTCGAAATTTAAACTTAGCTGACACCACTGATCTAGAGCAGATAATTTAGTGATTTTTCTTCAGTAAAAAATCACAAATGTCAATTATTGAAGACTTTAATAGAAATCTTATACCTAAACAGTTATCTTAAAGCAAGGGTTTGATGACATTTATTCATTTATTTCACAAATGTCAATATTTTGGCCACTAGACCTCGGACTCTCTGATATTTTATAACAGGAGAATTAAAATTTAAAAGTTCGGGCACACTTTAAGATATAAAGCAGTCATTGGTTGATTTGAATGGTACGAATCGCGGTCGGGCGAATCAGGAATAGATGAGCCCGGAGGCAGTCATGGCCTGTCAGAAAGCGATTGCAGCAAAACGCGGTAAATCGGGAACAAAAAAAATCCTTACATAGAGTTGCCAGGAATTTTTCTAGAAGATTCAATAGACTTCAATTTAAAAGTATTTTTGGAGGTCATTTTTATTAAAAGCTTACAGGAATAATAAGTCAAGGGTGTGTTCGGTTTCTGAAAAAAACCCTTGCACCCTTCTAGGCCAAACGGTTCTCTTTCTCAGTTCCAAGTAAACTACAATGTGCAGAGATCTACTGAAAGTAGATCCGGTGGATCATATCCTTCATCAATTTTCCAGGGCTGAACTAGAGTTGGACGAAATTACGGATTTCTTAAAAGCCGTAAAAAAAAAGGGAACTTCGCTCGTCTTAAAAGGGAGCGAAGGGCAAGCTGTTTCTGAACTACGAAAATAGCCTTCACCTCACTATCAGTAAACTACAATGTAATATCAAGTAAACTACAATGTGCAGAGATCTACTGAAAGTAGATCCGGTGGATCATATCCTTCATCAATGTTCCAGGGCTGAACTAGAGTTGGATGAAATTACGGATTTCTTAAAAGCCGTAAAAAAAAAAGGGAACTTCGCTCGTCTTAAAAGGGAGCGAAGGGCAAGCTGTTTCTGAACTACGAAAATAGCCTTCACCTCACTATCAGTAAACTACAATGTAATATCAAGTAAACTACAATGTGCAGAGATCTACTGAAAGTAGATCCGGTGGATCATATCCTTCATCAATGTTCCAGGGCTGAACTAGAGTTGGATGAAATTACGGATTTCTTAAAAGCCGTAAAAAAAAAAAGGGAACTTCGCTCGTCTTAAAAGGGAGCGAAGGGCAAGCTGTTTCTGAACTACGAAAATAGCCTTCACCTCACTATCAGTAAACTACAATGTAATATCAAGTAAACTACAATGTGCAGAGATCTACTGAAAGTAGATCCGGTGGATCATATCCTTCATCAATGTTCCAGGGCTGAACTAGAGTTGGATGAAATTACGGATTTCTTAAAAGCCGTAAAAAAAAAAGGGAACTTCGCTCGTCTTAAAAGGGAGCGAAGGGCAAGCTGTTTCTGAACTACGAAAATAGCCTTCACCTCACTATCAGTAAACTACAATGTAATATCAAGTAAACTACAATGTGCAGAGATCTACTGAAAGTAGATCCGGTGGATCATATCCTTCATCAATGTTCCAGGGCTGAACTAGAGTTGGATGAAATTACGGATTTCTTAAAAGCCGTAAAAAAAAAAGGGAACTTCGCTCGTCTTAAAAGGGAGCGAAGGGCAAGCTGTTTCTGAACTACGAAAATAGCCTTCACCTCACTATCAGTAAACTACAATGTAATATCAAGTAAACTACAATGTGGAGAGATCTACTGAAAGTAGATCCGGTGGATCATATCCTTCATCAATGTTCCAGGGCTGAACTAGAGTTGGATGAAATTACGGATTTCTTAAAAGCCGTAAAAAAAAAAGGGAACTTCGCTCGTCTTAAAAGGGAGCGAAGGGCAAGCTGTTTCTGAACTACGAAAATAGCCTTCACCTCACTATCAAAATGAGTAGTATGAAGTCCTACTGGTAAATGGTCTATTAAAAAGGGAACGTCAGTATGAATGTATAACCATTCGTCTGGTGTAGAAAGAGTAGCAAACGAGTTAATACTTCATACAGACTGGATAAAGTCTTTCTGTTATTTTAGATTTCAATCTGCATTGTCGTCAAAAGTTCTCCAAAATCATTATTTGGTAGCCTGATTAACTTTCGGTAAAGGATAAGAGCATTTTCCTGGATCGTCTCTACCATGGGCTGGTTTTCAGTAAGGAGATGCATGGCAAGTACATGAGTTGATGCCATGCATCTCCTTACTGAACTGTACTGCCTAAACCGTTAAGATTTAGAAGACATACAAGTTGTAAAACAAAAGTATTTGGAATTTGTTAAAAAATACTGGGTTACATTGGATTTGTTGATATAGGATATTTGAGGTCATAGGAAACGCGGTATGAGGTAAACTGCAAAGGATTTTGGAAAAATGATGGTAGGAGTGGCAACAAGATATGTAATGAATGTTCTTACCTCCGTGGACTGGATGGCTGCATCATGTCAGTCACTAGTTAAAATTTAGAGAAATTCGGATTTTGGAATTATTTTCATCTAGCGCACTTGTTGGCATTTACTATGATTTGTCCATATCAAGGTGCCCAATCTGGGTTCATAGCTTCGGTGAACGTTGAAAATTTATATTTTTGAACTGGATATATTATGGTTAGTAATAAAATTTAAGACAATACCTAAAATATGTTTATATTGAGAAGTATGATCTTTACATCCGGATTTTGGGTAAGCTAGGTCAAACATAGGACAAAAACAGTTATGATGGAAGAGTAGATGGCTTAAGGCCAGGACGAATTAAATATAGGATGTTAATCTGTAAACTATTTGTTTTAGTTTCAAATCCCTTTTCTTCCGAATCCCCTTTCAATATTCATAGCTTTATAGTTCTGGTTTAAAAAATATTGTTTGCATTTTGATGAAACGTTATATTCCCTCCCTGATACTTAAAAGTACGCTCGTCAACCTTCATTTTTATTAGTGCTCTTTACTGTAATTTTTAGGGAAAAAAATAAATTTAAATAAATAAATTAGTAGAAAACATTGATTCCCATTTACAATCATAGCCAAATGTCTAACATCAATGTGTTTTTGGGACTTATAAGAGCATCTACTTAAGGAAAAGCAGGCAGTGGCAATCTTCCACAGGGCTTCTGGACTGGATATTATTGTTTGTGTTTCACATCAAATGTAAAATTTTCGCTATCAATTTTTCATATTTTATTAATTTTTCATATTTTATTTTTCATATTTTCAAACAGAAAAATTCATGTTTTGACTATTTAAAAACCGTTAGGTTGACAGGTAGATAGTAACAGCTCCTGTTTAAAACATAAAAGAGATGGAGGTTTGAAAACGAATATGTAACTTGCCTATAATATAGTTCGTTAGGTAAATTAAAAAAAATATGTCGTTTCAGATCATTCATTTCTAACGAAAACAGAACAGGTACTCGTTCATGTGCATTTCTTCCTTTATTATGTATCTAACCTGTTTAGCTTATTTTTTAAAATTTAAAATGTGTAAATTTTAATAATGCTTAATTAACAGAGATGAAAGTTCTTCCAGCATATTTCATTGTTCTAAGATGGTTATTTATTTTGAGACTGTTTAAAAAAATGTTACCAAAATATTTTAAAGCATTTATTATAAGTAATACGTCGTCCCGCCGTGAAGCATCCAACTTCGTAGTACCTGATGATTCTATCGTTTTTCGGGCTCGATGCAATCCCACCTCGCACGGAGTAACGCAGATACGTATTGTTTTAGGACAAACGGAGCGACAGGAACAAACGCCATATGGCGATGTCAAGGCCCCAACGTCCATGTCACTCTTAGCCCTGGCCATCACCCGGTTTCCAGCCGAGACTGCGTGGAAGTGGTGACAACCAAAGCTGTGAGGGTGATACAGTGACTCCCTCAGAGGATCCCACTCCCCCAGGAGACTCACAGTCGCGTTCTCCGTTACCAAGCGCCAAGGTCCTCACAACGGACCCCGATGCCCTGGGAGCAAGCCACACCAACAACCCAACTCCGGCCCCTCGGCCAAAGCATTTATTATAAAGTAGAGTTTAACAGAGTATTCTGTAATCAAGGGATAGAACTATATGGGACATAGCTGAGGAATTTTCCCCAAGTCATGTCGCTCTCAATTCATTAGTTACAGTGCGCGTCAGTAAAATAATTGATTAATTGATAAAACCATCTGATACATCAAGCACACAACAAAAGTAACTATTAATAAGAATCTTTCTGAGGATTTATTAAAACGCCTTCACCTTAATTATTACAACAATCGAATAAATACCAGACGTTGCCTCGGGAAAAATGAAGAAATACCAACAATTCAATATAGGGTATGCTATAGGAATAGATGTATCAATAACTTTATAAGTCGGTCTTAGTGTAAGAAAAGTTTTAAACTACGCTTACATCAGAGTAATAAATTTATAACTGAAAAAGCATAAGACAAAGGGAAATGAGAAGTAAAACATATAATTTTGAAAAAAGTATCTTCATGCCCCACTTCCAATTTTGGGGTATTTTTTGCCCTTTTGTTTTACATTTTCTGTTTTTTTTTAATTTTTGCAAAGTCTCATGTCGCTTTTTCAAGTTGTAAAAAGAAACAGAACCTTAAAATAAATTAGCACACTTAGCTTCAGCCGAATAAGAGTAAATATGACTCAAGAGCTGAGAAAGGGGAAATCAGATTTCCCAAAGGAGAAGGAATTCTAACTTCAACTTATTAGCAAATTTAAAGGTCTATCTAAAAAGTAGGAGAGTTAGACCATTACTTTCCGATGTTATTGCTTAGACAGAAGTAAGTGAACAATCGACGACAGTTTGAAAAATAAAGAGCTGTGGTGAGCTTAACCCTTAAGTGGGAACATGATTCTTTTCCCGCTTAGTGGGAACATCTGCCTGGAAGGCAGATATAGATGGATTACCTCTTTCCTAGGTATTTCTAACTAGAAATTCAGAGGGTATTTGTGGTTTATTACATTTCATGGTAGCCATAATCGTCAAACTATTTCTCCTTAATTCTTGACCAGCTTCTATTGAACAGAACCAATTATGACTGGTTATATTACGGTTCGTTTTGTAGAGGCATTTAAGAAAATCAGTCTTATTCAGCCTTCGTTTCAAAACAGGTAATATAACACAGGGTTTAGGCCAAAGTCACCCCCAGAACCTCCAAAAACTCAAATCTTGAAAGATTTTCAGCCTTGCTGTACATTTTATACAAAATGTATGAAGAATATCCGCCTGACAGTCAGATATTTAAACATACTTAGTGGGAATATATGCGTGTGGTAGACAATGTTCTAGAAAAAAACGCACGTATATGGACCATAGAAGGCTGACGTCACGAATCACCCTTCCACACTGAAGACAGGATGTTCACTGTAGCACTTGTAGACTCCCAGTACCCATGGTCGAAGTGTCGAAGGGGGAGGGCAGTGTTGAATAAAGAAACCATAGCTGCCTGAGAGGCCTATGTTCCCACCGGAGGTTAAGTTGAACCGAACAGATCAAGAGAGAAAGCACTGAAGAAATATAGTGTGCAACAGAACTGTCTTCCTTGGATTATCTAAATTTAAGATATGTTTCGTTTGAAATACGAGCCATATACTTCCTTATTTGGAACTCGTTAGCACAATCATGCTGTGTACGGAAAGAATTGGTGTTGCCAATAACTTAAATATTTTTCTTTAATTCAAACATTCAATTGGAACTCAGTTTGATGCATTGACTTATTTAAGATCCAAAATTTACACACTCGTTTTTAGAAATTTGGTTATTAGCGTACGTAATTATTGATGAATACTTGATTTTTTTACTATTGGTTACCGGCCTGCGTAATTACTGTAAAAAAGCTTCTATTTTACGAGTTAAACAGAAAGATCTGTGACACGAAAATAAAAAACTGCAACACTTAAGTGGGTCAAAACTTAAAAAAAATTTGTGGCAATATTGTATGCATGAAAGAAGCACATGAATATTCCCCTCTGAGGTGCGAACATATGAAATAATTTTTCTCGGGAGATAGATGAGCGAAACAATTGTTTCATTACAAAGATTTAGAAAGAATACTTTGTTGTAACTCAATAAAAGAAATAATCTTGAAATTATGTCGTATTATAATATGCAGAAAGGAAGATTTTTTTTTATAAAAGCATGAAAATAAAAATACTTGAAACAAGCATTTATTTTAGGGTCACATTGCAATGAATTTAAGACCTTTTCAATAACATATATTTCAGATGTCTTGTTCTTAAATTAAATTGCTAGTACTTTTCATTGTCGAAATGTAATTTTAACTGTTCCAATTATAAATTGTGTTTCGTTTCTATGTTCTGGTAAACAACTAAGTAAAACACTTTTCTCACCTAAAGCTAGGAACGTCTGAAATTGAAATTCCTGGTAATCAGGTCTCCATATAAAAAAGTTAAAATGAAATAAATATATTTGCTTCGTGTTTTCTATTTAAACATCAAACATATTTTTGTCTTTGAAAGTATTAGGTGCCTTAATTAGATTTTGTGTTATACTTAATCTGAAGGTTTAGGATATCAAGTTAAATGTTTTATCCTAAATTACCAATACACAATAACACATAAAATGTAGGTAATTAATTTTACACTTATTGATTTTGCTTAGTGATAAATTACCCTTATTTTATGCATCGTTGTGCATTCATTAATTTGTATCGGAAGCGAATTATTTAATAGTCTGTTTTATATAATCATCACGCATTGTGATATTCATGCAACCAGTATATAAAAGTTTTACCTCTGTAGTGAGAAGTAAAAAATTATATCATATATTTGATAAAATTTATGTATTTTAAAGTTTGTTTTTTGTATGAAGAGGATGTCATGTAAATGATTGTATATTTTTCAAACAAATTTTTTGTATTTTAATTTTGCCTTGAAATTTTTTTACTGAATCTTTTTTGATCGATTTGAAAGCATTTTGAGAACTTAGTTGGAGCCCTTGATTCAAAACCGTTGTTACAAAATAACAATTTCTCTTACATACATTTGTTAAACTAAAAATTCAAAACGTGGAGGGATGATTTATTTCCTTCTGCCTTAAATTTGTTTGCTGAATGATTATATTTCAATATTATAAGTCTATATCTCAAGTAGAACTCTTTTCCATTGACAATGACATAAGTTCACTTGTAAAGTGTCTCATTTCACAGTACTTACTTAGAGACAGGTGGTCGAAACTACAAATCTAAGAATGCTGCCTAAAAAGAAATCTGTTCAACTGAAGGGGTGATCTCCACCACTGACATTAGATCATCTATTTTGATGTGTCCATATGAGGATCCAGGGAGAAAGCAGTCGAGTCAGCCAAAGGAACACTCAATTACTAGTTATGACAACGCATTTGAAACTTCTTCATAGCCTTGTCAAAAAGTTACTACAAAAAGAGCTCCTTAACAATTGACAACAGGATTGGAAACGATTGGCCAAACGACAGACCTATCAGTACTTACCAAAGTTTATACTACAGTGTCAGGGACCCCGGATTACTTACATAATATGGACATATTCTGAACATTTAAACAGTTTGAGTCTGAGTCCAAACAACCAAAGCGTTTGTGGAAAGTAAGACTCAGTAGGGATTTAAATCTTTAGGTTTAAATAAATGTATCCCCCTAGGGCCCAATAATCTAGACTGACTCTTAACATTTAAACACATTTAATTACAGAACGAACACAGAACACATATTTCGCAGATTGCTCCGGAATACGCATTCCAGGGCATGCACTTTCTATCTGGGATGAAACCATCATGGGGCATATTTGTATAAACAATTTTTTATACTGTAGCGTACTGGAAATAGAGGTTATTTTTCCCGAAACCCCACAAGCTCTTGGAAAACACAGCTGCATGTTTTCAAGGAATGTGTTGTTCGGTTCCACCAGTTTTGGAACCCGTGGGGGAATTAAAGACCGTTTCCCTCACAAACAAGCCACTAAAGCTGTCAACTTAACTGTTCGGAATGTAATAAAATTCGGCTTCTCCAGAAGAACTGTCAGCCGATAATCTGGCGGCTCCTCCGCCCCTTTCTGAAAAATCCAGACATTGGGAGAGACGCTTCATAGATTCCGCACCGTGTAGACGTGTTTTTCCTAGGCTCCTGTGATTTGGGCTGAGAATGGGCCTGGAGCGTGTGCTTGTGAATTGGCACGTAAAAAAATGAAGTGATTACATCGGAAGTGTTTAATGTTTAATTCTTTTTGTAAATAAATCTTTTTGTTATGTTTTGTTTTAAAAATTTGGCTTTCGTTTTAATTAGAACTCCGTCTTTCTTTGGTATGGATCAGTAGTAGTAAAAATTTAAAAATGCCTCAGAGAGTTAACAGCCTTGTCGTGATGCCACAATACCCAGACTGGCTGACGCGTAAAGCTGGAGGTTGCAATGATCTTAGTAACAGAGCTCGCGCATCAGTAGCATCTGGCACAATTGAAAAGAAGAACATTCTTACCTTGTCCTTATTTTAATTTGAAATGTCATAAAAATTGAGTGATCCATTTTAATACTTCTTTGAACTTCACGGAAACAAGCGAAAATAATATTGAGAAATCTTCTTTGTTGGGGATAGAATCTTTATAAATAAACATGTCCTTAGGATTCTTCAGAATATGTACGAAAATACAGAAAATATAAGGAGATCTAGTTAAGCATCTAAAAATATGAACATCAGAGGACTTTCGTTTTAAATAAAGGATAGCTTTAAGTAAGACTGCTCAGTCAAATGCATCTTTTTGTGAAGTCTGCCTGGCAACACCAGCAAAATATATTCTCAAGGCGATAAAGTTATCTCTCAGGATTTTTTCTCCTTAAACAAATTAAAATTTCTTCAGTATCAAACAGTGCAGTAAATAATACCTCAACAGAGCTATGTCCAACTGTTCGATGCTGTGCTCTGTAATTACATCCAGTGGGGACGCATGGAAGTGGAATTAAAAAGCGAAACTTCTTTCGTGTTATTGACGTTAGACTGGATGTGCAGAAAAAAAATCTCGTAAAACGGTATTATATGCTTTAAAATCCTGACGCAAAACAATATCGGTGGATATATTATTCAAAAGAAAATCATATTCAGTAACACATTTAAATTTTCTTAATGAATTATTAGCAGTCAATAGCGAGTTTGAAATTTTTTTACTATCCTCTAAAAAAAGCCTAGACATTCAACTACTGAATAAAACATATTCTCACTCAAATATAAAGATATCTAAAATTGAAAATCTTTTTGATAAGAATTGCATTAATAAAAGCCAAATTTGTTTCGTCTGTTTAGACAAGTTCGTATCTGTAAAATACATTTGGGCGCATATATAAAAATCTGGAGTCGTAAAGTAATAAAATTTGATCGTCATTTATTATTAGCAAAGAATTAGAAATTTTACTGTCGTATATATGTCATGAATGAAATATTTTAACATGGAAGCTTAAACTATACTATTATAGTCAATATGGTCAACACTCATGTATACATATACACAAAAATATGTCTTTAAACATGTTTGCTCCAGAAACATGGCTGTTATGTAAATAGGCTGTAAAAAGTGTAAGACTCTATATATCACTTTAGGTTCAACGTACATGAATAAAGGATTTATTTTCAGTTAGTCTCTAATTTGTTACCTGAAATATATAAATGCTGATATGAGATAACAGAAAATCTCAAAATACATATTTTTAAATTTTATACTTCCTTTAGTGTAATATATTAATTAGTTATATTAATTAGCTTTAGAAATGAAGACATTTCCAGCAAATTAAGCTATAGAAAACTGGAAAGCCTCGAAGCCTTATTTTTATGTGACCTAAATGGAAAGTACATTAAAGATCCTTTGAAATTTTCTCATGATTTAAAATAAAGGGAATCCTTACCTTGTCCTTATTTTAATATGAAATTTCATAAAAATAAAGCGATGCATTTTAATACGTCGAAAGAATTTTAAATATGAAACATTCTGTGAGGCAATATTTGCTCATTTATCAAAAATTTAACAAATAGAGGAACAGATAGTGTTTCTTAGAGGCGGAGAAAAAATATGTTAAAAAATGTCATATCTCCAAACATATTTCGGAATTTTAATTTAATCTTTATATTCTTATGGAATACAACTGTTAAATTAATGCTTTGAAACTTTGAATTATTTGTGTATCTTTTGATTCTGCAAAATTATTGAAACTACTTTCAAACAGATTTCTTTTGTTCGCATTCATTATATCCTACAAAAAAAGTATGCTCAAAAATTTTCTTAAAAGTTTATATTAAATTTATATTTTGACACATCAATAGGTATTTCATTTTCCACTTCCATTCATATAATAGAATAACACAGTGATGTTTCATTATACTGACGTTTTTTCAATTTTTAATAATATGGTGGCATCATTTTCTGCCTAATATTAAACTTATTTTCAATACGGAAATGTTTTATAAAAAACGACCTTTTTTAAAACACATTTGGAATTGAGATTCTCGATTGAATAAAAGTAGGAAATAGATCCGAGCCAATTATTTCTTTTAAACTTTGAGGCTTGTAGTCTTTTTACGAATGTTGTTTCAGAAA
Organism: Dolomedes plantarius; assembly: GCA_907164885.2. Classification (NCBI taxonomy): domain Eukaryota; kingdom Metazoa; phylum Arthropoda; class Arachnida; order Araneae; family Dolomedidae; genus Dolomedes; species Dolomedes plantarius. The sequence goes on along the minus strand of OU015491.1, from coordinate 138,880,795 downwards.
ATTACACGAAAACTATTTTAATATTTATATGTTAATTTATTAGAGTAGTGGACATATGAAGAGATTTCACCATTTCTGCTATCAACTGGAATTCATAGGAGGTAAATTGTTCTATATTTCTTTACGTCATCAGAATCGGTACTGTAGAAAGTTATTTTGTTTCGTTTTTGAAAGTAATGAATTCATTTTAAATGGAAAAAAAATTAATATTCCTATAATTTTTCTTTTTTCCCAGTATCCTTATTTATGAAATCGAAAGGTGCAAATTATAATGTGAAACTTGGCAGACAGTGATGTGCCTGTCTGTTATACCCATGACGTTAAAAGCATTTCTGCTAAATTTAAATAACTGCAGTTGATTGAAGTGCTGGATATCAGAGTTCCCTGCAGCAGTGAATTTTTTCTCGAATTGCCCCATTTGAGCAAAGTTAGCCTCTTGGTTTGGTTTGGTTTGGAACGCTATGGTTAATTTTTGCTACACGAGGGCTTACTATACCGGGACCAGGACCTACAGCTTAAAACCGATTCCGAATGACTACAAACGCCCATGGAAAGAGTGGGACTCGAACACACAAACTCTGATTTAGATGACTAGAGGTTAGTTTCTTGTCTAATCCCTTTACTCTACCAGTGTAATCAGAGTTCATATATGTATGTAATTCCAAAATATTACGACTACCTCTGCTTTCGTATGTAAGCCTTGTCAGAATGAAGACCATGGCTGCGTAGCAATACCAACAAACTTAACCGAGGGTTTATTTTCCCTGTTCTGTTTATGAATAGTACAGGCCTGGGCACCGGACGGACAGTACAGATCTGCCGTATAATTGGGCAACCCGGGACCCCTTTATAGAGAATCTATAACTCACTTCTACCCAGACTTGGGTATATATAATTTGAAGTTGCACTCTATATTTATTTGATGCAAACACAGTTTATACATGAAACAATGTTTATTGAATTCGTTGCACATATATAATTGCTTTTACAGTAATAAGCATACGTACTACTTGTACGGAATATATAAATACAGATTTCAAGAACAATATATTTTCAATACTCACAAACAGTAAGTCAAACCAGCAATTCTGCCACGTAAACTTTGGGCCCCCTAAGCACTAGCTCAGGATAGTACTGGAGCTGCATACCTCGTAGCTCCCTATCGCTTATCTATCAACTTTAACAACCTTCTTCAACCCTAACCACCTTTTTTTATTAATGACGCTGCATGGTATTTATACTAAGCGCGTATACCGAAATTAGCATATCCCAAGCAGCTTCTTTAATTCATTCACTCAAAAGTTCGATTCTTGTGAATCGAATCTTGTGTATACCTTACACCTTCACATATGTATGTAAAACTAATCGCTTCTTATTGACTACAAACTTTCTCTAATATAACAAGAAATTTATTTCTCAACCAGAGATAATTCTATGTCAAAGTAAATATAAAAATAAAAATCAATCAGTTTAAAGACAAAGCTAGCTTTAACGCAGAACTCACTGTTTGGCTGTCTTTTTCTACTTCCTTTACCTCTGTCTCAATTATAAACATAAACGAAACCTCAATATAAATTTTAATCCATAAGTTAGCCTTCATAACATACTTTAATCCCAACCTCTTGTTTGTTTGCCGATCACAATCACTTTAATAATCGGGATCGGAATCTCATTCTCATTCACAATCGCAATCTAATTCTCTATTCGAATCACAAACCCGATCTCTGGCCTTGTAAGAATATCAGTTTAAATCTCAGCCACAGTTAGAGGCTGAATCTAAACCTTGGTTAAAATGAATATCAATATCTTTCTGTTGTGTTGATTTTCTTTGTTTTCAGGAATATCTTTTTATTTCCAAAGTTCCTCTGGTCGATCTGATCTTGATTTCCATTCGTTGTACCTCAAGAGTAGAAAAAATTTTTTTGTGGGTGCCAGATGGGTCATCCCTGGTTTGCTTACACGTTTAAAATTTTGTAAGTAAAATAAGGAATATTTTCATTTTGTGTCTTATAGGGGAAAATATTCTCTTTTAAATTTATATTTAGTGTAAAAATGCAAATGAAATTTTTGACTTCATTTAGAAAGTAAAAAAAAAATATTAATTCAGTATTTTCTATACTAAGAGTTTATAGTTTTGCTAATATTATTTGAGTTGTAAAGGCATATATACATGTTTTTATGAATACAAATGCTTCATATTACAGCCAATGTTTGTCTCTGAAATCGAGGAAAGTATTGTTGTCCCAACTGCCCATCCAATTAATTTAAAATTATATCTTAATCAGCTCAAAGACCTCCGCATTTTTGTTTGCAATATTTGTTTTTCAAATGTTATGTCCTTTTCGCGATTTCTTTTAATTTAAGAAAATATCAGTAAAATATCAACGCATGCGAAAAAATTCCGTTAATTTTTTTAGACCACTTCAAGCAAGATGACTTTATCTAAGTATGAGCCAGAGAACAATTTAAGAATAAGATTAGAAAATGGCTTTGAATCATTTCTTTCGAGAACCTTTTATCTTAATGACCTTTTTCTTATTGGGAATAGTAAAGATTTCGATTGGAAAAAGATTTCAATAGTTTCTGACAATTGTTGAGAGTAAATAGCGGTGGAATGATGCTGTTTTGGTTATTTCTTTCTTCAAATGTTCAAATGGGATATACGCCCCACACTATGAACTAAATATTTGTTTTTGTTAAAAACTAAAACACTATTAGTATAAGAGAGTTAGTTAATTTTTATATAACGTTCAGTACTCATATTTCATTGAAGAATCAGAGTTTCTTGATGTATGATTTGATAGGACTTTCAAAATTTTAAATTCAGCCATTTTGAAAAGATTTGTATCCAAATTAGTATAAATGTAACATTTAATGCCTCACTTTGATATTACAGTATCTGAGTTTAAATTGAAGTAGAGAAATATTTAATTCCATACATTAATACTGAATATTGATTGTTTCCATCTTCTATAAACACCGAAACATACTTATGAAAATATAACATAATTATCAAAGTATATAGCGGATATACTAATAAATTGACTGTTTAGAGATGCATTTGATGTTTCGTATTTCCGATTAATTAGATTTCATAATTTTAATGTAGAATAATTTTACTTCAGAAATGGTCTATAATCCATGGGAATCATAATCCATGTGCTAATTTCGGTAAGTAAACAGAATCATTTGGGCATTTGGACAAACCTATATAATATAGTGTATATTTTATATGTATGACAATAACCTTCAAATTAACTTATCTCACAAGTGTAAATATTAATCTGCTAAGTCGTATTTTCCGTGTGATTATTTTACAACGCCATAAACGCACGATCAAAAATCAGCTAGAATTAATGCAATAACAGTATTATAATAATTTACGCAACTATTTCTAAACATTATCAAGAGTTCTTGAAATCTTGTCAACCAAATGAAGTCAGCCAAAATTGATAAGGGTCACCCTGAGAATTATGTTCATGAAATTATAAGCGACAGCCTCTCAAATTTCACTATTAAATGTAAAAACATCAAGTGCAGTTCTTCTTCAGATAATCGAACGTAATGCTGTAAAGGGTTATGAAGAAAGGAATAGGTCTGAAGTGAGTTGCCATTTGTAAAGTTTTTAGAAAGTTTTAAAATATTAGAACACTTAAAAAAGTTCTACGAATATAAATTCTGTGGATATGATGAAAAAAAAGTTTTGATATTACTAGCTTTAGTTCGAAAAGCTAATTATTACAAATAATAACTTTTCCTTAAAAATTTAGGGATGACAAAACATAAACAACAGCTAAACAAAAACTAAACTAAAGCAAAATCTTATCAGAGGCTAGAGGTGGAATCGCCAGTTTTTTCAGAAAAAGTTTAAATCATAGATTTTAATCACTCCACGACTGTAAATATATATTTAAAAAGCTTTCAGTCGGTTTCTAAATATATAGAAACACATTTAAGAAGGAATAAGAAATAGGAATGATTGAGCTCAATATTTGCAATAGAGGAATTGATATTTTAACAAACGTAAATAAAAAATAAAACTTAATTTATTTATAATCATAGGTATGGTCTTTCCCCATTAGAATTATTTAAAAATCAAACAAACTTTAAACTTTCACTTTATTTCAAGCATCATTTTTGTTGCATATTGTTTTGCGCAAGCTGAGAGCAAATCATAAAATAAATGCTATACAGTAATCCCGTCTCTTTGAGCTAAAGTCAGTGATTGATTAATGGCACTTTTAATCTTAGTTCTTCAGTCATTGTCAAATAATATTAAAATATCTGTCACTTGGTTTCTAATTTGATAAAAACAAAATTAAATCAGAATTAGAAAGATGAAAGATTAGGCTTTAATGCTATTCTCGAGGAATCCTTACTTTTTTTTAAAATAAGATTTTCTGACGTACACGAATACCCGAATTTGATTTAAAACTTCTTGAAATGTAAGGGAAAATATTGAATAATAATATTACACGAAACATTTCAAGGTTACTCCTTATAACAGCAAGATGAAACCATGAAAATGAAAAAAGAGTTCTATAAATTTATTTCTTAAACCTTTCTCCTTAATTAGCCCTTTCGATTGCACAAATGGCAAAAATTCTGTTAAGAATGAGATTTTATTCTTATTTGCTAATTATATTTTTTATTTATTGCAGTTTAATAGTAGTAGAGGGCACTTTGCTTATTTTCTCCCTTAAATTCGGTTTCAGTTCAGATGTGATTGGAGACGTATTTCTTTATATATACTTTAAAAATTATCTTCTTTTCCCCCGTCTGTATGCTATGAGTCTTTGCTATAGAATCAATTTTAACATTTTATTTTGGCTTTAATGTCTGATATTGGAGACGATTGTGCTGCTCATTTGCCAAAACTAAGCAAACTAGAAACATGTGGGTGTGAGGTGTTGTAGCGAACCAGTAACATTATACATATTTCTCTATCCTGTCGCATCTGAAGCAAGTAGAAAACGATTTACGTCTCATCTTTCTTGTCCCAGAGAAACATTTTGGATGAAAAGCGAATTCTTAGGATAATGAGTAAAAATTGCTGAAAGCATTGCTTATTTTTAATTAATATTGCGAAGTGAATGTGTTGCGAACGTCGAGTGAGTGATTTTAATGTGTTCTAGTAAAGGAATTCATCTGAATGAAAATGCAAAAAAAAAAAACTTTTACTTTTACTTTATTGTTTACGAAATAAGATGATCATATATTTTTAGAGTATTTAAGTACTTCTGAATTTGCAGTGCAAAGAGTGTAAAGTCCAAAATCATAGTTTTGAGAGAAAAGGGATAAAAAAACAGCTTCTGTAAAGTTAATTTTTTAAGTTTAATTTTTAATTTTTTTAAAAAAGTAAATTTTTCTAATTTTAATTTTGTAGAGTAAAGAGGGTTAAGTCTTTGATTGGGAAATAACCCCTTTAACACTAACATGTTTGTTTTTTGTTTCCCATATCCCAAATTTTCCTCGATGAATAAAAATATTTAGGACTGGAATTGGAATTAGCTTTCTGTACCCCGCAGTAGCTCTTGATTTCTCAAACATGCCTGGTTTGATGACTCATCTTAGCCCATTTTGGACTTAACACCCTTTGCACAGCAAAAACAGATTTATAATGTTAATTTTCTCTAAACGAATTAAAAAAGATTAAGAAAGTAAATTAAAAACTCACACAATGTACTTTCAAAATTTATAAATGTCCGATGTAGTGAAACTTTTTTTGTTTCTAAGAAAGCAGTCATTATCCTTGCTCTGAGATCGCAAGGATTAACTACTGCATATAAGAGATTTAAGGATTTTCAGTTGTTGCAATAATTTAATATTTAGTTTCTGAGCATCTATAGTCATATTAAACAGTGGTTTAATTTTTTTTATAATTTTAAGCAGTATTAATAACTAAGTTTGACTTACAACGTATTATCGAAAATAGATAAGGCATTTTTTTCATTCTTAAACTATTCTCTCTAAAGGTCTCTTCTGATATCGCACTGCATTTGATTTTTGTCCGAAAAAAGATTTTAGCAGTTTGCTGCAGTTAATTATTGGTGAAACGAAGATCATTTAATCATTTCTACAATTTGTGTTTTATCATTTCTCTCTTTTAACTAAATATCGATCAGTTACTGCGAACAAAATATATTTTGTTATTAAACTCTTCAATTTATTTCTTACGAAATCATTGGAAAGTTTTCACGGTACTGAAAATATTAGTTTGAATACTTTACTCTGGTGTTTTATAGATCTTGCTTGATTTTTTCGAAATATATAAATATGCGTGAATTCGCACGTGAAAACTATTCTCTTTAAACATCTCTATTTGTGATATTATATTTTGAGTAACTGTAACCTTTGTAGAAAAATTCAAAAGTAATCAATTAAAATACCGGCATACAAATAAAGTAAAGGCTCTTTTGAAAATGTTTTTTTTTTTTGAAATGAAGATCATGAAATAGACAACCAACCTAGGTCTAATGTGTATAGACAAGTTCAGAAGCAATTAAAATTACGATGTACGAAGAATTAATATTGATCTTCTACTGGTAATTATGAAACAAATGTTATAGCGTAGACGTAATTCATAGTCGTATTTGCAACTATTTAATATTTTTTCCTATGAATATATGTAAGCAACAACTGTATCACTAAACGATGTCTAACTACCATCAAAGTTTATGATGGTAGTTAGACATCGAAGTTGATCGAAGTTGAGACATCGAAGATGAGATATCGAGTTTATGAAAGATGATATACAAGTAGCTTGTAACAATTCTTCGATTTAATTAAATTTTTTTAACCAAAATGTTTCGCAAACCCCTATCGCATATGTAATCTTCAATATTATTATCATAAATATCATTATTATTCATTTTGTATTAAAATATCTATGGTGCCCGGTATAAAGGTCTTAAGTCAAAAACAGTGATTTAAATATACCAAGTTATTGGCTTTTATACTAATCGCATAACAATAATTTCGACTTGAGTCTTTTGTACAAAGAAATATACTTTTGTATACAAAATTGATAGACTTAAGACTTTTATACAAGTCAAAAGTTTTTATTTTATTTTTATCAGTACTAACAAATATCTAAAAATCACTTTTTTTGACTTAAGCCCTTTATACCGGGAACCATAGATATTATATCCAAGGATTAAAATAAACTACTTTTATAATTAAAAAATACTAATCTGAGGCCGTAAGTTATTCTACACCTTCTTCTCTAAAGGTTCCTTGCCATTTAGTCATAATAACTATTTCTGTAGTGAAGAATGCAGAAGACCTTCTACATACCAAACTAGTATTTTTAAAGCTAGAAGACCAAATTAGCATTTCATTACTACATAATAACAAATTAAACGTCTAATGATATTTAAAACACTTAATAAATCATACTAATCAGGGAGTACACATTTTTAAACTCGTTATTTTCCCTAAAATTATTGCTATTGCTTCCAAATTTGTAGGTATAGAAAAAATTAGAAATTTTATAAACTATTAATTATATAGAAACCCTTTTTTCACACTGAGCAATGATATCATGTTACCTGCTTATTTTTAAATTTGTTTATAATTAATAAGAATTATAGAAAGTGAAACAAGACTGGTGAAACAAGATGGGATTAGCAAAATAGTGATATATTTTCTATAAATGATTTTAATATAATTAATAATATTTTCTATAAACAAGACTTAGTCAACCGTCTTCATAAGATGTTGCAAGTCGTGCTGCAACTACCTGTGTACTGTAAAAATGACAAAAGGAAAAATCGGCGTACTGGGCTGTGCTAATTGCAAAATTATATACAGGATGTCCGAGCTAAAGGTATCCAAAAGTCATGACTTCTTTTTACGGAACTACTTATTAGAATTAAAAAAATATTTAAATAGAAAGAACATCTCACCAAGTCTTAATATCAATCATAGATTTAGATCATGGTATCATAGATTTCGTTGTCTGCACCTTTTGTAGCACGACAAACGTCTAAATGGTAATCCAGTTTTCTCCAAATGTTTTGTAGCATATCAGGAGTTATTACACGAATTACTTGAATGATACGCTTTTTCAACTCATCCACAGTATTAATTTTTTATTCATACACAACGGATTTAATGAATCCCCAAGCAAAAATGTCTAATAACTCCTGATATGCTACGAATTACTTGGAGAGAACTGGATTACCATTTAGACGTTAGTTGTGCTACAAAAGGTGCGCACATCGAAATCTATGATACTGTGATTGAAATTTATGATTTATATTAAAACTTGGTGAGTTGTTCTTCCTATTTAAATAATTTTTTAAAAATTCTAATGGGTAGTTCCGTGAAAATAAGTCAAGACTTTTGGATACCTTTAGCCCGGAACCCTGTATATCCAGAGTGACAGCTAGACTTGGACATTCGTATCGCCTTGTAATGGGCTTCCCAGCAAGACAAAAACAATGACTTAGCTGGGAGGAAAGAAATCAAAAAGTGGAATTTCTCTAAATTGTTACTGGCGAACTGACAAGATGTAGTCATTCCTCCCACATTTGGAATTTTCCAAATTTAACATTTGAAAATAGTTAGTTTTACCATAAAAATCTTAGTTATTTTTGTGGTGATCTAAACATATATTTCCACACGAATTTAGGTGTTCAGTTTAGATATTTTACACAGCAAATCATAATCCTCAAATGACATACATTACTATATTTAGTGCTATGATTTTACGTGGAATTACTTGCTGTAAAATCTACGTGCGCTGCATAAATCTAATTGGCGTACTTATAGTATGTGGTAGTGTGTGGGCAACTGGTGAGATCTCGGTGAATGGAGATTACAATTCACGTTTATTGCTACTACATTTACTGCCGCACATATTAGGTTACCACTAGGCATCCTGGATGAAGTTTATTCGTGGCAATCAATATATATTCACGGTTTGAGGAATTTGCCAGGATAACCTAATACCGAGGTGAATAAAGGTACGACTGCGTAATTTGTCTCATACGTGTTCATTCATAGATATTCATTAATTCCTCAACAAGAATCAAAGAATTACGAAAAATTCAAATTTCTAGTAACAAAATAAGAATATGAAGGGAAACATATTAAACATGACATTTAAATCATTCAATTTTTATTTTCAACTCTGAATGAGTACTTAAATCGGTAAAAATGTAAAAATAAGGAAAAGTTTAATATTTTTTTTCAAGTTTTCAAAAAATTTCGTAGAAAGTTTCAGGCAGATATTGTTAACACATGCTTGCTTCTCAGGGAGCTCAAAAGAATAAAAAGAAAAGTATTCATTTTAAACCTAAAGGTGTAACAAAGCATTTTTAAATTGCATTTTTATAAATGGCTTTTAATTATTTCGAAACAATTATTTTACGTTTAATTAATGCAGAACAAACGAATGCTAAGTTAATTGCGTACCTCCAGCCGTGCAAAAAGTGAGTCGGAATATCTTAAGATTTCTTTGTTAAGCGCTTTTGAATTTGGTGTATCATCAATCATTGTTTCAGAAAAATGCATCGTTCTCAAAGAGAGAGAATTACGATTGATGGAAAAATGGAATTTCGTATGATTTCTACACGAGAATGAGCTGCATTTTATTATTTTTTTTTACGGGAAAAGAAAAGAACTTCGGTAGCATATCTTGGAAGAATTTTGCCGATAAGAAAATTAGTTGTGGGTTTCTATATAAAGAGAATGTGACTGATAAGTAATGCATTTATGCCTACTGAGGAAAGAAATGAGTATTGTTAATTAGCAATGTTGTTGAAAGACTGTTTGAAAGAGTTACTCTGAGATCTTATAAATTTCGTTGTGGCTACTCACACAAACACGCAGACACACACAAATATATAAATAAATGAATAAATAAATAAATAAATAAATAAATAAATATATATATATATATATGTAATATTGACGCCCCACTAGTATTAATTGTCCTATATCTAACGCGCATCCTAAATTTTTTTCAATAACGCCCAGCTCAATTTCAATAAAGGAGTCGGAAATCGAAACAACCTAATATTCTCTTTCATGCACGCACGGAAAGTTATTTTTAGACTTCCGTGATCTCGATACCCCTTCGAAGAATTACCACATGATCGGGGTCAACCAATTAAAAAAAATTTTAAGCCTGGCGGCAAAATCAGATGTTACTCAGTATAAAAGGTTAGACAGAGGATTTTCGTGCACTCTGCGTAATTACTTTTTGCTCTGGTGTCCGCGTACTGCTCCCAACTATATTAGGATGTAATCTTGTTCGACACTCAAGCCTCGGGGGAGTACGGTGGCTAGCTTGTTGCGTTTATGTCGTCAGTGTCAGTTTGTGCCAATTAATATTGTTGTGTACATGTCTTCCATGTCCCCGTCTTGAAGTGGAATATCCATGGAATAAAAGAATTCTTATACATACATACATACATACATACATATATATATATATATATATATATATATATATATATATATATATATATATATATATATATATATATATAGATAGATAGATAGATAGATATAGATATAAATATATTAGTCTAATGCAGAGGCACTTGTCGTTAGACATTCACCCTTTGTTATTTCCCGCTATATACTGGTTACTTTATTATGGGAGCACCCTATAGGTGAGCCAGCATTGCTCCCTATGAAGGGTACGACAAAGAGACGACCAAGCCTTATTCCGGATTTGAACCCAAGCCCACTGCATGGAAGATCAGAATGCTGATAAGTACTACACCATGTGGTCGGTATGCATGCATGCACACACACACACACACACACATATATATATATGTATGTAATATCTATGTGTATATGTATATATTATATAAAAATGATAATATGTATATATATGTGTGTGTGTGTGCCGACCGGAGGTAAAATCCATCAAGTGCATTTTTAAAAAATTGGCTGTTTAACTTTATTCTTTGATACTTTTTGCACTTATTTCAGCGGTGGAAAGCTCTAACTGGAATGTTTATATAGAAGACACCCTGTCAGCTGCAAACGATACCTTGTCGTATCATTGTATTAAGGTATTTACTCTCCTATGCAGACTCTCACTTGTAAAAAATTTCGGAAACCGAAAACAGAAGAAGGGGAATCGTTATGCCATGCGAAGGATTCTTGGATTGAAAAGTTGCAGTCGCTCTTGAGCGGCATAAATTCAAATCAAACAATCCATTGGATGGAAATTATACGTTTATTAACTTAAATACATTATCTACAATACTGATATTTCGTTGGGTTCCGTTTATAAGCAGTATAAAGAGGGAGAGTTATTTATATATTTACAACGAATACAGGACAGAGTGCTTAGCGTCCTGTTTATCCCATATCCAATACGCTAAGTTATGTGCAGTTCGACTTTCACACCCTAACAAAAGAAAGTTAATTTCCTTTCTCCTCTTTATCATCTATAGTGCAATACACTCAGCAACAGAGAAACGGAAGTATTTACATAAGGGGAAATGCAATACTAAGTGTAGAGAATTAATAACTGGTTAGACATTATTATTACATGATATATATATATATATATATATACATATACAGGGTGATCTCAGATTACTGGTACAAACTTTAAGGGTTGGCACAGGACACTGTAGCAATCACTTATTGTATTAGAATGTACGGGCGCTAGTGATGCTTTGAGGGACAAACGTAGGAAGGAGAAATGAGATAAAAGAAAAATTGTTTATTGACAGCGTCGTTGACAAGTGCTATAAGTGTTCGCAATAAGTGTTCAAATTGCGTCCACCAACAGTTATACATCCATGGCAGCTTCGATGGAGTGATTGGCTTACAGTTTCAAAGATGCCAGGTATTTCACGCACACGTGCAGCAGGAACGGATATCCGAGCTATTAGAGCTTTAACAGAGCCAACTGGAGTCAAATATATGACACTCATAGATGTCCCCATAAGAAGTAATCGAGGCTCTAGTCGAGGGACTGGTCCAGCACACCCAATCCGTCACTCCCTAAAAGGGACATCCAGGCAATTGCGCACAACAGTGAATTGCGCACAACAGTGCTGAAATGGGCTGGCGCCCCATCATGCTGAAACCACAGTCGGTTACAAATGGCACTCGGAACATTTTGAATCAGTTCCGGGAAAACATCTTCCAGAAAGATATAGTAACAACTGCCATCGAGTCGCGTTGGTAGTAGATATGGGTCAGTCAAGAAGACTTTCACAATAGCCGCCCACACATTCACGGAGTATCATTCTTGATTCGCATGTGGGCAGGTAGCGTTTGGATTCTTGGTTTCTCACACGTCAATTGTGCGTATGGAATACACCTTCGAGTGTAAAACATCGCCTCATCTGTAAATAGCACATGAGCTGCAATGCACTCTACTGCAAAACCTATTGGCAGAATTCCACGCGCAGAGGATAGTCTGCCTGTTTCAAAGTCTGTACTCTCTCAAAATGGAAGGGGTGTAAACGTTCTTCGTTTAAAACTGTTCAAACGGTATGTTGACTCATACCTACGCGATGTGCAACAGCTCTTGTACTTGAGTCGGGTCTGTCATCCATAAGGTTCAAGATGGTTCCTTCAAGGCCTGGGCGGCGTACATCTCAAAGTCGATCCGCTTCGTGCCTGGTGACGTGGAAAGAACCTCTTTCTCAAAGTTGGAGGTGAAATCACTCAAAAATTCTGGGGTTCGGCATTCGTCTCTGAGGATATCGCTCCTTATACATTCGTAGCGCAGCTCTGCCGTTACCATTTGCACGGCCGTACATGAGATACATGTCTGCTTTCTCGGCATACGTAAAGTTTCCCATCACGGACGACAGCACAGTTGAAAATGGCGCATTCCCGCACATGCATAATGTTGATCGGTGGCAAGCCACCATCTGCTCTCTATTGGCAACGGAAACAACCAATAACTCCATTTTTTAAGACTCTTTCCTGTGTTTGTGCCTCAACGCGTCAATTGCGTCCATACATTCCTATGCAATAAATGATTGTTACATTGTACTGTACCAACCCTGAAAGTTTGTCCCATGAATTTGGAATCCCCCTGTTTGTATGAGAATTGATAAGTGGAATACTGTTATATTTTTACACTACACTTATAACATACTACTATGAGTATTAATAATAAATATATAACTACTAATATTTAATTTTTAGCATTATTTTTGGACAATAATTAGATTTAGCCTCTTTTCTAAGCTACCAAAAATTCTCAAACATATATTTAAATTTTTCTACGTATCGAAGAACAGTTTGTAATGAAATATTTTAAAGACAAAATTTGTTATATGATAACACTAATATGCAAGGTTTTGTTGTTTTGAAATGAATAGGAGTATCTGAATGGATCTTTTGCGCAGAGTCCGAGAATGACCTTCAAAATTTCGCATCACGTCACGTTTTTCCACAAATGATGGAAATGTAAAAATAAAAAAAACGGTATTTTGTAATGACATCGTTATAGGGCAACGTTCGTAACGCGTGAAAATGTTCTCTGGAGCGGTGGAATGATTGTTTAAAGAATATATAAACATCAATATCTAGCTAATAATGGAAATACAACTGTTTTATCTGTATGACGTCACATAGTGAATATCGTGGGCCATACCAGAACCAGTAAGCACAGCATTATGTATCCCAATATCCCATCTGCCATAAGACCAGTGCCCCATAGTGAATCCATCCATGTGCCATCCCCGTCCAATATCAAGCCCCCCAACAGACACCGATTCAGACAATGTTACAAGTGAGGAGATGTACAAACCGGACAGCATGGAGGATGAAACCCCAGTGCCATTTACACAGCATGAACTGAATAATTTGGTTCGCAATCTGAATTTACCTAAGCAGCAGAGCTTATAGGATCACGACTTCAGGAAAAGAATTTACTGTGCCCGAATACGAGATTCTCCTGGTACAGACACCGAGAAGCAGAATTAGTTCCTGTTTTTGCTGAGGAAGGTGGTTTGGTATATTGTCGAGACATTCCGGCAGTCATGAAATACTTCAACATCAATTACAATTCAGGACAGGGGTGGGTGTTCATAGATGCAGGAAAATCCAGTTTAAATGATGTTTTATTACACAATTCTAACATCCATCCATCCATTCTATTAAGCACATTATGCGACTTTGAAAGATACATACGAGAACCTTAAATTACTGCTGGAAAGTGTGGAGTACAAATTTTATAAATCGTCTTTGTGCGGGGATTTCAAGGTGATTGGAATATTGCTTGGCCATCAAGGAGGCTACACAAAATTCCCTTGCTATTTGTATGAATGGGACTCCATAAAAAGGACGGAATATTGGGTTCGGCAGTAGTGGCCAGTCAGAAGTACATTCACACCTGGCGAAAAAAACATTGTTTCAATTCCACTGGTTGATCCCTTGGAAAATACTGTTGCCAACTTTACACATCAAACTTGGCTTAATGAAGTAATTTGTGACAGCTTTAAGCAGGGACAGTAAATGCTTTCATTTTATGGGTGGTAAGTTTTGCATCAATAACGTCTGAAAAAATTAAAGCTGGCTTTTTTGTAAGCCCTCAAATACGAAAATTAATGGCAGACAACAAATTCGAGGAAACCATGTGTGAGGGCGAATTGCAAGCATGGACTGCATTCAGAAATGTGGTAAACAACTTTTTGGGGAACACGAAGGCTTCAAATTACACTAATTTAGTTGAGGAGCTGCTAGAATCTTATAAACTGCTTGGTTGCAAAATGAGCGTCAAAGTTCACTTTCTTCATGCTCATCTCAATTACTTTCCTAACAATCTTGGTGATTTTTTGGAAGAACACGGCGAGCGTTTTCATCAGGATATTAAGGAGATTGAAAAGAGATACCAAGGAAAGGGGACTATACATATGATGGCAGCTATTGTAGGATGTTGAATAGAGACTGTACGAACGCACACCGAAGACAATGAAAAAAAGTTTGAAGGGGAGCCCAGTGGTCAATGTTAGGTATGTTTGCTTTTGAATATGTATTGATGTTTATCTGTTCCTTAAACAATTATTCCTCCCCTCCATAGAACATTATCACACGTTACAAACGTTGCCATGTAGCAATGTCATTAAAAAATAACGTTTTTTTAAATTTTCACATTTCCATCATTTATGACAAAACCTGACTTGTACGGAATTTTGAATGTCATTTTCGGAATCTGCGCAAAAAATCCATTCTGATACGCATATTCATTTAAAAAAAAACAGAAAAAATTTGGAAAATTGCATATCATAATCTAGATAGCTCTTAATTCTTATCAGAAATTGTTAGCGTTGGATTACCTAAGTCTCAACTGAATTCCTCTTTGCTTAGAAAATAATTTCGAAATGGTGTAATTTATTATTTTACTGATAAATTTTATAAGTAATTTAAATTAATTATACGTAGATGCCTTTTTCATAAAAAATTCTAGATGACGTTAGTTAATTATCAGAATTATCTGTATGTTTAAACCGGATTATAATATATTAGAATTTCGACTAATTAGAGAACAGTGATGGTTCGGAAAATGCTGAAAAATAACTCTGAAAATTGTAAAAAGTGAGCGACTTTAAAGGTAAGCCCATTTTCTTCCAGCTGTAACCTGCAGCGATAAAAGTATTAGAAACAATTCCGAGATTTTGAAGTCACTTCGTTATTATCTGTCAGGCCCTTTCCTATATTTATCACCCGAAGGTAAGGAGATAATCGAAGTGATAAGTGGTGTTATGATATGACAATATTAACCCAAAGGCTAGACTTGTTCTCTATCACACGCACCGTTTTGATTTCCCGTAGCTGCAGGTAATCAGAAGATAATAAAAATTGAATTAAGTAATAATGGTGAAAATATATTTTTGGAAGTATTTATTTAAATTTAAGTAAAATGCGATTGGAATGTAGCGAATATCAATTTATTTAAATAGATATGAAGTGAGCATTACATAATTGAATCTTCAGTTTTAAATCTAGCAAATAAAGGAAAGTATGTTTAATTTTTTGGAATAATGGAGTAAATGTTTTGAACTAATGGCGTAAATTTTTATTAATTCATGGAATATCTAAATGTTTAGAGAAAAGAAAAGAACTATATAAAAACAAGACTTCATTTTGACCATATTAATAAAAATAATTATTTATAGTTGTTTATAGCGTTATTTCCTTGTTTTATTTTTCTTAATTTCTTAATTGACAAGGATTTTCCTTAAAATCTTTGTCATTATTTTTCTTAAATGGAAATTAAGAAATTTCCATTTTGTATGGAAATTAAGAATCACAAGTAATCGCGCGATCCCAAGTAATTATGCTACAATCAAATGAAATAGAAATAAAGTGTAATTTTTCAAAAGAACATTAAGAATAATCAATATACCATTAAGTATCGTATATAAATGGCAAGGAATGAAAATAAGGTTTTCGAATTCTTAGATTCGTAAACTCAACAACAATAATTTCCACTTCTTCTGATTACTATCAGAGTCATATAACTTGCACAGGATCGTATGACCAGCTGTTATCCAACAGCCAAAGCACCATGTACTAGACTGAAAAATACCATTTGAAAGCGCAAATCAAGTGTTTCGTTTTCATTTAAAATAGAAAAGCTTATAACTTCATTTACAGTACAGTGACCACCTAAAATTTTCGGTAGATGCTTTAACAGGACGAAATTTTCCCAATAACAAAGCATTAATATGATCCAAGGTTTAACTAAAAATTCCGATATGAAGATTATCTCAACATCTTGAAAGCAGATTTGTAGAGTTTCTAGTTATAGTAAAAAGTTTTCAGGAGCGTAATTGAGTCAGTTATTGCAATTTTGTTTTGCAATTTGTGGCTGAGTTTGTCGGACCGGATATATAATGGGATTTATATTATCTAGAAATATCGAATGAAGCTGACTTGAGAAATTTCATTGGCTGCAGACTGACTAAATTAATTACTTGACATAAAACCATGGAATATCAATCTTGTTGGTTTCAATAAGATTGAATACTAAATTTATTCACATTCACATAGACAAACCATTTGCTTTAGTTACGTTAACCATATAAATATTGAATAATGAAAGTAGTTATTCCCAAAGATAAACCATTTATTGTTTTCCGAGGAAAACAATTCCAAAACTATTGATTTTTACCGTCTGTTTTCGGCCCTCCTGCAGGTTACATCCAGCTTCCTTTGCGTAACGCTTAGTTTAAAGAGAGATTTATATAAATTTGATAATTTTCTGTATATAAAGAAGGGCATATTTACATGAGGTATAAATAGATTTTACGCTAACTGTAGATTTAAGGTCCCCCAACCTTATTTACTTTTAACCAGGCTATCACAATGTTGTTGCTACCATGTTATATGCTTTTCTTTAAATTTTTCGTGTACAGCGGTGGTTGCGTACAAGCCTTCGCGAAGTTGAAATGCTGACCCTCTTACGCTTCGCCTTTAAAGATGTCCGCCCAACGCATTGGATATTTCAATGCGTTGGAAATCGTTGGAATGCTTTGGATATTAACGTGTCAAATAGGACAGTTGCAATCAATGAACCATCTTCGAATTCCAGCCATTCCTCGACGACGCTGTTGCCTGCTGCTATGCAAATCCAAAACCAATCTAGGTACCTAAGGCTGTCTTTTATTCTTTTCAGACATAATTAAAATAGTAATTGAAGAACTTCCTTCAGATTTGTCCAAATTACCAACTTGATGAGATTGAATGTTAGATCAAGTTTCATATAGTAGTATTTTTAGTACCCTCTGGACGGAAGTATTCCACACCAGGTCCATATAGACTAAAGTACTGATTTATGCGGCTCCGGTTTATAATGGCAACACATCAGTTTCATGTTACAGTCCTTTTCATTCCACTTTTACTCATCATCTCTTTCCAGCCCGTCCGTTCTTGGATCTTATACAGCCAGTTCTTCCCCTGCTATTCCACCTGTTGGCGCATTATAAAGTAAAAATGTATAACTCGAAAATTCTACGTTTACTTTATAAGAGCATAACGAGTTAAAAAATCCAGCATTCTGCAAATGAAACGAAGTGATTATGGGGGGCTGAACGACAAAATAAATCTGCTAGGAGGAAATGTTTTAACGATTTAAATTTTTTTTGTGTGTTGTTTCATTATTCGACCATTTTTAAAATTTAGTGACTGGTTTTTGCAGTACTACTTACAGTAGTATGCACAGCGCAGTACACGTGATTTGGTTTTACAATCATGAAACAAACCCTTATGATATGAACAGTTACTACTTAAATTTAGGATGGGAAATAAAATTTAAATTGCTTTAATACGTCTTATAAAACTTTTCAAAATATTGTGATTTGTCGTATGATTGTACTTATATGAGTGTGCTAGGGTAACTTTATTCTTGGAACGTATGTTGGAGTCTGAGTGAAGGAGGTGTTTCAGATACTATTCCCAGATTTTTACCTTTTAGTAACATGACAGAACTCTTGAAATGCCAACATAAGAAAGGTGATGTCTCTAATCCTATAATTATTGTATATACTTGTGACTTTTGTGTCTTCCTTCCAAACAGATGTTCTTTAAATAAAGTTCATAGGTTTTTGAAACTACTTTCGGCACTCCGGACTGTTCAATTTGCAACTTCGTCGATGTAGATACTATTTGCTGTATGGCTTGTATGACACACACACATATACATATACTGTATATATGCCAAAATATTAACCCCATGCCCATTTCTTTTATGAAATGTATTTTTGGAAAAACTTTGGTACCTAAATTATTGCCCCTGTTTTAGTCAATGACCTGTTTCCATTCTTTCTATCGGCTGTCCGGAAAAACATTTGCACATGACTGTGTGTCTTATTATTCCGCTTCTTTCCTAATTGATTTCTTTATATTTCTTATACCTCTTGATTGTACTCCGTGATTACACCCTTTCGACTCTTATTTTGTTTTCCTTCTTTATTTGTCATCTCCGTTTTGTTTCGTTTTTTCTCGTTTCTGTGTGTTTTCTGCAGTGTCGTTTTGTAAGAAGAATGTCGATATTGTTTGCAAAAATTGTGGGTTAAACTTGTTTCACTCTCAGAAAAATGACAGAATTAAAAAGACTGAATGACACCAAAAATTATACTAATAAATATATTTCTGAAACAGTAATGGTATGAATAGTCTTCAGGGTGAATAGCAAAAAAAATTTTATTTAAGGAATGTATTGAATATCCAAAGATAGAAAACGTATGGCTGAAAAGTAATCGTAATTTGCACCGTGGTAAGAAGATTGTTCAAAGAAGTTTTGTTTGAAAATCTGGTGTAGAAATTATAAACAACTCCCTAAAGAGATTATAGATTCAACCTAAATATTTATAACTAACTAATTAACTAACTAACTAACTAACTAAATATATATATATATATATATGAAATGCTAGGAGCGTAAACTGTAATTAACTAAATTTAATTGGGATAAAATTAGGAAAATTAGAGTTAAACGATAATTTACTACTATTAGAGTTTTTAGTGGTTTTTCAATTCAGGAAGTAGCGTTGTTTTATAATGCAGAGGAGAATTCACAAGACTATGAGGTCATCAATGATTAATTGCCTAGCATGCGCTCGGACTAACGCATTCATCGAATGTTCGAAATCACGGTAGTCTGACTCACGATGCTTCGGCCGTCTAATTGCAGCTCGTGAAAGTGAACAAAGATTTACATTCAGAGCGGATTACATTCAGAGAGGCCGGTCGCGTGTCGTGAAATGAGAGATGATGAAAATTGACAATTTAACTGGATTGGTTAGGTTTTTAAGTAATGTTGAGAAATAAAGTCCTTCACTGTTATTTAAGTCGTAGTCCTTTTCCACACGCCTTGATGATAACTGCTAGTTTTAGATTAATTAATTAGAGAAAGGTTACGCGGTGTAAGTACCGTGTTATATATATATATATATATATATATATATATATATATATATATATATATATATATATATATATGAACACTAAATAGTTGTAAAATAAATTTGGTCCCAATGCAGGGATAACAGTAGAATATCGAAGCGCACTCGGTTTGAAATTTCATCACCAAACACCATAAAATGGGGATGGTTTATTTTTATTCATGAAATGAAATGAAAATTTGCAAAAGCCTTTTATCAGAAGACAGTTCTCTTCTGATATCTTGGCCGAGAAATTCTCTCGGTAAAATTCCATTGCAGAATGTATCATGAAGAGACATGGAAAAAGAAGTGATTATCGCGAAAGTCTTAATAATCGAAAACAAATATTTATACCTCTTTATAATACGTGATAGTCAGAACGAATCAGCATTAAATCATGTGTTCAGTGTCCTCAAAAGTTCGTTTGACTTAATATTTAGCATAAATTCATTTTTTTGATACGACCATATTTGTAAAACATATGATTATTGCTTCAAAATATGTGTGTTTAACTATTTATTAATCATTAAAACTTGTTGTGTTTATATATGGAAGTAAATATGCAATTAGAATTTCTGAATTAGTTTAGAAAAGAAGGGTACATTAAATAATTTCACCAGGGATTTTATAGAATATTTTATGAACAAAAATATCTAGGCATTATTAAAAATACAGTTTGGATTCACAAATGGAGATCATTCAGTTTCATTCTGTTTATTATCGATAAAATTTTTTTATCGAAATTTTTGTGTCTTATCGATTTTTCAGAAAAAAGAATATAGCTTTTGAAGAACCAGTTTCAATGAAACATCTTTATCTGCAAGGCAAACTGTAATGATTTATTTTTCATGAGTACATATACCTTTTAATTTTAAATGTAGGCGCTTTAAAGTGTGTGCATCTGCGTCACTATTTTTAGGGAAATACATTTTCTGCAAATATAGAAACTATAGAACTAAAATTTAGAATAATTTCATTTACATAGAAGTTTAAAAATAATATCTGTTACATAAGAGTTATTAGTTAAGTTTACCAACAGTTAACTTAACTAATAACTCTTATGTAACAGTTTTGTATATTATGAATTTTAATGAACTGGTGCAATATAGTTTTATTACCAACAAAACTGTATGCGGGCCAACTCATAAAATATTCAGTTTTGTCAAAGAATGTTGAATACATGACACGATTTTAATAAATTTAGGATTTAACAATTAATGAATGCAAAATGATATAAAATAGGGAACCAAATGCTACTCAATAAGAGAGTATTACGCTTTAATCATGAATGGATATTTAAAGGAATTTTTCAACTAAAATAAACTAAAGTGTTGGTTCATTTTATATGGTATTAAACATTTAACAGTTTTTGAAAATTTGAAGTCCCCCAAGTGCATTGAAATTTGAAACGCGAGGTTGATTAGAAAATTTACGGATCAAATTTCCCATGCGTTTTAATTAGCTTTTAAAACTTGCCACCGATATAACTTTCCGACTTGCTCAGTGTCAGCTAAAATATAAAGGTTTTTACAATTTAATCGTTTATGAAGATTGAGATGCGTTTCAATTTATGTGATAAAATACTTAACCATAATTTTCTGTTCTAATATTTTCCCAACCTAATAACAGTCGCAATTCAATTTTATTATAAAATTTCCAACAATGTGGAAATTTTTTATAAAAACTCGAATTCTCAGCTATATTTATACTGTATGCAGATTTTAATGAGATTGTTAAAAAGTCAGTACCCTGGCCAATCTCTTATGTACTTTGTCGCTTTAAAAAAGTATGACACCGACTAAGATATAAGAATTTCGGATATAATAACCAAATAATAACCGAATAATAACAAAAATATTTTGAAAAAACTATGTTACATGATGGATTCAGACATCTTAAATAGCCTGGAAAAGTTATTATAATTTGATAATTCTTTAAACAAAAGTAATGGTTTTAGGGGTTGCCTATTCTGATGGAAAAACGTTCTTGAATATTTATTTAAATTTAATGTATAACTTATTGATATATATATATATATATATATATATCATGAGTATATCATATATATATATATATGTATATATATATATATATACATATGTATATATATATATATATATATATATATATATATGTATATATATATATATATATATATATATATATATATATATATATATATATATATATATATATATATGATAATATTATTAAAAACCTTTAATCGCCCTTATCTGAACTTTCTTTCTAAATGTGGTAACCTTCTGACACCTTGTCGAGATGCTCCGCTTTTCCATGTACTAACTCTCCCCGACAATTCCTGGCAACCCCTCTTTGACATAATTCTATATTCGCGCGCAACGAGAGACGCGGGTTGGCTTCAATGCGAGTAACATGTTGCTGTTTTCATAGAATAAACTTCAGTTGTTCTTTGTGGCTTGGAATTGCATTTAATTTCGGTTGTGTTTCTTCAAGAGATGTCCCTATTCGGGTCATTTCCTACACTCACACACACACACACACACACACATATATATATATATATATATACCGTGAAAATGGAATGTTACTGCAGGTCAAGAGAGCTACATGAAAGTGTAATGCTTCTGGGTAGCTAATTCACTTATTTTGGGTATCCCATTTTTGTATCTTAAACACACTTTCGTACTGTTCTAGTTATGCTTCCATTTTAGCAATATACCTAAAACATAACTTCATTTTTACTGTGTATATATATATGGAAGTTATCCAATGGGACAAAATGCAGCAAAAAGATTTAATTGGTGTTTAGTGAAGAATTAAAAAATAATAATTACTTAATTAGTATATCATTGGCTTTTGCGATATCACATATTAGATTAAACATATTACATGTCGTTGATGTGTAACGTATTTCTGAATTCGTCCCCCAGTTAAAACAGGAGCATTCATCCTCTTAATCTACATCTGAGCATTGCTGTAATGCGCTTTCTACAAGTTTGATATACATAATAATCAGTATGCAATTGTTTGGCAAACAATCTTTCTTATAAATTTGGGTAAATGTTCGAGTTAAATGCACAAGCCGAAGAAAATATTATGGAATACTATAGGACTATTACGGAATAGGATGCATCGTTCGGCTAATCTAAACTTTGAGTGGAGGAAATGAATCGTTAGAGATTACTTTCATCTGCGATAGTGGGTTTCGAAAGAAGCAAGATTTGATTCAGTTGATTCTGTGTTGCGCGTTTAGAAATCAGCTATCAACAAATAAGTTAGTCTGCGGTGAGAAATTCTGATTTAAACTCAGGTTTAAATAACAGATACTATCTGATTAATAATATCTAATCACTTCGTATGAACACAAAATGTATAATTGTCCAGTCAGAGGTTTAAAGCTAAACTAACAGTCATAGCTTATTCAATATATATATATATATATATATATATATATATATATATATGTGTGTGTGTGTTTGTGTGTGAGATATATATGGGGATGTTATTGAGTTAAGATATTTAACATGCCTGCTTAATGATGTACAGGGCCAGTATAAATTATAACTTACATTATTTTTAGGTTGCAATTTGGAAGAGGGGTCGTACTTTATTAAACGGATAACTTAGAATACGCGGAAAATGTAATTTTGTAGGAGGATGAGGTTTTCGTTACTTACTTACTTACACACACAGACACACACACCCACACCCACACATATATATTTATTTGCTTTCACCAAAAAAGTTTGTCTCATTCCCCAATTTAATTTGTTCGATAAATTTTTAATTTTTACTAACCGCTTTATAATTTTTCATAATTTTTATATTTACCCTCAGGCGAGCTCTGAGCTAAAAAAGGCAGCTTGAGAAAATACGCAGCTTGTAGGTTTAGAGTTAGAAGTGATTACCATATGAGGTAACGCCAAATTAGATATTTGGGGACCCATTGACGATTCTGTCCACAGGAAGGATCCCCTTTGAGATATTTGGGGTATGAAGAAATGTATAATTACTTTTTTACATTTACATTGTAATAAATACCTGATATTTTCTTGAAAATATTGATGCTACGAATCACAAAATTTATGTTTGTAAAAAAGAAGTTTTACCAGGAATGTAACGTACGTTTCAAGAAGTGTAAGGTGTGAAGTCCTGTGTTTCCATTACCTTAATTTTCGGTAACGTATATACTAAAACAACGAACTCACCATTAATGAAATGTGACGAGATTTTCTATGTAAACTATATATTTCAACAGCAATTAGACTACATAAATATCGTACTCATTGGTTAGCAGGCAACGGGGAACTTATCACGCGTGTTAATCCCGTTACCTATATCACGGAAACCCTGCCAGAATTCAGCCACGTCACTGTTTGTACAATTCTACCCACTAACCTTTCTGCCTTGACTTTAAGCAACTTTTTTTGGTTGACCTAAGCCAACCAAAAGCCTTCGGTAAGCTTAATAACACTGATATGTAAATTTTCAATTCTTTTCTGTTGTGTTGAAATAAATATGTGTATCTGAATGGAGTTTTTGCGCTGATTCCGAAAATGACCTTCAAAATTCCGTATCACGTCAGGTTTTGTCATAAATGATAGAAATATGAAAATTTAAAATAAAAAGTTATTTTTTAATGACATTGCTATATGGCAACGTTTGTAACAGGTGAACATCTTCTATGCAGGGGCGGAATGATTGTTTAAGGAACAGATAAACATCAACAGATATTCAAAAGCAAACACACCTAACATTGGCCACTGGGTTCCCCTTCAAACTTCCTTTTTTGCACTGTCTTCGGTGTGCATCCGTACAGTCTCTGTTCAACATCCAACAATAGTCGGTCATCATATATACAATCTACTTTCCTTGGTATCTCTTTTCTATCAGTTAAATATCCCGATTAAAGCACTCGCCACGTTCTTCCGAAAAATCCCCAAGATTGTTAGGAAACTAATTGTGATGAGCATGAAGAAAGTGATCTTTGACGCTCATTTTGCAACCAAGCAGTTTATAAGATTCCAGTAGCTCCTCAACTAAAGTAGTATAATTTGAAGCCTTCGTGTTCCCCCAAAAGTTGTGTACCACATTTCTGAATACAGTCCATGTTCGCAATTCGCACTCACATATGGTTTCCTCGAATTTGTTGTCTGCCAATAATTTTCGTATTTGAGGGCCTACAAAAATGCCAGCTTTGATTTTTTCAGCTGTGATTGACGCAAACGTACCACCCACATACTGAAAGCATTTACTGTTCCTGCTGAAAGCTGTCACGAATTGCTTTATTAAGCCACGATTGATATGTAAAGGTGGCAATAATATTTTCGAGGTATCAACCAGTGGAATTGAAACAATGTTTTTTTTGGCCAGGTGTGAATGTACTTCTGACTGTCCACTGCTGCCGAACCCAAAGCACCGTCCTTGCTCTGGAGTCCCATTCACACAAAAAGCAAGGAAATTTTTTGTAGCCTCCTTGATGGCCAAGCAATATTCCAATCACCTTGAAGTCCCCGCACAAAGACCATTTTTAAAATTTGTACTGCACACTTTCCAGCAGTAATTTAAGGTTCTCGTATGTATCTTTCAAAATCACAGAATGTGCTACTGGAATGGATGGATGGATGTTAGCATTGTGTAATACAACACCTTTAAACTGGATTTGCTGGCATCTATGAACAACCTCCACTGTCCTGGATTATAATTGATGTTGAAGTATTTCATGACTGCCGGAATCTCTCGAAAATATACTAAACCACCTTCCTGAGAAAAAAAACGGAACCAATTCTGCTTCTCGGTGTCTGTATCAGCAGAATCTCGTATTAGGGCTCTGTAAATTCTTTTCATGAAGTCGTGATCCTAAAAGCTCTGCTGCGTCTTTACGTAAATTCATATCACGAACCAAATTATTCAGTTCATGCTGTGTATATGGCACTGGGGTTTCATCCTCCATACTGTCCGGTTTGTACATCTCGTCACTTGTAACATCGTCTGAATCGGTGTCTGTTGGGGGCTTGATATTGGGCAGGCATGGCACAGGGAGGGATTGACTAAGGGGCACTGGTCTTATGGCAGATGGATAATGGAATACACAATGTTATGCTTACTGGTTCTACTATGGCCCACGATATTCACTGTGCAGAAGTAGCAGTCGTCACTGTGATTTTTTGGCTCACGCTACACCATGGGTACACCAAACGGCATTGATCCCTTTTTCCAGTTCCGCAACCCCTCCACACAAACACGGCACAGTTTGTGAGGAGCCCAAACTTTATCCTGATCTGCCAGTTTAATGCCAAAGTATTGAAAATAAGCATTTTTCACGAGAGGCGCAATTCCGCCTTTGTGAGAGGCGCAAATCCTGACGTCATCCAGATAAAACAGTTGCATTTCCATTATTAGCTAGATATTGATGTTTATCTATTCCTTAAACAATCATTCCACCCCTCCAGAGAACATATTCCCGCGTTACGAACGTTGCCCTATAACGATGTCATTACAAAATACCGTTTTTGTTATTTACACATTTCCATCATTCGTGAAAAAACGTGACGTGATACGGAATTTTGAATGTCATTCTCGGAATCTGCGCAAAAAATCCATTCAGATACACATATTCATTTCAAAACAACTGAACCTTGCACATTAGTGTAATGTCCAGCGGCTGTACGGCAAAACGATCTTCACTTCAATTTTTTTCCGCTCCTCGCCTCGCTCCGGTCTCACCTCGTGGCGTTCACCCTCTGACTCGCGTGTGTCCGGTATCCACTGGGATTCCCATCTAGTAGAAAAGCGCCTCTCATTTGTATTCGCTTGTTTCATCTTCAAACGGCAATTTATTTAAACCAGTGTGTGCCAGAGTGGGAAAATTTTGATTCAATACCTCACAAAGGTAAAGAACTTAAGACTGCTGTGTACTAACCCTATTGGAATCGCTCAACTCAATGTTAACCTAAGGAAAAAAATTGTCCAAGGATTGCCAACTTAGATTTAAAGGTTTTTTTTAAACTGTACTGCATAATAGAGAAATAAATTTTACACCTTGGGGCATTTTTCGTTTAAAAAATGCAAATAATATTTTAAAATTAAAATTATTCCGGGGAAAAATCTAGTATAGTGTGTTTTAAACACTTACCAATTCCTTTGGTGGGCAAAATTTATAAAATTAACCCTGTTGCAAGGTGCTGAAAAGTTCAGGACTATCTGAAAGTGCCCTTTTTATTGGATTATCAGCATTTATGTAGATGTAAATACTAAACATATATTCTCCGTAGGTTAACATTGAGGTGAGCGAATCCAATAGGATAAGTACACAGCCTTAAGAAATTAAATGAAAACTACATTTAACGAACCGTCACCTTAACTGTAATTATAAACCACTAAATGAAAATAATATAGCTATAAAAAGTATTTAAATCTAATTCCGGTGATTCCTCTCCCAGAATAATTTATTATAAACAATTTAAAAAGCAGCGTATTCAGATTCTTGGCCTCCTTAAATTTCTATTTCCCTCTTTTTAAAAAATGGCGCATCTCCTTTATCTGTTATCTCCGAAGTCGAAATTAAGGGGAAATTTTCTCTTTGATGCTTTATTTCCGGAGGTTTGTTGCGACTCCGGAATCGCATAAAAGACCTGGAAAACGGAGGAACTAAAGAGTCTGCCTCTCACTTTTATTCTAAATACTATCTCCTCGTCTTAGAATGTGTGCTTTTCACTAGAATTTCGAGTTTCAATTTTCTTCTATCCGTTCCAAAGCATGGAATTAATATGCCGTACTCTACATTATGTACGCTGTTTTTGTGAAAATGTTGTCAATAGAAGACTGAAAGCGTGTGTATCTTATAAGGGAAGTAATATGTTTTTGATTTATGCTTTATGTATTTGTATATAAGCCGTTCTGGGATTTAAAAAAAAATATCTATATATCCCTCTGGCGCGTAGATATGATCTTTTATCTTTTCATTGTTTCTTGTCATCTATATCTATGCAGTTAATAATCTAATATAAGCAGATTTGTTTGTTCCATGCGCCAAAAGTTGATTTCACATATTCCATCTTTTGAAAATTTTCGCGATGAAATGACTTCATTTATCTATGAATCTGCCGTGTTAAGATTTCAGCCCAAGTCTATGAAATTGGAATAACGTGCAAATGGGATTAAATTAAATGAATGGATTAGGGAATTTTGCATCCGAAAACCCTTCATTTATATTCAGTTTGATAGCTCACCAAGTTTCTAAGAATTCCTACCAACACGCGAGCTCTAATTCGCTCTTTTAAATCTATAGATACTGATGAATATATACATATTTCTCGAGGATACAAAAATTCTTTATTGTTTTTTGAACAATGTACATTAACGTATTACATTGTCACAGTTTCACGTCAACTGGTTGCCAGTATTCAGTTATTATTACACACACATGAATATATACATATTTCTAGAACATACAAAAACTCTTCATTATTTTTTGAACAATGTACATTAAAGTTTTATATTGTAGCACTTTTACTTCCTTTGGTTGTTAGTATTCAGTTGTTATATACACACATGAATATACACATATTTCTCGAACATACAAAAACTCATCATTGCTTTTTGAACAATGTACATTAAATTTTTACATTGTCACAGTTTCCCTAAACTGGTTGTCAGTATTCAGTAATTATACACACATGAATATATACATATTTCTCGAACTACAGAAACTCTTCATTGTGTTTTGAACAATGTACATTAAAGTTTTACATTGTCGCAATTTCACTTCATCCGGTTGTCAGTATTTAGTCGTTATATACATACGTAAATATATACATATTTTTCGAACATATTAAAACTTTTATTATTTTTTTAACAATGTACATTAAAATTTTACACTGTCGAAATTTCACTTCATCTGATTGTTAGTATTCAGTTTTTATATACACACGTGAATATATACATATTTCTCAAACATACAAAAATTCTTCATTGTTTTTTGAACAATGTACATTAAAGTTTTACATTGTTGCATTTTCCCTTCATCTGGTTGTGAGTATTCAATTGTTATATACGAACGTGAATATATACATATTTCTCGAACATACAAAATCTCTTCATTGTATTTTGAACAATGTACATTAAAGTTTTACACTGTTGCAATTTCGCTTTATCTGGTTGTCAGTATTCAGTTGTTATATAAACACGTAAATATATACATATTTCGCGAACATACAAAAACTCTTCATTGTTTTTGAACAATGTACATTAAAGTTTTACACTGTCTCAATTTACCCTCATCTGGTTGTTCGTATTCAGTTTCTTTATATCAATATTGTTTGAAGAAATTGCGGTTTAATTTTTTTTAAAAGAATACTTTAAATAATTTTAATGTTTATACTAATATATACCATAAACGCAAAAAGGCTTATTTTGAGAACCAGTAGATGACTTCTTTATAACATGTTCATAAGTAAAAACGGAGTGATGTCGCTAAGTTATTGGCTTTTTAATATGGGAAAGTTGTGTGAATTATTAATTATTACTTTTAATTGTCAAACAAAGTATGAAATTATTATCAAGGCTCATTGTTTTTTGCATAATGTGCATACAAGTTATAGATTTTTGCAATTTTATTTAATCTGGTAGTTAGTTCTCAATTTTTGTTGCATCTATATTTTACTGAAAGGCTGCGATTCATTATTTCTTTATCTACTTAAATCTATGTATATAAGTATTATTAATCCTGCCGAAGAAGCATTTTTATTGGAAAACGCAGGCTATCGCCGTTTACTCTGTCGAAGAGACTAATGGAGGTCAATCGTCATGTGTATTCAGGTATTGCTACGTAGCGGCTGGTCTACAGTGTTTTCAATGGCCGATACTCGAAAGAGGGGGGGGGGGCGAGGAGTAATATGACTTACCGATTGACGGTTCACTCTATGTCATTAATACCTGACCAACGGAGACACCATAATAGACAACGAGTACAAGGAGATGGTTGTAAGACAATGGCATAAGATACTCTTCACTAATGAGAATAAATTTCGCTGCGATATAATTTACAGAGATAGTGTAACATGGTATAGCTAAGCAAATATATATGAAAGGATAGATATGCTGGAAGGAAGAATAGAGAATTATAGATGCCGGAAAGAGATAACTTTTGTAAACTACACTAACTGTGTTATCTCTTGGGACGTCACGCCAGTACGGGGGTGCTGTCTCACACCCCACAGTGTTCACGGACCAGCTGCGTGTTTATAGAAATTCCCTTTCGTGTTCCCAGCAATTTCGGAACACGTGTGAAAGTTCCTAGCCTGGAAGGTTAAGCCCAGAAAAATTGATATCAGAGAAAAATGCGAGGGAATGTAAGAAAAACATTGTTATCTGCCAACACCACTAGTAAATCTGTTGTTTCGTAGCGATATTTCAATGCGTCTGACACTACAGCGGTCGTATCTTCCCATAACGAGATACCGGGATGGAGGCCTATGATCATGACTTAATCCTAGGTCCCTGTTTACGAAAGGAGCTGCCTTCTGAAGAATTTCAAGACATGCCGCCAAAGAGAAGACCGCGAGATATAGCCAGAAGACTTGGAGATTTTGAGGAGAGCCTCGTTGAAACATCTAGCTAGAGGCCGTTTGTTGAGAGCTTCCGCGAGGGCTACCTAGCCTCGTGGCGCCGCTGATAAATCGCTGACGCACTGCCCTACTGTAACTGTTAAAATGTCAAGCTGATCTACTGTAAGTTTTAAATTTAATTTGTGTTTTTTATTGTGTTAATAATTATTGTTATGGCCGTGAATGGGGTGCTAGAAGTTTGGGGGTTCTAGAAGATTAGTACATTGCTTTAAACATAAAAGAATAAAACAAGAATTCACTTACCACACTTTCTTAATAAATGACACTTTATCAATACATGAACTAAGAGAGCACATAATGATTTGCACGTGGGCATCACATATTTCCTCAAAGGACCGGGAAACATTAGGATTTCTTGAATCCAATAACATCTGCGTTAATGCTGTACTATATGCGTACTTGTAGAAACCTATCTAACACGAGCGAAGGAAATTTGCTCACAGAATATCGGTTTATTTCTTCATCAATATTTTGAAGATTGATTATATTTTTTTCGCGACACGTGCAGCCACGTGGTTCAGAACCACTTCTCTACAAGTAAATGGATGGGCTCTCTCGCCGAAGAATTTACGAAGACTGACCCCACATTCAGTTCTTGAGCTGGAAATTCAAAGATCGCCGCTTCTTTTTTGTTGCCATCGTTTTTATCTAAACTTTGTAGTCGGGGAATGCCAGTGCACGCGCTTTCATTAACGAGCCACCGCTTTGAATCGAACGAGCAGGAGAAAAGTTGGGTGCAAACTAGTTCCGGCTAGTTTTAAGTCAATGTTCCGGAACTAGTTTTAAGTCGATGTTTTCATAACATATTGTTATTAAAATCGTCAAGTTTTTTTTGTTAAGAACCTGCCTGTTGTATTTGACCACTGTACTTATTTTTATCTTGCCACGTATTTAATTCGAACGCCTCAGATGAAATATTGGTACGGCGTCACACTCTCCTCTTTTACGTCTGTTCCGCTGAGGCGTCGGCCCCTAGGTTCTGTTTGTGGACGATAAGTCAGTCTTTATTGTAACAGATATGCTGGTATGCTGTTAGAAAAGAAGGACTTCATTCGGATGAATTACCTTGCATGTTTTAGCAGCACTATTGGAAATGCGTCTCATTTCCGCTCCGAAAAAAGGTCTCCAATTGAAGATATTCGAGGAGGTATAGGCAAAGTTACCAAAAGGTCCTAAAACAATTGCGTTATTTGGTTTGACTGTCGGTGCGAAGGATACAATAGCGTTCAGAGTGTTATATCTTTTACTAAGGACCACCTCTTCAGTTTGTTTAATCTTTGGAAGTGATGCATTTGTATCACGCAGCAAGTACAATAGAATAATCTATCATAGAATCTTTATAAACGCACTGAGTATAGTTTTGTAAAATTTATTAGACAAACCCCTTTTTAATTATTTCAGTACCGTATTGGGGGCCTTGGTATTATTTTCTCATATTTAAATAGCTTTTGTGAGAAACTACGGGTATAAACAGCTTTGTCCTATAGTTTAGTACATACATATATTAATTTTTTTGTTTATTCAAATATAAATCTAAACATTGTAAATTATTTAGCTGTTTTGGTTATAATAATAATAGATTGGTTAATGATGAAAATTATGCAATTAATTGTCTGACATCAATCTAAATACTTCTCATGGTAAAATTCACACTTCATGAAATCATGGAATCATTGTTCGCAAAAAATATAGAAAAGCTATTAGGATAGCTTTGATAAAATTTTTAGTTTATTCAATGAAGAATTTTTCATTTTTTCTTGACGTGAAATTAAACCACTTAACACTTCATTCCCAACTTAAGTGGAACTTTAATAAACACGGAAAATTTATCTGTTAAGTAGTAGCATTTTAATACCACCAAAGCTAAAATCATTTAATTATCCGCATAAACTGAAATCCTCTCTCCTCCTCCCAAACTGATGATTGCTGAAATCTACATCATGAAACCAAACCAATATTTCTTCCCCTACTAGTATAGGTAATCAATAACAGTGTGTTGAAATTTGAATGTTTAGAGTTATGAAGGAACGAATGGTCCTAAAGCCCCTCGCCGACGGGAATTTCAGCTGGAGGACCTCACAGCATGTCAGGCCGCTTACGACGCGTTTGAATTTCGTCATAAAATTAAGAAATTTAACATAATACGCAATATGACATTGTTTTTAAAAACCTGTATATTTGTGGATACTAATGTACGCAAAAGATATACAAGCAAACTACGAAGAGAACATTGTATAATTGTTTATTTAACAAACGAGGCACATATTTAAATATCATAATTAAATCAAAACCTTTCTATTCTTTTACATAAAGTAAATAAAATATGTTACCGATTATTGTTTTATTTTGAAGCTCATAAGATACTTTTCTTAAATGTTTATTTTCTTGTCGTATCCTTCACAGTTTTAGAGAAGTATTAGCTGAATGAGAGGGTAAAGTATATATATTTTCGTCCAGCTGCCGAATGAAACGTGTTGCAAAAATAAGGAACTCGGCGACTATAGCAAGTGGTAGAGAAGGAATTCGACTGGGTAAAGAGTGTTACATATCAAAATAGCCATATTTTCAGAAAGATCTAAAGATATATGTCAAAATTTCATTTCTTGTTTTATGAATGCCTGTGAGGATTTTTGGAAAACTTATAGTTCGAATCACTTCAGAAGGCAAATCTATATACTAATAAAGTTTTTTTCAATTTTCAAACCACGATTTTGAATTTTAATTGCCAGATATAATTCTCTTCTACTAACCTAATTTTGTTAACATGGACTGAAAAGCTTGAGGGAATACTGTCATATCTCTATGCTAATGCACAATCTATCTAAACTTTTCACAATACAAAGAAAAAACCTTGATAACATAAACAGAAAGTTAGAAAAAATACAAATTTATTTTCCAAATAAAATTTAATGAACAGTTTTATTGCAGGAAAATTTTAATACAACAACATTAGGCACTGACAAAAATCTTATTTTCATTCTTCGCGCATGAGCAAGTCCCCCTCGTAGTTTTGGAAGAGGATAATAAGCACCATCTAGGAGATTGTGTTGGTGCTAGGCTTATAACATTATTCGTGAATTAGAAGAACTTTTTATAGAGCATTGTCGTGCAATTATCTCAAAATTGAAAATTTCGAAGATTAAACGCTCTTCTAGCAGAGGTGCGATATATGGCACATCTGTTATAATTTGCATTTTACTACTGCAGCGATATTTCGTTGTACATAGTAATTTATGTAAACATTGCTCTTGCCTTTTGTGGTACTAATTTTTGAGAGAGTTTGTGATAGTTAATTTTTTATACTTGAGGTGGACATTGAACTGTACCCAGGACTTCAGCTATCAAGCTTAGAAAAACATAAAAAAATACGTATAATAGTTTACACAACGTTTTGTGTTTGTAACTCCTTTATTTCAGAAATGTTTATAAACGGAATTAAGGAATGAAACGCCGACATTTAAATCCTGGAAGACCTATATCTTCAAAAAATTAATTTTAGATTTTGACTTCCTTACGGAATATTCATTATTACTAACGGTTGAGATAATTAATATTAATCTTAAATTAATTCGAAGTTGTTAAAAATAGCACAATTAAAAACCATTAATTTAAGAGCTACTTAAATGAAGGTGTTTCTCTCTTATTCATAATTCTCTCGTTATACAGTAACATTAATATTAATTAATTGTTAAAATTAAATATCTCGGTTATGTGGCTTACTTCTAAAGAATCCCAAACAAGCCATATTTATGACTAATGAATTATATATGAAGGAATTATAATCAAGCCATATTATAAATAAAACAATTTGTCCTTAGAGACAATCACACCTAATGCTTCGTCCTAACGAAAACTTATTAATTAGTTCAAAACTAGTAGTCATTTATTTTTTATATAGATTTTAAGCAGCTGTGTACCAGCTATTTAAGTGAAGGTTTTTATTACCTTACACATAATTCCATCATTAAATTTTAAAATTAAATTTCTCAGTTGAGGGGATTTGAAATTTTTGAGAAATTAAAGACCTGAAGGGAATTCTTCTAGAGTAATAATAAAAAAATTGACTTTTGATTGATCTCGAATAAATTATTTCACACAGTTTCAAAAAGAAAAAAAGATGATCTCCTTTTAATGAGCTCCGAAGCTGTTATTGTCATTTTGGCCAATGCAAATAACACATTAAGGGCGTATTATTTCACCGTTTCTCATTAAAATCCCTTTCATATACTTCTAAGGCAAAACATGATCTTTGTTTATTATTTCCTCCATAATATCACGCCTCAAGAATAATATGATATAAGGAAATTGTTTTGGAAACTCTTTAAAAGTTTAACTAACGGGTTTCTGTATTCATCTTTATTCCTTTGACAAGTTTTCCCCTGAGTGTAACGCTTTATATAGTGCTTCGAAACCACCAATTTATTGATTGAAAATACTTGATGGTTATCGTCTCGCAAGAACTCTACTGAGACAAAAGGTACATTTGAATTTTACTCTGCTCAAACAATTAATTCAAGGCACAAAAGATGATGCTTGAAACGTATTCCTATTAATCTTCAAAGAAAATGAGGATATTAATATTAGTTCATTTAAGGGGTATAATAGTTGATATTCATTTTCCTTTCAACTATTCAGTGCAAGAATGTTTATTTTGGATGATAAGTTTTGTTTATAGTAATTAAAAGTAACACCTGAAATAGTTTATATAAAAAATGTGTATGCTTCTTTTTTTGAGAAATATCTTATAGTGTTAATGATTACAAATATAAGTAGTTATTTTCCAGTTTTAAAATTTGGAAAAATATATTATGTTATAATATTTTCAACTGCTAGAAGTTACAAATATGTGTGCATGATTTCTGCAACCTACTCGCCTTTAGACATAGTCTTTTGTGAATCAAGTTCAACAACAAAACCACATAGTACTGAGTATTCAGTATTTTACATGCCTATTATTTTTCCTTGTTGGTCAAAAAGAACACTAAAAGTGAAAAGGATAATTACCCAGTCGATTATACAAGAATGAAAACGCACGTGTTTAAAAGGAGACGAATGAAAATCATTCGGACAGTAAGTACTGTTGTTGTTCCCCAACCGGAATTGTTTCTGACCAGGTTCATATAGGCTTTGCGGACTGAGGGGTGCGACTCCGGTTTACAATACCACAAGGGTCGAAGTCCGTCTTAGCTAAATGCCACTATTGCTGCCACTATTGAATATTTTCCAAATATTTCGTTTTTTAACTAAATAAGGAGAACACCCCTTTCCTTGCTACTGCTTCACGGACTTAATGTCATCTTCAAAATCGCTTTGTTTAACATTCTTACAGCAGACCAAGAAATACGATATATTGGCCAAAAGTAATAAAGATTTGAACATTAAAGAAATAGCGAGCAGGCTCCGATTTTAAAATTAATTAACGGATCTTTGAGGGTAATTACTAATTATAGATTGTTATTTTGCATCTTTCTTAAAGTCTGTGCTCACGTACAGTGCTGAATAAAAATTGAAATTGTTATAGTAGATTTTTAGTTACCAAAACAACATTTTGATAAAGCATATTTGTAACAATTTTTGTGGTAAGAATATATCGGCTTGAGATACCGAAATTCGTACTGAGACACTGGACTTTAAATTTACTACAGTGCAATAATAAGTTGAGTCAAGAACTCGACCGAACAAAGTCTTTTAAATTGCATTCCTTTTCCTGTTTCTCAAAATCTTACAAAGATTTCAATCACGCGAAGGGAAGAAAATGTTTCATCCACCGAGGAGATATGCAAATAAAATGAAATGATCAGTTGCCCGAGTATTGCAGAAAAAGAAGATATTGAAGACTAGAGAAGATTCAGAGGCAGTTGCATCAAACAGTTTACTAGTGTTGCGTTAACGATATGAGATGCATTTCAAAGTTTTGAAGATCATTGTTTAACAGTTTAAGAGTGATAATTTATTGATTAACCCCTTAACGTTGCATAATTTTCAAGAAAACAGTAATAAAACTGCCTATTTTTTTCCGGAGGATTCCATTTATTTCTTGATCTGCCATATCTAGTTAAAAAAATAGTCACAATTACATTATAAATAGACTCTCTTGCTAAGAAGGGTGCTGTTCTGCTGAACTGTAGGCTAAATGAAATCTCCTTTATATCCGCCAAGCAGTTCATAAGACAATTTCTAAAGTCAACTTACCAACTAGAACTACACATCTCTGTATATGTTGCTTGTTCATGTGCCTCTGCCATTGGAAATAAAAAAAAAACATTATAAATAGTCTGGTGCTGCCATCTGGTACTTAAAATAAGAAATAAAAATTTTTCAGGGTAAATGAAATGGATTGTTTTAATTTTTTTGGTGCGTTACTTTTAAACACTCCAGCCGGGAAATTTCACGGACTCAAAAAATAGCAGGCGAAACCTCACTCCGTAATATTGACGGGAGCGAGAAAAAAGGGGTTAAGGGCTAGTGTATATATTTTGAAAAAATGTTTTGCTTTTTATGGGATATTTTTTATTTATAAGTCAGAAAACCTGAACCTATGTCTTATTTAGGCGATGAGAAATATATAAATCGAGAAAGAAAATTATTGAAAATTTCGAAATGATTAGATACTTTTCCAAAATTAAGAACGATGTTTTTTTTTAGAAAAAAATTACATTTAGGGCAATGTTTTCTTCAAATGTTTTAACTATTAAACGTTTAAAATAATTTGCTTTACTAGTAATTAGCATTGAAATAATTATTTGATATCTTTGATTTTTTCTTTGTTTAAAACTATTTCTTTTATTATGTAATTGAATTAGTATTTATCAGATAAACAAGTATAAATAAAAATAATATTAACAATATTAACTTTAAACACTAACTGAAAATTTTGCGGAAATCTCTAATATTCTTAGATATATAAATTGTATAACATAATATCCAGTATATTTTTATAACTAACTGCAGAATCAAAGATATTTTGTAGGAAATTAAAAAAAATATTCCCAGAAGAAAAAATCTTGGAAACTTTAGAAATTGTGCTGTATTTTGCTACTTTATAACATCTCTCAAGGCTTTTCAGGTGCCATTTACCATTTATTTTTTATTGATTTTCTTTTTAAATTATCAACGATAATTGATATTATTATTACTGAAGAGGAAATTTTCATTATGTAACCAAACCATTTCCCACTGAAGCGTTAATAATAGTCTTCTTTACACAAATGTTAAGTAGAAAGCTTGTAAGATCGATTTTTCTTTAGTTGCGGGGTTTGAAGTATTCATCTCATACTTTACCGAGTAAAAAGTCTCTACACGAAAGAGAAAATTCTTGAAAAGTTCAACAAGACAGGAATTTTATGCCACATAATAACGTGTCACTATACTTTTGCAGCCCATTCATGACAAAACAAGCATTTATGTGGACACTTTCAACGCTACACCACTTTGATTACTATTTTGTTATAATAGCGGTACTCTGGTGACCAATTTCATCCCGCAATGTTTCGCTGCCGTGTCCATTGATTGCCGATTAAGTGCAAACGGCTGTGAAATAAAGGGTTTTCTGTAAGCATAAAACGCCTTTTGTGTTTTTGCCAATCTAACGCGGAGAAATATAAGAGATAACGTTATGGAGGCGGAAAAAAAAGTTGGGCATTGGTAGTCGATGTAAAACTTTTAGTAAAAAAATAAATAAATAAATAATGATTAAGAAATGGTAAGGAAACATGCGCACCTTCGAATTTAAGTAAGGTTAAATATTTAAAAATTGGTATATGAATAAATATGTGCAAACATACATTTTCATATCTTTTAATGTGATTAGCCAAAACAATTTCACACATTAAAAACAACCCCAGTTCTTATTGTGGTTGATGAAGACATATAGAAAAAATATACAGAAGGTCGTTCGCACTTTATGGAAACGATTTTGTAATTTGTTTTTGGCTTTTTGCATTATGAGATAAATATTTGGCAACTTCAGAATAATCGTCTGCTATTGTTTTACTTTGATTGGAATGTAAAATAAAATATTTATTTTGAAAATGGTACCTAAAATTAATAGATGGCTCGAAGGTTACGTAACTGCACTTTCCAGGGAGAAATATTCGTATCAAAAAATTATAAAGCGATGTAAAAATTTCGGTTACGGCATTTCAAAAATAGGTATTTATAATATATTAAATTTGAAAGGAAAAAACGTCTAACTGAAAGTAAAAATGAAAACATGACTACTAAACCTCATCCTAAGACTGTTCGAACACAGGTAAATATCAAGAAAGTGAAGTCTCTGATCCTAAAAGAAAATAAGCCGACTCAAAGATCTATTGCATTGAAACTAGGAATGTCTTCTGGTACTGTAAATATTCATAAAGATATAAAATTATTCATAATGATTTGAAGTTAAAAAATATGTTTAAACCTAAAGTTCATCTGCTTTTGCCAAAGCATATTGCTGAAAGAAAAAAAAATTGTAGAAAATTATATGAAAAAAACCTAGCTGCTGAAAAATTAAAATTTGTGGTAACAATCGATAACGCATGGGTGTATTTAAGTGACTGTAGTAAAAAAAGATCAATTTTCTATTGCTCAACTGACAGGAATGACCGTACGAAATGGCTACGTCAGTGTACAGAAAAGTTCTCAAAGGAGTTCATGATAGTAGCAGGATTTTGTTACAACGACAAATAAAAAATAAAAAAAGTCTCAACTAAAGCCAAAATTAATTCACTCTACTATCAGCAGAATATTTTAGAACCAATTTTTGAAGAAATTCCAGCCTTATATGGAAAGGACATTGATAAATTTAAGCTTCTTGTGGACAAAGCCACTAGTCCCAAGCCTAAATGAACTGCCGCTTATTTAGCAAAAAAATAATCAGAAACAGGAGTAAAATGTATCCCATTTAATGAAGTACCTGTAAAATTACATGACCCTTCTCCAATGGACTTTTGCGATTTCGGTTTTTTAATACAAGCCTTAGGAAAACGGCATCTAAGAAAACTGAGCGGAAAACGGTTCAAGAGGAATGAGGTAAAACTGACATGAGAGTAATAAGCAAAAATTTACTTTCATGGAAAATTCGAACTAGAGCTATTGTCAAGAACCATGGCTATCAGATAGAAGCAAATCACCGCATAAAATACGGCATTTCTACATAAAACTTAACTATCAAATCGTTTCCATAAAGTGCGAACGACCTTCTGTATTTAGGTCATACGAAAAGCAATTTTTTTTAAAAGATCATTTTTATTTTCTTGGTTTAGGCTTGTGGCGGCCTTGTGGTACAACACGCTGGATTTCGGTGCTGAGGGTGCTCGGATCGAATCCCGGCGTCTCGCCCCTAAAATGCCTCCTTTTGTGTCGTCCCTTCATAGGGGGTAATACTGATCCGCCTATATGGTGCCACCATAATAAAATGGCCAGAAAAACTGTGGTGTATTAAAGGCGAATGTTTTCCCGATAAGTGCCTTCGCATTGGTAAAAAAAAAATCTTGGTTTAAAATAGATTTTAGAATTAAATATGTTAAACTGCATGTTTGTACTTTGATTACATTGTCAGCTAAAGCTTTTTTTATGCCGTACTCGCTATGATTAACCTGCTGTGCATGTACATCAAATTTGTTTACTTCCAGATGGGATTTTAAAATGATTTGCCCTCTGTGTAAGAATATATCCATTATTCCTCGCAATGTTTCACTTAATTTATGTAGATATTTCTTGGGTCTACGTTTCATTAAACAGTCTTCATAATTTTTGATTTAAGGAAAAAATTGGAGAATATTTTCCCCAGAGCATAAATTCCTCTAAAATAAAATTGCAGGATTTTTACTTACTGATGTGATTACAACTTTTATCTATGAAATATTTATCTATATTCAAAGAACATTATTTTGAAACGCTTTTTGTATCAAATTAAAAAAGTTATTTATATACAGTTATTGGTTAAGCAGATGTAAAAAAAACAACTTGCTCTAAATTTTTAATTATATATTTTTTGAAGGCAAAAATTGATTAAGAATTTTTTATATCTATAACGATTTTTAAATAGATATATACTATAGGAAAAAATAATAATTAACAAATGTCTGAGAATGAAAAGAAAATATGTCCCCCAGAGGTCCTTACCAAAATTTTACTTTGAAATAACTACCGGTAAATTCTACTTAAGGCTATTTTAATAACGTTAACAACTTAAAAACAGTAACAGGATATTAACTTTAAACTAAATTTTATTAAATCAATGAAAATAATATTTTGTAATGTAATTATTAATTCGGATGCAACAGTGTTATTTAATAAAACATAAATGAAAAGAAAATGTGAGTTTGACATCTCAAAACACTTAAAATGAATTAAAATATTATGTGCTCTCAAATTCGTGATCAAAATAGCCTTTAGAGGATTGTAGAAAACTGATAGTTCTAGAGTGAAGCTTATGCTTAAATAAATTCTTGTTCGACTCTAGAAGCATTTGAGATGGATTTTTCAGTCACCTCTCTTTCAGCCTTGTTTTTTTTTGGATGAAATATTCTATCCTTTATTCAAAATTATAGATGATGGAGCGTCTCAGACGTTTCTGAACACTAAAGTAGCGAATGGAATTATCCGTGGCAAATGCTCTTCCAACTGTAAGCAAGTAACGAAAAATCCGTCATCCGTTCGCAGGAGTGAATAATGAAGGATGTACAAAGAACTATATGTACAGAAATACCCCAAAAAATTTTGCTGTAGGTAAGAGATTATTTCGGTATGTCCGAAAATTACTTTTGCGAAAAATATTTCTGTCTCGTGTAAAGTCGTTAAAAGATTTTAAGGGAGTCCGGGACACATTTTAAAATTTTTTCTATTTATTGAGTTAAATTTTGAATTTTTTTGTTAATGATAACCATATAATTTGTGAACAAAATCCCATCATAAAACTCCTTATAAAGTTTTTAAAAATTTTTAAAATTTAAATATTTAAAAAAAAGTGGGGTAATTTAAAATCGTTATAACTCGAAATATTATTTGACGAATTTCAATTTTTTTTCATTTAATTAAACAGAAATATATATAAGTTTTAGTTTCGATACAGCAATTTTAAAAATATTAATTAAAAAAATTTAAAATACTTAGAGTAAAAAATTATAAGAAATGAGGTAACTTATATTTAAAAAAATAACATTTTCAAAAATAAATATTTTTTTCAAATTTGCTGAGTTAAAAATAAAGTAAAATATTTGAAAAATATATGTTCCAAGTTTGAGCCATTTATCTTTAACGATTCTTGACTTATAACAATTTAAAGACGAGAAATGGTAAAAAAAATAAACCCATCATGCCGACA
The DNA here is from genome assembly GCA_907164885.2 of Dolomedes plantarius. Lineage (NCBI taxonomy): Eukaryota > Metazoa > Arthropoda > Arachnida > Araneae > Dolomedidae > Dolomedes > Dolomedes plantarius. The sequence goes on along the minus strand of OU015491.1, from coordinate 138,838,985 downwards.
AACGCATTTACAGGTTTAAACAAAGATTGGCTGCTATTAGAATGTTGCCCCCCAAAATAATATCTCATGTTCTAATTAAGATAGAAACATGATTTAAACGTCATTTTAAGCGAAAAAGAACTTAAAAATTTTTAATGGAATAAAGCTTTTTTCGAAAATTTGAAGAATTTTGTGTCCTGGACCCCCCTAAAACTAAAAAAAGTTTTTTTATTGATTCAAAGTCAAAAAAGGGAAATGTGGGCAACGAAAAATTCTCTTGGAATGTTTAAATTACTGTAGACTTTGAATATTTTAGTCCAGTATAAACTGACAATGGCAATGTTTCGCGGTAAGAGAAAAGGGTAAGACTTAACCAGGGGTAGATAAAGCATTCTAAAGGCTTCATTCGCAACTTAACAGTAAGCCTTTCTTACTGATCCCCGTTAGGGTCGGATTTCATACTTTTCCGACATTAAACAGAACCAAATTAATCTCCTTCCTCGTGCTTTCCTCAATACTGGACTTCAAAGTTCATCGGAAAATAAATGTCGATCACTATCTTTGGTAAATAGAATTTTCCTTGGCTACAATTGGAAATTTTACCTTTTGTCCCATATATAAATATTGTGAATATTTATCTTACCACAACCTAACCAATAAAAATTCATTTATTTTAAATTAATAGGTAGTTAAAAATTAAAAAAAACTACTTTGGTTTTAAAAGTTGAAATAATCAAATGGAAAGATGTAGTGCAGATGAAATGTACGAACTAAATCAGATTTGTAGAAAAAAAAAAAAAATGCATTCAACGCAAATTTTAAGCATTGTATACATTGATACTTTTTTTGTTTTAAGTTTATAGGCTAAGTCAATGTCTTCCTCGTCTTAAGATAGTACATCCCCATTTTCTGGAAACTTAAAAGATTAATTGTTTAATTGCGTGCTAGTTAATGAATTGCGTAATTAGTTTTCAACATGCTTAAGCATTGGAAAAGAGCTTACAAGGCATTCTACACAGTCACTTCTGAATACGGTTACAGAAGGCAATTACTTTTATATAATTGTTTATTTCTCAAAAAAGGCATGCATAGTTTTTTTGCCATACCTTAATTTTGGGTATTTAAATGTGTCACATTTTGTATAAAATGCATTGCAATTCCTCCAAGTTGAATACCAAAGGAGTTACTTTAGCAAACTTTTAAACCCGAAGTAAAATTTTAAACAAACATTATTATTATTTTTAAACCCCTGCCAGACTTTCTTGGATATCCAGAAATCTCATAATTTTTGGGAATTCTACCCATTACATTTTTCATAAAGAACAGAGATATTTAATCATGCCAAGTGCCCTATGAAGTTTTACGGACTTTAATACCTCAGGCGAAATTAAAATGAATATTTTTTAGTTTAAAAAGCTAGCACCATTTTTTATTGAAAATAATACAATTTATAAATAATATAAGGATAAATCCCATTAAATATAATGTTTATTCTTGACGTATGCATTGGATTTTAAATTGCAGTATTTCCCAGTTGTAAAGAGAATTTCGTACAACTAACTATTTTAACGATATTGTTACTCCGAGGTTAAGAAATATGTGTTCTTTAAGTTGAATAGAGATAACAATTAAAGTGTTTTTATAATACCACATTAAAAAAAATGGACAAGAGGGGATACTTTCTTATAATGGTTACAAAAATTTAGTTAGTTTATATTTTTTAATTAAACTGCATTGACTAATGTAAATTATTTGTCTTAAATTGTTATCTGAAAATGTTTTCCTGTGCTTTCTTCTATCATTAATTTAATCTTAGTTGTATAAAGATATATATAGGAAAGTTATTCATCATATTCCCTTGATGTTTAAGCTTAAAACTTTGTTTTTTTCTAAGGAAAGACCGTCTTTTATCCTCTTGACGTTTAAAACCTAGAAAGAAAAAATTTCCAATAAAATTACAAAATGTACTTTTTTATAAGAATTATTGAACGAGAAAAGGTTTGGATTAGATTTTTTATATTAAACTATACAAGCACTATTATTTCAGCTGGTTTATTTATAGTTTTAATGAAATTTTTCGAAAGCTATGTGAAACATTATGCTTTACACAAAGTTACATTAAGAGCCGAAGCCATCAAGAGAGGTGCATAGACAAGTAAATCTATTTTATGTTCAATAAACCAACTTTAACTTTATTATTAGACTTATTCAATGAGAAACTATCCCATTTATAAAAATTTCAAAAATGCGTTAAAAGTTTTATTATGCTCCCAAAAATGAGATTTATAGCTTTTGTATTAACGCTATGAAGTATAATCTGCCGTACTTAAAATTTATATTTATTATATTATATTAAATAAAGTGATTTTTCTTTTATTAAAATCTAAAATTCTTTAAGTTTATTGAGCTCATTATTAACCTGTGGGTTATAAAAAGGCTTAGTGTCATCATACTAAACTATTTTGTCTTTAGAATATAAAATGTAAATTTTTAACTTTAAAAAGCCTTTTTTTTCTCTTTAATAATAATGAATAATAGTTTTCACTAGAAACTTTCTTTATGTCAAGTACATTCTTCATTCAACCTTATTTTGTTAAATGTCACCCAAAATATCCACTTTTTTTTTTTTTTTTTCAGGAAGAAAGTTCTAGGCCATCCTTTGATGCGTAATTCCAGGAAGTGAGGATAAAGTCCGGAAACGCCGTCAAAGTTTGGAAAGCAGAGTCTAAAAGAGAGCATGAATCGGGGTATTATGTACCCTAATGGAGTTTTTTGATAGTCAGGATTCATCATTGTAAGGAACTTCCCGTTATTCACCTGCCTCGATAGAACCTCGTACTCGTCGTCTCTTAAAAAGTCATTACTTAAAGTTCGAGATAGACACAGCTAATGACCTCTCTTTCAGCTCCGTGACTATATCCTTTCATCATTAAAATTTGCAAATTAAAACCCGGAGTTGGCAGTGGGCAGACAGTCTCATTTTAATTTGAAACCTTAAAATTTCTCTGCCGTTTCGGATTCGCATATTTATGAATGAAATTTATGGACTTAGCAAATAGTTTATTTTGGGGGAAAGCTCCTTAGAAATGCATCGTGTGGGACGCCTTGCATTATATGTATCGCAAAAATATTTATAGTCTAGAATACAGATTGAATATTTTAAGTGTGTTTCTTAACTTAAAGAAATGCTAGAATAAATTTCTATTGCAAGAGAACATAAAATATTGATACCTGTCTGAGTTTTAACAAGAGAAAATATTTTGTATAATGAATACTTTGCTAAATACTATAGGAAACTTTCTTTTTATAACATGACTATTTCGAATTCAAAAGATTTTGTTAACATGATGTGGGTATTTGTAATGTAAAACCTGTATGAACCAATCAGTTTTGAGAATATGGTATAAAAGACTATTGATTACTTTTATCAGCAACGTCAGTATTGTATTTTAGTTTATGGAATTGTCAATGTAAAATCAATAGAAATAAGTAAATTTAAATTTATTTTGTACTTTTATAAAACTATATTTTAATTCTTTAAAGTGAGAAGCAAAAATTCGATGAAGAAAGTAAAAGTTAAATCTATATCTTTAATTTCCTGTTAAACTGTACTAAATTACAATATTTTGCTGTCATTTTATGAAGTAGGCGTATGACTGAATGCACTGAATGTGCAAACGCATTTTTGAAGAAATTATTTTAAATACATTATGGGGAATTAATATTAAATAAAATTTGTACTGTAGGAAATATTCTTAAATATGTTTACTGTATAAGTATAAAAGAAATGTTTCTTGTGCATCATTTGAATGAAATTGAATGCTTATACCACAAAAAAAAGGCTTACGAAAACCATTACACTTTTTATTAGCATTTCTATTGAATTGGGTGTGATACCTTTAAATTTAGTCTCGAGTTACTATTTCATATTCTTTAGTTAACACGAGTGGTGCCAATCTTCCTTATTTCCATCCAATTTCATATGAATGATGCCATCGGAGACAGATAAGTGATTTAAAGCTTAAGGTCTCTAGGATTTCGTGCAGTCATAAAAATTTAGCGTCTGATCGCTGCTGTAATATTTCAATTCCTTTCTCATAAATTACAGCCAAAATTTGATCTTGCTGTCTGGCTCATTTTAGAACCTTGCATTTTTTAAAACTTGCGTATTGAGGGTGCTGAGTTGCCACGAAATTGGATTCGCTCAGCTCAGTGTTAAGCTATGCAGAAAACTTTCTCTCTGATTGTCGACTTGTATTTATGACCATGATTTTATTAACCCGCTTTCTTGTTTGTGTGTGTATTTGTCCAGTACAAATCTTGCAATCGATTTTTAACTGACTTCCCGACTAGCTAGACATTTGAAACTTTTAAAATATCTCAGAACACGATGGCAATACATTTTTTTAAATACCATTAGCCATCTTTAAGCAGGATTGAATTCATTTTCAGTTAATTTTGTTTTGTAGACTGGTGCAGACATCTATCGACCGGGACGGGAACGAAAAGTTAAACGCAAGTTAACTTCCAGTTAACTTCATTTTCTTTCAAGTTGATGGGATAATTCCTCAAAAAAATTTAAAAAAAATATTTATTAATGCATAGAATTGTCAAGTTTATATGGTTCAACAGAAAATTTAAAAATATGGTATATAAAAAGTTTTTTTTATTTTGTAATTATATAATTTTTTTTAAGTAATTGTACCACGTAATATAGGGAGAACTTCTATACATATCAGGAACTGGGAATAGAAGGGGTGAATATGAAATTCATGGTGCTGGGAAATCGCGTTTAAAGTTTGGGAATGCTCTCAGGATAGAAAAGGCAAATATGTACATTATACAGGGTGATTCCCAATTCATGGTACAAACTGTAAGGGTTGGTACAGGAGACTGTAACAATCATTTATTGTATAGGAGTGTATGGGCGCAAGTGACGTGTTGAGGCACAACCACGCAAAAAGACATGAAACGAAACAAAAATTGTTTACTGATAGCTTCGTTAACAAGTGCTATGCTTACAAAAAGTACTCAAAACTGCATCTACCAACAGTAATACATGCTTGGCAGCGTTGATGGTACGATTGGCGTACAGTTTCAAAGATGCCAGGTATTTCACGCACACTTGCAGCAGCAACAGATATTCGAGTGATGAGATCCTCAACAGAGATAACTGAAGTCGCATAAACGTGACACTTCAGATGTCCTTATAAGAAGTAATCGAGGCTCGATAAATCAGGAGATCGGGGTGACCAAGGGATTGGCACAGCAAGCCCAATCTATCGCGCCCCAAAAGTGGCATCCAGGTAATTGCGTACAACAGAGCTAAAATGGGCTGGCGCTCCATCATGCTGAAACCACAGTCGGTCCGGTATTCGTCTATGAGGAAAACTCCCTTGATACATTCTTAGCGGAGCTCTGCCATTACTATTTGCACGGCCGGACATGAGATGTATATCTGCTTTTTACGTAAAATCTCTTATCACGGACGACAACGCAATTGAGAATGGCGTGTTGTACATTCGCTCTTGGTCCTCAAACAGTGCAACACTAAATTATCAGCTATTTTTATACAGTCTGTACATTAAATGCTATTTACAAGATACGACGGTAAAATGTAGTATTAAAAGTGGCAATATGGTGTTTTTAACATATCAATAAATAGATTTCTGCAAAAATCCCATTTTTTTTTATTCGCCTTCTCTCTTCCGAACTTCTGGTATGCATAATTCTCATCTCCAAAAAAAGACTCGAATAATGTTTTTATGTTTAAATACTAGGGAAAATGGGGTATGCTGTGATTTTAAACGCAAATAATTTTTTTTTATGAATGAAATGTAAAAAATAGCATATAAATGTGCAAAACAGTTCAGGCTGAATGAAAAAGCCCTTTTTTAATTTGATTATCAATATTTCTGTTCCAGGAGAGTGTAAGAGAAAATTTATTTTGGAAATGCAGGTTATCTTAGCGTCTTCATGCCCTATATAGAGATATTTATTACAATTCTTCAAAATGTCAGTCGTAAAGAGAGTAAGAGGGAATTCTTAAACTGTCAACTCGATTCTTCCCACCACAAGAGTTAGAAAATAGAGATTCGAACTACTGTATATTTTCTCAGCACCCATCAGCCTTAAGTCTGATAGTTTCAATCAGTAATTATTTATTTGAACATATGACGGCTAAATTCATGGTATAAAAATAATTAAAAGAGACTAAAAAAGAAATCAAATTTCTAAAAAATTGATTTCCTTTTAAAAATCAATTTTCTAAATACAATAACGTGTAAATATGTTGGTCCCATTTATTGAAATTAAAAATCGTTATTTCTATTTTCTATTGCGGTCAAAAGATCACAAATAGTATCCGCGTAATTTGTTTGTGTTTAGATTAGGATGATAGTCTAAATAACGAAAATATACTAATCTTCCACCTAAAAGAAGCTAATGCACTAAAAGAAACTGAATTTAAATGTAAAACATACGAATTTTAAGAATACCTCCATTTATTGTAAAATAAAAAAAAAGTTCATTTAAGAAAAATTTACCAGTAAAATTTGTTCCAATATTCCCATATCCAGATAGTTATTCGTCATTCTAATGCGAGAAAGCATATTATATTTCTATTTGTTGATCGATATTTTAAGTCTAAATATTCCCATAAAACAAAAGTCTGAGTTATTTTATTTTATTACGAAAACTTTAAGTGTGATCATTGTGTTTTAAGAAAGATTAATTATAAACAATATTTAAAAACCTCCGCAAACATTAATCATCGTTTATAGACAGTGAAAATTGGTAAAGGGCTTTATACTCGGTACAAAGCTCTGTGTAATGATGATCGTTTTAGAAGGAAATCGTGAATTGATTATGAATATTTAAAATTTTATTCAACAATTCTATGATTACGAGATAATTACCCTTTTAGATCCTAACAGGTCAATTCGAGTCATTTTATCCATCGTTAATCCAAAACAACCCGTTTCTTGTGAATTAAAGTTTCGATGAACTGAGTGGTAGCATATTCAACGTTACCAGCGTATTTTGCAAAATATTCTCCCCCAAACATTATGGAATTTCTAATGTCATACCCTGAAGGTTATTACGTACATTTTTCACAGTTTCCGCTGGGAGTAACACTTTAACTTATGAATGAATTCAAGAGCAGTATATAGATAAATTATTACCCCCAGATGTGTTATACTACATACAAGAAAATGGAGCACGAAAAGGAGGAATTTATGCAAAAGATATTTAGTGAAATTAATTGAAGAAGGATCTTTATATTAAGAAAAGAGGAATATTCATCAATGAAAACTTCCCATGGTTCAGGTCTTAATGAAACATAGGCCAATGCTAAAAAAAGGAGGCTCTAAGTTACTTGTAAAAATAGTTGCAGTTCTAGATCCTAAAAAAAGAGACAATGATATTTTGAGAGATTATTGTCTAATCGATAAGGCTGATTACATCTTTAACTTTCAGAAGTAAACATTCAGTACTGCCACCGAAATAAGTTCTCAAAAGACCAACATACTTTCTTGCTGAAGCCGCCGACTTGGTGTAATGGTTAGCGTTCTAAACAGCCACACACTGGGCTTGCATTCAAATCCCAAATAAACGTCTGTTCACATAGAATCCGTGATCTTAAAACTTTTTAACCAATCATATACCAATCATTGACCCATTTAACCAACCAGCGCCAAGGGAATCTTTAACAGTGACGTTGACGAATTCTATGTGAACAGGCCCTAAGGCTTTGTCGTTTCCGTGTCGTCCCTCTCATAAGGAGCATTGCTGGATCACCTATATGGTGCTCTCATAATAAATAACCAAACAAATCGTGGTGAATAACAAAAGGCGAAAGTCTCACGGCAAAGCGCTTCCACATTAGAAAAAATATGTCTTTTAAAAACTATATATTTCAGAATGATGTGATGAGAACCAAATGTTATGTGATATGTGTGTTGACTCTATGCAATTGACATTACACTTTTGTATGATGCATTTATATGTACTCCTGTAAATACATTTGAAAAATATGCAGTATCTTGAAATAAAGAGTACCATTTAGATCCAAACTGCATTGACTAAGAGACAGAATTTAATGAGTGCTAATAAGTGAATTTTAAATTGCAGTAGAATCCGAACAAAATTAACCCAGTAACCACTTTTTAACATTTGTAATATACGGCATAAAATATATAAGAACATCCATGTGCATAAATATGTATTTTGGGATTCAGTAGAGCGAAACGTTTAAGTTTCAGTTCAACAAGCAACAGAAAAAGATTGCGTAGTTCATTTAGTTAAAACACTTAGCTGCAAAAGCTCAAATAACGTGAGCACATACGGAATTCAATATAACAATGCTCACTATAATTATTGTAACTGCAGATAATGATTAAAATGCATCTGTTATAATCGCGTCATTATAATATCGCATTAAAGTTTCTAAAATTGTACTTTAAACTTTTTGAAGAAAAGAAATGATTATGATATAAACGTACTAAAACATGATGCTCTTTTTCTAAATCACAAAATGATTCGATATATTAAAACGAATGAACCCAGATCTTGTTTCTTTTAACAACAATGTGCCGCCTAAACATTAATGAATAAAAAGTTAACTCATAAATTGTATTTTCACAACATCATTAATATATAATTTATTTTAATTTAAATGTGGTAGGAATTGCAATGTAAATAACACTGCACTCTCTTAATGAATCTCAGGAGAAAAAAAAATTCCTTTTATACAAAGTTAATCACTAATGTTTCACTTGTGGTTAATGTAAAGAACAAAAGAAATTTTATTGTTTGTTTTTCTCGTTTAAGTAAAATGGACAATTTCTATTTTTTTTTTTCAGAGGCAAATAAATAAAATTAGAATCAACTTTGTTCTTCTCAAGGGGAAAGTGGAAGACGGAAGTTAACTGACGTGCTCTGATTTCGACTAGACATGTTAAAAAAAATTCGAAGCGTGGAATTCTTTTTAGAATGGTGTTTCACTTACAGTTTTCTAACTAGTAAACAAAACAGGTGGACAGTTTTTATTTTATACTCTTATTTAGATTTTTATTTTCTACGGATTAGAGTTCAGAGTTTTTTAGACGATTATAAATAAAATAAAAGAAAATATGATATAAAAGTATACGATTATTAATCCGATTCATTTATATACTCGAAGTAAATATCTTTTTATGGACAAAAATAATCCCAACAGATTACCAGCTTAAGAAACCTTTCTATTATTTTGGAAACTCAATTTTTAAGTTAATTTTTTTAATTATTTGAGGATATCCTTAACCCTACACTGCATGATTTTTTAAAATAAAACAAAACTTCTTTTGGTGATAGATTTTTAATCAAATAGATTGGAAAAAATATTGAAAAAAATGATATTCTTCAAATTTTTGTTTTATAGAAAAAAATTGGTTTGATTCATATATGAATCATCATGCATTAAGGTATCCGTACACCTTCGGAGGTGATTTTTTTCAATTTTTTCAATTTTGACTTTTTATCTATTTTTTATAATGACATTTAAGTTAAAACTTGAAAAAATATATAAAAAATTTAGCTTTCACATTAAAATAAAAGCTGGAAAAAATTGGTGAAATTTGACATTCTACAATACATGATAATTCAAAAGCAAATATATTTCCATTTTATAAATTGTAGAATGAAGATAATAACATTCTGTTGGGAATATACTATTCTCAAGATCAAACTATCTGTATCTCAGAGTTTGTAGCACTTAAAGTACTGATGCTCATAAAAATCACTAAAAATTCATTGTCACTTGCAATTTATACCAATGTAAACAAAAAACTAATCAATCTGCAATCATGAGCATACTCTATTCCCTTTATAAATATATATAGATAAAGTATGCAAAATTTTAAGGCATTTTAAGCGTAAATTTTTATAATAGGATATATTGCGTTAAGAAAAATTATGAAAAAATTCATTTTGAGAAAACGCTAAAAATAATTCTTACACTAAAATGACAATTCAAATCTTTCTAAAGAAATTTACTATAAACTTAGATAATACAATTTACAATCATATAGTAAAATAAAATAGCGGTATTAAGTCTCGTGAAATATTTTTAAAAATTTTCTTTCTTTATTGAGGCACAGAGTTATGCCACAGAGTTATTTTGTAGTGCCCGATTAGACTGTCCAACATGTCTACACCACCCATATGCTTGTTATGGTGTTTTACTACAGCTGGACAGTCAATGCTAACTTTTGTTTTAATCTTTCTGTCGTATCTGTCTATTTTCTCTACTGAGTAAACTCCGACGTATGTTGATAGAAACATGACGTTTCTGTTGTCTTTCCATGAAATATTTGAAATTTCTATATTATCATGTAATGTGACATATTCCTCACTTGTGCCTCGAGGTTGTTTTGACATCTATTTATCATTAGTGAGCTTGCATCCTGGAACACGATTTCGTTTAACTGTACCAATGCTGTAAATACCCTGTTTAGTCATATAATATTGAAGTTGGGAAGAATTATAGTAATTATCAAAATATAATTAGTAGTTCTTATTTCTAGGAATGTTTCTGCACAATCGTACCACAATATTACTTGAAGCTCCGAGATCAACTTCTTCAGGCAATCTTTTCCTTGGGTCATGCTCACAAACAGTGTAGATTTCAAAATTAGAGGCATAACCAGTTGTACGGCAAAGAATTGATATTGACGACAGAATTCAATAGTGATCCCCTCAATGCATAAAGATGCACATATGAATCATACCTATTACTGTTCAAAACATAAATATAAAATCGCTCAAATTGAAAAATATCATAACATGTGATTAGACTTATCTTGCAGCTATACACTGAATATTTTTTTCCTTTGTTTAATACTCTTTTTCAGTTTATAAATACAGCTTCCCCACGTGGAATTCTAAAAATCATTCAATCAACAGAATAGCTAAACATAAGGACATAAAATTGAGTATGTGCTGACGTCTACTAGCAAAAATAAGTGATAAAAGGTAGTTCGGATTGAGGCATATACGGTAAGCTATGCAGTAGCGGCAAATATTAAATATTTTGGTTTCAGCTTAGTCGAAAATGGTATGATTCATATATGACTCACCATGCAGTGTAGGGTTAAGTAGCTTTAAAGCACAGATGTTTGTCACGCAAAAGACAAGCTTGTACTGACCACCTGCGGAGGAGTTTCAGTTCACAGTCTCTTGACTCAAAGCCATCATCTTAAATACTAGTTAATTCCCGAGATTTAATCATCAAACGGTACAGTGGTTTGACACGAAATAGATGGTACCGATCTCTGTTTTGATGAGGTTTTTGGTAGAAATTAGTATACAATAAGCATTTTTGTTGTATGATAACATTTACTGATAATATTTTACATGAAATAAAACCCTTTTTTAGAAAAAATGACGAACGAATTGTAATTTTGCTAAACAAAGAAAATCTCTTTGGCATTTTCATAGTACAGATGTTGTATATATTGCGTCTAATACGTTATTTAGTCTACCTAGTTTTAGAAGTTAGTGAAACCAACTTTCAGAGCATAAAAATGTAAAAAATAATATATACTGACGTTTTTGACTTCAAAATTGAAATAAAAATTTAAAAAGTGTAAAATAAAAAGATTAAAAAGTAATTAAAAGTGATAATGAATAATGATTTTCAACAAAGACACTCGTATTTAGTTATTCCTATATCTATTAGGGTGGTCTAGTAGGTCTATATGGTAGGATTCCTTGTCAACTCGATTTCTTGCAATCAAAGGGAAAAGTACGGGAGGGGAAAGACACACCCTTGGGTCGGATTCGATCCCCACTGTTCCATTTAAGGGTTAAGGAAGTCTCATTGCAATCCTGTCTGAATACCTTTTCTAAAAGCTTTAGATTTTTTGGGGTGTGTGTGATCCCTTTGTCAGTTTATTTTAATAACACATACAACTGTTACCGATAGCTATGTTAAATACTAGAAAGGTGCAATGATTTACATCTTAAAACTATATGTATAGATATTTTCAGACTTACAAAAGGCTTATTTAAACGTGAAAATATGATTAGAATATACTCTACGTGATATTAAAAGCATAGCTGAAATTATAAAGATGAAATATAACTTGGGATCTCTTCGTTAGTTTACTTTTAAAACTGTCGCTGCTGAATAGAACAGGAATTGGGTTTACGATTTAAAGGTATCCGGGGTTGAATATCTAGGCAATGTAAAGCATTCGAAATTTATGTAAATGTGACAAAATGTAATCTGGACGTTTTTCGCGTAATGTGGAAACGTATTAGAAATTATAATCATGATCCCTCGTCAGTTTTATCAAAGGTCAGTTTAGACTGCCCATTGCTGCATTCAATACGAAGATTTTAGGACTCATAAATATCCTAGATTTGTAGATTATGCCAAATAGATAAAAATGGTATATGTAAACGGAAAAATTGTAATTAGTTTCTTTTTATTGAAATATAGAATAAAAAGGAATATTTTAACAAATCTGGTAAGCTCTTTCGAAATTGAAACTTGAAAAGTAATCTAAATTCAGGAAGTTGGTTAATCATGATTATGTCGCATGGTTCGGTGGTGAATTGGCAAAGCATACGTGGCAGTAGATCCCCACAAAAATAGCATAAACATTTGAATAGTTAACATACTGATACATTAAAAAAACAACCTTACCCATTTTAAATATTTCAAACTTTTTACACAAGTAACTCTTACCGTATTTCTTAATATTTTTATTCATGTATTTACTTTAGTAGCTAAATATGTGTTACTGTAGTCGAGACAGTTTTTATTAAAAATGAATAATATTTTTTGAATGTAATTGAAAGCTATCATAACGAGAAAAACATTAGGATTTTGTTTTAAATGTTTACCAACACCAATGAAAAATGTAAAAGTACAAGAAAGGGGAATGAAATCAAATTGCATTACAAGGGAAAATAATTTGAATATTTACAATTTAGATGGGAGAACTATAGCATTAAGAAGTCTGCAGCTTATGAATTTCAAAGGAGACATATCGACTTAAGAATTTTGTTTTCTACGTTCAGACGTACATCAAGGTTGCAAAAATAGTTTTATGTAAGATAAATGCAGCTAAAATTTATTACCAGAAAATTTAGAGTGAGAAACCACTAGCTAAACGAAATGGTAGTCTTTGAATTTTTCTAAACTTGCTGCAAAACATAGAAAATAGGATTGTCTATATAAGGTCTGTAAACTCTTGATGGATATCGGCATAAAAAATATTCCATGAACCGGGAAGTATAAAGTAATATGAAAGAATTTTAATCTAAACGTCTTCTAAAACATTTGATCCATTCATCGTGTCAAAAAAAAAAAAAATAGACAACAGAGCGATATGACAACTGACGTTTTCATTCGGGATGTGCTTACACAATTTTGTGCGTTATCATTATCGACGATGGTGAAAAATACATTATTTTAAAGGTTCTAAGTCAAAAAAGGTCTACTATTATACAAGTTCTAAGATTTTATTTTCATAATAGTGGTCTAGGAATTGCTGTCACATTCTGACTTGATCTTCCTTGAGTTGATGGATTTGTACAATATCGATGTTTCATAAGTTTTGGAAGCAAGTATCTAAATTTAAGTTTGGAGCAAAAGTAAACTGAACTTAATGTTAATTCTTTGCTAAAAACACACAAAATTATGATCGAGTAAGAAAAAGCTCATTTAATTCATACAACGTATCTGACTAAAATAAAAAAATTGAATGATCGTCCCAAGTCATCATATGAATTTTAAGATAAAGAGAACAAATATTGAAATATATGAAAACATAAAAGTTATACAACTCAAAAAAGTAATGTATATTTGACTTTCGCATATTATCTCTATATAGTGGACAAAATTTTAATTTATCGAACTAATTCCAGAAAAAGGAAAGCTATAGACCCTTTAAAAAAACATTTCGTATAGTTTGAAAACACCTGTCAAAACTTGAACCTCTTTAATAATTTGCAATTCATTTTTATGATAAACTTTGTATAAAATATTTTCCTAATCTTCTAAATTCAAGCACATCACTTGATTTGTCCTCCAGCAAATTTTGAAAAGGACGGAAGACATCGACGTCAGCAGTGTGACTAATTGGCATGATAAATGTAAATTAAATAAATATTATTAACAAGGCCTTGATGGAAATTTTAAGTTCCATGATAATCCTCTTTTGATGTAGACAAAAAATAGTTTCAGTTTCAGCAATTTCAATTGGTTCCATTTCTTTGAATGTAATCCGATTATACATTCGAACAGCATTAAAAGTTTTTAAAATTTATGAGATAATACAAAATATGACAATGTTATTATACACATAGAAATAAAAAAAATGCTAAACCACATTTATATTGTAGCTACATTCATATCGTAATTTTTTAATACAGCTGAGATATTAAAATTGACAATAGCAAAAGCTTTTCTTAGCTCTGTGTTATTTAACTATGAAGTTCAAAACAAGATCAAATACCATATTTTCATTGGTTTGTGAAAACTCCAATAAATCTACCTTGCAAGTGTTTAAATTATAAGCATCGAAAAAAATTAATTAAACGCAAAATATGAAAATAAAATTAAACTTTATTTTTCTTTTAATAATTTTAAAGCAATATTTAGTTATATTTTATACTGCTTACAGTGGACTCAACATATTACCTATCTAGTGGTTGGATATAGGACATAATGACACATGGTGATAAGTTTTTAGAAACAATTTTATTCCCTTTCACCTTAAAAACAGTATAACCTTAACAAGTGTAGAATATAGGTGTATTCTCTTTATACAAGAAGTTGAAGTAAGGCTATTAAAAGTAAGACTGTTGCATTTTCATCAAAAATATTCCAGTTTATTCACAGACAGACAGACACACACACATACACATATTGATTTGAATATATTTTGGAATTTCTTAACTATCATTAAATATAGGCTAAAATAATCAAACTCGTCATTTTAATGGTTTTAGAGGGTCAGATGTTCATCCAACAGATTTAGCCCTTTAAAAAAAATTAGAATTATTTATCAAAAGTGTGACTTTAAAGAAATAAAAGTTGTCAAAACTGTAAGTTGTAATAAAAAGAAAATTTCAATTATTTGAATGCAAAAAATTGAAACAGGTGTTTTACGAACAAATGTAATGAATATAGGATAAGGAACTTTCACTATACTTTTTAAAGATGGCTGAAATATGTGACTTAATGTTGTTACTTCTTATCTATTGAAAGATATAATTCAGAATTATTCTGACTTATAGGTTTCAATAAATTAGAAGACTCCTTTAGATCTGGTTTGAGAGAGTTTAAATTTCCAAACAAAATTGATGAAAACTCACTTGTTTCTAATACTTTAAGTCTGTTGTCTCATTAAAAAATTAATATCAACTACCGTTAATTATGATGTCATTAAACGTATATTCTAATGAAGACAAACTGATTAAGTAAGCATACATGACAACCGAATTTTTCGTTCGTTATAATAAGTTAATGAATATTTCCCTTTCTACCTCTGATACTTAAATGTTCTACAGAAAATTAAATTATTTACTAAGTAAACTTATACATAAGGCTTAATTACGATGATTATGGTGATGATTTGTCAATAAATTGGTACGCAGATATCAAACACTAGGAAATTTGAACGTGAATTATTTAGGAATGAAACGATAAAGGGGGTATACACCAACTGTAGATGAGAATTTATGACAACACATTCTAAAGTACATTAATTTTCACTTCATATTGAATTATGCATTATTAGTTGTGGATAACGTACTTCATGTATGAAATTCTATTAAACGTATCAGGCATTTTAATGCAACTTCAATAGGTTATTTATTATATGCATAACTCTCTATATTTCCAGGATATGGCACCTTCCGTTTTCTACTCAGGCAGTATAACAAACATTAAACCTCTAATGGGATATCATTATATTCTTCATACAAAGATCCTTGAATTTCCCGGCAGTCCATTCGTTTCTTTGTATGTTGTAAATGCTGAAATTTATAACACGGCATTATGGGATGCAAACATGCTTCCTTCAGCTTGGGAAATATAACGTGAAGGTGTAATCAACTAATTTGTGTAAATAGTTTAGGAAGCTATGTAATTAGAGGGAGTTTTGTAAAACTGCAGTTTGTGCCTTTTAGAAAGCATATTAAGTATTACTATAAATCCTTGGTAAATATATTCGTAAACAACTCATTAGTTGTTAATGTTAGCACAGAATTTTACGGGGCTTTCTAAACCGTTCATATTCAATTTCGAAATTGTTCTGCAGAAAATTTTGGGAAACATTTTATATAAACCATCCGGTAAATACGCTCTATACTTCGATAGATCGAATATTGTACAAGTTAAGAGGTACAGAAAATTGATCTGAAAACAGTTAGCGTTTAAATTACGGTAACAGTTACAGAGTTTGTCTTTTAAAGAAAAAACACTGTTGAATTTCCGATATTAAATATTTGAGTCAAATGTATTTGCGTCATTCATAAGGAACAGGTTTTCAATGTTGGAGCATTTATAACTCAGTAATATGCACATGAAACTAGCCCAAGGTACGGAATTTGTGTCTATAGAAAACAATTATAAAAAATATTAGATCAAGAAACGTAGTTACTTCTTGCCAAAAGAAAGTTTTTAAAAAAGATAATATTTTTAGAGATAATATTAAGATAACATCAAGTCTATAAAAGTATTTATTTGGTAGTTCGTTAAACATACGCATTAAATTACTCAAATTTATATAATTAGGTATTATTATAATATAAGTGTTATGTAAAATTTTTTTTTCTGCACAACACATTCAAAAAAAATGTTTAAAATTGCACTTTACTATAGGAAACTCTTAATGAGGCTCACGGGGTTCTTTGCAGTGAAACAATATAAATAAAATTACTAAAATTAGTAACCATCGGGATATTATAAAAAAATAGAAAATCCTCTAACATTTTTAAAGGAAACTAATTTATTTTCGAATAACTTATCCAAAAATAACTAAATGGACCCGCAGTAGGAAGAAACAAATGATTAAGAGAAGTATATTATATAGAATCGATTATTTGTCGCATTAGATATTAATGATTAGATATGCGGACTTCATAGAGGCGAAAAGCATCATAAAGTCGATATTTTGGGAACGCATCTTTCGTTATACGTTGTCACAAACATTTCCTACAGCACGTGGTGTGAAATAAGCCAGTCAATAGGTAACATTTATATTCCACTGGCAAAAAAAATCCCTAATTTTCCTGGACAAAGATGAAGCGGTTCATGTTTGTCATTGAAGAAGTCCACACGTATAATACATGGCTTGCGGATGCTGGCCTATTTGTCCTGATTCACAGTCAAAGAAACTGTTTTGCACGTAGGTTAGGAGCCGAGGTTTCAGAACCTCCCTTTTCACTATCAGCCACGTACACTGTTTAAAAGACTGGAAGGGGATTAAAATTCAGAGAACTTCATGTCACCACACCAAGTGTTGGTTTGTGTTACCTTGTTTCTTGCCTATGGTTTCTATTCTTTGAAAAAGGTCTATGACACCACAGTACATAAGGTTAAATACAATTTCATCCAGGAGACACTATCGTGTCCCTACAGCAATTTCTATCACTGAAAATCTAGCTCCAAGAGCGTTTGATGACGAAAACAGCGAACGACCAATTATCTTTACCATAGTTGCCATCTAATAGTGGTCTTCTTGATTTGATGGGCGTGTGATAATCATTCATTCTTACACTATGACTTAAGATAGCTTATACATGACGATCGTATCATGAGTCTGTCTGTAACTGGTTTACTGTTACATCAAGAGCTGCTCTGGATAAACTTTGAATTGATGCCCTGCATCATAATTATTTGCATTCCTTTAACAACAGTAGAAACTTGGGAAAAAATATCTGCTCTGTCGAAATATACCGATAAGCCCGTTTTCATTTATGTTCGCTTCCTTACGTCCGTCCTCCTTGCACTCTACTTGCCTTTTATCGAGAAGTATGTTAATGTTCATACAAGACTGCTTTCAGTCTTTTCGCATTTCTTATCATTTCTCTTGTAACTGTACTACATTATAATTGTTCAGATTATGCTTCATGGGTCTCCCCCAAGAAGTCAGCTCTCCAAACATGTATATGGTGCAAAATCCTAAGGTTATCGTGTGAATATGGGGTCATTCGTTAGTGAATTGATGAGGATCCGGTCTACTTAGTATTCGTGTCTGAAAATATATCAGCAGCACTCTTTAAATATACCTCCAAAATTGACCTCTTGATGGACAGACAATTACGTCACTAGTATATGTCAAAGAAATTTTACATAGACAAATTTAAAAAAAAATTCTTTTTGATTCAAAGAAGTACATAAAGGGCAGTTAATGTATAGAATTACAACTTCAGAGATTAATATATCTCTCTATAACAAAATACTCATTTTAGACAAGTTTTTTTTATGTTTCCCCTTTAATTTTGATTTTCTTCGTCACAGAAGAGTTATAAATATTTTTGACGTTTCCAAAGCATATTACGATCCTAAAAGAATCTAATTCAACTCTTAATCCCCCACTCTTTGTTTCTCATATAATTCTTAATATTTGCGTTCAAAGACTGCAGTGCAACTAATTAGCAAACATTTCCCTCAAGGCACCAGTATCTCAGTATTGTGATGTAAGCAGACTGCCTAAACTTGTCATGCTTCATAGATTTCTCTTAATTGAGATTTGCGGTTTATAAATATGTACATTATTAAATAATTTCAGTTCTATAATATAAATAAACATACCTGATAGTCTGTTTAATTGATAGAATTTCAAAATCCCCGCTCACACCGTCATGTATTTATGGGATGCACAAAATAATGATTTAAGTTTTATAAAATGACTGCAATTAAAGGGTGCAGCCTATACGCATTTCAAAAGAGGCATCTTATTCCTCATTAAGAATGTCGAGGAAAAAGTATAAAAGTACTAAAGAAGAATAACATGTTGCGAGAAGAAAGTTGAGTGTTTGTCGGTCGTTACTCCCAAAAACACTGCGAGTCAGGCATTTCTAATATTTGTTAAACTCGATTACGCTATATATTAAATTCTGTTTCGATCCTTTTATTATTTGACCTGTTTAAAATACAAGTGTTGCATTCCAGTACAATAATGAGAAGAGAGTATATATATATATATATATATATATATATATATATATATATATATATATATATATATATATATGTGTGTGTGTGTGTGTGTGTGTGTGTGTGTGTGTAGACCGGAATTGGCCATCACACCTTCCCCCCGATATGCAGAATAGAACTGGCCCTCCAGAAGCGACCTCTACCGACCACGATTATAGAGATGTAGCTGTTCTTCGCTGTAAGCGGACGCGATTTCTTAAACGACGATAACTTTTATTTAGTATGTGTAACCGCATCAATTGTTTGTGTTACGTAATTAAATGTCATTACATGTCAGCTGCATGATTCTTCTCTTCTACTCACCAATGACCATTCTGACCGCCGCGCCCATAAAATCAGAAAGTGGGACATGTGAACTATAAACTTTTGCATGAATGGTTCCAGGTGGAAATATGTCGATTGAAGATTAAGACGATTAAGGAAGAAAGACGAACTGTTTATTTCATCCGAGGATATCTTGTTGGTTCCGAGACGACATTCTATTTTGAACACGGTGAGTAAATACGATTTTGTCTTTTAAAATGAAGTTAAACTATATTGATGAAATTAGCAATGCACTGAGGAATACGAGATCTACGAAAATAAAACTGTTGCATAATTTCATTTTTGGTTCTGATGGTGACCGGAAAAATAGAGATAGGATTAGAAGTTTTACTGGTTTTGAATTTAAATCAAATGATCCAGAATTTAAATCTAAATTAAAATCTATAGAAGTAGCGTTTTCGATTAATGAACTAATCAGTATTTGTGACATTTTGAAAGTTCCATTTGATGGGGAGAAAAGCGAAATATCCGAAAGAATATTAACATTGTTATGTGATATTTCTTTGCTTGCTCAAAATATCAAGAACACTGAACTGTCAGAATCAGAAAACGAAATCGAAAGTGTTAATAATGTTCAAAGAAATAATTCGTCGGTTCAATGCGAAAGTAATAATGAAATTCAAATGCCTGTTAAGAACTGTGTTAAAAATGTACTTGAAAATAAAACTCAACCTCTCCCAATTAACTTTTCTGATATCAAAAGTGTTATTC
Organism: Dolomedes plantarius; assembly: GCA_907164885.2. Classification (NCBI taxonomy): domain Eukaryota; kingdom Metazoa; phylum Arthropoda; class Arachnida; order Araneae; family Dolomedidae; genus Dolomedes; species Dolomedes plantarius. The sequence continues at coordinate 138,818,752 of OU015491.1, read as the reverse complement.
CACCATTTTGTGCTGACTCGCACGAAAATGTTTCAGAATCGTGACGTTCAGTTTCGTGACTCGCAAGAAACAGTTTGAAACGTTGCTCAGTTGTTTAATTTGTCTGATATTAAGAAGTTTATTTTTGCTAAGCGATCACTTGGTGGGAATGGCCTACTGTTTGTTAAAAGTGAAAGAAATGTCATGACGTGGGAAAAATTGAAACAAGTGCTGATAGATGAGTTTACTGTTGATATCAACTCAGCCAACTTGCATGAATTGTTAAGTAAGCGAAAAATGAAAGAATCTGAATCTGTACAGGAATATTATTTTAAAATGAGAGAACTGAGTAATCAGGGTAAAATTGAAGACGAGGCATTAATGCAATATGTTATAAGAGGTATAAATCATAAACAGGAAAATAAACTAATTTTACATGGATGTAAAAATTTGTACGAATTTAAAGAAAAACTGAAAATATATGAAATGATAAAAAACTACTCTCGTAGAAACAAAAATACTTTTGACGGGGTGAAACCTAAACATGAAAACTGTGGTAATTCAAAACAAAATTTTAACAGTTCTGTTTCTCGTAACTTTAAGGTGTGTTATAATTGTGGAGGTGAAACCATTTATATAAATTTTGTATGCATAAAGTCAACGGTCCGAAATGTTTTCGATGTTCTTCTTTTGGGCACAAGGCATCTGAGTGCTCTAAACCAGACCCAAATCCGAAACCAAGAGCAAATAATAATGTATCAGCTCTTAATGTTAACATTCTTTCTAATTTGAATAAAATTGTGGTAATTGGAAACTTACGTTTTAACTCAATCATTGATACCGGAAGTCAAGTTACTCTATTACGGAAAGTTATTTTTGATCAACTAAATAATAACCAGTTAAGACCATCATATTCAACTTTGACAGGATTAGGTAAATGTAATATCAGACCCTTAGGTTACTTTACAAGTGAAATCGAAATTGATAATTTCAAATGCAGTACAAATATTTGCGTGGTTGAAAATGACACAATGAATCATGATATAATCGTAGGACTTGATGTGCTTATGCAGGGTGAAACAGTTATAAGTGATAACGGAATCATAATTCGAGATAAAAATCAGAGTGAAGTAGTTAACTCCTTCACAGTTTTACCAGTAGATTTAACTTTTGATGATATCGAACTTGATATTGCGCATGATGTTCCCGAATTCTATAAAGATGAAGTACGCGAGATAGTTTTGAACTATAAGCCCATAAAAACCAAAACAGCTAATGTAGAAATGAATATTCTCGTGAAGGATAAAGACCCAATTTATCATCGACCTCGTCGTTTACCATTTACTGACAGGAAAACTGTTGAGACTCAGGTAGCTGAATGGATAGAACAGGGCATAGTCGAACCATGTTCTTCTGAGTATTCAAGTCCGATCGTGATAGTTAAGAAAAAAGATGGCACCCCTCGTGTATGCATCGATTACCGGAAATTAAATAAAATTATTGTAAAGGATAGATTTCCACTGATAGAAGATATTGTAGATCGACTGCAAGAGTCGCGCGTATTTAGTACAATCGATCTTAAAAACGGATTTTTCCACGTCGACATAAACGACTCTAGTAGAAAATACACCTCCTTCGTTACTCACGAAGGGAAATACCAATTTTTAAAAGTACCTTTTGGATTGTGCAATTCCCCAGCTATCCTTCAACGTTTTATTAATACAATTTTTAGACCGTTGGTCAATGATGGTATTGTTTTACCATACATGGACGATATAATTATTTTGTCTGCAAATGAGAAGGAAGGTATCGAAAGAATGAAAAGAGTATTTGATCTTGCTAGCGACTACGGATTGGAAATAAATCTTAAGAAATCTCAATTTCTAAAAAAAAGAGTCGAATTTTTGGGACACGTTATAGAAGAAGGTTACATTTCCCCATCCACCTTAAAAACAAAAGCTGTACTTGATTTTCCTGAACCTACTAATCTGAGAGAAGAGCAATGCTTTTTAGGAATTTCAATATATTTTAGAAAGTTTATTCAAAATTATTCTGTCATTGCAAAACCTCTAAGTGACCTTTTAAAGAAAGACTGTAAATTTAAATTTGATGAAAAAGAAAGAAATGCTTTTAATACTCTCAAAACATTACTGTCGCAGAAACCTGTTTTAGGCATTTACAACCCAAAATATGAGACAGAGGTACACACTGATGCTAGTCTAGACGGATACGGTGCAATTTTGTTACAAAAATCACCCAATGATAACAATTTTCATCCCACATACTATATGAGTAGAAAAACAACGGGCGCGGAAAGAAAATATACAAGTTACGAATTGGAAGCTCTCGCGATTATAGAGGCCTTAAAAAAGTTTAGAATTTATTTGCTAGGTATTCCATTTAAAATTATTACAGACTGATCCGCATTCCAAAAGACAATGGATAAAAAAGAGTTGTCTACACGTGTTGCTCGTTGGGCTTTACTACTACAGGAATTTGATTACGTTATTGAACATCGACCCGGAAGTAAAATGACTCATGTTGACGCCCTAAGTAGATGTCCAATAAACACACTTTGCATTACTATAGAAAATATCTTACCCAAACTTAGGTTAGCTCAGGACGAAGACAATGAAACTAAAACAATTAAAGAACTATTGAAGGTTTCGAACTATGATAATTATTTTATGCGTAACGAAATTTTGTATAAGTTTATCGACGGTAAAGAATTAATTGTTGTTCCCGAAAACATGCAAACTGAAATCATCAGAAATGCCCACGAAAAGGGACATATGGGAATTAAACATACTGAAAAACACTTAGAAGACAGGTAATTTATTCCAAAACTTAAATCGAAAATCGAAAGACTAATAGCTAATTGTGTACATTGTATTTTAGTAAATCGTAAGAGAGGCAAACAAGAGGGTTTTTTCACCCTATTCATAAAGATGACTTACCCTTGTGTACATATCATATTGATCACTTAGGACCATTAGAAAGTACTTTTAAAAATTACAAGTATATTTTGGCAATTATAGACGGATTTACCAAATTTGTTTGGCTATATCCTACCAAAACAACCCAATCAGTCGAAGTAATATCTAAATTAGAACTGTAGAAAACTGATTTTGGAAATCCGATTAGAATAATCTCCGACAGAGGTACAGCTTTCACGTCTAAGGAATTTTAAGAATATTGTTCCAAAGAAAACATACAGCACCATCTAATCACTTCAGGCCTTCCCCGTACCAATGGCCAAGTCGAACGTTTAAACCAAGTAATTATTTCTGTGTTATCAAAATTATTCATAGACAATTCATCCCACTGGTATAAACACGTTAACGAACTGCAGCAAACCATAAATTCAAAGTATCAAAGAAGTATTAATACCACCCCTTTCGAACTACTTTTCGGCACTAAGATTAACTCGAAATCAACAGATAAATTGAAAGAAACGCTAGAAGCTGAATTTCAAGCTAATTTTGAAAAAACATCGCGAAGACTTAAGAAGAGAGGCTAAAAAACGAATTTTTGAAGTCCAGGAACAAAACAAAAGAGCATACGATTTACGCAGACGAACCCCTCAGAAATATAAAATAGGAGATTTAGTTGGAATAAAACGTAGACAATTCGGACCTCATCTCAAGTTAAAACCGAAGTATCTAGGACCATATAAGATTATAAAAGTTAAAGGCAACGACACCTATGACGTATCTAAAGGAGACGACCACGAATGCCCGAATACAACAACCACGTGCGCTGAATTTCTTAAAAGATGGAGCTTAACTCCAAATTGACGATACTTTTTATAACTGACTAAGGACCGATAGAGACTTTTCCCGATTTATGACTTTGATTTTACCCAATTATGACTGTGTTTGTGTCTGCCTGATAGATTTGACGAATAAATTTGATAGATAAGACGATAAGACGAATGGATTATGAAGACGGGAAAGGAAGACGACGAAAGACGAAGAATTTGACTCTGACTGAAGATGAAAAACGCGACGATAATTCAAGACGATGAACGACGCTAAAATAAAAAAAACTGTGCGGTCAGGGTACCCTCATCAGGAACGAAGTTCCTTACGTTATTTTTCCAACTCTAAACGTGATTTAATATGTAGATTTTTATTGATTATATATATGTATATATGTATATATATATATATATATATATATATATATATATATACATATATATACATAAAGATATATATACATAATATATATGTATATATATATATACATATATATATATATATATATATATATATATATATATATATATATATATATATATATATATATACTGCGCTATTCCAAGAATGAGTGGGAATAGAAATGGCCAGCGCTTGTGCGGGTATTTGAACCAGGGACCTCTCGCTCCATAGTGCGATAGTCCGATACTCAGTAGTCCGATGCGATAATCATTCAGCCACAGAGTCCTTGAGAAAAAGCTCTTATGAAGGGGGCATAACGATTTTTCGTTACGTGACGATTCCTGCCAGTTCACTCTACTGTAAGCCGTGTAAAAGAAAACGTTTCGTTCCAAAAAGAATTGTAATTGTTGTAAGAACAAACTGCTGCTGTTTTTTCTCTTATTTTTAGGTATTTCCCAACAGACGATCTGACCAGGAATGTGAGGTCACATTTTCCCTTGGATGGCCGATATGTAGACTGGAATTGGCCATCACACCTCCCCCCCCCCGATATGGAGAATAGAACTGGCCCTCCAGAAGCTACCTCTACCCACTACGATTATAGAGATGTAGCTGTTCTTCGCTATAAGCGGACGCGATTTCTTAAACGACGATAACTTTTATTTAGTATGTGCAACCGCATCAATTGTTTGTGTTTCGTAATTAAATGTCATTGCATGTCAGCTGCATGATTCTTCTCTTCTACTCACCAATGACAATTCTAACCGCCGCGCTCATATATATATATATATATATATATATATATATATATATATTGTAGCATATTGAAGCGAAACGTGTTCAACTGGCGTGGTATCCGAGTGGTCTAAATTAGCAGGCCAGAAGTAACGAAAAAACTTAACATTTATTTAAACAAACGTAAGAAGAGAAGTGTTGGTTAGAGCAGTTTACAGTATCAAACCAGCACGGCCGCTCTGGCCCAGATGTTACAGGGGCTCTCCGAAAGAAAAACAGGGTCTCGCATATTTACCCAGTTTGGAACCTTCGCCGGTGGCGATTAGAGAAACAACGAGGAATTCCGTGCTCGCAGGCAGTCTTGGATACGGTGACATTTGTATGAGGGAGGGAGGCGGCGTTTCGCCGATTTAGTCGGTGAGGATCAAAACTGAGGCTTAACCCGCAGACATCCAAAAACGTCGAACTCCGGCAGTGAAATCGTAAGGGGTAGCCTTTTAATCCCCACAGAATTTTCAGAATGTTGTGTTAACATGTGGGAAAGTTTTTAAGGCCTGCAGCTGTGGACGGGCTTCTTAGCAGATCGTGAAAACCGCACATCACACGCGTGACGTCCCAATATATATATATATATATATACACATATATATATATATATATATATATATACATGAGTGAGTGTGTGTGTGTGTGTGTGCTTGGGCTTGTGCTTGCTTCGTATTCCTTAAAAAACAAGTGTGGTCACCGGTATTTTTTATATAATATAGTGTATGTATTACTCTACTGTTAGGTAGCAGTAATGAAGCTAAGGGCATCGTGCTTTTGGGGAGAACAGCGTAAAATGTCAAACCTTTCCAGACCTTGTGAAAAGGGCAAATTGTTGGAGGTCATTTAAATTGGAGTATCTGTTACTGCAACCTCCAGGCTAATGGGTGTTTCTCAAGTTATGGTATCGAAAGTCTTGATAGCATACAGAGTGCACGGAAAAACTTCCTTTGCCAAACAGAATAGTGGGCGAAACGGAGAGCTGAGTGAAAGAGACGGATGAGGTATTGAAGCGGATTGTGACACGAAGAAAGAAAGCAACTGCAACCAAAATGACCGAAGAGATCAATCGGCATCTGCATATTCTGGTATCTACAATTACCCTGGTACCATCGAAGTAGAAGGGAACTTCACAAACAAGGCATTTATGGAAGAGTAGTTATTCCCAAGCCACTTGAAATAGATGCCAATACAAAATATCGTCCACAATGGTGCCACGAGCGCAAATCCTGATCGAGTAATATGTCGAAAAACGGCATTTGGTCCACATTGTTCCTCGCAACAGGACGTGCGTATGTCTGGAGAACACCTACACAAGCGTAAGAATCTGGCAGTCTCATCTCAACTGTCAATCATGGAGGTAGATCTATCAGGGTTTGGGATGGCATCTCATGGTTTCCTTCAGGCCCTATTGTAACCCTAAAAGGGAGATTGGATGAGAAGGATTATGTCGAAATTTTAGCACACTAGTCCATCCTATGGGGCAAACATAGTTTCTTGTAGGAGATGACGTTCTCCGGTATGATAATACCCCTATACAAACAGCTAAATCTATCAAGTATTGGTTTGAAGAGCTTGAAAAAGAGGTCAAATATCTTATCTTGCCCCGTACATTCCCCCCGACTATAAATCATCCAAGTACGATCTGTATAAGCGGATAGATAAAGGTATCGATATCCACCACAGCATCTCTACAGGAACTTCCATGATTTTTCTCTGAAGAATGGTATAATATATTCTTAACCGCTATTTATGACTTGTATAATCCCATTCCAAGGTGAATCAGGTGGTATTCCATTACAAAGGCGATACTGCCCCGTATAAATAAAGGTCGTCATGATGTTTATTAGTGTTTCCATTATTTTGATAACCATCTGTATGTATATATATATATTTATATATATATATATATATATATATATATATATATATATATATATATATATACATATATAATTTTGTTATATTATTTTTGTTATAGATTGCATGTCTTGCTTCACACATATATATATAGAATAAAAATTAAAAAAGGGCAAAAGACTCCAACTAATATAATTTGGGAAAGTTGAGGAAAATCAACATACACTAAATACAGTATTTCCATTTATCCCTCTCTCCAAACCTATAACGTGTTTCAGATCTGAACATTTTCAGTGAATTCATTATGCAAACAGCACAAATTCATAATTACTTCGCACGTTTGAAATTTTTATAGCCAGATTGTACGCATCAATGAAAATATTTTAGATAGTATTGATTAAAACTTGCTTTCCAGAAAAGATCACTATATTAGTAGAGAATTGTAAAATTTTAAACACTTTATCTTTAAGGAAAGGTGTTTAAAATTTTACAGCACCTATTAGATTTCTAGGCTAAAATCCTTGTCTCATTTTGTGGCACCGAAAGACCTTACTGCCAAGATCGGACATTGGATAACCTAAACTAAACTATACTGTTATATTTTGCTTAGTCTACCAATTAATCTGTCCTTTTCGTGCATGAGAGTATGTTTCACACGTTAGATCACAAAATAGTCAACAAAACCCGGGAAACATTGTTATCTCTTTCAATAGCTTTGAATGCAACATATTTTAGTCTTGAAGATCTTAAATCCGGCATGCGACTAGATTATGAACTTGTTACAGCGCATGACCAACTTAACCCTCAAATGCTAAGTGTCCACTTGAGAGAAAATCTCGATTGAAAGTCTCGAGATTAATCACTGGATGTTGTCCATTTGAGATCAGTTACGCTCTCGAGACAGGTTCGAGAAACTCGAAGGTCACTGCAGTCTAGTGACCAGGAACATTTCGTGTCGACTTGAGAGTTAACTCGCAGACAGTTGTGTGATTTGATCGGAATTTGCTTTTTATCTTTTCTTTCCAAATGGATTCGCGTCAAGCCCTAGCTTTTATAATTGCGTATAAAATTGTGAAAAAGCTGAAAGCGAAAAATAGGAGTGTTGGATAAGAAAATGGGCGGATCGACGAATTGAATTCAGAGCTTATTCTACACTAGTAAATGAGTTGCGGTTGGAAGATGCGCAACAGTTCAGAAATTTTATTCTGATGTCTGCAGCATAGGCGTAGCGTTCTTCTAATTTTTTATTTTATTTTATTTTTTTTTGGGGGGGGGGGGGGGAGCGCATGAACTGAATTCAGTTAAGTCCGTCCTAAGTGCATTGACTGCTGGACGGTCCTTAAAATATGAAATAATATGACTTTTTCGACATTGAATAGCAATAGAAATTATGTTTGAATAATATTCAAAAGTTACACAATGAGAAAAATAAATATAATATAAATAAAATGCGTAAAAAATATAGCATCGAATTTTTGTTATGGATCATATAATTGTTAAAAACTGTGTTAAGGTTAAGGACATAATCGGAATCTTCAGTTTCACAGTTTGAAAAAGCGGGAAAAAACCAAATTTCTTAAAAGTTTTCTATTATTTTCCGATTTTAACTGAACTATTATTAACTTTTAATTTATTTCAAGTTAAGTTGGGGGAGGGGGGAACGTTCCCCCCTTCCCTCCTCCCGACCCTACGCCTATGGTATGCAGTGCAATTTGAACTGCTTCTAAATTTAGTAAAACACCATATTGTCAAGGAAGATACAAAATTACGTGATGCAGTTCCTGTTCATGACAAACTGATGGTCACACTTTGTTTTCTGGCCTCAGACAGGCCCTGATTTTCCATTAGGCTTGATGTTGGGGGCCCCCCAAAATTTTAATTTTAAAAGAAAAAAAAGGAAAAATTCCCAATCAAATTAAAAAAAAATTTTACCTTTTTTAATAGCAATTTTTTTATATATCCTTTCAAATTTGATTGATTGATTGATTGGCTCATCATATGTATAGTTATGTGTATAGTTCATCATATGTATGTTATAGTGTATATAAGGGATTAATAAGTTTTTCTGGTTGCATTGTATTGGTGTTTTAATGATGAAGTTAATATCTTGTATTGTTTTTTGTTATTTGATAATGGCTCTAGGCTTCTATGTTTCAAATTGCCAATTCTTGGTAAAATGGTACTTTCACAATGATTCATGATTATTATTTTTTGTGTGTCAATTTTGGAAATTTTACGCCCACATCAGTGTCAGGGGGCCCCCATCCCGAGTTGTGGTTATAGTCAAGAATTTTCTAAATCGGGCCCTGGCCTCAGGTAAGCATATTCAAGCGAATATTCAAGAACAGTAGAGTTCCACTACATATTTTAGGTATTTTTTAAGACTACATATTTTCCTTCAGCTTAATTTTATTTTCAATACTACAAACTGCATACGTAGATCCAAGTGCTTAACCTAACAAAATAGGGTTAACAAAACAAAACAACTGTGTGATTGTACAATGAAACTCAAAATTTATTTATTGTACAGCACTACAAAACATAGCTGTAACATACTCACAAATAAACGAATAATACGCTAAAAGTACCAACTAACAACTAAAGGGAAGAAACAAAAGAAAATGCCCATCACAGTTTTTAAATTTTGTCGCAAATTCTTCGAACATGCTCATTTTTTTTCGCGATTCCTGTATAATTTATGTTTCACGTTCCATAAAAACTCCTATTCCTCATAAAGATTAATAAACTCCAACACTTCAGCATCAGTCCACTCTCTTTTATCTGGTACAACCTTCTTTTCACTCCTTTTGAAAAATTATTTACCGATTTATATTTATTGCGAAATAAAAATAAAAATAAAATAAAAGAATGAAATCGAGACTCAGCTCTGACAAAAATCTTAACACAAACATCTTAGTCTCCAGTGTTCCAACACTGACGGAAGACTGGAGACTAAGTCACGAGAGAAGGAATGAGCATGTCCACTTGTGACAGCTGCAATCTCTGATACTTGCACCTGCTTGGCGCCGAGGCTGCCCTCAGGCCCCTATCCAATTGTGAGTCGAGACTACAGTCCAACTCTGGAGAGAAGAGACCTGGGACCGGTTTTAAGGTTGCTGCCTCCGGGAGGTCGTTTCTCAAAATGATGGGTCGGGGATAATCAACACCCCAGTACCATTTCCCGCGGAAAGTATTTATCGCTCTTTAGGCATTAAGAAAATTATGAAGGTTTTAATTATTTAGGCTTTAAGAAAACCATCGCATGTTTTGATTTCCATTTTCATGTAATCAACGTATTTTGGGACTTTTTACCCTGCATCGTATTACTTACTATTTCTCGAAAGTAATGTAAGGGAGTTTCAGAAAACCTCAATAAAATTTAGAGTCATGTTTATTTTTATAAATACTGGATCATACAAAAATTTATTATTATAGATACAGATTTCAAGTATTTTGGTTTTGCAACTGTTATTTTTTCTTTCGCCAAAGGAGACGCGATCTTTTTCGGTAATTTTGTTTTCATTTAAGGGGTCTCGGGAGTCTTACTATTTTACTGAAGGTGCAATTTAGCATCATGTCACATTTAGTTTTATTTCTCATTCCCTACAAAACATAAATACATGAAATTTTTACCACTAAAAGCTTAATATATGTTCTATGTAGAATAATTATTTCAATGTTCTACAACTGGTATTTTAATTAATTTTCCATTTTTAATTTTGATGAAAATTCTAAAATTGTGTTTTGGCTTGCACCCATTGCGCGCAAGACTGTAGTAAAACTATTGGTTCTAGATTCCCAAAAAGTATTGATAAAGTTGTAAAACTAATGTATATTTAACGTATACTCCATTTTTAAGCAATTAAAAACTTAAATTTTTTAAATTAAAATTCAAAAATAACAGCTCATATGTTAAAGTCATTTCAGTTTAGACATATTTTTAATTTTCCAGATCAAATAGGTTCAACTGGCAAGGTCGGCCCTGCCCTTTAAAGTGTGCTACCCTAATGACCTCTCCTAATCAAAATTCACAATTAACTTTATCAACACTATAAAATTTTCCCATTTTCCGCAATTTGAATAAGGAAAATTTTCTTCAAACTTTAATTTCCCCCTCTTTGAAATATTTTCTCATAACTTGGTTTTTGTTAACTTTTAAACTGGCCAAAATTATGGCTAATAAAGACGGGAAAGATGTTTTGATTGGTTGCAAATTTATACCTTGGAAAATAGACTTCAGAAATGAGCATTTAAACATTTCAGATTATACAGCACATCACGGCAGTTAATATTCCAAAAGGTATAATAGTTCCAATAGTGTTTAAAATTTCCTTTCAATTGTAACTGCAGATGTGTATTTCTCCCCATCTGTTTCTTGTAAACACTGCGTTTTCTTTAGGCTAAACCATTGTCAATCGGCAGAAAACACCTGTTCGACTCTTTCTTGGGGCAAATGCCGATATTTGGCGAAAAGTGGGGGATGTTTGGTGACAATCTCTTTCTCTCTCGTTGACCCTTCGCTTTAACGTTCCACCCCTCATCGAAAAAGAACTCTCCCCGAGTGACGGGTTTCTCAGGAATCTTCTCTTCAGAGGTCGAGTGTACTCTCGAGACTGTTTTGTCACTAGTGGACACTTAGCATAACAATACGGTGCGGGTCGGATCCGACCCAAGGGTGTGTTTTCCATCTCCTGTACTCTCCCCGGTCATTGCAAGACATCGAGTTGATAAGGAACCCTACCAGATAGACTACTAGATCACCCTACTACATATAGAAAAGTAAATACGAGTGTCTTTGTTGAAAAACATTATTCATGATCACTAGTCACTTTTTAATTTTTAATTTTAGACTTTTTGAATTTTTATTTCAATTTTGAAGTCCAAAAATGTCAATACATATTATTTTTAACATTTTTGCGCTCGTAAAGTTGGTTTCACTAAACTAGGTTCTTCTAAACGTTGGTTCTTCTAAAACTAGGTAGACTAAATTACATATTAGACCTAATATATACAACATTCTATGTAAATGCCAAAGAGATTTTCTTTGTTTGGCAAAATTAAAATTCGTTTGTCATTTTTTCTACAAAAAGGGTTTTATTTCATGTAAAATATTATCAATAAATGTTATTATACAACAAGAATGCTCATTGTGTACTTATTTCTACCCAAAACCTCATCAAAAAAGAGATCGTGTCGGATCCGACCCAACACCTTACCACCTATTTTGTCTCAAACCACTGTACCGTGTGAGGGTTAAGAAATTCTAAATGCTTTTTTTATCTTACCTTCAATCCCAGACATTTTCTCTTTCCTCAAGTTGAAATTAGAGATTTCAGAATGGCATTAAAAATAATATATGCATTGTATTTGCCATTATTACACTTCATTCAGGTGAGATACAGCAATTATGTCAGTTTTCATTTCAAGCCCTCATGTCAAAGTGTAAGTAAATATTTTTAACTGAATTGAGCCCTACAGATTTTTGTTCCTATTCAGCAAGGTATATCGTAAAATTTCACAACTCATTACTGGGACAGAAAACAAATTCTTCATTCTTTTAAAATTTTTACTAATCCTATGAACATTTCAGAACATTCCAAGCAATGGAAAAAAAAATTAAATTCCAGAATTTATCTAGAATCTCCAGAATTCGTGGAAATTTCCCAAATAGACCAAAAGGCATAAATGTGCTTTAATTTCCCCAAATTTATGGACAAAATTACAATTTAAATAACTAATGGAAACATACACGATATGCTAACTGACATATTAATTACATCGCATAAAATAATTTTTAGGGCATACAAATTTTGCATTCTTTTAAAATTTCTGCTAATTCCATTGACATTTCAGAACGTTCCAAACAATGGAAAATAAAAATTAAACTGCAGAACTTATCTAGAATCTCCAGAACTCGTGGAAATTTCACAAATAGACCAACAGACAGAAATTTTCTTTAACACTAGAACCGCGGGACTTTCGATATACCTAGAACCGCGGAGCGGGTCATTTTGACCCTAGATTGTAAACTTATAAACGATGTACAAGCGCTTAATTTATTTTACTAAAACATTTTATTTTTTAAATAATAATCAATATTTCTCAGAATTTACATTAAATAATTTATATAAATCAAGTGAAATTAACTTAATTTTTACAAAATCGTATTATTTAAAATTTTATGTCCTTGAGTATAATAACATGTCTCTTTAAAAAAATATGGCATAAATTTCTTAATTTCAATGGAAAAACCGAGTATCTCTTTTTAATATGTTTAAACATAAAATCAAAAAATTAAAAATTAAAAATTTTATCAGTTACTAAAAATTTTATCAGTACTTAGTTTTACAGATTATAAAATCGAATTTACTTTATGCATTTTGTACAAAACTGAGTAATAAGTTTTGTACATTTTCCACAGATGGGTGCTTTACATTTTGAACAGATATCTAGAGTTTTATTTTCACATTTCGAAATGTGGCATCGGACTCGTTTACGCTTAATTTTTGGTTGTCCGTCGTTTTCATTGGTTGCTTCACATGCTCTTTTTGCCACCTTTTTATGTCGGAAGAGAACAAACTTTTCTCGCAATTCTTCAACCAAGTCTTGAATGAATTGCCGTCTACTAATAGATTTTCCAGTTACATCTTTATATAAAACCCAGACATTGATTGCATCAAGGTCCAAAATATTACAAAAAAACGTGCACCGGCCACCTACGTGAAGCAGACTTGGCTGTAAATTTCCTTGCCATTTGTTCAATCACGTCCACACCGTATTTAGTTGCGTTGTAGAAAGCGATTGTATCAGGTAGTTTTTTTTTGGGTTATCTGCAATTTCTACGTTTGCACGGAGACAACTTAGCAACAAAACGTTTTTATCTTTTTTACCTTGATAAACAGTTAGACTCGTGTCTTTATGGGTTAGTACCGTAGTCGAATACAATGTGGATTTTAACATTTTTACAGAGACTAGTATTTCTCTTCTTGACCGTTTTGCAGTTCCTACAAGGCTAGTGTTTTAGATTTCAATGCCTCTGCAAGCTTCAGTGTCGTGAAATAGTTGTTCATAGTGACATTCTACCTTTGTTCTCATATGGACTTATTAGTCGCAGCACTACATGTTCAGAAAGAGAAACGTTGGATGGACTTTGGTTATCTTTTCCAACATACGGGAATCCATTTATCAGATATTTTGAGTCAAATCTGCAGCCAACCAGAACTTTATTCCACACTTATCTGGTTTGTTTGGCATGTATTGGATAAACCTACACCTAGCTTTTGTAGGATATAACTGTTCATCTAGAGTTACATTAGGACCTGGTGTATAGTTAGTCTTTCAATTTTCCCTGAAACGATTTTAGATATCCGAAATAAGGGCAAATTTGTCTGTCTCTAGACGCTTTGATCTTGTTTATTTTATGTAGAAGCGTAAAAATCCCATTATTTCACTGAATTGGTCTCTTGACATTGTATTTTGGAAAAATGGTGGTCCTCAGTTCTTTGACCACAAGCTATCCAGTTCAAGTCATTTTGCACAATATATATCACGTGCATATAAAATTCATATAAAAGCATCTATTTTTTTCTAATGTTATATTCCTTTTTCCTTCCTGAATCGGCCGATGAGCGTCATCTTCAGCTCATTTCTTTATGTGTTTCAATATCCATTTATCTATAAAAAGTCTCCAAGCACTTGAAGGACTGTTGTCGATAACATTGCGTTTAGCATGTGGTGTTGGGCCCCTACTTCTTTCAAAATATTACACTTTGATTTTCTTCCTCTATCGTTTGTTCCTAATTGAGCAACATTCCAAATTGTCCCATCTTTGCCATCTTCATTATTTCCAACTTTGCATGTTATTGTCGCTTTCTTTTTCAAATTTCTTTGCGTGTGTGTATCTTTTCTTGGAATGTTTGATTATTATTTTTTATCAGATAAATTATCATCAGTATTGCGATGAGAAGGACCAGGGATTGTTAGAGCATTGCCAGAGTCATCTTCACTTTAATTTTTTTCATCCGAATCCAAATTTTATTCATTAGCAGGCAGGTATTCATCCTCACTACTCAAAATCGAATCTTGAGAAACCTTCTTTTACCGAACCTTTTGAATCCTTTTCATATAATTGTTTTAAATATTATAAAGCTCCCTGCACAGCAAAATTACGGCGTCGTGACATAGTTTTTATACATATACTAATTACAGAATAAAAACAACTTCAAAAAGTCTTCTAAATATTCGCAGTAATTTTTCACTGCATTCGAACGTAGTTCGTGTTTCAAACCTAATATAATGACCTTGATTAAAAAACGTTCACTATTCCCCCTTCTGGTACAGTCCATTTAAGGAATTCTAGGGTGGGGTAGAAGTATTTTACAGTTACAGTTCGAAAAATTGCATCTGTTTTTCGTTATTTGTGCATTAACATTTCTTATGGGTCAAATTGACCCGCTCCGCGGTTCTAGGTATAAGTGTTAATAATCGGAAAAATATTTATGTTACGAATTTTTAAATTTGGTAAATGGTTGTTCACCTTAAAATATTAAAAGTCATAAAACAAATTGTTTTTTCAATCGATACTTATCGCGTGGTGATAAATTAAACATCGTTTTGGGTCAAATTGACCCGCTCCGCGGTTCTAGTGTTAATTTTCCCGAAGTTACGGCATACATTAACCGCCGTAACTTGGGGAAAATTAAAACAAAAACAATTTAAATAACTAATATATTCATACTTGATATGCTAACTGATATATTAATTACATTGTATAAAATAATTTTTAGAGCATAAAAATTCTGCATTCTTTTAAAATTTCTGCTAATTACATTGCCATTTCAGAACGTCCCAAACAATGAAAAATAAAAATTAAAGTCCAAAACTTATCTATAAACTCCAGAACTCATGGAAGTTTTACAAATACACCAAAAGACATAAATCTGCTTTAATCCCCCCCCCCCAATCAGAGCAAACAATGACATACATTACAATTTAAGAAACTAATGCAAACATACATGATATGCTAACTGATACATTAATTACATCGTATAGAATATTTTTAGAGGATACTTTCATAATTAAAAAATAAAATAAATCCATAGTCATTTAAGGAAGTAATATTTTAGAGTGTCAGAAAAAATATTTATTCAGATATGTGAAAAAAAGGGGTTAAATAATTTGCATTTTCTGCATTCAATCAAAAAGAAACGAGCAGTTTTATTTTTTTCACGTTTATATATTGGATATGTTTTTATAGATGCAGTCAAATGAAATTAGACTTGTTATGATTGTTCAAGAATATAAACTAACCTCACCTACATCATACTTTTTCAGTCCCGCGAAATTTTGGATCATAATTAGATTTTTCATACATCAAATTTTGATATCGCAGTTTCTTCATCGAAAAACAGCAACAACAACAAACAACAATTACATTTTGGTAGCTGATAGAATGCAGAAATTTAATAAACATAAATTTTTAGTTTTAAACAAAAAACAACAGCTTCACCATAATGTTAGAAGATAATATCCTATCTGGAATTTTGAAGGAAAGTGCTTAACGATGTGAACAAAAGTTAGGTATTATGCAAGATTTTAGAATGTGTGCTTTATTCTACTGCTAAAATGAAGGGTATTTATAATACGTATACCAAAATGGTTTTATAACATTTGAAAGATATGAACATTTTAAGTGTTATGCATTATGCATGAGGATGGATTTAATTCAGGGTATTTTAGAGGCACTGAATTTAAGTGGATGTTTACGCAGCAAAATCTTCATTTAAAAAACATATTATACTTTCATCAGATTTCTGAGGTTTAAAATTGCTAAAACTGCTTACAGAGGCTCTTAAAGCTGAAATTTAAACAAAAAAGTGCGGTGTTGCAATTTTTTAAAAATTTTCTTTAATACCTGATATTAAGTATTATTATTCCCTACATTAAAACGTTTTGCTATTTTTTTCCTTAATGAATATATACATAGTGAATCAACATTATTATGCATAGCAATAGATGTCATTTTTTCTCAACAAATATATCCTAAAACTTTAGTTATAACCAAATAATTTAATGATCAACTATTACAACATACATAAATGCAGTTGTCTAAAATAAAAAAAAAGGGTGAGTGTTTGCATTTATGATAAAAATTATGTATGATTAGAATATATAACAACCGATAAATACGCCTTACATAAACAATATTGCTATGTAAATTAGATCAGATTTAGTGGCAAGAAATATAAAGACAAATTCAATAAAAAAAAAACTAGGGTTAACTGGTCAACTTGAGTCAAAACTAAACCGAGCACAATAAATATAGCAAAAGGAATCGGTTTTGAAGTATTTCTCGCCCAATCAACAGATACCTCAAACCAATAAACACATATTATTAAATTCCAAATCTCACACTACACGATAACCTTTACTTTCTAGTTTCTTCACTATGTCTTTGTACTCACTAAAGAGCTTGTTGACGAAAAGAGCGGTGACATAGGAGTCTGTCTGTGGTTGGTTGAACTTAGAATCATTGTAACAATACTACTATTCAAATTGTTAATAATTAAAAAAAGATTATTTCTAAAAAAAAGTTTAATTTCATTTTGTGCATAGCTTATTATTAAAACAGGTACCAATGCTTATTTTATGCAATTTTTAGGCTTCCAAATTGATATAATATGGATTGCAAGCGATCGATGTTTTGAAGATTGTTAGTATAATGCACTTGCATTTCTATTTTCTTCCTACGTTATAATCAATTAATACCGAATTTTGGAAGATCAGTATTTCTTAAAACTGCTTCATATGGATTCATTTGCTAATGCTAAAAAATGTTGTATGAAAAAATTCAATTTTTTTTGTCATCGTAGTGGATTTGGCGATTTTCTAACTGTCATTGCATGGACTTATTACTTCCAAAAATATTTTGAAATAATTCTGTTGTACTTAATAATCTCTACTTTTACTTTTTACACTGTTTTTAGTGCATTTGAGGGTTTGAAATATCTGGCAAGTTAGCAAAATTTACCTTGAAAAACCATACTTATTACAAGCAGTATGCTAGTTGCATATGTGATTAATATGCATCATATTTATTCAAATTTCTGGAGAATATTTATTTATATGCATCATATTCATTCAAATTTCTGGAGAACATTTATTTAAGAGATATTAGCTGTGAAATAATACATTTTTTCTGATTTAAGTATAAAAAAAGTACCTAGGTATCTTTTAGTTATTCTCTAGTGACTCGAAAGTATTAATAAGAAATTAAATGGCCCCTTGCCAAATTATCTGCATTAAAAATACAAAAATTTTAATAAATAGCGTTTATAATTGTTTTTTCAGATGCACAGGTGGATAGATTATTATAAAGAAAAATATATAAGGATTGAATGTTTACAAAATATAGTTCTGCAAAGAGATGAAATGGACCCTTTACCACCAGTAACATAATAAGATTAAAGAAAGTGTTAGAGAAATGAGACTGGCATATATTACCAGTTGCATTTTCTTCATTAAATATTTTGTGATATGGAACTTTTAATTGATAAATTTTGAAGATTCTGTATTACCATTTTTATGTTGGACTAATCCTATCAACTAAAAATAAAACTATACACAGCATATAATTTTAATTTCATTCAAACTAAGTGAAAACCTCTCACGCTACGTTCCTATATAATGCTCCCACATAAAATGATGCGACTCTAACAGAAAATGTACATGTCAAAATTTTACAGCACATCTCCCCAAGGTTTGATTATGATGGCCTGGAAGAACCATCAAATGTGCTTGACATTGTCAAGTAACAAGATAGGAGAGTTTATATGACGTCCGAGTATCACTTCCTTTGTGGAACCACTAATTGGCTCCGCAGAATGGGCTCAAGAGATTTCTTTAGGGGTTATCGAAGATTCTAAAGGTTCCTGCGGGATCCCTGAAAGACGACAAATTCTTCAAATACGAAACAAAGTCTCATTTGAGTGGCTAGGAAAAAAAATGCATTTATAACTGAAGTAAATTCAAGAGCTTTTAGGATAAAAGTGAACGGTTCAAAATAATAGTGCAAGGCATTTATGCGAAAAAAAAACATAAAAAGGGTAGTTTTAAAACAAAAGTATGCTAGCAAAAATGAAAAAAGTGAGGGGAGAGTAAAATTGTTTTGTTATTCAGGAATAATAATACTTATAAAATATTTAAAGCTGGCTAATTTAGATTTATAAAATGTATTTGCCTGAAAAATTCTGTGAAAAGTTAATTACTTTAAAGGATTTATTATTTTTTGATTTATAAAGAACACATTATGACCTTGATCTCAATTTATAATCTGGAGCACAAATTTAATTTACTTTCTATTTATCATGTATGTTAACATGACTATTTAAATCCTGCGAACTTAGAATCAGCTCTTATACATATTGATTTAATATCTTTTCTCCGTTATCTTTGTAATTAAGACGAAAAGAAAACCCCCTTATATTTAGTGACAAAATTTAAATAGTACAAGCTAAAAAGTGTGCTAAATTTAAATGAAAGACTGAAAATTAAATTCAGCGAGATATTAACTGAAACTGGATATAATTAATATTGTTTCTTCTATGGTACAACACGTAAAGTTCACACATTTTCACAAGATAATGATTTGGTTCGGAGCGCTATGGTCAACTTTTGCTACAAGAGGGCTAATTAGACCGGGACCTACTACTTAAATCCGATTCCGAACGGCTACAAACGTCCATGCCAAGAGGGAGATTCGAACCCACAAACTCCGGTGCCAACTGCCAGCGCCCTCGCTATTCGGCAATCGTCCACCAGGTTACCTAATGCTCGAATAGCTGCTAGTGAAAAAATTTGAAGTTCTGCCCCTGTTTCATGTTTACATGAATATTCTTGACTGATTTCCCCCATCAATATCTAACATTTGGCAGACAACAGTATTTTTAAGAGGGACACATTTTAAAATCTTTTGCCCATTCGTAAAAGATTGAGTTGAAAACACGAAATTCATAGTAAAGAAGGAAAACAAATTTCATTAAGTTTTCTTACATAGCAACCTTAAAGACCAAATACAGTGGTGCCATCACTTACGAGTTTAATTCGTTCCACGACGGAGCTCGTAACTCCAATTACTCGTATGTCAAACCCATTTTCCCCATTGAAATGAGTAGAAATGCCCTTAATCCGTTCCGCCTCCCTACAAACCTCCCCCCCCCCCCACAATTTTATGTTACATGTTTTTAAATAAGAAAAATGTATTTATAAATAACATATATTGCATACAAGCACAGTTCAATACACTGAACTGCAATAAACTAGTGTTATTAAGTATAATGTACAGCGTTTCCTGTGGAGATCAGAGACTTGAAGCTGCTGACGGAGGTGGAAGAGAAAGACCGAACTGAAAAACTGAATCATATTCGCCGATTTTTGCCTTTATCGCCATGCTTTCTTCACTTTCATTTACAGGGGTTTTCGATAAAAACTTGTCGAATAAGGCCTGTTTCATTCCCCCTTTCAGAATGTTTTTGAAATGAGAGGTTGGACGCTGTTCAATTTCGGAGAGTGATTCCCCCCGTGTGATAATTGTTGAGAGTTATTCTCTCGGTTTAAGGCTGGGAAGCAGTCTTAGAATAAAATGTAAACAACTGTATAATAATTGTACATAAAGGTTGTGAATACTATATGTCTCTCGTGTGCTCATTTGACGAGAACGTTACATGGCGTTCTTTCCGCAAACTATTGGTGGGGTATGTGAAGCTGGCTCGCAACCCGAATTTTAACTCGCAACTCATGGCACAAAAATGGCCGAGAGACTGCTCGTATTTAAAAAAACAACACCTCGTAAGTCTGGCCACTCGTAAGTCGAAGTACCACTGTAATAGGAATCTACAATCTCTCAAAGCAGAGTTTCCAAATTTCGCGGCCGGTGTGAATTTGTACAGAGCGGAACTATTATTTTTAATGCCTATCTTTGAAACCCCTAAAAATATCTTTCATGCTTGAATGCATATTTGTATTTTCTTTGTTTCTTTTTTCTGATTATAATGCAAAAATTTTCGTATTGTGATGAAATCATCATTTTACTGCTATTTAAAAAATTTTATACCTCACATTCCAAATACACTTGTTGAGAATGCCTTTTTTATTTTTCCAATGTCTAGATCGAAGATTATTTCTTATCAACAAATTTTTGCCTTTTCAGTAAATGCATATGATTAAATTTTTATATCATTGCTATAATACTCAATGGCATTAAGTCTGAAAGATCTACAATTCTGACAGCTTTTTAACCATTTTTTTTCCTCCCGTGAAATATATTTTCCATAAAGTTAATGCATAACGGAAATATATTGTAATTTTCAGAGCTTTTGTCTTGTTAGATATATTTTTAGTTATTTATTCATTACAAAGAAATATGAAACACCTTTCATGATGAATTTTACGATTCTATTTATTTTCATATACTTATTTTATATCGCTGACCGATGGTCATGTATATGCATTCTGAAACACATAATTAGAAAGAAAAAAATATTTATTTAAATAAATCTGTAGTCATGTAAATACATAAATAAATAATCTTTCAGGAATTTTCCCCTAAAGATTGCAATATATAGGGAAATTAAACATAAATGTTTATCTACAAACCATCTTCTTTACAAATTCTGAGCTTTGTTATTTCTAGTCATACTCTGTCTGGCTCTCCAGTATCCCTGAACAATATAATTTGCTACTTACTAATTGCACATATGGTTTACCTGTGTGTTGGCGGTATTCTGTTTTATGATTCTGCTTGCTATAATGGTAAACTGAAATACTTATCTAACTGTAAGTAATTTAATGTTCGAATAAGAATTCAGGTAAATTCAAATTCTTAACTTGACATTCATCTAACTAAGACCCTAAATTTTGCATAGATGATTTTGAACATTTATGCACCTATTCAAAAACTGTGTTCATGTTGTGGGTTTGAGTGTGTGTTTCCAATTTTTAATCTTAAAAGTTTTGATTATACAAGGGGGAAAAAGGAACATTGTTTTCCTTATTACTTTAAGAAACAAGTATCTTTCTTTTATCGGCAGAATAATTTCTAATCTTAGTGACGAAACAATTTCAACTTAGGTTATAAACTTAATGTAATTTGTCTCCTTCTGATGTCAAAACTTTTCCAAATGGACAAAGTTCATTACAATTAGCCTCATGTGATTATGTGGGTACATGTATGCTTGGAAGAAGACTGTTATCATCAAAATATTATTAATACATGTCATATAATTAATCTTAAATACATTTTTATTGTTGACTCTCTGTATATTACTTCAAGCATTGATTGTGATCGATTAGCAATGTTATAAAATTATAAAGGAAACTAGTCACAGAGACACCAGCTTGCAATTTATAATAAAAATCTACATGCAGTTTCGATTCAAAATAATAATGACATTACAGTGTAATTTAGCAGGTGCCCAAGGCTAACTGGTGAATTCGAAGACTTTCTAACGAGCCTGATATTTTTTAGGCTTATTGTAATAAGTCCATACACCTTTCAACTTGTTAGAAAATTCGCAATAATTTTCTTAAACAGCCTGGTTTCATCCAGGCTTATTGCAATAAGTCCAAATTAGTTAAGTGTTATAAAAAAATGAGAAATTGAGATATTGTAACCTCTAGTGATTACTTCCTCTAGTGAACCTGAGTTTGTTAAGAGTTACTTACGTTAATAACAGGTAACTTAAAAAATGAATTTAGAGATTGCGAAAGAAGATGCTACTGTTTTGTTCAGTGGAAAAAAGCTCCACTGAACAAATAATATATAGTTATAGGATTTCTGGCGTACAAATCCTTGAAGACGTACCAGAAAAGTATATATCTGTTCGTGAAGCTGAATTCGAATGAATGAATGAATGAAGATGAATCGAATTGGGGAGGCCCAGGGTATAACAGCTGAAAATTCTCAGTGTCGAAAATTCACTGTAAATAAATAAATAAATAAATAAATAAAAAATGTGTGTGTAAGAAGGTAAATCAACAGTGTTCATCGAAGTGTCATAAAAGTTCATCGTGTGAAAATAAATAAAATTAAAATGTATGACACAAGTGTAAAGTTAAACACCGTTAGACTTGTTATAAAATTCTCAATAACTTACTCAAACAGCCTGGTTTCATCCAGGCTTATTGCAATAAGCCCAAAATAGTTAAGTCTTATTAAAAATGAGAGCTAAAGATATCGGTACTTAAATACTTTCTCTAAGGAACAGGAATTAGTTAAGAGTTACTTAGGTTAATAACAGGTAACTTAAAAAAATGGAATTACAGATTGGGTAAAAGACTACTGTATTGTTCAGTGGGGGAAAAAACCCTCATCAAAACTTATAGGATTTCTGGCGTATAAATCCTTTAAGACGTCCCAGAAAAATATATATCTGTTCGCAGAAGTCGAATGAATGAATGAATACGAATCAAATTTCGGAGGCCAGGGGTACAGCAGCTGGAAATTCTCAGTGTCGAAAATTCAGTGCCAAACAAACAAACAAAAAAAAAATAAAAAAATGCGTGTGTAAGAAGACAAATCAACAATGTTCATCGAAGTATCATAAAAGTTCACCACGTGAAAATAAAGTTAAAATGCATGATGTGGGAGAAAGTTCGATTTAAGGTCTTAAAAGTTTGACATTTTAATAATTTCATTATTAGAACTTTATTTAATAATAACAATAGAGTTGTTTAATAATACTAAATACTTTTTTCAAACAATGATGATTGCTGTGAAGTTTTTAAATGATCTCTTTTTAACATAAGGTACTCTTAAATAATTCATATGTTCACTAAAGGAAGTACTTAAATAACAATCTCTTTACCTGTCATTTTTAATATGCCTTTACTAATTTGGGCCTATTGCAAAAAGCCTGGATGAAACCAGGCTGTTTGAGCAAATTAATGCGAATTTTCTAACTAGTATAAAGGTGTATGGGCTCATTACAATAACCCAAAAATATCAGGCTCATTAGAAAATCGTCGATAATTGTGTAATTAGCCTGGAGCATCGCAAATGACGGCGCTCTTCGCAATACGTCGGATTTGTCAATTCGCCTACGACACATACATTAAAAACAAAATTACCAATGCTTTTAATGGTATTAATACTATTAATTACGAAGAATAAAGTAATAAATATTTATTAGTTTTATTATTGAAGGGCCGTATAACCTTCAGGTGTGGACGGCGGCGATATTACTTACTTATATAAACAACACTTTCAGGAGTAGCGATTATCTTCCAACGAATACTTCGCCCTCTGAATGATTCCGTCTTTCAAATATATTAAATTTATTTTGAAGCTATATGATGCAAATTTTGTTATTAGCTTCAGTGTATCCTCCCTAAAGTTTTTTTATCATTTACTAAAAAAAAGAGCTGAAATTACTTCCCATTAACTACTTAAAAAAAAGACATACATTTACTGTTTATAAAATAGGTCTAACATTGAATTTCCAACTCATCTTCTGTCTGCTTCGGAAAATATTTGGTACACAATCTCTCTCTTTACACACCCATACATACATTTATATATATATATATATATATATATATATATATATATATATATATATATATATATATATATATATATATATATATATATATATATATATATATATATATATATATATAAATATATGTATATATATATATGTATATATATATGTATATATATATGTATATATATATATATATGTATATATATATATATATATATGTATATATATATGTATATATATATGTATATATATATATATATATATGTATATATATATATATATATATATATATATATATATATATATATATATATATATATATATATATATATATATATATATATATATATATTACTATGCAGCACATGTGAATGGCGAGACATAAAATAACTTACATTTAACTTGTAAAAAGGCTATATAGATTCAAGCGTCCGAGTTAGAAAATATTTGTGATTTTTAAAGCGCCTGATTCAACATATGGCACAAAACTGGGAATCTCTGTATTTGTTCGTAGAGCCTTAACTTTGTCGGAACTGTATATCTATAGAGACAAGCGAGAAAAATAATAATCTTTTTTGAAAACATTACCTTGCCCCTAGCACCGTTTGCCCTTTTTCAACAGGCGTCAGCTGCTTGTACTAAATCTCTCTGGCATCCTCTCTCTCTGTTTTATCTAAATTGCACATCGCGAGAAACTGATTAAATATTAAATTTTACTTCTGAGTACTGAACTTTTTACTCGAAAATACGCAGAATGAAAAAGAGTTTTTTTTTTTACCTTTCATACTTTGTTTTGGTCTGGTATTTGATTTCTGCAGTGAGCACTTTGCATAAGTAGACCTCATATTTATTGCAGAAGAAAGAGGATGTTGCCGGTTGCTCAGAGCAGTAAATTGAAGCGAAAGGAAAAAAAGTTCCCCGTTGAAATTTTGAAAAATAACGAAAAGAAACTTTTCTAATGGGAGGTTACATTCTTATAAAGCTTGCATGATTTCAAATCTACACTGGAAGCAGTAGTTTTATGTTGCGTTTTCATGTAAGAAGTCAAAATGAAAATACGAATGATTTTTCGTGGCATCTTGAGATGTAGACTTACTGATTTTTCTTATCGTATTTTGTGATAAGGAATATAAAGTATGTTTGTCTGTATGTATGTATATATATATATATATATATATATATATATATGCATACATACATATATATATATATATATATATATATATATATATACATACATATATATATATATATATATATATATATCTATATATTATATATATAACTTAACTCATTGCGCAACAGTCCGATGTGGACAAGGGCCGGCGGTACCCATCTCCGCTTTCGTAACCGTGGGCTTGGGGTGCCGTACAGCATATGTCTCAGTCAGGTGGTCAACCTGACGTGGGACCCCCAGAGTTTAGATCCCAAGCATGCTTGGTCCTCATTTTATCGACACACTGAAGGGATGAAAGGCTGAGTATATATATATATATATATATATATATATATATATATATATATATATATATATATATATATATATATATATATATATATATATATATATGAAGTATCGCATCTACGGATGACACATGACGATAATCCTTGAAAAGAGCAGAACGGTTATTCGGCTTGTAATTGGGGCTTGTGAACATAATCTCCGAATCATTTAATTCAGTTAAGCGGAATAATAGTTTATTTACTTAAAACACACTATAGTTATATAACAGTTCAACATATTAAACGAAAAGTAAAGGAGTAGAATCTAATTACATATTTACAAGTAGAGAGAATGGATAATGGTGTCCAGTACCTGATTCAGTCTCCAAGTCCATAGAACCGACTTTCACACTATCATATATTAAATTTAGATTCTGTTTACCGCGTGACCCAAAGCTATATGCCCATGCTGCATCCAGGCGCATATAAAAGGAACGCTGAAGATAGTAATTTAATGTGAAAGAGAAGATTGAAATAGAATTAAAACAGGTGTGGCGTTATTATTACACTCACATATATACACTGCTGACCATTAAAATTGCAACACCATGAAGGAAGGATGATACAAACGTCAAATTCACATGAAAGGAAGTAGATGCTGGGATATGCAATTGATTGGCATTTAAGCGCAATCGAACGGCTCAGGAGGGAGAAACGGCATCTCAAACTATGCATAAAAGGAAAGTTATGCAGTGGGTTCTTCATTCGGAAATCGCATTTGAATGTTAGTTATTAGTGAAGAGATCCTGTTATGCATCGTATAAGAAGGAGAAACGTCAACCAGCATGTGTCGGAATTCGATAGGTTCGATGGAAGATCGAACGAGGGAAAGGTTCGATGGAAGATCGATGGAGGGTTCGATAGGATCGATTTCGGAATCGATGGGTTCAGCAGGGTCATACTGAACGCCATGCAGGATTTCAAGGGCCTCCCGCCATTAACGCCCGAGAGGACAGACATGTTGTCAGGTTGTCCTTGCAGGATCGTACAGCCACATTACGGACCTTGCGTCAAGAAATGGTCTTGTTTGCAGCACGACAAGTATCCACACGGACAATGCGACAACATCTGGAACATTACGGACTGGCTGCAGGGCGATTATTGTTGCGGCTTTCCTTGAGACTGCAACATAGAGACGTGTGGCGACAGTGGTGCGCCCAACGACAAAACTGGATACGGGAGTGACACCACGTCGTCTTTTCAAACTAGTTCCGGTTTTGCTTGTAGCATCATGATCTCTGTGCCTCCGGACACGTTCCAGACACGTATCGGTGTCTGGAGGCACCGAGGAGAACGCACGTGGCGCGCTTGCATTGGATATCGTCATACGGGTCCTGAACCTGATGTGAAGGTACAGGAAGACATTGGGTAGATGACACAAACACCACCTGTTCGCGTCGTCGGTAATCTGAACATCTAGCGTTACATTTCTCAGAACTTAAGGTCGGTGACTGTGTTCTATCTTATAGGCCTCGGAGACTATTCTTTCAACAAGATAACGCAAGACCGCATGTTCCCCGTCGTGACCTGACCTACCTTGACACAGAGTGTGTTCGACTGTTGCCCTGTCAAGCACGTTCTCCAGATCTCTCACCCATTAAAAACATCTGGTCGTGGGTTGCGTATAAACTGGGCCACCACCGCTCTCCAGAAACTACGATTGATGAAGTGTGGTATAGACTTGAAGCAGCAGGGAATGACTTGCCTGGATCTGTCATACAAACCCAGTTCGACTCGATGCCTAACCGGGTTAAAGGCGTTTTATCTGCGAGAGGCGGTAGCTGTGTGTACTATTTTCGGACCCTGTATACCCCTAAATTGCCTACAAATTTAATTGTGTTTTCTTCCTACTATGATGTATACGTACAATAAGAAAATTTTTGTTATTTACTCTCCTTCCTGGTATTGTAATTTTAGCAGTGTATATACATTTGATTTAAGTATGATAATAAGTGTGGGTTTAAAATTCATAAACTACATTTAAATGTTAATTAATTTAATTCCATTTAATTATGTTTCATTAATTTTTTCTCTTTAGGTGTGCAGTTGATGAAAAATAAAAGGGTTCTTTCATAAAGTTCTTTATAGTAACGCCTGCACATTGTAATTAATGCTCAAGATCTAAAAAAACACGATATTATATAGCAAACCCGCCACTCTTCTATTCACTCATTTGTCAAAGAACTTTATTGATTTAGGTTTTATATTTAATGTAATATCCCATGATCTACATCCAATATGGGATATTGCATGTTACGTATGTTTTGCATGCTGGAAAATTAAATTTAAACCTAATAACGCACCATATAACAGCCAAAAGAATCGAACTCATGATGAATGAGCCATTAATCACTATATTCAGTTTGGTCCATTCAAATTATTGCATTTTTAAATTTATCTAATGATATTTCTCAGCGCTATCAGACAGACTATTCATTTAATTATTTTCGTTTGATAAATCAAAATACTTCACTGTAAATGCTAATTTGGGATAATATGAACAATTACTTCAATGCGCCCGAGGAAACTGTCTGCAACAGCAAAAATATTTCAAATTGGCATAATTTAAGTATGATGTCAAGTTTTTTCATCTACCGAAAATCAGCAAATTAGAAAATCAAACCATATGATATTTTGCTCATTAAGCAGAATAATTAACAATTTCTTTGCATCATTTGTTATTAGAATTTAATACCTGAATATCATATATCCCACATTAATCCAATCTTTATTAATATTATTTCTAGGAATTTCAATCTTTTGTTTATAAAATTTATTCAAATCTTAAATGTCAAGATTATCATATTACAAATTATTATTTGAAATGCGTTTAATAATTAGTTGAATGAAAGAATTGTAAGATTAAACTCTTCAGGCGAAAGAATTATCGTAAAAGCAAAGTTCAGTGTCATACGACTTTTCATTAAATGTTAATTGTTAAAGGTCAGACACGGCCGACAGATTGATTGGGGAAGATTTTTCGGTAAAACGTGCAAAACTATGAGATTTTGTAGTTCTATCTTGAGTTTAGCGATTGAACTTTGAGAAATAAATCAATATAAATACAAAAGTCAGAATTACGAAATATATCAGTAAATTTGGGGGGGGGGGGAAGTCTCCTTGTTCAGTCCCAAACTACTCGAAGAATGATTGACGGTTTGTCTCTGTTTTTAGTCGCTTTAAATACAAGATAAGTACTTTAAGCATCAAGGGCAGTTGGAATTTTTGTAATAAAAAGTGAAAGTTTCCGTTAAGACTAAGAAATCTGCATTACAGCTAAACTAAATGTTAATTAATTTGGGGAGTTTGAGGCAAATTTGTAAGATTTTGGGTGTAAAATAATGATAATATTGTAAAATCCTTGCACTGTTCTTCCTCAATAAATTTTGATCCTAAATTAAAAAAATAACCAAAATGTTTTATTTATAAATTATGTCCCCTCATGCTTTACGACCAAAAGTTTCGAAATAAGAAGGGTTTTAATGAAAAATAATGTACTGGTGAGAGATATCCAAGTCAATTCCCCTTCTAAATTTAAGAATTAAAGTTAAGTCAGTTACTGGAGTAATATTAGCCGATCGTAGAAGTTTTTGAGAGTTAAACCAATGCAGCTTACTAGTTGAGTCCAACCCAGACGTTGAAGCAAAAGAATAAAAATAGGAAAGAAAAAAATTCGATTATTTTTTTAGTTTTAACCTGGTTCTCCCATTGTGTTTTATTGCAATTAATCTCGTAATTTCCTTACTTTATGAAGTTCCTGCAAGTTTCCACCACAAATATCTGTCGACTGAGCGCAATATCTATCCATTGCTTTATTTTGCTGTAAGCAACATCTGGTCAAATTTTGCAGGGCAACTCTCTAAGACAGGGTTCAAAAATTTACACTAGAATTTTACAGACCCACTCTACTCCATCCTTTGGTTTCATATTCATATCGTTTTGCTGTCGTCCTATATTAAGTTCTTATCTTGTCTTATATTAAATCGTCCTATTTTAAGTTCTTGATATTACTCCCGCTCTGATAGTTTTTTCTCTATTTAACAAAGGGTGTATTTTCTGAATATCAACTACATTGCTGACAATGAATTATTTCAGTATAACAAGGATGCGCCGACAGTCTGACCGCAAAATGCTTTTCAGTCGATCGCACAAGCTTATTCATACGACTAGGTAGTGGTGGCGGCTGGTCAGTTTTGAAATACCACACTGGCCCTCACGTACAATCTACGGATGTATGCAGTGGCAATTGGTAGTGTGTTAAACCGCTCGCAATTGAGTGGGAGAGCTATATTATTCAAAACTGGATGTTGATGTCTCGGGTTTTCAACTTCTGGACTTACCGACGGCAATCGTCTCGAATATTACGAATCCACTTATTTTAGTTCATTTTTTTCATGCAGCAAATAAATTAATGTAATATTGTCGGCCTTGTTAAACTGTATGCAAATAGATTTTGAAGAAATCCAAATGTGAGTTTAGGAAGAGAATTTTAAAATTGAGGTGTCGTAGCATCATCAACAGTTTCATGATAATTTCACGGCGATTTTCCTTCCAAATAACTGCTGTATTTTCCTTAAAAACGGTTTAGATGTAAGTTCACAATAATCTTT
This sequence comes from Dolomedes plantarius, assembly GCA_907164885.2. Classification (NCBI taxonomy): domain Eukaryota; kingdom Metazoa; phylum Arthropoda; class Arachnida; order Araneae; family Dolomedidae; genus Dolomedes; species Dolomedes plantarius. The sequence goes on along the minus strand of OU015491.1, from coordinate 138,788,314 downwards.
TATAACCATTTGGTATTATGAAAAAGTTTTATAAAGCATTGCGCCATATGTATAACTGGATTATATAAACAACTAGCTGAAGTACCCGGCGATGCCCGGGATTTTAAGAATGTTTGTTAACCAAAATCAATTTAAAAATGAACACAGTATAAATAACATAGAAAAAATATATGTGAAATGTTATACACATCTCAGAATTTCAGCCTTTCATCATTGTAGTACTAAAATCTGAAAAGAAAAATGTCAAAATCTCTAATGTTTGTTAACCAAAATTAATTTAAAACTAAACAAAGTATAAATAACATAGAAAAAACCACGTGAAATCTTATACACATGAATAAAAGGAAAACCCAATATCAAAATATATAAATTTATAATAAACTCCTCAGAATTCAGCTAGATTTAGCCTTTCATCATTGGGGCAAAAAAAAAGAAGCTGAAATTACAAGTTTAGCAGAAATTTCCAATACAACCATGACCCTCTTAAAAAATGAAGTGTTTGATTGAGGGCTGCAAACCATTCAACTCCTCCCCACATTTAACTCCTATAAACATCCTCTACATATTAAATTCCTTTTCTCTCCATAATAAACTCCTCAGAATTTTTGTAGATTCAGCCTTTCATCATAGTAGCACTAAAAACTGAAACATCCTCTCAAGAAATATAAATTTATTAATTTCAATAATTAAACACACACAAATGTATAAATTACACAAAATTTTTTTAACCAACATTTGAATAATCCGTAAATGAAAAAGCATATGAAAATAAAGATAATAAGAACTTCCGGAATCGAAATTTATTACCCTTAATTTTTAATTAATAAAAAAAACCAACATAATATGAATAAAAACGATAGTTGTTTAAAACCATATGAAAATAAAGATATTATAAAGATAATAATAAAAAAGCATAAGAAAATAATGCTCGCGCATGAAGTTAACGTTACGATATAAAGATAGTAATAATAATATAAACCGCGTGCATAAAATATTTAGCTTTTCAAGCGATATAAATTAATTTAAAAAAAAAAAAACTACTTTTAATCGAGAAATTAAATACATTGCACAAAATTTTGATTTTACCAACTTTCTACCCTACAATTTACACCCTACTTCTTTGAAGTTGGGTGTTGAAACATCCTCTTTGAAAAATTTACACCCTACTTCTTTTAAATAGGGAGTAAATATAAAGTTTTAACAGCCAATTGAATGTCAGTTGAAAACGATTGTTGTTTAAAATCATATGAAAATTACGCTATTATAAAGATAATAATAAAAAAAGCATAGGAAAATAATGCGTGTGCATGAAGTTAACGTTACGATATAAACATAGTAATAAAAATCTATATATATAAAACAGTTCCGTAACTGACTAAAATACAACGTACACACCAAACCGCTGGACCTAAAGGGCTGAAATTTTGCATGGCGATTCTTCATATACTGTAGGGGTGAACTAAGAAAGATTTTTGAAAAATTCTTCTTAGATTTTTTTAAATTAAATTTTTAATCTGTTTTTGTAACTTTTTTAAAGTTTGCATTTAAAGTAATAAATTGAGGGTTATAAAATTTATATCACAAAAAGGATCATAAAAATTCCTTTAAAATGAAATCTTTTTCGAATCTTTACCTCCATTTTCTGATGTTTGGTGAATTTTTAAAGATTAATTTTTAGAATTTAATTTATTAAACGCTGATCCTGTGATTTCTTTTTCTGGTACTTTTAATAAATTTATCGTCACGTAACAACGAAATAGAGAAAAAGAATATTTTTTTCTTGTTAATGCGGCAGACGATTGGACATATCCAAAAAAATATTAAAATACCGTAAAAGATATGTTCCTCAAACTGTACTATATTAACTGCACTATATTCTTTAGTATGTCCTATTAGATTTAATTTGAATATTTTCTTTTACATTATTTTGTCTATAAAAATATCCCTTACGATTTTTTTTATAAATATATTTTTTTGTTTTTTTTTCTACATCATTTGTATACATTGATCGTCGTATTTATTAAATATATATATATATTGGCATTAGGTGCATGCATTGACGTTGTATTTAATTTGAATGTACTCCGTAGCGAAGTACGTGTTTTCAGATGGAATGGAATACTAAAAGTTTAAAATAGTGGCGCCATCTACTGGACGTCTGTGAATCGAGAGTCGCATCGTTCAAAAATTGTTGGTTATTTATTAATTAAAAATATTGGAAAGTTCTTGTGGGTCGGTAAATATACATGTGGGAACAGTTTTACAATTTATAAATTATCAACCTACACAGGTGATAATTTATCCGGCGTTGCCCGGGATTTTAAGAATGTTTGTAAACCAAAATCAATTTTAAAACTAAACACAGTATAAATAACATGAAAAAAAGCATGTGAAATGTTATACACATCTCAGAATTTAAGTAGATTCAGCCTTTCATCATTGTACCACTAAAAACTTAAAAATGTCAAATTGTCGAATATTTGTCAACCAAAATCAATTTAAAAACTAAACACATTATAAATAGCATAGAAAAAAAGCATGTGAAATGTTATACGCGTGAATAAAAAGGAAACCCAATATAAAATAACCATAAATTTACTATAATTTCCTCAGAATTCAGCTAGATTTAGCCTTTCATCATTGGAGCAAAAAAAACCCCTGAAAAGTAAAACATAAAATATATGCATTTATAATGAACCACTAAAAGCTGAAAAAGAAAAATGTCAAATTGTCTTTACGAAAGTAAAGAATTTTGAAAAGTAAAGCTGAAAAATAAAAATGTCAAACTGTCAAATGTTTGTTAACCAAAATCAATTTAAAAACTAAACACAGTTTAAGTAACATAGAAAAGATTTAGCCTTTATCAATGGAGCAAAAAATCCTGAAAAGTAAAACATAAAATATATAAATTTATAATAAACCTACCAAAATCCATTAAAAAACTAAACACAGTATAAATAAGATAGAAAAAAAAGCATACGAAATGTTATACATATTAATAATATGAAATCCCAATTAAAAATATATGAATGTATAATAAACTCCTCAGATTTCAGCTGTATTCGGTCTTTCATCATAAAATAGCTGAAAAAAAATAATAAAAATAAATAATACTTTTAAAAAAATAATAAAATAAAATAAAAATAATAATTTAAAAAATAACAAAATAAAAGCTGAAATTACTGGTCTAGCAATATTAACAAGACTGTATTCGAACCCGGGTCGACAGCATGGTACGTGCGCGATCTTCCGAATGCGCCACGATGACACGGTGTTCTATTGAGTAAAGTGACACATATTCTCTATTGGAAAGTTTCTGTGGGCTGGTGATTATAAATGTCAGAGGAGTTTTAAGTCAGAAATAAGTTAGCAGAATAGAAGCTAAGGGCCTGATTCACGACAAACGCCAGCGACTTGCAGTCCGCAAGCCGCAAGTCGGGGGGATCAGCGATTGAAAAGGGGAAGGCACCTGTAAAGCCATTCACGACAAGCAATTTGCGGCAGCCGCATCCACTGACGTCACGCTGGCAAAACAAACCGAATCTTTCGATAACTCGGCGTGATAATCGAGATATAATCGATTTTCATCGGAAATCAGCCAATGAGAACGCTTTTAGCGTGTCTGAGTTACCGCGTATGTCTATCAAAACAACTGTCTTTTCAAGTGTTTGTTGTTCAAACGGTTGTGTCATTTCGCGTGTGTATTAATAGTTCATCCAATTTTATAGAATAATCTCAAGGCTTTTTACCTGCACCACCGCATTGGCGTTGCATCCTCTCCTGACTACCACCTTTATTCTGCTGGTGAATTTATGGATTTCAATCACCTTTTAACGTGATCCTCTCTTCAAAACAAGTACTTTTCAGTCACAGATTTTTGAAATAGATATCACCTCTACTGAGTTACCAGTGGGGAATTATGGTCAATGTACTTTTCCCCAACATAGGATAAAAAAAAGTCTAGTATCATATAAATGACACTAGTTTTATAATTACTTCAAATGCTACAAAAATTTAATTTCCCTTAAGTTTCACTGTTCTATTATAGATATTATTTATTATCTTGAAAATTACTTTTAGTGAAACAGATAGTAATCTTACTCTTATTGTGCAGTAAAAGCCATGTTTGTTAAAAAAGGTATATGTTAAAACTATTGAAGATGCTCAAAATAATGTATACATGACAAGCCTTTTAACAATAGCGAAATAAAAGTTTAATTATCCTAACAAAATTGACAATGATCATGTTTGAAATGTCCAAACAACAAATAATTCTTTAATTTTTTTTCATGTTACTGATTTTTTTCCAAAACTGTTCATATTTCATATATTTCTTTGCTGATTAGTTTAGTTTTTGGTTTTAGATAAATATTCTACTAGGCTATTTTTGTATGAAGTTCACCATTTCTTTGTTTTGTTGATTACACGCCAAAATATTTAAAAAAGTGCATATTCACATTTTCGTTATATAAATATATATATTTAGGAAATTTTGGTGTTTATTTGTTTTTCCACAATACCATATGCTCCGGAAGCCTGTTTAATATTTCAATTGTGCTTATCTTTTGACTAAACTGAATACAGAATATCTCGCAACATAGACATGGGCAATTCTGTCTAATACATGCACTCATATAATTTCAATGTACATTGCATTATTATGTCACCAATGACACAAATTTAAGGAAATTTGAATTTTTGTATTGCAGGAATATAGGCTAAAGTAGCCAGCCGATATCTTTTCACATAAAAATTTATCTTTTTGTATTGCAGGTATGCTCATATCATACCAGGTGGTGGTGGGTATTAATACGAATAACACATTTTTCTTTTGTTGTTTTGTGAAGGGGGGGACTTCAAATTAATAGTGCCTCTTATGAAAATTCTCCCTCTCAGTCAATCAATTCAAAGCCGTCTGTCTGGTGGACAGATGGCCCGAGCATAGCCAGGCTAGTCTATAATAATATAATACAATGTATGTCAACATCTTAAAATGTTAAAATGTCATATTAAAATTGTGCCAAAGAAATGTTAAAAATTGATAAGACAAAACACCAGTTCAAGTGTGAAAAAACTATTTAATAATTAACAAAAAATTAAATTTATAAATTTGCACAAATTTCTTCGTGTAACATTTTCCCTCTGTTTTCATTAAATTTCTGCTTGCTTTGTGAGGATTCATCCAAATATGGTGTCATCAGCCATGGTTCTAATGGGTAACCACTGTCCCCAAGCAAGAAGTTCTTTTCAGGGATAACTTTACTTAAAAACAACTCTCGGGGAGCACTGCTCTTCCAAATAGAGGAGTCATGAGTGCTCCTAGGCCATCTTGCTACGACATCCAATATCTTCATGTTATAATCACATACCTGAAATAAAAGAAATATAAGATTTAGTATTTTGAATGTTTTAAGATTGAAAAGAACACAACACCTTTTTCTCTTTTTCCTCAATGTATATGAAACAGTATTTTTTTGTGACAAGCACTTTTGTGGTGTACAAAGATGAGTTTTCGGACACTAGCCAATTCTAAATGATCTTTGAGTCATTTTGGTCTGAAAGTAAACTTTAAAATATGTGTTGTAATAATACAAATATAGAACAGTGTACACTTTTAAATGATGATTTAGAAAATGAGAAGGGTGCTAGAATGTATGGAATTAATATCAGTCCAAATCCATAAGTTTAAAAATATTTTTGCTTGGGAGATATGCAATTCCATACGTGATGAAAAGGTATGAAGAAATATCTTTGGTGTAGGGTTAGTATGGAATGTAAACAGCCCTAAAATATTAGGTGATGAAAAATGTTGAAATAATCTCCCTTTATGTATGTACTCAAGTTGGATAACTGCACAATATTCCTAATACAGTGGACGCTCGTTAGTTCGAACTCGGTTAAATCGAACTAATCCAAAGGCCCCCAAAAACTTGTATTGTGATTAATGTTAAAAATCTCATTAATTCGGACTAAATTTTTATCACTTCGTTAATTCGAACTAAAAATTTGACAAATTAGATGAGAATGCAGAGTCTGTTAAGCATCCTAATGATCAAGTCATAATGGACTCTATTAAAACTATGAAAGCATTTATTCAGATGGAACCTTCCTCTGAAAATGAATTGAAATGTTTACTTCAAATCGAGAAGTTGGCTGAACAATGTAAACATCATAAACAAAACCAAACATCCATTTTACAATTTTTCCTAAAAGTGTAATTCATATTTTTAATTGAAGTTTACTTTCTGCTGCATATCTTCTGCTTCATTTTATAATTAAGGTAAATCTGTATTGCTTTTTAATATGTTTAATTTTAGATAGCATAGTATAATATGTTTTCTGGGGTTATACATACTAGGAGATTTTTCTACTTCAGTGATAAACTTTTAAAGTTATATATTTTCTCTTAACATCAGATAATTCGAACTTTTTTCTGTGAACCTTTGAGTTTGAATTAATGAGCGTCCACTGTATATTATTCAGTATTATTATCAATAGAATAATCCGATAAAGACAAACGCAAGTAAATTTTCCTTCGCATATCAACAGTATTCCAAGACCAGTTTCATGCTTTTTAGTGCTCATCAGTTGTTTCCCCCCCCCTGCCCCTGTAAGTACTCTTATGGGCATCTATGGTTATACACTGACTGAAATATGTGAAATGCACCATCACTTTTTAATAGTTTAAGATAAACAGGCATTTGTACATTTATTGAGAACTTGCTTTTCCTGTTAATGAAAACAAACCAATCAAAATCTATTGGTTTGATGATGTTCACATGTGTGCAGTCAACAGCACCTACAAAATTTGGAAATCCAGTGTTTAAATAGAAGTTTTCTTTCGTTTGTAGCAGCTCATTACTTTTCTGCGGAAACTGTACATGATTTTTTAAAATTTTACATACAGCTTTTGTAAATTTGTTTACATTTCTTGAAAGAGTTGGTTGCAATTTTTGGGAAAAGTTTGTGCTTGAAACAGCACTTTGAAAACTTCCTGTTTCCAAGACCTGTAGGCTGCTGAGGACCTATATAAACAATACAAGTATATAAGTAAAGCTATTTAAGCCACATGATATAGTTATTACAAATAACCGTTGCTTCACAAACCGATCATATACACAGCATTACATATATTAGTATTCTTACATTAATCTGATCATAGGGAAATTATAAAGTAAGAATGAAAAACATAGTAACAGTTTATAAAGGGTCAATACACCTTTACCCAATACTAAATATTTGACTCAGCTTTGAGATTAAAAAAAAATCAATACATCTAAAGACCTAAAATGCCCTATCCAATGACATAAAATTCTAAAAATCAATTTTTGGACCATTTTAAAAGGTGTACTGTCCCCTTTACAAAATTATTTTATAATTAATATGCTTAAAACTGGAAGAATAAGAATCAAAACATTGAACATACCTGCATTTCTATTGAATAATCGCCGTGTTCAGACTGCAAATGTGGTCTCAGTTCCTCACATAGATCTCTTACAGCAATCCGTGACAAACGAACTCATTTTCATTCATTTGAAATGGATCGTCTCGATCGTGGAATCTCCATTCATTTTTTAATGATATATTAATTCGCCGCCGGCGAAGTCTACCGATTGCTATGACGTCCGCCATTGCTGTTTATCCTTCGCTTGCGAGACCTCGTAGCGTTCGCAAGCCGTGAACTTGTGTTGCGGGAGAAAACGTTCTGCGCGTTTGTCGTGAATGGGGAATTGCCTTCGCACCGCAAATTTGCGGAAGAAAACAGGATTGCGGGAGAAAAGTGTTTGTCGTGAATCAGGCCCTTAGTCTTTAGCTCTTCAATAGACACAAAGACATAGGCGAGGGGGATTGCAGTAGCGATTAAAAACGATCTTGTGTCATTTAGCGTGGTTGATTCGAATGATTTTCCATCGCGTGTCGAGAGTGTCAATATGCCGTTTGATCTGATCTACTATTTTATAGTATATAACCTGACTTAAAAGATTATTATTTTCATTTATTATTCTGGTTTAATATAAGAATTGAAACTTTTTGATTTTATTTATTTTTATCTTTTCGCTCGCTGTTTGCCAGTTATCCCTAACGTGGACGCCATATTCAGAGGGGTGATTCCACAAAGTGTAACAGCTTACATTTAGTTTCAAAAATTGTTGGTTTTTTATTAATTAAAAATCAACGGTAATTAATTTCAATTTTAGAAGTTCTTAAGACCCTCGGCTGTTTTTAAAGACGTCTGTATGTAAAATTTCACGATCGCTGCTCCTAAACTGTGGATTTCTATACAATTATAGACAGACAAACATTCATTTTATATATTAGATAATGCAGTCTACATATCTTGCTTTAATTTTTTTATTTTGATAGACATTTTCTAATTTATTTTGCTTTACTGTCTCAAGGTGCTAGCTCTGAGATAAATAAACACAAATGTAAAACGAATATAATTTATTTTCTTTCATAATCTATTTATGGCTTTGAAATTAGAATATCTCGGTACTCAAAACTAAGTTCGGTAAAATAACTCTGTTGCTTCTTAATATGATATTTCAATAAAGGGTAAATTAACCCATTAATGCCGATTGGTACGAAAACGTACCAGCTTTAGAATATTTTTTTTTTCTCTGCACTAAGTGTGTCTAGTTGTCCAATATTGTTCATGTGCTTCAAGAATAGTTCACTGATAGCGGGAAAAATAGATTTTCCACCATTTGCTCTCAAGTTCTTGTTGTTATTTTACGTTATGCTCAGGTGAAAGCGTCGTGAAACAAGATCCCTCTGACATCACATAGAAAATAGTAAGTTTAGAGTTTTGGATTTATCTCAAAATTATATATTGACTATTAATCACTGTTTTAAAAGTGTATTTTATAAATTCATGCCACTCGAAAGTCATGTTTTACTTTGTATTATAAAATATAAAAACTTACATATCGTTGGTACGAAACCGTACCAACCGGCTAATATATAGTCAAGTTTGAATTAAAATCGGAAATCTTTCACGTTTGAATTAAAATCGAAAATCTTTCAGGTATGAATTAGAATTTTTTTAAATAATATTTTGACTTTTAAATCCTTGTTATAAAAGTGTATTTTATAAATTGTTGCCCCTTGAAAGTCAGGCTTTTATGCTGTTGGTATAAAATTTTGAGTGCAGATGAGTCTATAATTCCATATTTCGGGCACCACGGACTAAAACAATTCCTAAGTGGTAAGCCAATACGTTTTGGCTTCAAACTTTGGACTATGTGTTCTTCTAATGGTCTTTTATTGCATGATGAACCTTATTGTGGAGCATCTACAAAATTATCAAAATCTGATTTAGGCCAAGGTGCCGATGTTGTTCTTGGATTACTAGACAAATGCGAGATCCCACCTGGGACACATGATGTCATGGGCAACTTATTTACTAGCATTCCCTTGCTGAAAGAGCTATCGAAAAGAGGCATAGCAGGAACCGGGACATTGAGAAAAAACAGGCTGAAAAATGGTCCTTTATCATCCAAAGAAATCTTGAAAAAGTCGGCAAGGGGGACATATGAATACACATGTCATGAAGATATCAGTATCGTCAAATGGAATGACAATAAAGTTGTTACTGTTGCAAGTAACAAAGTTTCTACAAAATCTATTGCATCTGCTACTCGATGGAGGGCCGCAGAAAAAAAGAAAATGAATGTTTCCATGCCACAACAGCTAAAAATTTATAGTAAGCATATGGGTGGTGTCGACCTTGTTGATCAAGCTGTGGCAAATTTTCGCGTAAGAATTAGTTCTAAAAAGTGGTGGTGACCAGTGTTTTCGTTTGTACTTAGTGCCAGTGTTATAAATGGATGGAAATTGTATAAAATGAAAAATGATATTGATGAAATCTCACTTCTTGAGTTAGTACGACAATGCGCACAGGAACTGTTAGGCACTTATGGAACACTGCCTAGAGGGCCAGGTAAGCCAATTTAATTTAGGTATAAAGCGCCCTCACAAATAAGATTTGACAAGAATAGTCACTGGTGAATCAGATCAGATCAAGAACATGTCCGTTGCAAGAACTGTTCCGGTAGAAGCAGCTACAAGTGCGAAAAGTGTAATGTGCCACTGCATCCTCAGTGCCATAAAAACTATCATGTTTGCACTCAATAGACATTTATTGTTTTATTCTGTCAGAAAATCATCTAACGTGCTTTTCATTTAATTGTGGTATTCCCGATTTTGTTATTATTTTCATTAATAAATAAATTTAATATTAGCTTTTATTCTCGATGTGTACTACACACAAACGCCGATTGGTACGAAAACGTACCAGTAAAAAAAAACATAGTTAAAGTGCAACTAAAAATATAATTTTAGTATAATACACATTAATAGACATAAAACGCACAAATATGAGAGAAGTAGTAAAAATGGTTAAAGAAAACGAAGTCGGCATTAATGGGTTAAAAGAATATTCACACATAAAAATACATTTATTATGAACAGATTGATGATATATTATCCCTCACACTGTATTCTCTCTATGCAGCAAGTGTATGGAGTCAAAATATCAACTGAACTCTCGGTTAGGCAACATATAATGGCTTTACACTGCATTCACAAGTACAATACCGTTACTCTCGCACGCACAAGCAGAAATTTGAGAATCTATCAGACTGCACGACTAGCGTGAACTCTTCTGCTTTTTTTCATTCTTTAGCTTTTTAATGTTGCAGCTTTTTTCATTATTCCGATAAGCTTATGAGGAGAACCCCTCTATGTGGGAAGGAATTGAGGTATTTATGTATATAATTCTATAATTCTGCAGAAATACTAGAACTGATTTTAAAAAATAGCGAGTTCAATTTAAATGTGTTTAACATTTTTACGAACAGCCCTATAATGCGTAGGGACTTTGTCTACTCTGACAATTAGACCATATTATACATACACACACACATATATATTATATATATATATATAAATATAAAATTTTCTGAAGAAAATTTTTATTTTTGAATGTTGGACCCTTATCGACAAACCTTCTGGGGGTAAAATGTATTTTATACGTCAGCAGCGTTTGTGGATACAGTGTAAAAGTTGACGGTGTAGAAATCCTTCACATTACCTATTTATGTTTATGCAAAGCACTTTAAAAGATTTCTCCTTTCTGAGGTAAAAGCTACTAAAGCTATTACAACTTTGCATAAGATGGAATGTTCTAATAGCGTATGTGTTGTAGGATAACAAATTATTGCATTTTGCCATCACTTAGACACCCTCAGGCTTGTAAGTACAGGAGATGAGACAAATTACTTGTATTCACAGTCTTTAAGAGTCAAGACCAAAACTTCATAACTAAATGTAATGGACGAAAGGCAGTTCGAGAAAGAGAGCTAATAAAAATGTTAAAGTTACTTAAAAAGGATAGATATATATTTTTTACAGATTTGCATACAGATTCTATATACATGTTACAACCCCAGTTTATATTGATGGGGTTATTCCTATAGAAAAAATTATTATCTTTTATCTATAATTGACTTTAAATATAGAACTTGAATATAGAAGGTAATATAGAATGTAATACTTCAAAATTATTTTACAAAGGATGTTTTAAGAATATAGAATATTATATGATACAACATGGGATTTTCCAAGATATTTAGTATCAATAATTAATTTTTTTTTAACCTATTAACTTCGCAATTTTAAAATCTTTTTCAAGAGTTTTTGTACTTATTATTTTTTATCAAGAATGAGATCAAATAATTATTTTATAAACGATATTTTGAGAGTATAAGATGCCAATTAAAATTACTGTGGATTTAAGGTGAATGCCTATGTTGAAAATGTCATTTTTTGACTAATTTGGTCAATTTTATTTTTGCAAGAATCGTGTATTTCAATATTGTCTCTTTTCAAAGCTGTTTTGATTTTCATCTTACATCAATTAGAAGCAGAGTTATAGCTATTTTAAAAAACATCGTCTGCTACAAAATTGAAGTGACAAACAAATTTAAATGCATTTTTCTCAGAATTATGTTTTTTAGCACAAATCTCTACCGATATCATATCTCACATAATAATGCATATAATTTGATAAAATTTTCAGCAAATGTTTTAGATGCTATTGTTAATGAAATGACACAAGATAATTGATGTATATTAAATAGTTTTTTGTTTGGGACTGTTTATAAGGAAAGGAATGACAAATCGGGGAAAATTTTCATATTGGAACATAAAATTGCCTGTATTATTTTTGCGTCTTAAAATTTCTCTTAGAATGTGGGTCATTTTGAAGATAATTATCATATGTATCATGTCTGAGAAGGATGTTAAAATTGTAGCATTAGAATTTTGTGCAGAGTGATAGGTGTTTTAGCTAAATTTCATTAAAGATTACTTCAAATTGTCCAATTTATAAAAAAGTATGGTATTTACAAGCAAGGTTTTGTTTATTTTTTTAATTTTTAAATGCGATTTTACCATAAAGGACCAAAAAATCCTTAAAAAACGAATTTTTTTAAAAAAACTGGCTCCGAATGTAGGCAGTCACCTTAATAAGATAATTTTTATATCAATAACATTTTTTTGCAGTAAATAGCCTAAAATATAAAAACAATTTTTATGAAAAACTTTTTGAAAGAATAAGACAAAGGAATTTTTGAGTAGGAGTTAAGTAGAAAGCATGTATGACATAAATGACATAGTGTTTAACGGGATTATTATTATATCAATAATAATTTTTCAAATGAACATTGCAGATTAACATATTAAACGAAACGTCATCTTTTCGAATAAGCTGTTAAGCACAATTTCATCTTAAATTATAATGTTGATGAAAACATTATAACTTAAGAGGAAAAACTGTAATTTATACAAAGATCAGTAATGAAAAATTCTTTTGTAGCGGTTATTAAGAGTATAATATGTAAAGTTAAGGAAAATATAAACAATCTGGCAATTCACCTTGATATAGGTGTTAAGGTTCATTCATTTTGTGATATAAAAGGATATGGATATGATTATATCATTCATTACTAAAAGAATGAGGGATGAATCTGTATATCTTGAAAAATGGTTGCCATAATTGAAAATGTTTAGATTTAACAAATGGGGAGTTTATTTTTCTAGACATATGCACGTTATCATATCAAAACGAGACACACACACAGATATATATATATATATATATATATATATATATATATATATATATATATATATGAAATGACCCGAATGGTCATCTCTTGAAATAGAAGCTTACATCGTGGCGGAAATAAGAAAGTCAGCTTCAGGAACAAAGGCATTTATTTATGAATAAAATTGCACATCTTATTCATCTCGAGTCAATCCAGCGTCTCCCTCATAAAGCGCGAAAATAGAATTAGGTCAGAGAGGTTGCCAGAATTGGCGGAGAAAGTTAGTATGTGTAAAGGCGAAGCGTCTCGCCAAGGAGTCGGAAAAGGAGTTACCAGAACAGAGATAAAGTTCAGAATGGGTGATTATAGGTTGTTAATAATATTATCACACACACACACACACACACACACACACATATATATATATATATATATATATATATATATATATATATATATATATATATATATATATATATATATTCCTTCGTTACATATTTTGAGACGTCTTAAAGGTATTTAAAAGGTATATTATATTTATTCGTTTATTAAAATACTGTGTAGAAAACAGAGGTCTATAACATCACAATATTGCTACAAGTAATGATGGAACTTTTCATTTGTGGTGAATATTTTTTTTTATGTGTGTCATGACGTTGTGGTTAAGTATCTCGTTTATGGTTTCAATGGAAACATAAACTACTCTTTCCTTACATATATACATATATCTTGTTTATTCATATATATTTACAGCAACTATGATACAACATTTCCATTATCAATTGATCATTATCAATTCTCAAACAGAACAGTCTTCAATCGAAAATCAGCGAGAGTCTGAAGTCCAGCATAGAGACAGGAAGCACGCCCCATATTTCTCTCTCCGTAGTCATCTCTCTCCTTCTTTCCTTTACTTTATAAACCCCCCTCTTTCAGAAAATTCCAGAAAATTCTAGAAGACACCACTACCGCGTGAGAAAGCACCCGCGGCCTCCGGTCAGCCAGTGCGTCGGACCATCTGGTCCTCTGACTATGCTCCGCTAATGACTTTTTTTTAAATTTGTCGCATATAGGGAAGATTTCTCCTCTTAAGAATGGACACAGCACCATCATGTGTGTAGACCTCTGACAATGTGCATGCTTTCAAGAATGTATCTGCAGAGGTAACAGAATAATTTTAGACCAACTACATGGGCTAGAGGCAGGTGTAAACAAATCTTATAAAATCATCCAATTTTTTGTTTGTACATCTTTATGTTTTACTTTTATTACGTGCTAAATTGACCGATTATGTAAATTTCAGTAGGCAATATTTGAATTTTAATAAACTTCTGGAATCTATGTTCATTCAGTTATAGACTGCAAGCAACATATATTTAGCTGGAAATGGCTACATGGAGAAATAATACTTCGTTCGTGACAGGTAGCTCAAACACACCCACTCATAGATAAACATAAGCACAGTGCAACTTAGATATAAAGTATTAATATTTTATTTAAGTGTGCATTGAAACTTGTTGTAACATCACATATTTACTAAATAAATTGTTCTGGCCACAAATTCCCAATTCCTTCCGGTGTTTGGCAGAATTCTTGCAACCACTCTGAAATAAAAGCCATTTATAACACACCGAATAAGACTTCAAACTACGTGCCCGAATAAGCGCCTTAGGACTGCAAATTATTGTATTTGTCTTTATCCTTCCGCGAGAAGCTCTCCCCATTACCTCGACGCCCGGCGGCTTATGTGTGCAGTGAAAGAAACAAGTTCATGACGTTCAGAAATCAGCACAAATCATTGTTATGGAATGAGACTGATATAAGCAGATTTTTGAGGAGGGGAAAGTTATATTGGAGTTGCGAGAACGTTTTGAATAAAGTCGTTTGTTGGGAGAGGTTACGTGTTTATTCGGATTGAAGTTCATGAAACGATATCTAAATATATTAATAATATTTCAATTTTTGATAGTGTATTGTAAAGTTTATTTATAAAGATCATGGTGCATCCTTATAAACTAATGGTTCATATTATACGTCTGGGAAGCATAAGTTTTGATTTCTGTACCGTCTATATTTGAAGAAATACTGATAAATGGATTGAAAATTAAACACTATAACATTATAAAGTTCCTTTGTAAAGATCCATAGTGCCTCCTGATAAACTAATGGTTCAACTCACATGTCTGGGAATCAGAATGTTTTGATTTCCGAACCATCTATGTTTGTTTGACTGTAAAAAAATACTGATAAAGGGATTGATAATTAAACACTATAATAGTATAAAGTTCATTTGTAACGATCGTAGTGCATCCTGATAAACTAATGGTTCAAATCACTTGTCTGGGAAGCAGAATGTTTAGACTCCCGTACCGTCTATGTTTGTTTAACGATAAAAATACTTATGAAGGGATTGTTAATTAAACACTATAAGATTAAAAATATAATTATTATGCATTCAAATTTATCAACTTGTTTTCCATTTCTTACTACACATTTTATTTCTTTCTTTTAAGATTTGCCAATTCGATAGTAATCAGAAAAATATTCGAAGTTTAATCGCAATCTGAAAATGTTACAAACAAGTCCATTTTTTTCTAAATTATGTAATTTCCTCCTAATTCTGCTTTTAAATAGATATTTAATGTTCTTGTAATACAACACTGGACAAATGCTTTATATTTTGAAAAAGAAAACCCCACTAAATTTTCTTATACTTATATCTTATAAGGTTAGAATCCTAAGAAAAGATGGTTCAAAGTATTCGAATACTCGAAAATTTTTCTGTTGGTTTAGAGCAGAATTGTTAACTTATATATTTAAATGTAAGTTTTAGAGGAAGAGTGTGAGCTTGAATTTTAGTTAATTCTTTGTTAAAAGTGGGTAGAATGAATGGTGTAACAAAGTCTAGGGAGTTGAGTACAAACAAATAACCCAAACTGAGACGACAACAAATAACCCAAACTGAGAGATTTTTCGTATGAGAGATAAAACGTTCTCTCACAAATGTGTATGGATGTGTTGCTCTGTATGGATTTATAAGAAAATACTAAAATAATGGATAAACCAAAGCATTTTACACACTTATGTTTCTTTTAGGAAGTTCAGTATGGAAACAGTATTCTAATAACTGGAATTTTCAAAACAATCGCTTCAATCGTGGTCGGTGGCTAAAAACTACTTTATGAGATAAGAGAAGACTTCATAATATCGTAAAGAAAACCGTTTCCCGTTAGAGGCGCAAGTCAGAGGCGACGGATAGAATTAGGTTCAAAACACAAATGAAGATGAAAAAGAACAAAATCTGAGCATGTTTCGTGAAATTTACGACCTTAATATGGTTTAATGAAATAGATTTTAAATAAGTTGTTCATAACAAAACGATGTATCGGACTTCCAAACAAAAAGTCCTTGAATGCGAAGTGCAAGCAAAGGCTATAATAGGGTTACGAGAACTTGAAAATGCTACCTTTTAGAGAAGAAAGCAAGTTTAGTCTATCCCATGTTCATAGAGGGTACTTGCTGGGGTCTGAAATAGGAATGATTTGATAGGTATTGTTAAAATATTCAGTGACATTTTCGGCGCATGTCATGGTATATAGCCTTGTATAACCCCAGAGGGAAATTAAAAGTATGCTTTTACAAAAATCTAAAATGTTAATTCTAAAGGGCAACAAGAAATTCTTGAGCACTTTGCATAACCGGCATCGGAAGATTTATGCGATGCTGATTTCGTTTTTTAGCCGTATTGTATTTGCTTGTCGCACATCTAAGTTCATTGCCAGGCGGTTCATACAAAGAAAAATAAAAAGAATTCCTTGGCCGTTAAAATTTTAAATACTTTAAAATTAAGCTCCTATGCGGGCAATTATAAAGGAATGTATTTGCGAAATTGCCTCTAGAGACCAAAACGAAATGTTTCTTCATATGAAGACCATGTGTACCATATTTGACCAAAACGAATGTGAACCATCATATAATAATGAGCCAAAATGTTTACATGCGGTATCCAACAACCATATAAGCTAGGAGAAATCCAACAAAGGATTAAATTATGAAACTGATGCCCTTTTCAGTAAGTTTTCTACATTTAGTTTGCAAATATTGTGACAAAATGATTCTAATGATACGAAATTTTTTGAAATGACATTATTTTCTGATTAACTGTAATAAACTCTTTTAACTTAAGTTAGTTATATAACGTACAAAGTACGTAGATCTAGAACAGACTATGTACTAATTATTTTCTAAGGATCAAATTAGAATTGCAAGTCATTCAAAACATTCTATTATAATTCCTTGAACTGTCAATATACATTAAAATACTTTTCAAAGAATGTAAATTGTAATTTTTCATATTTATTCTGCATTCGCACAACGGATTCAATAATTTTAAGATATATCTGTTAATGAATTACTCGTATATTTATGAATATCCCTTTACGAATTATATATACGATTATACACTATCTAACAATACGTACTTGGACAACCATGCAAATGACGATATTTGCGCTCCTGATATACGTCACGCCCCCTGCCGTTAAATATCGTGTACGAAACGACATTGACATTAATCGCATGCAAGGTGCCACGAAGTGCAGGGTTATCTGATTTCTAGAAAGGTATAATTGTCAAGTATGACAGAAATGACCAATGGTCTAAGTGATTCAGAAGTGGAAGGTGAGCTGGGATTGTCGGAAAGTGCCCCGAATCGGCAGACCCACGAAACTGGGAGATAGAAACAGACGGGTACTGTCCAAAGAAATTCGGAAGAATCGAACCCAACCGATGGATCACACTCCAGGAGTTTCAACAGGCACCCGGGAGAGTTGTTTCGATAAATACCATCCGTAAGGAAGCACATCTGTTTGGTTTTCGCGGTCGTGCAGCCACCCATACGCCTTTGATCCCAAAGTCCAACCGCATTGTTCGGTTAATGTGGTGAAAAATACGTCGAAAGTGGACCGCAGATCAGTGGAAACAGGTTCTCTGGAGCGACGAATCAAGGTTTACACGCTACCGTTCGGATTGCAGGGTATTGGTCTGGCGTCTGCCTGGAGAACGCCTCCTGCCAGAATGCATTGTGCCCATAGTAAAGTTTGGCGGAGAAGGAATTATGGTCTGGGTGTGTTTCTCCTGGTATGAACTGGGAGCCTTGGTCCCAATTCATGGTAAGCTCAACGCCGACGCCTACTGCACTATTTTAGATAACAGTGGGCTTCCTAGGTTGTGACAGTTTTACTGGTTTGACCCATGTTACTTCCAGGATGACAACGCTAGATTTCATTGCGAGGTATACCATGGATCGGTATGGTGACAATGGGGTAAACCGAATGGACTGGCTTGCCCAGAGTCCAGACCTGAACCTTATCGAGAACATCTGGTACGGGTTGGATCGCCGAATTAAGGGGTGCAACAACCGTTCAAAATCGGCGAAGGAACATATGTCTTGTCCAAGCCGAATGGAAGAAAATTTCACTAGCTGTCATACAAGGACTTGTGGAAAACACGCCCCGGAGGGTTGAGGCTGTAATTGCCTCTGGTGGAGGCTCTACCAACTATTAAATATGAATAAATTTTGTTTTTATTTTCTATCACATCTATATGCTTATTGGTTTCCACATACTTATTGGCAGATAGTGTTGTTTTTCGATTAAGTAACGTTATAATAAGTACTGGTAATGCTTATCATAATTTTACTTGAGTAAAAGACTTTTATCAGTACAGAATAGAACTTCAATAGGAAACTTTAAAATTTCTAAACCATTTTGTTATATATTTCAATATCTACATGTGTGATAAAGATTAAAAATTAAATGTTTATGCAAATAAAAAGAAGTTTTACATCTTTTTAAACCATTACACAATTTATTTTTTCTTTGAAACATGTCAATGGTTACCTAACGTAAGTTGCAGGCCTGCAGTCAGAAACGTTCTCGAATATTTTTATAAATATTAAACATCCCTTTACAAAGCCCCAAGCAACATCCTTCGTAATTGTTAAATGAAGTTTAATGGGAAATAAAAGTCATTCTATTAATGCATAAATTTTATTTATATAGTGATTACTTTCTTTTACATTTAATTTAATCCAATTTAAAAAGGAGAAATACATTTTTAGAGACATTTTACACTTTCCAAAAGACTTCAAAATAAGATTCTCATGAACCAGATATTTAAGATACTTTAAAGAAACTGCTTTTACTATGGAATGAGGGATGATTTAGACGTTATTTAACATTATCAATTTACCAACAAAACAATAAAGTAATGGGAAATTCGGAACTGATATTTCAATCTTCTAATTCTGAATAAAGAATTAACGGTCTGAAATATCAGCAATATGTTAAATTGAATATCAAGATAAAAATCAAAGTTTCTGATTCAAATTTTCGACTGATATTTCACTCAGCTCTGACAAAGAGATATGTTGATAAGATAAATTCCGTAATTCTTTTTACGTTGATAGAAAGTTAAAGTAATTTATCTTAAAGAATAATGTACTCTTTTGTTACGTGTTATTTTATTTAAAGGTTACTGTATCAATAATAGATTTCGTACGACTTCTGATTTTTGGAATGCTGATTCACTGGAATAATTATTTTACAAAGAAAGAGTTCAAATAATAGTTGTATCAAACTGTAATTAAGCGTTCTTTTTGGAATATTTATCTGGTTTCGGTAGTTTGCATAAAATACGATTCATAGACTTTACATTTAAATGCTTTTCTTCACTTTGTAGGGAAGTGTGAAATTGCCTATTTTTATCTCATACTACACAAATTTTGTAAAATTATTGTCGTATTATCACGAATGAAAAATTTTACTATTGTTGAACAGTAGATGAAAAACGGTTATTCGCTGGTTATTATACAACGACGGAGACTATTTTCGTTTTGATAAATTTATAAGATTTTTTTACTAAGAATCAGTCGGCACACTGTTTTCCGATTTTGATTGCTTTTAATCAAATATTTATTCAAATCCTTGAATACATGATATATTTACTCGTAATATTTATCACAATCACCTGTTACGTCGTTGGGGGACCTGTAGAACTCAAAATTGGGGGTGTTATGATTTGGATTTTAATATAGAAAGCAGGAACATGGTTCCATACAGAGGAGGCTGTAAAATTGGTAGGACGTGTTTTCATCTACATTCACAATAAGGAGTTCACAATAAGTTTCATAGATGCTGCCAATTTCGTTTTTAGAAAATAGCAAGCACAGTCCCCTGGCTGCTTAACACAAAGTATGGACTCCAGGGTAGCAAGTAAGGAAATGTACCAAGCACAGAGGCTCAAGACTGTAAGGCTTATATAGCTACAAAATAAACATGCCTCTATTATTTGTAAAATAACGCAGAAAGTTCTTAGAAGTTCTCTTTCTCGCATCTTCTTACGTTAGAAGTCTACTTACATTGCGTTACGTCTCAAAGTCAGGACTTTGATACTCATCATGATCAATATGTTAAACAATCATGAATAATTTCATAAATTTTGTTGTTGGAGATCCACAGTCATTTTCACCTCTATAATACATTACCAGAGTCATTCTTCTTATCGCTGTCTGTTAGTAGTTATAATTGTAGTTTAAAACTGTAGTAGAATCCCATTTGTAGACTAGTAGCTTGTTTTCAGGGTAGCGGGTAAAGAAAAGATAGAAAGAGAATCGGGTCAAAGATACAAAGGGGGCAGTGAAAGTAGTTTTGCTTTTGATTAAAATTTTTATGATCGCAAATCATTTTTCTTTCCTACTGTTCTTTTCGTTTCGTTTTAAATGTTTTTTGGGGCAAAACTGAAAAGCCGATAGCATCATGAAACAGTTTTCCCGAATGTAAGGTTATGAGTTTGGACCAATTAATATAAATAGTAAAAAAAACTCGACTCTATCCAAATATACATGTTTTGAAGTGGTATAATTAATTTTTTTTCAATATTCCCAGGTCCCCTAGAGGAATGAGAGCAAAGTACAAGCGCATAATACACCTGATCGCGTCTGTTTCTAATATTACACTTAAACTGAACAGATACCAGTATCAAAATCAAAACTTTATTCAATAGAAAAAAAGAGCGTATGTTTTAAACAACTTCTTTTAAAATACATTAACACTTACTAAGAATGTGCTATGCAAAAAAAAAAAAAATCTTACAATCACATCACTAAATGAACCCGCTGAACATATATATACAGAGACGAACATAGCAAGAGAGTTTTCAATTATTACTTCTATTCAAGCCGTTCAGTTTCATAACTTGTTACAAGAAAGTTTCAAACTTTCAACTAGTTTAAGAGGATGAGGAAAACTGGAGCTTATTAGGCGATATTACCATTTACACATATAATTTTATCTTCTCAAGTATCCTACTATAAAGTACAACTTTTAGTCACGTGTGTAGAGATTAGTAATATTAAATATCGAGTGGGAAAGATGATTTATTGTATTAAACTAATGAATCAAAACTTGATTACGCTTATACAACATTTAAGAAAAGTGTCTTGTTGAATTACGAAACTATTTGTTATGAGTGCAAGTTATTTTATTTAAACATTGCTGGATCAGTAATTTATTATTGGTTCTAAGCATAACATTGATAAATACGTCCTCTCTGATTTAAATTAGAATTTATTGATGAAGAGACTCATTTGATAAGATAAAAAGGATGAACTTAAAAAATAATAAATTTATATAACACCCGGATCATTAAAGGTTCAATAAAACTCACTATTGAAATTTTTTGTTTATATCACCTTTCATGTTTAAATTTAGCTGTGACTCCATTAGGTAATTATCTTCGCTGTTTGAACAAGCCGAAAATGTTTTTATACTACTTTTGCTAAGAACACCTTTTCAAAATTTGATCGCGAATACTCACAAATATAGTTACTTAATAAAAAAAAACTTCACTGATTTGATTAATGCCATTTGTAGTGCCCCATCCCGCTTATGTTGCATGTCACTAAACTGCAGTTACAGACAAACACTAGTATTCGGATTTCATAGAAGATTTTCTTGTTTTGGTGCTGAGAACTATCAGCCTAGTTGGTAGAATACAAATGCATCAGATACTGTTGGAGTTAGCAGTACCTCTCAATTTGTTGAAGCACTCAACGCGAGATAGTTTCACACAATTGTAGTACATATCTTTCAAATTATCGGTCATTTACTGCCTTCTTTTATAAGCTGTTAAATGTAGCATTATTTTGCAGAAAATTGCTGTCAGTCAGACGATACGATATCGTTAAAATTTAATGAGTAATGCATACATACATACATACATACATATATATATATATATATATATATATATTAAAATAGATAATCAGTTGGGGAGTTAATAATTTTCGCAAACTATAGTTACATTACAAACATATTTACATGCAAATAACGAATCATAGTATTGTCTAACTGGAAAATAATCTACATTTTACATGATTGCGTTAATGTGATATTTATAAAGATATACGGCATATTAAATGTTCAATAAACCTCTAAATTGTATTTTTTCGTTTATATCACCTTTCATGTCTAAATTTAGCTGTGTCTCCATTAGGTAAATATCTTCGCTGTTTGAATAAACTGAAAATGTTTTTATTCTACTTTTGCTAAGAATACCTTTGCGAAATTTGATCGCGAATGCTTACAAATATCGTTATTTAATAAAAAAAATAATTCCACAGACTTGAGTAGTGTAAGTTATGTAAGTAATGCACGTTGTTTAACAATATTTAAATACTGATGATAAATACTAATTTAAATACTGATGACTCCGTGTTGGGAAGAGTCTGAGATTAAATATTAGAATCAGCAGTTTAGTTCAGCTATCGCCATCCAATCAATACCTACCGCCTTCGACTTGCTGGAAACATCAGCGCTTTCATGCAAAGTATTTCTTACTGGGATTTCAGGCACCTTTTCCTAAATACATTTCAGAACGGTAAAAAAAAAAACCTCTTCAGTTCCCGAGCGTAAAAAGTTTGGAATCGCAAAACAAATTTTAAATTTTAATCAGCTTTCCTCGAACCGCTGTTCGTATAACACTAGATGAATTCCCAGAAGTCATATCCAGGAGCATGTGAGGTCGACTGAAGGAAAAAGCGGTCGCTTGTGGTACTGCAGTTTCGATCCCCTGGAGGAAATTTCGAAAGGTACCAATTTATCTCAGAGAAAAAAGCCGCCAGAAAGGAAGAAAGGTTCCCTGATAAAATATTCTTCTTGGAAGTCATTTTTTTCCTACAGTCTTTTAAATACATTGATTGGAAAAACTCTAGATGATGACTTATTTAAGCATGGGATTTTTTTTTCACTCTAGTTAGATATCTCTCAGTCACTCCACTTAGAAATCAAAGCTTTCATTCATGCTACTTGCTCCTTTGAATGTAGCATGATGTAAAGAATAAACTAAATGATACTCAAATATCAGCAACTATCAACATTGTTAAACAATATTTAAAATATCTTTATTTAAATTGTGCAATGCAATTTATTACAATGCAATTTAAATTGCATTATAAACAGAATAGAGTAGAACGATGGGATATCCTTAAGGACTTGTTTTATAAAAAAAAAGATGAATACTTCAAATCTAAAATGAATATAAAAAATCAAATTTCACATCTAAAGTTAATATAAAAAATAAAATTCCAAATCTAAAGTGATTATAAAAAGGAAAATTTTCAAATTTCAAATTAATTCAAAAAACACAAACATAGAAACATAAAAGTATTAAATTTTAAATATCTCATGGAATAAGAAATTATCATTGAAAATGTTAAATGATGAATGAATACAATCTGCAATAAATGGGGTCTTTTTACGTACATTTTAACGTATATGATTCACATTTATTACGTAAATTACTTAAATGAGATTGTATTAAAGTATGCCAAACGAAGCAAAAGATACCAAGATAATACAATAAAATTATCTTTTTGAAAGGGGTTATATATTTATAAATGGCTTTTCGTGTTTTTTATCCATGTTGAGAAATTTAAAGAGATAATAATGAAGGTTCTTTTTAAAATTAAGTATAATTTTCCCACTCATTTTTAAAGGATACAAAATGGGAAAACCTTGTTATGAAATAAAATTCGAAAAAAGTATCTGAGTTTGCTAATACAGAAGGGAACTTACAGATGTAAAATACGGTATTTAATTGTGAGGTTGAATTTCAGGGTATAACTTATTTATCAAACAATGTTTTCGTACTGATATTCAACATGTTAGCATTATACTACAGGCAATTAAAAAATCTATTAAATAAAAATATTTCAATATCGACGTGATACAAACTTTAAAAAAAGAAGTGACTTTAAACTGAATACTAATTTTGATTTTTTTCTAAATCACTCAACAGAATTGTAAACGCAAGAAATAGGAAAAATCCACCGGTCCTAATATATTCCTATATCGTTCATTAACACATTGTTGGGAGACAATTTTATTTAAATAAATACGCAAGTCACCATCTGAAAGACTGAAATTTTAGTATGGAATTTTTATTTTCTGAAATGTGTTTTCTTTATATGGTTGTTGTTGTTTCCAATCCCCTTGGAGTAAGAAAGCCTACACCAAGTCTAAAGGACCTAGGTCCTCGAATCCTAGGTCCTTGGCGAAGGGTAGTAAGCAGCTTCACTTAAAGGCGAGGAACCACTAAGGCTGAAGTCTGACTTGACCTCGAAGAACATAGGTCCCGTGATTTTGAACCGAGTCAAGTGACGAGACCGGAACACTTGACCCCGCACCACCAGAGGTAAATTTGAGAACTTGGAGGAAATTGTAGCCACGACAGATTTTACGTGCCTCGGCCACCATTAGTGAACACAGAGATGGATTTGCAGCGACGAGAATCGAACCAGGGACGTTCAAATTACTGACTCGACGCCTTTGCCAACCGGGCTACCGTACCCCTTTTCTTTATATGGAGGTCTGAGATTCACAGTTTAAATGATAAAATATGAAGATTTGCTTGAAACTCCATCGGGTCATAGAAAAGGTAATTTTCATGTAAAGAAATGTTCAGTTGATCAACAATTTCTCCATTATGACTATATTATCCTGAAATATTATCCCGACTATATTATCCTGCTTTATCCTGAATCATCTTCAACATTTGCGCGTAAAATTACGAGTTTACTCGGTACCGGTGAACAATGTGTTAAGATGCATAAATAATTTTTCAATAAATATATTCTTCTTCAGTGATACTTTTTCAGGCTTTCATGCAGAAGTAAAAGAAAAAAAAATGTAAGTGTTTAGACGCTGTAGGTTTTAATGACAGTTTTCACATCGAAAGGACATATTGTTGGGCAAGATTGTTTAGATGTTATCAAGAACGTGTGTCATTCTTCTTACGATGATAGAAACCAAACTTTACCAGTGAAATATTTTATTCATCTCATCAACAGGAGAATGACAACAAGTGTTTCAATCATGCATAATACACTATTGCAGGCTAAATGAAGAAATTTAGAAATGAATAAATTTACATTTCTAAAATCAAATGTCAATTTTTAAACGATGGTGAATAACTGATACCTGTCACTGGTACCCTTCATAAAATACCAGATATGCCAAAGGAAATAGATAAAACAGGCGTCTGAAAATTTTATCTACCATTTTGTAATTCGCAAACTTCAAAAATTTGTTTGACACATTAGAATTCATGAGTATTATTTTTTTAATAAGAGATTTGCTATCAAATACAATCTTGCTGGATGCAAGTGTTTTATTCATATATATATATATATATATATATATATATATATATATATATATATATATATATATATATATATATTTAAAGTCCAATACTATAATGTTCTATGTTAATTTAATTTAAGCTTTGGCCTATAAGCCTTTTATCTATTGTGTGGTCACTAACATATCTTTGTTAATTTCAATTAACTTACTATTATAACATGCAGCAGTATGCGCAGTATAATTAAGTAAGTAGCTCTTCAACTTTTCAAATAATTAACTTATACTATACTTGATAAGTATCTTTTATTAATTATCACAAATCTCCTATGTTGTTAGTGATTTTCTTGTATTTGCTTGTTATGCACTGTGGCTGTGGTTTTATTAATAGTCCAGTCAATTTGTGCTCAAAAGGGGCCCTAAAGGGAAAATTTTGGGGTAGTTTTGATTTCTTCCATTTTATATGCTTTTTGGGGTGCTGATTCCGAATCTGAGGTTTTCTAACAAAATTTCGTGACGCAACATCGAAGAAAATGCGAAAAAAAGGTAAAAATTTTCATTTTTTGGCGGTTTTTTGCTTATAACTAGGAAACTATCAACTTTTCGTATATATAACCCCATTATTCAAAATGAAAGTACATAAAATTTCCTATACATTTCACTATTTAGGTTTTATTCTCCGACGGACCGTTTGGGCTCAAGCGCTATTTGAAAATTGGCGTATTTCGGCTGTCTCCGCAAAACCCCACTTTTCCACTCCAAAATTCTAATATATTATTAATGGCTGTCAATTAGTGAATTCCTCTCAGTTCTCTGCACATACCGTATTTAGATCGTATATGTAGAGGTACAGGTAATTTTTTCAAAAATAAAATAATTTTCAAGATATTTAATGAAGTCCGAAATTGTACAAATTCAGTTACAAAAAAGTTGAAATTCCAACGAAAAATCTTGAAAATTATTACATTTTATTATATTGTATTACAGTACATATGATCATATATTTCATTATTATATGATCCAACAATGGTGGATCAATTGGAGGAGATCTTGTTCGACATGGACAGAACAGTAATTCTTTCAAATGATGTGAAAGAGATTGTGAAAGATGTGCAAGAAGAATTTAAAACTAAGCTTCAACTGTTGGCAGAACGCGATCCCACTGCCAAGCTCTGGATTGTATATTTTGAAATGGTGACTTTGATTAAGCACTTCATTTAAACAGAAAAAAAGCAGTAACTGGGATCTACATCTCCAAACCATATATGAAATGCTCCATTTCTTTCACACCAGTGGCCATAATCTGTATGCCAGATACAGCCATCTTTACCTCCAGGATATGCATAACTTGAAAACTGCAATGCCATCTGCAAAATACGAGTATTTCACCACCCGAAGATGTTTCACCATTCGTAGGAGTGAGAAACTGTGGTGTGGCACCTGGAGTGATATGGCGATTGAACAAACTCTAATGAAGTCAATGAAGACAAGTGGTGGTCTCACTCATGGCCGTGGAGTAACTGCAGGCGTTGAGACAAGATGGACACAAGGGATGACAGCACTGCATAGTGTGTGCCAAGAGATTGAGCACTTTACAGGAGTGGAACTCACAACGTCAGAACAACACGTTGACAGCAGAGATGCTATGCAAAAGCGAAACAACACTGACGCAGATAAGTTGCTGAATTGGTTCCACGAGCATCCTCCTTACCCAGAGACCACTGAAATAATGTCACTAAGTACAGGCGTTGTCGCAGATGAGAGGATCAACTGCCACTTGTCCAAGGAGATGGGCATGAACGGTATACAGCGCATTGTTGGTGGTGATTTTCAAGCTGTAAAATTCAAACGAAGCGAAAGAGTGCAGCCTCTTGCGATCATGAAGAGATCTATTCAGATACAAGACAGGGATGTACTCATCAATCCAACCCCACTTTTCCAATGAATGACCATCGTGAAACATTCATATGAAGAGCTGCGAGAATTTTTGCGTTATGAACTTAGCCCCTACCCTCTCTCTCTTTTCGATGAGCATGGGGTGAGGAAAGGAACAAAATCGAGCTTGTACAGGGCTTTTACACCGACTCCAACTGAACAGGGGAACTTGAGCCATACAAAATATGTCATTGACAATGGGTTTTTGTTACACCGGGTCAAATGGCACCACTGTCAGACATATGCAGAAATTTGCAGCAGTTATATATCATATGTCAAGTCGAACTACAAATCAAATGCCCTTGTCATTTTTGATGGCTACCCTTACGGAGCTTGTGAAAGCACCAATCGCATAGAACAATTGAGAAGAGTGCAAAGAAAACAATCTGCTGCAATATCATTTACAGAATCGATGGTGCCCACTGTCTCGCAGGAGAGTTTCCTTGCAAACTTCAAAAGCAAGAGCCGGTTGATATCTATACTAATGAAAAAATTTGATGACGCAAAAATTGAATGACAGCAAGCTGTGGAAGACGCTGAAATCCTAATTATCACAACAGTTCTTATCTTATCTCCGTCAAATGAATATGTTACAGTGGTGGGGAAAGATATCGACCGTTTGGTGATTTTGATTGGCCTGTGTAGCCCTGATATAAAGAATGTCTTCTTTTTGAAACCAGGAAAAGGGAAGATGTCTCAAACCCTCTACAATCCCCATCCTGCTGCTGACAAAATCCTATCAGACCATATATTGTTCCTGCAGGCGATGAGTGGTTGTGACACCACTTCTGCTTTGTTTAATCAGGGGAAACTGAAATTTCTTAAAGTTCTGCAGAGGAACAATGACTTGCAACCAGTCATTGATGCTTTTAAAGACCCTCATGCATACCAGGACGAGATTTCCGAAGCAGGAAAAGTGTTTCTCGTGGATCTCTATGGGAAAGGACATGAGACTAGCCTAAACGATTTGAGATACAGCCAATACGTATCATCATCATACAAAAGTAAAACCAACATTGCCTCACTACCCCCCACCGAAGCTGCTGCATGACAACATTCACTGAGAGTTTAGTTTCAGGTGCAGCAGTGGTTATCCGGTCAAATCACACTCAACGAGCAACAAAGAGACCCGAACGAGTGGGGTTGGAAAAAAACAGGGAATGGTCTCGTGCCAGTGCCAACCACTTTGAACCCTGCACCGGACTCGATACTTCACATTTCTTGCAAATGTAAAAAAGGCTGCCAACGCAATTGTAGATGCAGGAAGGCTGGCCTCCATTGCTCCCCGATCTGCAAATCGTACGAAGGGCTGTGTGAGAACATCGAGCTCCCGGAAGACAGCATTGACTTTGACGAAGAAGAGACCGAAGAAAGAGACGAAGAACAGACTGAAAAAATACGCTTACATGATGCGGAAGGTATGTCTAATCTCACAATCTATTTCGTAATCCCTCATCTCTCCTTAAGATATGATCACAAGTTGTTTTCTCACCACCTCTTTCTTTTTCCAGATGAACAAGCCCCGACGCTGACGACAGAACAACCCGAACCTGTGCCAGGACTCGCCGCATTCGAAGAACCTCAGCCAGGACCCTCTAAACGACAACGGCTCATGTAATAATGTAATATATGATCATATGTATTGTAATACAATATAATAAAATGTAATAATTTTTCAAGATTTTTCGTTGGAATTTCAACTTTTTTGTAACTGAATTTGTACAATTTCGGTCTTTATTAAATAACTTGGACATTATTTTATTTTTGAAAAAATTATCTGTACCTCTACATATAAGATCTAAATAAGGTATGGGCAGAGAACTGGGAGGAATCACTAATTGACAGTCATTAATAATATACTAGAATTTTGGAGTGGAAAAAGTGGGTTTTTGCGGAGACAGCCGAAATACGCCAATTTTGAAATAGCGCTTGAGCCCAAACGGTCCGTCGGAGAAAAAGACCTGAATAGTGAAATTTATAGGAAATTTTATGTACTTTCATTTTGAATAATAGGGTTATGTACGAAAAGTTGATAGTTTCCGAGTTATAAGCAAAAAACCGCCAAAAAATGAAAATTTTTACCTTTTTTTGCATTTTCTTCAATATGGCGTCACGAAATTTTGTTAGCAAACATCAGATTAGGAATCAGCACCCCCAAAAACATATAAAATGGAAGAAATCAAAACTACCCCAAAATTTCCCTCGTAAAAACACAATTTGACTGGACTATGATATGTTAAGGTATAAAGCTTAAGTTATAAACAATCCATTGGTTTTTAGACAGTATCGACACCGCTGATGAAGAGATGCTGTGAAAAACTCTTTTATTGTTATATTTTCATGATTTTAGTTCCATGTTGCATGTTGTTTTAGTGCTCATACTTTTTTTTCTCTTTCAACTATATATATATATATATATATATATATATATATATATATATATATATATATATATATATATATATATATATCATATTCAGAAGTTTGGAAGCCCTTAAAATTCATTTTCTGTTTCATTCCCTTAACTTGGATAAAATTTAGAAAAGAGGAAACTTTCTTCACTGATCTTAAGGGTAAGAACTTTATCATTGCAAAACAAGTTTTAATTAGCTTTCGACCGACTATTATTAGGTAAAACATTAGAATTCCCCAAAGATATATCAAGAGGTCTGAAGAGGAACGCTTGTCATTGTTAGCCGAGGAATATCATGGCCTATAAATCAGTTGCTTAGAATTACAATTTAGCAAGCTCAAATTATGTATCCCATTATTATTTTGTACTGCATATTTAGACAGTTCGAGACCTCCTTTCCTCATTTAAATATTCTCATCAAAAACTGTAATTATTGCTTAAAAATGTGTAAATATTACTTAAAATTGTTGTTTTCTGATATTAATCTAGAATTTAAGAGGTATAAAATATAATAGCATAAATGTGAGTGCTGTTTTAGGAAATTTGAATTAAAAAATTAAATAACACTGTCCTGCAAAATTTGAGTCATAAAAAAGTGTTTGGAATGTAATGACTGAATTTTATATTATTTGGTGTGCTGATTTCAAATATGACATCCATTTTTCTCAATCACGTAAGGGTTTTTTCACAAAATTGCATTGAATGTATGGACAAGAAAGCCTACTGTACATATTCTGGGGAGAAGAAGGTCTTTTCAAAATATTTTTAAGTGTTTTATTTACAAATGAATTAATATATCAAACAATTGGAAATGATTTGCTAAATATATATTAATTAGAACATTTAATGATTTCCATTGTTTAATACATCCTGGATTCATATATCCTTAATGCTTTCTTTTCCTTTTTCCCAGAAAGCTTGTTTTAGCACTTAGTCTGTTGTAGTCAGTACGCGGGACTTTTCTTTGTCAACAGTAGTCCCCATCATATTGACTTTCCATCTACCTTGGTATCTAAGCTTCATCTCTTTGATATCTTGGTGAAATCTTTAACCCTGTTCTTTACTAATTGCACCAAGATCACTAACCGCACCAAAAAAGGAAAGTAGTCCAAATGCGGATATAAAAAATGCACTTTCAAACTCATTGAACAATCCAAGTCTTTGAATTTCATTAACATGTTTTCCACAAAAGATTTATAGTTGGGGTCCTTAACGTTCCCGAGGAATTTTGTGACGACTCCCTTGAAAGCTTTCCAGGCCTCTTTTTCCCTCGAAAGCCTTTTACTTTCAAACACTTGCAAAAGTGTTTGAAAGTAAAAAGGCTTGTCTTTAAAAGTTTCTGAATATCTGGACCTACGAAAACACCTTCCTTTATTTTTGCTTCCGACAGTCCTGAAAAATTGTTACCTAGATATTTAAAGCACTCTCCTTCTTTTGATAGAGCTTTAACAAATCGATTCATCAAGCCAGCTTGATGTGAAGTGGAGGCAACAGGACTCTCCTGGGATCAACCAAACTTTCCTTTACTACATTTTTGTTTCCAGGCGTTAATCCTTTCCTTTGCGGCCACTCCTTTTCGAACCAATGATTCTTTTTATCCCGACTGTTCCATTCACACACGAAGCAAGTGTACTTGGTGTTTCCTGCTTGTTGTCCAAGAAGCAAGGAAAGCACTTTTAGATCATCGAATATTATCCTTCCATGCATGTTCTATATATTTCAAATGGGTGAGAATCAAAGCTAAATTCTCGTAAGATTCTTTCAGGTACACAGAATGCCTAATTGTACTGAAGCATACTTGCTGCCATTAGGCAGAAGCACTGCTTTGAGGCTTCTTTTTGAGGAGTCAATAAAGAGCCTCCACTCGTTCACTTCATACTGTGTATTAAAATACTCCATCAATTCAGGGACATTGCTTCAGTAAACCAAGCCACTATCTCGAGAAAAGTATGGAACGAAATTTTTTTTCTCTTTTTCTGAACCATGAGAAAGAGGTACCAGGAGCCAATAACTTCTTTTGCTTTAGCCTAGAGCCAAGAGTACGGCAGATTCTTTAGATTGTTTCTTTTTTCCATTTTTTTCGCACCAGACACAGAAAAATCTCCAGTTTTCTCCAGTAATGACGAATTAGGACACTATATGCTCATCCCCTTCCGTAATTAACACAATCGATTGGTGGCTACAAAAATCAAAATTTTCAATTTTTTTTTTGAAAAAAAGGTACGTCATGGAATTTTTTTACTATTTTTATTGAAATCAGCGTCCAAAAATCTATCGGTATCAGCTATTGGTTTCTAAACACTTTTTTGGTTGCAGGCCTGTGTTATTATTACGCTTTGAATGTTTATAATAAATTTAATATTTAATATATTAAAATAATATATTTATGTTTTTAAATGGAAATAGTGTTTAAGTGGGTCCATAAAGTATTAGTTTAAAAAGTTTCCTAACTTGCAATGTATGGCACTTTTGGGCAAATACATACTATTTCAAGTGTGTAGTCCCATTTAAAAGAAACTAACCAAAATTGAGTGTTCACCGGGCCTTTGTGGAGAGTAACCTTAACAATTCTTTGAAAATTTTACTTCATCCTGATGACACTTTGACATTGTGGTCCTTAATTATGCAATATTTTCAATTTGCATAATTAAAGTAAAAATTGGATTTATGTAAAATTCAACCTTTTTAACATGTAAATCGATATTTCTTGTGTTTTTCAAAAGGTTCTCTAACATGAAAAATATATTTAAGCAATGTTTAGAAAATTAATTAAATTCCTTTCAATTATTTAATTTCCCCTAGAGATGGAGGATTTATATGGATATTTCCTTTATATATCGAAAAGATTGATTTTTACGAAGTAAAGTATTAAAGATAATTTTGTAAGACATAAAATTATAATTATAGTAATATATAGTTTTCCAATTCTATGGCCTTTATATTTTTTATTACCATTCAAAATGATTTCGGTCAACTGCTAATTAACAAGCATTAGGTAGGGTCAGGCATAGCCTAATGGTAGCGTGTTGGCTTTTGTTACTGAGGGTACTGTTATCGGTTCCCGACAAGCGCCATTTACCTTTGTGTCTAGGCCGGATATGGGCACGTTAAATCCGTTGATTCGAAAGTCCTTCTCTGAGGTCAGAGTGGGTAAATACTCGATCAGATGTCACCCCTGGGGGTGCTCGGTCAAAATTGAGGTGGAACCTGGGTAAATCGGACTCCGTCCCTTGGGGTGCCATTTTAAACCAGAGCCCCACCCTTTAGATGTAAGCATATATGGACCTGGTCAGGAACACATTACAGTCATACAACAACAACAACAACAACAACAACAATAAGGATTAGGTATGAAATAAATATGCAGTATTTCCAATTTCATGACGCTGATAAAGTATGAATTTCATTAATGTACCCCAAAAATGTTTTAATAATTAGAAAGGAATGATATCACACAGGCCCACACAGGCAAAGAAAGATATCTTAAAACTACAATCTAAAATCCAAATCTATATATAGACATATACGGGAATAAAGGAGAGGAAACTTGAATACCATTATATGATACAATTTTAGTTTGTAATTATGTAATCCCTTATAAATATTTGAAAATTTCCAAGAAATAATTCTAGGGAACAATTAAAAAGAAGTTTCGTGAATCAGAGAAATATGAGTAAAGAGAGAGTTGCCATGCAATCACGTAAATAAATATGCTCTCGATGATTTAAAGTCATTCTGAGTTTAGAATTGAATTATATTTCTGCAATGTTAGATTTAACGTAGATTCATTATTTTAACTCATATTGAATGCATTAACTTTAAATTGTAGTGAACATTGCAAACCATTTTATTTTAATAAATTTATGCTTATAATATTGGAATAACCAGATTTTAGATTTGGACTCACAGTTTATTAGGCTATGGTGGTTTTTCCCAGGCTTTGATACTTTTCTGTTGCTGTTTTGATAATTTGAGCTGTATGTGAATGGTTCTGTGAAAAGTCTTTTTTATGAATCCTTACAGGTAATTCTTTTTGTGTCACTATTAAATGTCCAGAATTAAAATTAATAGTCTTTAATTATATTGTGATATTCACAGTGATATGAAATGATAAACTTTTAAAAATTTATATTCTTAACCATAGATTACGTTTCTGATTCAAATTGTTATGAATTAAAAAAAAAGGTTTTAATAAATGAAAGTAAATAAATATTAAATTTTAATTTAACTTTTTTTCTGATTTACTACAGATTACACCTATTAAATTTGATATATATATATATATATATATATATATATATATATATATATATATATATATATATATATATATATATATATCTATATATATAAAACAGTTCCGTAACTGACTCATTCATTCATTCATTCATTCATTCATTCACTGACTGACTGACATACAACGCACAGACCAAACCGCTGGACCTAAAGGCCTGAAATTTTGCATGGCGATTCTTCTAATAGTGTAGGGGTGCACTAAGAAAGATTTTTCAAAAATTCTTCTTAGATTTTTTTAAATTAAATTTTTAAGCTGTTTTTTAAACTTTTTTTACGTTTGCATTTAAAATAATACATTGACGGTTATAAAATTTATATCACGAGAAAGATCATAAAAATTCCTTCAAAATGAAATTTTTTTCGAATTTTTACCTCCATTTCCTGAATTTTGGTGAATTTTTAAAGATTAATTTTTAGAATTTAATTTATTAAATGCTGATCACGTGATTTCTTTTTCTGGTACTTTCAATAAATTTATCGTCACGTGCGTAACAACTAAATAGACAAAAAAAAACATTTTTTCTTTCTAATGCAGCAGACGATTGGATATTATCCAAAAAAATATATATTCCTTATGTTTTTTTTATAAATATATATATATAAATATTTTTTTACATCAATTGTATATATTGATCATCTCATTTATTATAAATATATATATTTATTTTTTGGCATTAATTGCATACATTTACCGTTGTATTTAATTTCAATGTACTCCGTAGCGAAGCGCGGGTTTTCAGCTAGTATATATATAAAACAGTTCCGTAACTGACTCATTCATTCACTGACTGACTGACTAACTGACATACAACGCACAGAGCAAACCGCTGGACCTAAAGGGCTGGAATTTTGCATGGCGATTCTTCTAATAGTGTAGGGGTGCACTAAGAAAGATTTTTCAAAAATTCTTCTTAGATTTTTTTAAATTAAATTTTTAAGCTGTTTTTTAGACTTTTTTTACGTTTGCATTTAAAATAATACATTGAGGGTTATAAAATTTATATCACGAGAAAGATCATAAAAATTCCTTCAAAATGAAATTTTTTTCGAATTTTTACCTCCATTTCCTGATTTTTGGTGAATTTTTAAAGATTAATTTTTAGAATTTAATTTGTTAAATGCTGATCACGTGATTTCTTTTTCTGGTACTTTCAATAAATTTATCGTCACGTGCGTAACAACTAAATAGACAAAAAAAAACATTTTTTCTTTCTAATGCAGCAGACGATTGGATATTATCCGAAAAAAATAAATATTCCTTATGATTTTTTTATAAATATATATATATAAATATTTTTTTACATCAATTGTATATATTGATCGTCTCATTTATTATTAATATATATATATATTTTTTTTGGCATTAATTGCATATATTTACAGTTGCATTTAATTTGAATGTACTCCGTAGCGAAGCGCGGGTTTTCATGTAGTATATATATATATATATACTATATATGTGTGTGTGTGTGTGTGTTACGGCGAAAATCCGAAGTCTGGCCAATTCACGAAATAGCTCGCCACTTCCAGCACTGGGCAAGTTACTTACAATAAAGGTATTAACTAAAACTTCGTCGAAGTTTACACAGTAAAAATACTCAAATAACTGCACAAAAATGACTATTAGACAGGAACGTATTTTATTGCATCTCCCACCATCTTATTTTACAAATGGAATAAATATCGTTTTCATTAGGAAAAAACAGTGTTGCCAGTTTATTCAGATAAAAAAGGATATTTCGGAAACCAATAAAACCACTGAGTCAGGAGTTCACAGTACATGCTGCTACAAGCTAAACCCCGAAATAATCGAGTATTTACGACTACTTCCGGTTTTGGCCGACCTATTCGCAACAATCAACGGCCAGTTTGCTAATTGCCCAAGGAAAATTATCCTCTTCTTTTGAAGTGATGTTTTTTTTTTACTTTAAGTAGACTAAAGGGATTTTAATAGAGGTCATAACATGAGTTAAAACTGGTATGATCAACTCTCGAAACTGCATGATCCAGCTCGTGATTCTCGAACAATTCGTGATTTGGCCATTGATTGTCGGGTTCATTGGGAATTGGACCGACCAAATCTCGAAATAGTTGTAAATTCTTAATTATTTCGGGCTTTGGCCAAGTTACTTCGCCAATGCTAGATGTGACTAGCCATTTTGTGAATTGGTCAGACTTCGACCGTAACATCTATCTATATATATAAAACAGTTCCGTAACTGACTCATTCATTCATTCATTCATTCACTGACTGACTGACATACAACGCACAGACCAAACCGCTGGACCTAAACGGCTGAAATTTTGCATGGCGATTCTTCTTATAGTGTAGGGGTGCACTAAGAGAGATTTTTGAAAAATTCTTCTTAGATTTTTTAAAATTAAATTTTTAAGCTGTTTTTTTTACTTTTTTTAAGTTTGCATTTAAAATAATAATTTGAGGGTTATAAAATTTATATCACGAGAAAGATCATAAAAATTCCTTTAAAATGAAATCTTTTTCGAATCTTTACCTTCATTTCCTGATTTTTGGTGAATTTTTAAAGATTAATTTTTAGAATTTAATTTATTAAATGCTGATCACGTGACTTCTTTTTCTGGTACTTTAAATAAATTTATCGTCACGTGCATAAAAACTAAATAGACAAAAAATAATTTTTTTTTCTTGCTAATGCGGCAGACGATTGGACATTATCCAAAAAAATATTAAAATACAGTAAAAGAAATGTTCTAGAAACTGTACTATATTAACTGTACTATATTCTTTAGTATTCTTTATATTAGATTTAATTTGAATATCTTCTTCTACATTATTTTGTCTATAAAAATATCCCTTACGATTTTTTTATAAATGTATTCTTTTTACATCAATTGTATACATTGATCATCGTAATTATTGTATATATATATATATATATATATAGGCATTAATTGCATACATTGACCGTTGTATTTAATTTGAATGCACTCCGTAGCGAAGTGCGGGTTTTCAGCTAGTATAATATAAAACAGTTCCGTAACTGACTCATTCATTCACTGACTGACTGACATACAACGCACAGACCAAACCGCTTGACCTAAAAAGCTGAAATTTTGCATGGCGATTCTTCTAATAGTGTAGGGGTGCACTAAGAAAGATTTTTCAAAAATTCTTCTTAGATTTTTTTAAATTAAATTTTTAAGCTGTTTTAGTAACTTTTTTTAAGTTTGCATTAAAAATAATAATTTGAGGGATATAAAATTTATATCACGAGAAAGATCATAAAAATTCCTTCAAAAGGAAATGTTTTTTGAATTTTTACCCCCATTTCCTGATTTTTGGTGAATTTTTAAAGATTAATTTTTAGAATTTAATTTATTAAATGCTGATCACGTGATTTCTTTTTCTGGTAGTTTCAATAAATTTATCGTCACGTGCGTAACAACTAAAAAGACAAAATAATATTTTTTTCTCTTTCTAATGCAGCAGACGATTAGATATTATCCAAAAAAAATGCATATCCCTTACGATTTTTTTATAAATATTTATATATATATAGATAGATATTTTACATCAATTGTATACATTGATCATCGCATTTATTATAAATATATATACAGTCGAACCTCCATATATCGAACTTCCACATATCGAAATTTTCTATATATCGAACTCTTAGCAAATCTCCATGTTCATTACATAGAAAAATTGTTTCTATATATCGAAGAAATCTCTATATATCGAAATTTTTTTCAAGAGAAATTGGGAGATTTTATTCTACTTTAGAATAAAATCTCCCAATTTTTGGCGTTCGAAACAATATGTCGGGGACTTCAATTCGTGGAAAATGTCCCCGATTAATTTTTAGTGGACTGAATAAATACGAAAATTTTTTTGAGCTTTCCACAAAACTAGCTGTTCAGCAAGATATTCGTAGTTTTTTTTTTTTTAAGAATGTAACTGTGATCATTGTAACCACTGTCTGGATTATTGTTTTTTTAAAAGGTATGTAGTACTCAATAAATCTTTCATATAAATTCATTTTTAGTTATTAACTTTCATTTAATGGGATTCGCATATAAATTAGAAATGGAGTTTCTTATACGAAAATTAGCTTTAATCTTTTTTAAAGGAGAATTATGATAAAACTAAGCTCAATTCTATATATCGAATTTTTTCCCGGCAATTTGCAACTTCGATATATGGAGGTTCGACTGTATTTATTTTTTGGCATAAATTGCATACGTTGACCGTTGTATTTAATTTGAATGTACTCCGTAGCGAAGCGTGGGTTTTCAGCTAGTATATATATATATATATATATATATATATATATATATATATATATATATATATATATATATATATATATATATATATATATATATATATATATATATATATATATATACTCGTACAGTCAAAAAATTCGGGGACTTTATTTACTACAACAACAAATACACTTACAAAGTCTTCTGAACATAATCACCTTCAAAATAATGTCCTGCCGCAACTATACACTTCTGCCAGCATTGATACAGCTCCTGGAAACAGTCCTGGAAACCGTTGCGTGAGAGCTGTCGTAATGCAGTTGTCGCTGTTGCCATCACTTCTTTGGCATTTGTAAATCGCTTGCCCTTGATGCGATCTTTCAGTTTCGGGAACAGACAAAAATCGCAAGGAGCGAGGTCTGGGGAATACGGGAGAAGTGGCAGAACTGTGCTGCCGTGTTTAGCAAGGGCTTGTTGGACCATCAGGGATCGGTGCGCCGGGACATTGTCATGCAACAACATCCACATGTTGCATGCGTGTGGACGTTTACCACGGATTGCCTCCCGGAGACGTCGAAGAACCTGTACATACCATTTGTTGACGATGTTACCTTGTGTTTGGCGCAGCTTGTTCTTTCTGGGCCTTGCGCCAATAAACTTCAACCAACCAAACAACCACTGCTCCTATCCGTTGGATGTTCGCCTTCGTTTGTGGGGACACTGGCCACCCACTTCGCGGATCATCTGCAACAGCTTCTCTCCCATCTTTAAACAAGCTGTACCATTTGAAAACTTTCGATCTGCACATAGCTTCGTCTCGATGCGCTTTTTGCAGTAACCGTAACGTTTTTGCAGTGGTTTTTCCTAATTTGTAGCAGAATTTAATGTTGGAACGTTGCTCCAAAAAGGACATTTTGCTACATCGACATCATAGGCTGACAATCTGCAGCCAAATGGTGAGC
The DNA here is from genome assembly GCA_907164885.2 of Dolomedes plantarius. NCBI lineage: Eukaryota > Metazoa > Arthropoda > Arachnida > Araneae > Dolomedidae > Dolomedes > Dolomedes plantarius. Next base: position 138,748,644 of record OU015491.1, on the reverse strand, counting down.
TGCGCACTTTAGCAGTTGTGCAAAGCGTCATGTGACGTCTCACGCGTACGCAGATAACCAGACTTGCAAACCACATCGTTATTTCGGTTCCACACACCGGGCATGAGGGGGGAGGGTAGTCCCCAAACTTATTGACTATACTGGCATATATATATATATATATATATATATATATATATATATATATATATATATATATATATATATATATATATATATATATATAATACAAAATACAACAAATATATGTATATTTGCTACACATTACACGTATTACTTTATTAACTGTAGTAGTTGAAAGCGAAACAAGTTATTTTGAAATTAAAAGCCGCAAAAAATTTTCTATTTTATTATCCCTTTTAGGCCATGAATGTTACAAATGGGATAAATTTTATTGCTTTTTTCAAATGTTCTATATATTTGATGCTGTTTTTAAAATCCAACATTTTCCCCGTAATCTCATTTTCGATGCTATATCGCATCCAACATAAATAATACTCATATTATTTATTTTTAGAACTAAAAGGAAATCTTATTTGAAATAACCACTCTTTTAAACAATATCTAGCTGCATATATTTACTGAGTTAGGAGAGTACGAAACGCATTATTATTATTTTCAATAACTTTGTTTTTAAAAGAAACCTACTTGCGATTTAAAATGTGTTTTGAGATTTAAAAATAATTTATAAGCACGTTTGAAGACTACATATTCATACGTTTAATGCTATTTTTCTAGGCAGTATTTTTATTCGGTCCGAGTAGTGGTGGATATCTCTTATTTTTCGACCTTCGTTGTATATTTCTTCACAAATCTAATTTCTCTCTGTGTGAGTGTAATAAAACTAGAATGAAACCGTGAGAGTTACTTTCGCTGTATTTTAAATTTTGCTTTGTAAAATCATTACTGAAAGCCGGGGTTTTGTACTTGCTGTACATTCAGTATATTTTAAAACTTGGTAAATGTAATACTAAAGACATTTAAAGGAAGAATGAATAAAAAAAATTATAGATAAGAATGAATGCTTGATTTATCTCTATTGTTACAGAGGATTATTGAGACGAATAGTTCGTTGATTTTAGTAGGCATCTAAAAATAAATCTTTCCAATGAGCAGGCTAAAAAACCTTATTTTTAATTTTAAAATGTATTTATTTCTTATTAGAGTATATTGTAGATTTTTCTGAATGGAAATGAATGTGAAAGTAAAATATTCGTTGAAAAACAACATCATTGTAATCTGTTGTGGTGTTTCACAAAAAATTTTAAGATATTCAGTGAAACTCTACAACAGGTTAACAGCAAGACAATGAAATAAAACACCACTGACAAAAGAAAGGGTAGAATGCATGTGCATAAACAAGTTTCTTTAAGGCTGTTGTAAACCCTATTGGATTCGCTCACCTCAATGTTAACCTATGGAAGAAATTTGTACAAGGATATTCCACTTGGATATGAATATATTTTTTTTCATTATACTCCGTAATAAAGACAGAAATTTTACACCTGTGGCATTTTTTTATTTTAAAGTAGGATTACGTTCCTCAATAACAGTCCCCCGGGAAGAAAAAAAGTGTCCGTCCTGCGTCGCGAGTTATAATTTTGGCAACGCGCCAAACCCAGTAGCAGTAAACAGTCAAATAGAAAAATACCAAAATGCGTAAAAATAAAGTAAGCAACGTTAAGTCATCCTACGTTAATAACCTGCAGTAGTTTCGTCAGAAGACTGGTTTGGTTTGGTGCGCTACGGTCAACATTTTGCTACACGAGGGCTAATTAGACCGGGACCTACAGTTTAAAGCCGATTCCGAACGTCTACAAACATCCATCTCAACAGTGGGAGTCGAACCCACAGGATATTAACCGAATGCCAGCGCCCTAGCCTTTCAACCATCACCTGGCAGCTTCGCTAGAAGAGACCACCTGAAATATTTTTTTTTAAATGCAAATAATATATAAAAATTTAAATTACGAAAAATCTTTTCCCCATGAAAATTTATTTTCCCCCTGAAAATCTATTTTTCAGGGAAAATGGTGGAAACAATTTATAGAATGAATCCTGTAGCAAGGTGCGGAAAAGTTCAAGCTATCCGAAAATGCCATTTTTATTGGATGATCCGCATTTATGTAGCTGTAATTAGTAGACAAATTTTCTCCATAGGGTAACACTGTGGTGAGGGAATCCAGCAGGGTGAGTACACATCAGCCTTAAGAGACAATTACGTTTTCCTCCTTCATATTAGTTTTGCTGGAAACCCCAGTTTTATTAACTGCGTTTTCCACAGACAAATTCGCTTTATCATATTTATGATCATATTAACTTCCCCAACAGAACTGCTAATTGCTTACTGCACGCGTGCCTTCCCGAACAGAAAGTTTCTAGACACATATCTCAAGGAAAGTATTAGTTAAAAAGAAAGTTAAAGTTTAAAATTTTTATTTCGAGAATTTCCTATGATGTTGACTATGAATATGAAAGGTATAACGTTACTCATTTTTCAATAAGCAGTAAGTTTACGAAATTCTTATGCTGCATGATGAGTTACAGTATTTACTGTAACCTTGGAATACCTAGAATGTAAAACGATTTTCACATTCGATTTTCTAAGAGAGAGAAGATCTTACCCAGATATTCTTACCCAGATCCGAATATCTTATCCAGATAAGATATTCGGAAAAGAGTAAATGTAAAAAAATATAATTATACCCCACCTCATACCCCGAATTTCCAATGTGGACCTTTCCTGTGGTCAGAATTGTCATTATATCAGCAAATATCTTAGCAAGGAGGTATTTGCTAACTGGTCATTTTGAGCTCGGCTCTATCCTAGGGTAAATATAAAAATTAAGAAAAGTTGTCGCTGTTGCTTATGCAGCCTGACTGTAAGTATTCCAGACCAGGTCCATGAAGGCTTGCGAGTTAAGGGGTGCGTCTCTGGTTTATAGAGGCACCACAAGGTTAGGAGTCCGACTTAGCCAGGTTCCCCCTCAATTTTGACCGAGCACCCACAGGGTTGACATCTGGAGGGATTGTACCTTCACCCATCCCCTCTGACATTATAGAAGGACGCTCCGGTCTACGGATTTATCAGGCCCATATCTCGCCTAGACACGGATGCATTTAATGGTGCTTGTGGCGATTCTATCCGATCACACTCAGTAAAGAAAGCCGACGCGCTACCACTAGGCTATCTCGGGCCCTATGAAATGTTTAAAACTAGTTCATAAAATTAGCAATTTATCGGAAAAATTAGGTTACGGAATGCGTTTAATTAAGTTAGTGAATAAGAAAGGCTTTTGAGCATAACTAACACACACACACACACACACACACATATATATATATATATATATATATATATATATATATATATATATATATATATATATATATATATATATAATTTTAATAATTGGTACTAGGACTGCATAAAAATGCAAAGAAACATAAATATCCTTAAAAAGATATTATCAATTCACACCTGGTTTTTTTTTTTTTGGTTATTGAGAAATAGGGTCCAACATAGACGTTAAACGACAGAAATGTCTTCTCTAAAGTAGGAAAATATGTATTAGGATGGCTATTAAAAACAAATATCTCAAAAGAGTATTAAAAAAGACTTTTTAATCAACATTTCTTTACGAGAATATAAAATAAAAGCATAATTGTCTAATAAGTAAAGGGCAAAGTAGTCATCTATAAGCCATGTAATGCTATCAACTTATAACGCTGGTAGCATTATTTCATATTTTCATTATTTCATCAAGTTTAAATAAAGATATAAAGATAAATAAAGTAAATGTACGATGCAGATTTAAATTAACGATTCTTAGAAGAAAATGAAAAATAAGTCACATAAAGATGGTATAAATGGGAAATATAATCAGCATATTTATCTACGAGTATAATAGCATTCAGGTATAAAATTCTTTGTAAATTGTTATAGGATCTTTGACAAAGTGCTTATATAATCCCATTCCCTCCCTTGCTATATTTGTATATTCATTGTGTTACTTCATCATGAAAAGTAAACAAAATAAAAAAGTTACGGCATTTATGATTATATATCCAAAACCAATTTATTAGCTTAAAAATAATTTCTGAAATTTCCGCATTCTCCCTCTTTAATTAGTTACGCAGCATCAATCAAAATTTCACTTAAATTCATTGTTCCCCCTAGTGTCGTTAATTTGCTTCGATCGCTTAAAGCAAAATCTTTAATTTGTCTGCTTTTAAAAATAATGGATACACATATCGATTCGATGAGACTGTTGGGAAAAAATTAATTTTTCAAAAGCGCTTGACCGAGGTTAAATCATTATTTGTTTCGAAGTTGAAAAAAAAATCGAGTGGAGTGCTGGACGTTACTTAGCAAATGTAAAGGCTTCAACCGTTTGCATGTTTGAAGTAGAAAATTAAAACAAAGCACGGGAAAACTTTCTCAGTTAAATACATACACAAACATATTTTTCACTGAATAAAGGTATGGAAACACTATGTTTAGATAATGTACAAAATAATATTCGAACAAAATAAATTTTACACTGAGTGAAAAAAATAAATTTTTTTTCGAATGATATAAAATAAAAATTCTAAATTTATAACTTTATTTTTTTTATTATGTACGTCTAAACATGTAGGGAGTGGTTGATATTAGTCACATGATGGGACTAATTTTTGCTTAAGGCATGACAGCTTATCGCTATTAATAGCAACTCTATAGATTGAGAAATACTTCAGCTGTTTCACTTGCAAAATATAAACTTAAGAACTATTCTGAAAACAATATTAATTTTTTTAGTTTTCCTTACCACAGCTCATTGTGGCACTTACGACCTGTGGTCTTACTTATGGATGTCTATGTATAAGAAACTAGCTGAAAACCCGCACTTCGCTACGGAGTACATTCAAATTAAATACGACGGTCAATGTATGCAATTAATGCCAAGATGAATAAATAAATAAATAAATAAATTTATATATATATATATATATATATATATATATATATTTATAATAAATACGATGATCAATGTATACAATTGATGTAAAAAAAAACAAAATATATATTTATAAAAAAATCGTAAGAGATATTTTTATAGACAAAATGATGTAGAAGAAAATATTCAAATTAAATGCAATTGGACATATTAAAGAATATAGTACAGTTAATATAGTACAGTTTAAGGAACATAATATTTTTTATTGTATTTTAATATTTTTTTGGATAATGGCCAATCGTCTGCCGCATTAGCAAGAAAATTTTTTTTTTTCTATTTAGTTGTTATGCACGTGACGATAAATTTGTTTAAAGTACCAGAAAAAGAAATCACGTGATCAGCATTTAATAAATTAAATGCTAAAAATTAATCTTTAAAAATTCTCCAAAAATCAGAAAATGAAGGTAAAGATTCGAAAAAGATTTCATTTTAAAGGAAATTTTATGATCTTTGTCGTGATATAAATCTTATATCCCTCAAATTATTATTTTTAATGAAACTTAAAAACAGTTACTAAAACAGCTTAAAAAGTTAATTTAAAAAAATCTAAGAAGAATTTTTCAAAAATCTTTCTTAGTGCACTCGTACACTACAAGAAGGATCGCCATGCAAAATTTCAGCCCTTTAGGTCCAGCGGTTTGGTCTGTGCGTTGTATGTCAGTCAATGAGTCAGTCAGTTGCGGAACTGTTTTATGTATCTAGACTACTAGCTGAAAACCCGTACTTCGCTACGGAGTACATTCAATTTAAATACAATGACCAATGTATGCAATTAAAGACAAAAAAATAAATATATGCGTATATGTATTTATAATAAATACAACGATCAATGTATGCAATTGATGTAAAAAAACAAAAACATATATTTATAAAAAAATCGTAACGGATATTTTTATAGAGAAATTAATGTAGAAAAAAATATTCAAATTAAAGCTAATGGAACATACTTTAGAATATAGTACAGTTTGAAGATCATATCTTTTACTGTATTTTAATAATTTTTTGGATAATGTCCGATCGTCTGCCGCATTAGCAAGAAAATAAAAATCTTTTTTGTCTATTTAGTTGTTATGCACGTGACGATAAATTAATTTAAAGTAACAGCAAAAGAAATCACGTAATCAGCATTTAATAAATTAAATTCTAAAAATTAATCTTTAAAAATTTACCAAAATTCAGAAAATGGAGGTAAAGATTCGAAAAAGATTTCATTTTAAAGGAATTTTTATGATCTTTCTCGTGATATAAATTTCATAACCCTTAGATTATTATTTTAAATGTAAACTTAAAAAAAGTTACAAAAACAGCTTAAAAATTAATTTAAAAAACTCTAAGAAGAATTTTTCAAAAATCTTTCATAGTGCATCCCTACACCATAAGAAGAATCGCCATGCAAAATTTCAGCCCTTTAGGTCCAGCGGTTTGGTCTGTGCGTTGTATGTCAGTCAGTGAGTCAGTTACGGAACTGTTTTATATATATAGATGACATCTCGCGAAGGTTAAGAAAGCAAGTTACGTCCTAGTGGATCACAGGATGCTATAATGTATATGGAAAGGGTTGAATTTATTTTTTGACTAGACTCCATTTGCCACAAACTAACTGCCTTTTGCCAGTATATGCCTTCAAAATATTTATTTGCAGGTATATCAGGACTAATAAATTTAACTAACGGAAAGCGGAGATTTAAAAGAAATTTAAAAGTCTTAATTTGAACCCGCCTCCCAAGTTCGTAGTCCAAAGATGTTTGATTTGTTTGTTTTCAACTCTTAACACAATATAATTACATGCAAGGGCATATAGTTTGTTTAAGTTAGTTAGTCAACAACTTAAACACCCATACTTTGACTCTTTTAATCATTTCAGTGATCATAACAAATTGTACGTATAGTACAATATTACTTCCAAAAATTCGCAATGTATAATTAAGAACTTAAAGGAAAAAAAATTCTGAAATTTCTCTTGTAAATAAAAAAAAATTCAGAGTGGAATAAAAGTTATATAAGAATAAGAGAATACATATATTTTTTAATAAAGATCGATAATTTCAGAAAAAAAATCAGAATTGGTTTAGGAGTTCACAGATAAGTAAAGAGAATACATATATTTTTTAATAGAGTTCGATAATTTCAGAAAAAAATCAGAATGGGTTTAGAATTAAAATTCAAAGATAAGTAAAGAGAATGCATATATTTTTTAATAGAGTTTGATAATTTCAGAAAAAAATTCAGGGTGGGTTTACAATAAAAGTTCACAGAAAAGTAAAGATAATGCATATCTTTTAATATAGATGAACGTTAAACTTGATAATAAAAAGGTGACCTGAAGTAAGACCTAGTGCGTTTGTGCATATGTTGTGTACAAGCTCTTTTGTAATTACAGCATTTAAAGTTACAAAAAGCAATTAAAAAATTTAATATGGTTAGAATATATGGTAAGTAGTTATTTTCGTGTGGATGTTTTTCTTTTTTTCAGAGATAGTAAAGCTGAAGAGAGTCTCTCTAAGCTAAAATCCGAATAAAAGCATTTTTTTAATATATCATTTCATATTTAAATAATATTGAAGACGCAGCCTAATATAAAAATGGACAAAAACTGCATTAAAAATATCCGAGGGAGGAAATTAAAATACAAGTTTCATGGTTGGACCACCTAATAAACTCAAATTATAGTGAAACGAAAAACATCTTTAAATCTTCTTCAAATAATTTCAATTTTATTGTAGGTTTACCCACAGTAAAATTGATATTATTTAAACGAGATTTTTAGAAATTTTTCTTTTTAGTTTGTGCTTCTACGAGTGATCTGTAAGTCAAATTATCATAGTTTTAAACTGACCTTATTTGAGGAAAATCAGATTAGAAAATAATCACAAATAGTAAAAATTATTTTACCATTACATTACGAGGAAGAAAGAAAAAATAAGTAAAAAGAATTACCGCAGATAAAACCAATTACAAATTTGACAATCGGGAAAAACGTTTTCTTTCCCCAAGAAATACTGTATCAAAACGATTGGTTTTTCTTGGTGATCTTCGAGATTCCGGCGAGATTGATAAAATTGATTTGATTATTTTCCCAGATTGTTATGGCCAAACAGCGTGGAACTGATCTCGTTCCTGTTGTCTGCCACAAATTGGATTTTGATTAAAGTGAAAGGTATATATGGCATTATGAGGACCCGATGGAATAATGCGATATTATGTAAACAACTCAGTTAACTGATTTCAGGTATTACATGCTTGGTTTTTTTTTTCAAAGATGATAACAAGATTACTTGATGAAGGTAAACTGAAAGTTTTTTTAAGGGGTTAAAAACTAAGACTAATATTTAGGAGATATAAAAGAGAAAACAAATTTTCTATGTGAATAAAAACATTAATATTGGGGAGTTTCTTTCTTTCCGGCAATTTCTTTTGAAACTAAATACTGAAAGCCCATGACACTCTATAGACTTTTGACATGTTACTTTCGTCCAAATTGTCGATTTTTCACCTCTGCATTAGTACTGGAGTGCAGTCTTTTATCATTAGTACTGAATTTCATTAGTACTGGATATCATTAGTACTGGACTATCATTAGTACTGGAGACTTCTGCATTAATACTGAAGTGCAGTCTTTTATTATGTAAACAACTCAGTTAAATGATTTCAGGTATTACATGTTTTTTTTCAAAGATGATAACAAGATTACTTGATGAAGGTAAACTGAAAGTTTTTTAAGGGGATAAAAACTAAGACTAATATTTAGGAGATATTAAAGAGAAAACAAAATTTCTATGTGAATAAAAACATTAATATTGTGGAGTTTCTTTCTTTCTGGCGATTTCTTTTGAAAGGGAATACTGAAAGCCCATGACACTCTATAGACTTTTGACATGTTACTTTCGTCCAAAATGTCGATTTTTCACCTCTGCATTAGTACTGGAGTGCAGCCTTTTATCATTTTAATTCTGCTTAAACTGGATTTGAACTGGCATTTTAAAACCTTTGAAACGTCTCTTTCGGTGACCATATTAATATTTCAGTTTTAGAGAAATGTTTCTTATAAGCCTTTTATGTTTCTTATTTGATGGAATTTTGAACATTAAAATGTTATTTGATTTAAAGAAAATTTATTATTTGAATCTCCAAATTCAATTTACTTTTTAAGATTTTGACTCGGCACTTCTGCATAAGAATTAAAGTACAATCTTTTTTTATCTTCCTACTTATGGTTGGATTAATTTTCAAAACACACAAACAATCCGATTCCTAGTATCAATTTTGATGTTAATTTAGTTTCATTAATAAAGTTTAACAATTCTTTTCGATCTTTCAAAAATTTTCAACTTTTAGCCACGCTCATTATGCAAAACATAAAAAAAATAATTGCACGTGAAAAGTCTTGAATGTTGGCATATTTTACAAATATTTATAAAGGGTTTGTAACCGATGCTCATGCTTGTTGATGGATTAGTGACTGGAGTAAATCTTTTATAAGATAAATATCAATTAATTTTGGGATCATTTTTTATAAATCAGTACTCTTATCTCTACAGCTTTTCCCACGGCAAGACTTTTGTTAAGGGGATTCCTAATTTTAAAAGGCAATTTAGCCATTTGGTATTGTTTTTACCATCTTGTAGTGTCTGGCGACACCATCTCTAAATAGATAAACTGATAAGGGGCTTTTTCTTGTTAATTATTCTGAAAATTGATAGATGCCACATTTACTGGTGTTACAGTTGGGCAGGTACTAATTTCAGCAACACAGTTCTAACAATGTCTTAGGGAACATGCTGCTAACACTAATCATGTGACAAACACTTCATCGGAAACACTCCGAAGTCTCACATAGTTGTCATAGAATGCAGCTACGTTGATCTAATTTATTCGTCAGAAAGTACACATGACAATGGGCGATGACTCTCGCAGATTTAAATAACCTATTCTATGAACTAACTCACTCTTTATCTGTGTTGTGTTTGACGTCATTCTATTTGAAATTATGAGGGAGTAGAAAGCTAGGAAATATATAACATAAAAGAGAGTGTGTAAATAATTCAAGGAAGAAATAAAAATTATAAATTTAAGTCACACGTTTATTAATGCCATTATATAATCAATGAAATATTAAAATATTTGATTCATTTTCAATAAATCTGATTCACAAAGTAGTCTGTTTCTTACAACGTTTGAAAAAAAATTTCAATAGTAAAAGGATAATTTTTTTTAAAGCTGTACAAAAACATCTCAAGGTACTTAATTTGAACAATGACTTTCAAAGGAAAGCCTAGCAGCATGCGTGTTTATTTGTTATAACGTAGATTTTAAGAGCTCAAATGATTTCAAAAATATTTCTCCTAAAGGAACTGATACACAAGTATGTAATCTAATTAATACTTTTGAGGATGAGTCCTCATATTTTTGAGATACATTATACAACGTATACAATGTAACTTCATTCATAAGTTTTACTGTCAATAACACATAAATAACATGTAAGTTAGTCAAATGAAAAACCGTATTAAAATTTATTTCTGAGTTAAAACATACGGATTTATATGAGAAAAAGGTACAGCTTTGTCAGACGCACCTCTCTGCCAAGTTTGGCGATTTTGTGTATGGCGCGGTAACCATACGATTTTGGCGAGATTTTTTTTTTATTTTGTCGTGTGCGGTTGTCGCAGTAATTAGATTGAGAGTTTAAATTTAATAATAAATAATGAGATTTATAATTTTGATTATTTTTTTAATTTTTTAAAGTTAGCGCAGAATTGAGTATGTTTTGTAATTTGTTTATTTTTGCTATTTCTGCTGTGGTTTGTTTTTTTGCGCATTCGTTATTGCTATTTCGTAATCTAGGAAATTTATTTTCTAACTGAGATTAGATGGAGATTTCTGTTTAATACAGCCAGCGGTAAGTTTGTTTTCAATTTATTTGTTATTTCTTGGTCGTTATTGATATTTTTGTTTACATATAGCACTTTAAGCCTAACAGGTGTGCGGAATTGGGAAAAGTTGGTGCCAAAAATCGTAAACTTTTCGCCAACGGAGGTGTGTTGGTGCAAAAAATTTAGGCGCCAACTTTTCGCCAACAGAGGTGTGTCTGACAAAGCTGTTCAGAGAAAAATTACCTCCAATTATATTTTATCGGAATTCACCACCTTTTTTTCCCATTTTATTTTGTATTTCATATCACACGAATTAATTACCATTTAAGTGCTAAACTAAAATTTCGATTTTTAACTTCATCAAAATATATCTAAAAGAATAAGATTCATATATATATATATATATATATATATATATATATATATATATATATAAATGTTACCGTCAAAGTATGAAATACATCTTTAATTCCTTTCGAATATCATGTGGCAAGGCACATGACTTTTAATCCTCCACTCAGGCTCAGAATTTGCTATTTGCATTTTGCGCTTTGTTCGGGAAAGTCAAAATATGTGATTTTACTGAAATTTGTTCAACAAAAAATTACTTTTATACTGTGGTGCATAAAAAGGGAAGAGCAAGATATACTGTTGGAGAAGGAGTCACATTCAATAGACAGACAACGACGATTCGAATATGAACTATCTAAGCTTCAAGTTAATGCTGCTAAAAACAGTTTGCTCTTAACCAAAACTACTTACGAGAAGTTAATAAATGATGTAAAAAAAGCTAAAATGGTTAGTAAGAAAGAACCATGGGATTTTTCGTTGCTGGATCGCTATGATGGGATATTGGTGCAAAACAAAAGTAAACTTATTTATCCTGTTAAAGCTGGCGTCAGTACTGTACAGTATTATGTCACGAATGCTTAGTTATTTAACGTACTACGTGAAACTCATTTGGCTATTGGACACGGAGGACATGATAAAATGTTGAAAGAACATTCAACCAAATACAGGAACGTTACACATCATGATATTGAGCTGTACATCCATCCACCTTTGTGAGCCCTGGCAGAAAATACAAAAAAAGATATTTAAAAGGCATTGTTGTGAAATATACAATTTTTTATGAATTTAATTCCCGCTGTCAGCTAGATCTTATTGATTTTCAGTCTCAGCCAGATAGAGAATACAAATTTATTATGGTGTACCAAAATCATCTCACAAAATTTGTGATTCTGAAGGCAACAATATACCTTGCAAACCATATAAATTTTGTTTTGTAGAACTTTCATTTTTTTTACATATTTTGAATGAAAGTTTTTTAATGGCACACTTTCATTATTTTTCAAAATAACATTTGTATTTTTGAAGAATGAACGTCTTTTAAAAAACTGCCTTCTCATGACCTTTTTTTCATACTTTGCCTGTATAGCATTCGTTATTCTATAGATTGCCTAGGTATTATATATAATGCCTAGGGAAGTATATAATGATTCTCATATTTCATACTTTGCCTAAAAATGCCAGGCATTCTATAGAATGCAGGCATTTCATACATTGCCGGTAACATATATAATTAACACACACACACATATATATATATATGTGTGTGTGTGTGTGTGTGTGTGTGTGTGTGTGTGTGTGTGTGTGTGTGTGTGTGTGTGTATGTGTGTGTGTGTGTGTGTATAAATGAATTTGATTTATTTTAGATATATTTTGATGGAGAGCAAAGTCAAAAATTTTGTTTAGAACTTTAAATGGTAATTCTTTTGATATAGAATAGAAAATGAAAGGGAAACAAGTGAATTTATCGTGTTATATCACAAGAATTAATTACCATTTATAGTGCTAAACAAAAATTTTTATTTTCATCATCATGAAAATTTATCTAATATAAATTAAATACATATTTACACACACACAGACATATATATATATATATATATATATATATATATATATATATATATATATATATATATATATATATATATATATATATATATATATATATATGTTACAATTAATATATATGGGAAATAAAACGACTTATCTGTAAAATAAAAATCTCTAATTTTGTAATAACAACTATTAAGGATAATAATCCTTTAATAACATGATCTATTTTCATGATATATTGTTAAGGTGTTCAAATTTTAGTTTCGTTTTGTACTAACCTTGCGGATCGCACGATAACTGTCATTGTCTATTGTCTGTTGTAATTTACATTAGATATTCATATATATGTTTGCAAGCTTACGCAAACATAGTCCGTTGAACCTTAAATAAGTGACTATTCATAAATCAAAAGATTAAAAAAATTATCCATAACACTTCCCAAAATGTGATGGATTTTTTTAAATATGAAGGTAATATATAATAGGAAATAGATTATCTTTAGGTCCTATCTTCCGCTAAATTCTATCCTCTCCTTTAACTGAACTTTGGCTGCGGCATTTGTTCAAAATCAAATTTTAATCAGATTGAGAGAAATTGATCAAAACCTGTTGTAGGAGTATTTGAAAAGAGTGCGGTAGTTTTACACTAAACTTGATTAAAACGAAGCTTGATATAACACAGAAGAAAAGTGAAGAATCTTTTGAATTATATCTTCTACATCAATCTGCGACGTAAAGTTTATCCCATCTATCAATTTGGTTGAGTGGTTGATATCTATCTTTATTTTCCCTCTTTTCAAGTTACTGACTTTATTAATCATCTTCAGAAGTATGAATAATAAGGTTATCTCTATTTGTTAAAAGTTCAATAACAGGTAAAAATTGGGGTATACGAGAAATTGCAAGGAAATTTGGTTTCCAAGGAATTTGCCCAAATTCTCACTTTACAGAGTTGGAAACAAAAGCTTCTTTTGCAATAAAAATTCACTTTTGTTTGCAAAAAAAAATCGGAAGGAAAAACCGAATTCTTGATTGGCGAATTAAAGTTATGATCCTTAGACATATTAATCCCATAAAGAAAACCATAACTTTAGTTCCAAAAAAATTGCTTTTCAAAATACTAAAAAAAAAGTTATATAAGACTTCAAACAATACAATTTGTTACTCAACGGAGCTAACCATGATTTTCTCATTTAATATTTAATCTTTAATACTATTCATTAATTTACGATATATGTATATATATAATATCTATATATTATATCAATATATATATATATATATATATATATATATATATATATATATATATATATATATATATATATATATATATATATGCTGGTGAATATGAAATTGGTCTAAGTCATATATATTTCGTTTCGAGTTATTTGAAGGTTTAAGTTGAACACGATCGGAACGCTGTTTAATGACGCAATAACAAACGGAATCTAATTTTGTAAGGTTTAATTTTGTAAGGATTGCTTCAGATTTCTGGAATATAACATAATACAACACAAAATAATTTATAAACTCATTTCTTAGATTCTTGACTAAGGCCATTTTCATAATCACCGTCACCCATATTATTATTATTTATATTATTATTATTGGTATAGTTTCAATAATATATTAAAATAAATATATATTAATAGAACTATAATAATTTATAATTGTTATTTACGTGTTATATATTCTGTTCGACTTTTTGACTTTATATATATATATATATATATATATATATATATATATATATATATATATATATATATGTTATGTCTTTATATATATTTTGGTGCCCTTGGTTTTTAACGTAAGATTACGTTCCTTCATAACGGTCCTCCGGAACGCAAAATTTCAGACTCTAAAACCGTTCGTCGTCGCGAGTTATAATTTTGGCAGCACGCCAAACCCAGTTTGTATCGCTGTAGATTGTATATACATACATATATATAGATGCATATATACATAACACATACATACGTATATACATACAAAAGAGGTAACCAACGATAATTAATCCTACGTTACTCGCGGTAGTTTCGTTAGAAGAGACTTCCTAAAATTTTGGTTTTTTGTTATTATCAGGAGCACATCATTGTAGATGTCTAAATACTTTTAAATTACATTGAATTGCAACTTTTCATCAAGGAAAGTGGCGTAAAAGTCTCCTTTTAAATAAGCGTTTTTTCCAACTTATTGAGGATGATATATGAAATTTCATTGAGAATGGTATAAATAGAAAACATTAAATAAGAGAGAATATTATTCAAATTTAAGTGCCGAGAAATTTCTTCATTGAAATTCTCTTTAAGGGAGTTGAAATTTCGCTGAAAAGTCTATTCATAAAGGTTGAAGCAAATATCAAGTCAATTTTTTTTAACTAAACTAGCCACGCCCTACTTTTGTTTACAAAATTTAGATAAAAATATACATAAATGATCACATCTTCTGAGAAACAGGTATCGCGAGCAACTTCATGAATTTAGTGCAATAACGATATCATTACGAGAGGATAGCAGAGTACTGTGGACTCCCAAGAGCCCGGATTTTGAAATTTCACTAACAGTAGTTTAAATAAATGCAATGCATTGTTGATACCAAATGGAAATGTAGTGGAGAGAATCATGAAAAGTGATATGCTAATAAATTATTACTCACTTAGGGACATAAATCTGGCAAAAATACTTTTTTCAAGTGCTTCTTCTAAATCTTATGTTGTATAATATTTGCGTAACCATTTGAAATTTACACACCTCATACTGAATATAGTGTTTGAATTCAACATTCAAGATGGATACTATTTTACCCCTAAAAAAGGGTACCAGTTTCAATGTCTTAGGACTTTCCCATCAACCACCAGTAAATGAGTCCCCTGGGTACCAATTATTGGTTCGTCGGGATTAGGCTTTAACAACAACAAAAAAAAAAGTTTCCCGGATTTGATCAAATCAGCGCCTTGTTAATGGCACAGTGTTAGACCATTTTGTTTAGAATAAAGGCCCAAATTTCTAACTCTTTCAGTGTGCTTTTAAAAGGTTATAAAAACAACCTTGGTAATGGTAATTGCATTACTTTTTGAATGAAACGAGATTTTAATTGAAAGTTTAAAATACTTATGTAGTAAAATTAATTTGTCAATAGCATTTATGTTGTGCAAATTCAGAGGGATATTCATACTAATATATATATTTATTGCCTAGTGTCGGATAATTTTTTTCGTATGCATATGTATTTCGAAAATTAAGGGCAATTCAATTTAATATGTTATATGCTTTCTTTGTTCTTTTTCTTTAAAGTTGTCTTTCTCATCATCAGATACTTTGAATGAAATAATTCGGACTAAAAGTCCCAACTGTTTTTGATAACTTTAATGATTATAATAATTTATGCATTTTAACTTATACATTTTAAATCATGTCTATCCCCGTATGCTGAAATTTCAGAAGATATATGTACATAATCTATTATCCCACGTGGTTCGAGCAAAAGTATTCCATATTTAATTTTCTTAATATAATTTATGAAATTTATAAAACATTAACTTTATGAACTGTTTTAAAAATATGAAATAAATGGATTTGGGATGTTAATATTGTAAACATAGTTTTTAAAAAAATAATCTGACTTGTACCAAACCATTCGAGATATGTAGAATCTCTACTTAAAGTGAATAATGTAAGGGAAACTGAATATACAATTTCCATTAGTTTTAAATGACAGGGAGTTAACAATATGGGGAACAGCTGCTACAAGCTAATTTCCGAAACTTATACTAGAATCTTTAGTCATGAAAGAGTACATTAAAAATTAACCCTACTAAGGCCATGGATACCAGTAGCCATATACATTTGAAATGAAGCATTAAGCCCGAAATAGATGTAACTATAAAGAAAATATCCTTCTCTCCTTTATAACAATAGTCTTATACTGATTAATTGAAAGAATTGGTTTTAGTCTGAAATACACAAAAACTACTTAATTATTCTTATTAATTATAGTAATCACAAAAAGGGCTTGGGTAAAACTTTGAGGTTTATTGTAATTTGCTATTTTTCCTTCTCGCCAAAAACCTCAACTAGTAACATGAAATTGACGTGCGCTTAGGACTGTACAACATTTGGATTTTTAGGCCTACATATCTATATTTAGTACACAATACCATGTACCATATTTAGTACATACCATATAGTCATAATCAAATTTGCATCTAGGAAGCGGTTTGTGTGTTTTTAACTTCTATTTCTAGATGTGTAACCCGCTCTATAATGCCCGTCCAAGGACCTTTGAGTCTCTCCCTCCAAGGTACAGAGATGCTCAGAGAGAATATCATCAACTGTATAGAAATTTAGTCCTTTATTCTTGAAAAGTCGAACATATTATTGGAGAATGATTTATCGGCATCCACATAACTTCAATGTAATTTTGTGCTTATATTACTGAATAATATTATTATGGAAAATGTTTTCTTACTACTCAAAAAATAAATCTAAAAATCTAAATAAAATAAAAGACGTATGAATAAAATAACATATATGCAGTAAAGATGATTAATGCTCCAAAGTTTTAGATGCATATAATGTTTCTTTGAGAAGCCAAATGTAATAACAATTGTATGAAATATATGCCTGTAATCAAGAGTATGTGTGGATGTTTGAAAAAAAAATCTTAATTAAATTGTTTTTTTTTCAATTTTAGCTTCATTAGAATCATTTAGGCTCTTGATCACGTTTAAGAATAATTAATCTACATAGCAATGCACTTCTTTTCAGAATAACTGAATTTTCTCTCTCTGATGAAGCAAAAACAAATGTTCAGACAGCACTATCTTTCAGTTTTGAAAATAAAGCATTTTGAATGATATCAGAACTATGCATTGAATTAGATAGTTTTAATTGGCAATTGTGAGATTATTATGGGAAATGGTTTATTTTAAGTATACCTTTCAAGATTACTGATCTATTGTTTTAGTTCATATGCCACTTCAGTTCGAGAAAAATATAAATAAGACGATAAATTGCACAGATACTTTCATGCTTAACTGTCTTTTTTTCTAGGCTGTAGGAAGAAGAAAGTTGTGATCACATTTGTGAAATTATACTTTCGTAATTTTAGTTGTGATAATTATTTGAATAACTCCGAAAAATGCATATTTATGTAAAGTAGGGCATTATTTTTTTAAGTCTGAGGAGAGAGATAACTTAATTCAAGACAATTTAATGACTGCCCTGGATGAAAACAATCTTTTCAGGAATTAAAAAAAGTAAAAAGAACTTTATAACTTTTGAAATTCCCAGCAGTTCATTTAGCCCCCTATAAATCATTAATTGAACCCATGTTCGGGTCAATGATCCTTAGCTGCTTATTTTATTTTCAGAAAATCATCTGTACCTCACATTATGGTAATGGGGATCACTTTGCACGGTTCCTGCCACATTCACATCCAATATTACTAAATTATATGTAACTATAATACGAAGTGATCTCACTAAGGATGTCCTGTCTTCATTGGATATTTTAAAGGTATTCTATGAAAGTCAAGTAAAATATAATGCACTGTATTTCACATGTTGAGACATTTATTGCGTCTGCCAATCGCCACATTTTAAGCGCGTGTATCCATAGGGACTAAGATAGCGTCACTGAGCTATGATTTAGGATCTTATCAAGAGAATATTATACCAGTAAACATTACAATATAAATGAATGGGCTTAGCATAATTTTAATCAGAGTCTTTGAAAAATACCGACACTTCTAAAAGTAAAGAACGATGGTTTTACTATCTGCCTTGAGTAAATTGCATACTAGGCGAAAAGATATGATCGAGTGCACTAAACAGATTATGGTTCAGTGTCACCGGTTAGCCTCCTTGTTCCTTAGCTCTTGTTCTGTACTTTGATTGGGAGCAACTTTTGTTCATCTATCGCAGAGGCTCCCAACCTAGGGGTTGCGAGCTCTTTATGATAGCGAAGTGTTTTCTGGGAGGGGGTGGTGGCCATGGTTTTGCAATGGTTGCCATGGTTAAAATAACTTTATGGACAATTTCCTCCAAAAATTCGTCAGTTACTAATTTACCATGAAACTGTTGGGCAGTCATATTTTTTAAAGGAAAAACTCTCATTCAAAGTTCAGACTCAGTTCATGAGATATCTATCGCCTTTATTCGGTGGTAAATCGCGTTACTTATTACGCTCCGTACACAAATTCCTAACGTCAGTTTCTCTTTCATTAGACTTCTCTGTCACGTTTTGAATTGCTGTTATAATTTCTCCAACGGAACAGATCAATTTTATTAAAGTAAGTTTTCTATTTTTGTTGTTATTAATTCTGAATCAATACGGTAGGTGCATTATTTTTCTTGAGGTTCTGTTCTGTTCTGTTCTTGCTTTTGCACATTTTTGACGAGAAAGGAATGTTTCTTAATGTTTTCCCTTCCATACAAATTTATAAATGTTAAATTGAAGTTGGAATTAAATTATAGAAAATGCATTTTAGAATTTTTCTGTTATGTCTTAAAGAGCCTTATTAAGGAAAAATGCAGGGGGAAGGTGGGGTACGCACGATGTGAAGAAACTATTGGAGAGGGTCACGACTCGATAAAGGTTGGGAAACACTGATCTGTTGAATGCTTCCATAATAAAGCAGCCTTCAGAAATCGTGTTGTGTATGAGCGAATGTAAGTTCCTAAACGGGTAAATTGATTAAATACATGGATCTTTGTATAAACACATTAAAGATTTATGTTTCGGATATTGTGTTCAACATTAAAAAATCAGATGTAAAGTCAGGATTTAAAATCAAAGTCTATTACGTCGTATCATAGGTACTACATGAAAAGACTAACTAGGCTTAAAGTGGGGAGATACAAGAAGGCCCTCAATGAAATGATGCTATATGTGCCTTTGATTATGAAAGGGGCCTAAGTCAAGAAACTTAAAAAAATGAGTTTAAAAGTTATTTCACATTGCGTTCTTTTTTATTACCATAATCTGAAGCAATCTTTGCGATTGTAGGGTCACTGAATTAACTGACGATGAATTCACAAACAAACAGGCGGTTTTATTCTATTTAGACAGGACAAACTACGAACTACAAACATCACATCTACATTCAAACAAAACAACACATCACTTAAAATTCAGACTTCTATGAAAGTCGTACTATTATACTAAAAGTTAAGCTACTTGATCAAAATGAAACGAAATTTTACATACGTAATGACTACTTTGATATAAGTAAATGATAAAAAAATCAAAGAAAAAGGATAATTTATTTCAGAGAAAAAGGCAAAAGGACGGAGGAGTACTCCGTTGGACCCCCTCTAGCGCGAATGCACGATGCGATACGATCGGGCATTCAGTCATACAAGTTCTGTATGATGTCTTGAGACATTTCGTTCTATATTTGCTGTAACCTTACCTCTAGTTCATTCAAACTCGTGGGATGCCCAACTCGTCGTCCCAAATGATCCCAGATATGCTCGATTGGAGACAAATCTAGGGATCGGGTAGGCCAAGGAAGGGTAGTAACAGTGCGGAGACAGTCTTGTGACATCCTTGCCGTATGAGGCCGAGCATTGCCTTATTGAAAAAGGGCTCCTGGAAGCCGTTGCATGAATGGCAACACATGTGGTTGCAGGATTTCATGAACATACCGCTGGGCTGTCATGGTGCCACGGAACAATACTAGGGGTGACCGTGTATTGTAGGCAATGGCACCCCATACCATCACACCAGCTGTGGGAGCGATGTGTCGCTGTACAGCAAAGGCAGGATTGAAGCGTTCACCACGGGCTCTCCACACACGAACACGATTGTAATCACTGCCGAGATTGAATCTGGATTCGTCGCTAAAGACGACCTGGTTCCATTCCGCTGCAGTCTAGTTTCCTCGTGCGCGGCAAAACTACAAACGGAGGCGTCGATGGGTGGGCGTCAAGGAGAGCACACGTAATGGGCGCTGCGATACCAACTGTCCTTCAGCCAGGCACCTTCGTATGGTTCGAGAAAACACAGAGGCCCCTAGTGAAGGTGCTACTTGTGCCTGGAGGGCGGCCGATGAAGCAGTTGGCTGTACGCGTGCATTTCTTACGATGTGGCGGTCTTCTCGACGACTGGTCTGTCGAGGGCGTCCTGAGCCTGGTCTTCGTGTACATGACAACTCTCGGGTCCACTGGTCCCAACACTTCCTCACAACACAATCATAGCGGCCTAATTGACGAGCTACTCGCCTAGCTGACCCCCCAGCTTCCATCATCCCGACGATTCTCCCCCTCTCAAACTGCGACAACTGCTTATATTGTCTTCGAATACGGCGTAATGGCATGTCTATCTCAGCTCTTCCTTTGTAAATGATTCAGCACACTCAAAGAAGATTTGGTTACCTGTTTTATACCCCACAGAGTACGATGTTCAACGCCCTCTACCGGCTATACGTAATGCGCAATCACGCTGCATTTCTAATCATTTGCATATCTCCCCGACATGTACCTTCATTGCGAGTTTCGTTACGATCCCGCAATTATTTCTTGGTGCGCTAATTTTTTTGTCCATGAGTGTATAAAACTAGTGTATAGTGTGAAGTGATAAGATCTTCGAATTTCTGCGACCAGAGAAAGTTTAAGAATAGAAGGAAAAAATAAAAATAAAATACAAAAAAGGTGTTAGTATAGACAAATATTTTTTACCTTGAGTAATATGTCCACTACTCAAGTATCAGTTTTAAATAATTTTAAAAACTACTGCTCCCGCATTCAAAACATCTCTTATATACGAAGTCGAGAGAGGGGAATCTCTTCACTTCGCTTCCAATGCGAAAAGGCTGGGAGAGGATTGGTTAAATGACAGCGATATTGTAAAAATTGAATCGTTAGATTGAGCTGGTTGTTGGGTCATTCAACAGAATTCAGTTCATGTTCAAACTGAAACCTTTAATTACCTCGAAATGGAAAACATATGATTTAGACCACTTCCGTAATCACCGGCACATATATTTTCTAGCTTGAAAATATATCAGAACCTTTGAGTGGGGAAAAAAATGATCTTTTGCCTCAATATTAAACGAAATTCTTGCACATTAAGAATGGTGTATTCTTATAGGTATAGGGAATTCTTATAAGTAACAAGAAGCATATTTTAATTACAACATTGCGGAATGTTAAGACGTTTTGTATCAATAATATATATTCTATACAAATTGTCTTGATTTTTTTCGATGATTCAGTTTTTTTTTGTTTGCATAAGACATCCATTTCTGATACCAGTTATAAAGCAATACCCTATCTCTTTAAACTATAAATTTCAATAATTTATAGTAGAAATTGACAAGTCGTTGAAGGAGTGGAAAACGGTCATTATGGTATTTGAGATAATCACACGTACGTTCAACACAATTAGCCGAATCCTACGATCAGTCGATAAAAGAATGATTTATTACTAGAGTGTCCACAGAAGTGATAAAACTATCTTGACAAATAATCAAGTTTAATAAAATATGAAGAGATCTGTGAATCCGTGTAACTAGGAGTCATTATTCAGTGAAACACTAATTACAAGAATGTCGAGGATATTTTAAGAGGGAGGAAATAATTACGAGAAAGTTTAAGCTGTCTTATATATAAACCTTTATAGATGGAGATTAAGAGGAATTGGATTCTTATCACTAATATGTGCTCGGGGCTGATGAAATTTTTATGAACTTTAATATCGGGACAATCCATCTGGAATGATATTTTACCCTTTCTCAAAAATCAATAGAGTATGATATTTGCCCCGCATATGGGAATATAGCATCGATATCAGGTTTAAGTGATGCGAACACAGGGAAAAATGATATTTTGGATCAATTAATTTTATGTTAAATGATACCCGTGGAAGGATTTATGCATTTCATGAAAATATTACCTGGAATTTTAAAGGAAAAATAATACCTACGCGAATAAATAAAAGTAGATATTGCAAAATTCGCCTCGTATAAAGAATTGTAATTGACTACCTTGTTTTGATAAATCTGTGTGATAATGGTAGTTTGAATGTGATGATCTGAATGCAAAATATTTTAGGTCTCTTTTCCTTTGATATACCTTGATGAAATATAGGTGGAATGTTAAAAAAATACACTAACTTGACAGCAAAAAGTAAATGCTACTAATTAGGTAAAGAATACGCAATTAGAAGTTATGATGTATTTTTCAAAGTCATATTGTCACGTAAAATTCAACTCCACAACTAGAAGCCAATCTTGTCATTGTTTTTTCGATATAAGATTCCATCAATTATCCGGAATGGCACATTCTCATTAGTCTCTACCGTTCTTTTCCGAATATCTTCTAATGCTTTGTCTTTCACCTACTCTTCCTGGAAGTTGGCTAGCCATGGGAGAAATGCAATGTCCTTGGAATGGACTCCAAGATAAGGAATCCGCATCCTTATGCTTTTTGCCGCTTTTATACTGGATTTTAAACTCGAACTCTTGCAAATGTAATGTCCACCTGGACAATCGCCGGAAGGGTCTCTTTGGTTAATCAAGCAACAGAGGCTATGAAGAACCTTAAGAGACCCTTCCGGGTGATTGGCTATGTGGGCATTATGTTTGCAAGAGTTCGATTTTAAAATCCAGTATAAAAGTGGCAAAAAACATAAGGAGGCTGATTCCTTATTTCGGATTCCACTCCCTCACTCAGAGGAGCATTTGGTAATTACCGCGCTTCGAAATGCAACAGGAAATCTTCCGATTAGCAGGATTACAAGTGAAACTACTACGCCAGTTCAGATGCGTATTTCTTCTAATTGAAAATTCCTTGTTGCAATATCTTTTCATGGAAAGAAAGCAGGAATCGGACATTGATTCTCGTTTGCATTTTAGAAGGATTTTGCCCACTGCTTCGAAGTAAATTTACCACATGTAAATTCATTGCGTCTAACATATGCCGCCATATGTTTTGTGAAGACGTAACAGTTCTTGTATCACAGAAAGCGACATATTTTTCTAATGCATGTTTTCGTAAGATTCTACTACAACCAAATCTTGGTTTTGGGCAATACGTCAGAAATGCACTAATACATATAGATTAGGAGTATATTTAACATACAGTAATAAAAAATATGCACGTTAATAGAAATATAAATAAACTGTCATACATTTGCACATACATTTCAGTGTCTTCTCTTATTATCTCATTCAATTAAATTTGTATTATTACTTTTTACCACACTTTCTGAAATAACACTTTTCAGATCGGCGCTGTTTTCGTACGTCGCACTTTCGATAACATTTAAACATAACGCTCTTCGACCGTAACTTAACTTCCCCTCTCAAAATCTGTTCCCATTTCCACACTCTCTCGTAATCCTTTAACTAGTATGCCACGCATGAGATCTCGAAGCGCCTCTAAACTTTCTCATGCAATTTGCAGTTTAGCTTCTTCATAGCAGTGAGATCTCTCTAAAACTATTTACTCTTCTATACATTTTAAAATAAAGCATGTTTTGATTTTATCTCATAGTTTTTGATTGGTTCTAGGGTACCAGTATATCGAAATAATGTATTCATACGAATGAGCTTTTATAAACTGCTCATGAATTAAAACATTGTGACTCTGGACTATGAATTACCAGAATTACTTTATTCAGTAGAAACGTTTAACAGTTGTAGCTCGAAATTTTACGTAAGGTGTAACTAGGTGTAACTAGGCCATCCCCTCCTAGATTTTTCCTTTGCATATTAGGTGGGAATTCAACTCTGTTGTGGCAACACTAGTCTATCTTACAACATTGATAATTGCTTTGCAAAATTATTTTTAAATGGGGGTAGAAATCTTTCTTTTCTTTTTCTAGATATACAAGCACTGGACCCAGTTACCCAGCCCAGTCACAAGATCTGTTGGTTCTTAGGGGAAATAGACCTGGGTGCTCCACCTACCCAATTTTTCAGGGGAACTGGGCCCACCTGTATTTAATATATATATATATATATATATATATATATATATATATGTGATAAAAATCAATATCGTAGCTTAAACAGACTCCCTAAGACTCACTAAAATGCATGTAAAGCAAAGATTTTTGAAAATTATACATTTTAGTATAATTTTAATGTGTTAAATGTATAGTATATAAAAAAGTTGAAAATCTGTAGCCCAGTTATCCCACCTTACCTTATATGGCATATCAAAATGCATTATCCCATTTGAACAGTACTTACTCGTATATGACGAAAAATATATTATAAATTCTTTTGATTTTGCTATTATGTTAGTTGTGTGTTTTATTAAATCATAGTTTGATTAAACAGCTTTTTTTAAATGAAAAATTTTCGAAATCTTGATTATATATTTGAAAAAAGTACTAAATTTTTTTATAAATATTATTTTCTGTAATGAAAGCAAATCTTAGAAAATATAATCTATTGTGAGGAACTTGTAGAAAGTATTGATACGTCATCACACACAAAAAAGCAATCTTATCTAAATGTTTTTTCTCGGTAGACTTATTACAAATATTTGATTTCGAGAAATGAGTGAATATTTTAAATATTGTAATGAAATTTAAATATTTAATACTTCTTTCGTAGACACATAAAATTAAAAAAATACATATATCACTCTGATTTGAGCATCTAGGAAGTTTCTTCATATAGGCAATAAACAAAAAATGGATATTTGTTCTTTTTATTAATACAACATTGATCTACTTGAGCTTATGGCAAGGCTTATAGTTAGCCTTCGAGGGAGAAAATTTTTTCAACTCAAAGAGAGAAATTTTAAGCTATTTGCTTGAAAGAAACTTGTTTCTCCAGAGAGCTTGCCTTGAAAAAATTGCTTTAGAGTTGTTTCTAATGTGAAATTATCAATGAGATGTTAATTTGAAAATTATAACGGGTATTTCACCCGTTATATATTTGAAATATATAACGGATACCCCACTATGTAGATCCGCAAACCAGAGTGTGATCACATTTGTTCGATGACCGGAAACGTTTTTTAGATTAAGCATAAATTACTGACCAAACAATTTGAAATCCTATTAATTATATAATATTGGAAACAAACATTCTGGTTGGTAACATTTCTTCGGCTGAGACCATTGACCATGTGAAGTAAAATGTGTAAATATGTATTCAACGACTCTAATGATATCCTTCCACTGTTGTACTCGTTTGTAGTTCACTGCCAGTGATCTTAGCACCACTGGAAACGACCATGGGAGTTATGGGAATGTTGACTGATATCCAACTCTCTTTAGCTCTCAGGGCTATGTTTTGGTTTAAATGGATTTCTCTTGACATTCATTGAATTTTTCACCGCGTCATCAAAATATTCCTTACTCTTCACTAAAAATTGAAGGAAAATGAAGGTTTTAATTTGGTAGATTAAAGTTATATTATTAGATAAAATATATTTACTGTAGAATTTTTTTCAAATAGGCCTTAATGATAAGCATACCTGATAGATTATAAAACGTCTCGAACAAAGTTCGGTTTATTTTTTCCAGCAGATAGATGAGTTCAGGCAGGATACATAAAAATGGATTTTAATGTTTCTAACAATACTAAAATTTCAATTTCTGTCAGCCTATACCGGGTGCTTTTTTTTTAAACTGACAGTACTCAGAGCCATCTGTAGCGCCATCTATCAACCGGAATTCTACCAAAATTGATAGAGGGACAAAGGACGACATGGGAAAGAGTTTCAGTGAAAAAAAAAATTTAGTTCCAAAAGTCGCCAATGGGGGAATATATGGCACTCTTGTTGTCGGAACACCCGGGAATTTGCATAACAGGCAAGTAAAACATCAAAATACAAGTTCACGACCATGTAGTCGACAGCAGCGCCAGTATTTCGGGTTATAAAGTGCGGAATCTGTTCCGCCTTCGCTTTACAGAAGAAAGGGTCATCAGTCGCTTTTTCCCACTTACATAGCCACCTCGCTCCCCGGACCTAACCCATGTGACATTTTTCTGTGGGGTTATTTAAAGTCTAAGATGTATCTTGGTGGAGTCTCGAACTTGGCGGCCCTAAAGGACAACATATCCCGGACTTTGATGAACGTTCCTGGTAACATGTTACGCTCGGCCGTTGAGAACGTAGTGTTCAGGATGCAATGTGTCGTCCACCAGGACTGTGGTCACTTTGAAGGAGAGAGAAGTGAATTTGCTGCATAAAGTAGCGTTGCAGAGAAATTTCTTTGTTATTCACTTGTCTGCTTACAACTTTTTCGGTATTCATCTCTAATCTTTATTGCTCGAAATACTGGCACTGCTGTCGACTGCATAGTCGTGAATTTATATTTTGATGTTTTACTTGCCTTTTATGCAAATTCTCGGGTGCGTCGACAACACGAGCGTCATATCTTTGCGTATCGGTGACGTTTGGAACTATTTTTTAATTTTTTTTAATGGGAAAACTCTTTTGCATGTCGTCCTTAGTCCCTCTATCAATTGTGGTGGAATTCCGGCTGATAGATCGCGCTACAGATGTCTCTGAGTAGTGTGAGTTTTTAAAAAATCAATCTGCATTTTGTTCAAAATGGAGGCTGCATCATACCTTTTTAAAATATATTTTTAGATTGAATATATTTTTTAAAAATTTTACTTAATATTATGTCATTGTACTTATTCAACTTATATTAAGTTTATCATAAACTTTTTTCGTTAGTAGTGGTCACGATGATACTCCAGACACATGCTGCTTAACATCTTACATCGCGTACGAAAAAAATTACTTATCCTGGATATCGTATTCAGAACCTCTTGCTTTCCAGACAAATATGCTACTCTCTGCACTACCACTTCATAATCCAGTCATAATCTTCATGAATTGATTTCATTAACGTAAAAGGATTAATCGACATGAATTTCTTTCTGGGCACGATAAAAAGCAACGTATGAATGAACATTACTTTTATATCACAAAGGATTACTGCATTTTTGACACATAAATCAATCACTATAACCATGCCAGTTGATCGCAACTTTTATATGATACAGAGGCTGTTCACACATTTTTTAGACGATGTATATTGTATTCACAAAACTAAATTACGTAAAATTCTTGTGTTTTAAATGTTCTATTTGGCATCCCTTATTAAGAACTATCTTTCGACACCGCAATTTCCAGGATAATAATGCCTTTTGAAGTGTTAGAAGAGGTATTCTATCCCATTCCTCCTGAACAGATTTCCAGAGTCCTGTAAGAGTTTTGGGACGACGTTTGGATAATGCAGATTTTAAAAGTCCGAAAGCACAAAAATCCATCGGTGATACATCGGGAGATTTAGTAGGGATATCAGTGAAGGGTATGGCCTTGATATCAGTTTTTTGTTCCATTTCTTTTAGGAAATTTACAGTGGATTTTGATGTGTGACTGCTAGCTTTGTCCTGATGGAGTCTCACAGATTGATGGCACTGTGGGTAAAGCGATGGTATTTCATTCAGAAAAATTGGCGATAAAATATGTTCCTGATAGTATTTGGAGTTAATCATGACATTTTTTCACTCTCTTTATTTTTAACTTGCCATTATAAGAAAAACCAGCTACAATCATGAATCCCTTAGAAAAACTTTCTTTCGATTCTTTGAACCATGTACTTAAATTTTTTTCTCCCCTTTTATGATAATAAATGGCTCTTTTTTTGTTGCAATCATTTACATACACCCATGATTCATCTATTGTGACAATTGTTTTCCATTTTTCTTTGGATAAGTGTTTCTCATATAGAATTCTGCAGCGTGTCATGCGTTCAGCGATATGATTTGGAAGAAGACGATGCACATTGCGTTTTTTCGCTTTCTTAAGATTTAAATCAACGTTTATCAGTTTGTTTACAGTGGACACCGAACATTTTAATGATTTTGCAACTGTCCTTTGACTAGGGGGATTTTCTTTTAACATTAAACAACGTACCTTTGCAATAGTCGAAGATGTCCGTTTTTTCCTTGGATACTTGTTTGGAATTTTTGTCCCACTCCAATTTGACGTTTTTTTTCCTTTCTTGTTGACGATATTACTGTAACGTATTCCTGCTATTTGTGTCAAAAGCAAACACTTAGGTAGCGTCACAGGTTACGTGTAAGGTAGACAGCTTACTAAAATAGAGACTTTCAAGATAATGAGAATTTCAGATTTATTTAATATACGTGGTTAGGCCGCGATCTCGAATGATAGATATACAAAGCAGTCCGTAGAAGTTGGAGTGGAAGTCGGGAATTGTCTCTCAAGGATGGAGCACACTGTCGCTAAAACGAGGCGACGAACCGCTGGTCAGGTCACAGAAAAAAGGGCCCGCACTCGTCCACTGGAAGCTAGCAGCTTCTCCGAAATAACACAATTGGGGAGATCAAGTTCCGATCGGTTTCCCCGACCTTTCTCGGTGAAAAAGGGTCTTCTCACGTAGAGGGCAGAGCCTCACAAAAAACAAGTCACTTAAAAGTGCGTGGAGCTAGGAGATCAGGTATCATTCCTAAACTCTCTAAGAAAAAACTCTCCGCACAAAAAACTGGTCTTCAAGCCCTCGTCGGCTTATTTAAAAACTTGATCCCTGGCGGAATTCTTTCTAGCCTCCTCTCTATAGCTCGCTCCAGATAGGCTGAGCGTCTAGCCGTGCGCAAAAAACGATGCCGATTATTTCATCTTCATCACCCGCTTTCTCATTAGCGATCTCGTTTCAGGGCGTAAACTGTCATTGTCGGCCACTGTCAAAATATGGCGCCAGACTGTCTCCTCTTTTCATCCCAGGAATGCGTCCCAAAGAGGTGTCCATTGTGGTCTTCTTTCGCTCGGGGGGTTCTGCCATTCTTTAGCATCGGTTCACGGCTAGCGACGATTTTAATGGTTTTCCTACTCGCCTCGAGGGGGGGGGGGAATTGCCACAGCCCCTCCCCCCTTTGAAGAGATTTTGCGGTTCTGCAAAATCTGAAAATCAAGGGTTAGGTACAGGTATCTTACTTGTATTCCATCTCCAGAGGCATTCCTAACAATTTTAATTTATGCATCAACTTCTAGGTTAAGTTTACTATTCATGTTACACTTAATTTACAATAAAAAAAAATTTTACACTAACACAATACCTCAATTAAAACATTAAATGTCATTTATATTTACAGAAACACATAAAAAACATTCATATTTACAACACTATCTTAGGTTTAGAGGTTCAAACTAAAAAGAAAACTTTATCTTATCACAATTTCTTAATTTAAAAACAATACACTTAATTCCAATTACAATACGAAAAAAAAATGAAAAATGTTTCAATTCAATTTATTTTTAAATCAGTCTGCTCTACTGAGACAGTCTGCGTGTTTATTTCGTGACCCTGATCATTGAATTCAGTTTCCGGTAATCAATACATGGTCGGGGGTCTCGACCCGGAGTTTCTACCAAAATCATAGGAGACGTATAGTCTGATTCACCTATCTCTATGATATTGAGATCTAGCATGCGCTTTATTTCGGTTTTTAATATTTCGTTTTGTCGGGGAGAAGTTCTGTATGGCTTTGATCGAACAGGTTTATCGCTTATCAGCTGGATGTCATGCTCGATGAAGTTAGTGCGACCGGGTTCATTAGAAAATATTTTAGCGTGGGATCCTAGTAGTTTTCCCAGCTGATTTATTTGGTCGGGCGTACACCTATTTCCTAAGTCGTTCTCTTTAACGATTTCGTCGAAATCGAAAAGAGTAGGGTTAGCGACAGGATACGGTATTTCTAAGTCCGAATCGGATTTTTCCTGACCTACCTCTTCATTCAACAGAAAATTTACATTTTCCACCCTCTGATGATATGGTTTTAACAAATTTATGTGATAAATTTGCGACTTCGCAGATCTACCTGGCACCTGCACAATATAGTTAGTGTCAGACAACTGACTCTCGATTGTCGCGGGCCCTACCCATTGTACAGCAAGTCGATTTGGTCTGGAAGCTGCTAAAACCAAAACCTTATCCCCTGGTCTGAACCTTCTCTGAACTGCGTCTCGGTCGTAATAATTTTTCCTCTTCCCTTGATGTTCTATAACTCGTTCTGAAGCGAGTTCCTGACATCTTTTTAGGCGGTTTAACAACCCGAACACATACTCTGTAACAGCGCTTTCTTCATCTTCCGCATTGGTCCAATGCTCGTAGAGCAAAGTCTCGGGGGTTCTCAGATTTTTCCCGTGGACCAGTTCTGCCGGACTAAAATTTGTTGACTCGTGGGTCACAGTCCGTAATGCAAGTAAAGCGGCGGGGAGAATGCTCTCCCAATCTTGCCCTGACTCTAAACATAAAACCTTAATTAACCGTTTTATAGTTCGATGCCATCTTTCCACACTATTACTTTGCGGGTGTCGAACCGAACTATGGGTCACCTTAACTTTAAACTTTTCAAAAAATGTCTCCGTCAAGTTACTCGTGAAGCAAGTGCCGTTATCACATTGTACCTCTTTCGGAAAACCGAGCCTACTGAAAATCAGCATGAGGGCCTCCGTAACAGTCTCGGACCGGATGTCCGGGATGGGTATAGCTTCAAGGTACTTCGAAGCTACACATATCGCTGTCAACAAGTACCGATTCCCTATTTTCGTCTCGAGCAGGGGTCCTACCGTATCAATACAGAGTTTGGAGAAAACCTCCTTTATGATGGGTACCAATTTTAAGGGAGCCTTCTTCTTTTCCCTGGCCTTTCCTATCCGTTGACATGGATCACAAGTTTTTACATGGTTCTCTACATCTTTAGTACAATTCGGCCAGTAATAATACCTCAACAGTTTGTCTTTGCATTTAGTGATTCCCATGTGCCCGCCTAACCCCTCGTGAGTTAGCTTTAACATTCTGTCTCGGAGACACTTGGGTATAACTAATTGTCTCCGTTCCTCACCTCTGTGATCCGTAGACTTCCTATACAATAACCCCTTCTCAACTATGTACTCTGTAGTCGTCTGACTTTTAACTTTTTCCCAGAGAGGTTCTAGATCCTCACATTTCGTTTGTTCTGCGAGGAAGGTTTCTGAGTTTATCCCAGCTAATTCCGTCTCGGTACTTCCCTCGACCGGGGGCAATTCTAAATCCCCTTCAATTTCGCCGTCCATTTCTCTCTCGAGGTCGGATTGGGTTTCTAATTCACTTTCTGAATTTTGATTCCCCCCTTCAGGTTTATTTTTCGCTTCTGCCTTCGATCGGCTCCGCGTGACAACATTATTCACTAACTGGGGTTCATTCTTAATATTATCAACAATTTCCTGAGTATAATTCCCCATTAAGTAGTGGTCCATTTCTACTGATTTACCTACCACGGCCGCTTTCGTCACAAAATTCCCATATTTTTGACTCTCTATCCGCACTACTGCGACTGGTAAGCTTCGCAACTCGTTTTCTAACGCGGAGCGGACCCATACGACCTCTCCTGTAAAATCCGTCGCGCTGACTAATTTAAAAGGAGCGACATCAAGGCTCGTCCCGCTGTCGCGAAGAATAGTGGTCTCCACACCATTTACCTTCGCTTTGCTGAGGTACGGCTTAAAAACGGGTTCGAAGTTCTCTGCGGTCGCTACTTTGTTCACCCGCTCGCTAGTCTGTCGGCGTAATTCGGGGCACTGAGGGCGTAAATGCTCAGTTGACCCGCTATAGTAACAAGCCGGGGCTCTTCTCCTTTCATACTCACGATTCCTCCAGTTATTTCTCACAGATCCCTGGTCTCTCCCGTTAGAAGAGTTGGGTTTCTCTTTAACCTCTTTTTTATCCTCACTTTTCTCAAAGGTTTTAGATTTTTCCGTTCCTTTTTTCTCTAACGGCTTTAAATTAATGGGTTTTCTGATAGTGCGCCTTGTCGCTTCATATTCGTCCAATTTTTTCACTAAGATGTGAGGGTCCACTATAGCTCCCCATTCATCCAAAAAATGTTCTCGGATTTCCGCCGGTACGCGTTTTTTAATCTGGTCTGCAACCATGAGATTCTTAAGGGCTTCAAAATTTTTTACACTTACCCCTTCAAGCCATACCTCTAAATAATTTCTCAGCTCGAAAATTAAATCTTTCCATAGGGCACCTGGCCGCCTCTGGTGTTGATTTAGTTTAACTCTAAACGTCTCCGGACTTAACTTAAAACGGCTCAGAAGTAATTTCTTTACCTGATCGTAATCATCTGCTACCTCAACGGGTTCGCAAATAATTATTTCAGCGATCTCCGTGGGTATTAATGAAAGCAAATGCATCATTCGTTCCCCGTCTTCAACCTGTGCTTTTCGTGCCTGACGTTCAAACAGGGTTAGGAAGAGAGAAATGTCCGATTTTTCCGGATCATACTTTTGCATTAGGGCTTTGAAATTTTGTACGGGCCTAGCGCTCTCATTCTGGGACGAAGCTACGCTGGCGGTTTCGGCTGCATGAGTCAACCGCAACCTTTCCAGTTCAAATTCTCTTTGTCTAGC
Source organism: Dolomedes plantarius (assembly GCA_907164885.2). NCBI lineage: Eukaryota > Metazoa > Arthropoda > Arachnida > Araneae > Dolomedidae > Dolomedes > Dolomedes plantarius. The sequence continues at coordinate 138,715,462 of OU015491.1, read as the reverse complement.
TTCGCGTTCTAATTCTAAGTGTCTAAACTCGGTTTTTTCGCGCTCTTCTTTAATGATTTTTATTTGAGCCCTAACACTCTCTTCATCATACCTTGCACTGGCCAAAATTCTGTCGTATAGGTCACATTTCCTATCGTGATCCTCGAAATCAATCCCTAGATCATCTGAAAGAACCTGGAGGTCTTCTTTCTTATAGGTCATTAAGAAAGCCTTTTTGCCTAACCCAATATAACCCCAATATACTAATCAAAACCCAATTCTCCAAAATAATACACTCTAATACAATACTTAATAATTAATAAAAATGCACTTTTCTTAATCTCTAGCACAAATACACTTGATACTATAACACAATATGCAATTTAGGTTCAATAACATATGCTTGCAACAAAACATTTCTACGATACACTTTTACTAAATTGGTAACACTTCGCGACTTGTTCATAAACCAGATCACAAAACCACAAGTCTCGAATTTCTCGGACTCAAAAAAAAATATATACTTAACGAGCTGATGCTCAAACGTTTCTCGAATTTCTCGAGTTATCTTAACTAAGGAGTTAATTATAAAAAACGCAAATATTCTGTCGACTTTCTCGACGGGTAATTAACTTAAGAGTTAATATTTAAAAAAAACACAAATATTCTGTCGACTTTCTCGACGGGTAATTAACTTAAGAGTTAATATTTAAAAAAACACAAATATTCTGTCGACTTTCTCGACGGGTAATTAACTTAAGAGTTAATATTAAAACACACAAATATTATGTCGACTTTCTCGACGGGTAATTAACTTAAGAGTTAATATTTAAAAAAACACTTCAAATACACATTTGCCTCTAGAGAATGAAAAAACAAGTACCTGTCCTCGAAGCTTGCTTCTCTCCTCGGGTATGCTGGCTTTCTCGGCTTAGTAGGAATGGCTCCACACTAGTCAGGCACTGTTGAAAGTTCGAATTATCGTACGCGCACACACTCACAGTCTTGCACAATCACTCACTAAAGCTGGATTCATCCGTTGCTGCCACCATTCTTCTATTATTAGTATAGCTGTAACGTATTCCTGCTATTTGTGTCAAAAGCAAACACTTAGGTAGCGTCACAGGTTACGTGTAAGGTAGACAGCTTACTAAAATAGAGACTTTCAAGATAATGAGAATTTCAGATTTATTTAATATACGTGGTTAGGCCACGATCTCGAATGATAGATATACAAAGCAGTCCGTAGAAGTTGGAGTGGAAGTCGGGAATTGTCTCTCAAGGATGGAGCACACTGTCGCTAAAACGAGGCGACGAACCGCTGGTCAGGTCACAGAAAAAAGGGCCCGCACTCGTCCACTGGAAGCTAGCAGCTTCTCCGAAATAACACAATTGGGGAGATCAAGTTCCGATCGGTTTCCCCGACCTTTCTCGGTGAAAAAGGGTCTTCTCACGTAGAGGGCAGAGCCTCACAAAAAACAAGTCACTTAAAAGTGCGTGGAGCTAGGAGATCAGGTATCACTCCTAAACTCTCTAAGAAAAAACTCTCCGCACAAAAAACTGGTCTTCAAGCCCTCGTCGGCTTATTTAAAAACTTGATCCCTGGCGGAATTCTTTCTAGCCTCCTCTCTATAGCTCGCTCCGGATAGGCTGAGCGTCTAGCCGTGCGCAAAAAACGATGCCGATTATTTCATCTTCATCACCCGCTTCCTCATTAGCGATCTCGTTTCAGGGCGTAAACTGTCATTGTCGGCCACTGTCAAAATATGGCGCCAGACTGTCTCCTCTTTTCATCCCAGGAATGCGTCCCAAAGAGGTGCCCATTGTGGTCTTCTTTCGCTCGGGGGGTTCTGCCATTCTTTAGCATCGGTTCACGGCTAGCGACGATTTTAATGGTTTTCCTACTCGCCTCGAGGGGGGGGGGAAATTGCCACATTACTTATCGACGATTTAGATATCACAAAACCATGACTCTCACATCGTTTTTGGATAACGGAGTATGCATATTTCTCTTCGGAAAGAACATAAATGTAGCCTTCAAACCACTCATTTGTTAAAAACGCCATTTTGAATAAAAACAAAACTTTCAAGCCGCAGACGATAATTTTGACTTTTAAAAACAAAGTTCAATTGCAATTATTTCTTTTGCAGCAAACGATTTTTTATTACCGCTTACCAAAATCGTCTAAAAAATGTGCGAACAGCCTCTGTAAATGCAGTCATTTGCATTATTTAAAAATAAACCAAAAACATTGAAAGGGAGAAAACTGTACTTTACATATAAAAGATAGGCGATTTCAAAATGCTGATACAAAAAGTTGACACAAAATAAATACGGAATATTTCAACATTATGACCAGAAGTAATGGCTTTGCACATCACAAAGAAACGTAAGTATTAAACATAGCTATGAAGTATACAATGCCACAATTTATACTACAAAGATAGAAGTTTTATGCATTTTTCTCAGTTTGTATCTTTTACAATTCTTCTAATGATTGTTTTCATTATTCTAAAAATGAGATACCAAGGAAATGTAATATATAAGTTGTGAAAGAAAAGACGTGGTTAATTATTCTGTTTGCACATGCATGTCTTTCCAGTTCAAACATTATTTTTCCAGTTCAAACATTTTTCTTCCTTTAACTATAATTTTGAAGGTGTGAGGTTTTCTAGTAGTTATATTTTCTTTAGCAATTTTAATTTAAAGAAAAATACAATTTCATACATTAGACGAGCTATTAATTTGAAAATGATAATTTGAAAACTTATTTTTTTTTTTTGCGATTCAATTTATTTAGCTATTCTGCTTCAAAAGGTGCTTTATGCGTATAATTTTAAGCATAGACTGTTAATAAAATAAGTTTGCCTGCATATGTGGGAAACAATAAATTTTTCATATAAGAGAGATTTTTTGATAAAGAACAGAGTACTGAATTGGTAATTACTCTTATTTTGATTAATAGCAAATATTATTATTAAACTTTTAAGATTACTAATTTATTTTGGGCTTTACTAACATTAATTTGCTTTTTAGCATGTTGTAGTGCAAGTCTCTCTTTATAATTTCTCTATAATTATTGTTTCTTAATGTCATATCAGGTTGTCCAAATCATTTTTGTCCTATGTTGCGCTGTTAATGGTTGTTTTATGTTAAAGGAATAGTCGTTTCAGTTTTTGGAGCAACTTTTCTCTTTTGGAGGACAGATTTACAGATATTACTGGGCTTTCTTATCCGAAGTTAAATATAACCCTCTTGTAGTGGTCCTTAATTTTAGGGATTTTTCAAATGGAAGAATTGTCTCCATCACAGATAAACTTTCCAGGTAACATTATCCAAATTTTCCAATTACCTAGCAGTATTTTCTTATGTATACAAATATACATAATAAATGCACTCACACACACACACACACATACATACATATATATATATATATATATATATATATATATATATATATATATATATATATATATATATATATATATATATATATATATATATATGCTAAGAATTAATTATAAAAAGAATAATAATTAAACAATTTATAGGGGGGCTTCAGAATAATCCAATTTCTAGAATTAAATCTCATTAATTATCGTATTTTGAAACGCACCACGAGAAGGGAAATTTCGTTTTTTAGAAGAACCAGAAAGAGTCTAAAAATAGTATCCAACTTAGCACCCGCCCATTCCCCATCTTCAGTGTAAACGTCATAAGCATGCACAACGATATTGGGAGCTTTTGAGACAATAGGTAAGTTAAGGAGACCGAGATGATTTTTCAATGACAGCAGACACACGTTAGGACTGCTCCGTGTTTGAGTAGGGCGGCCGCAATGATGTGCGCTTCTTTGCAACAGTGGTTGTTAATAGATAAAGAAATAAATTTGGTTAAATTGAGCTGATGTGTGTTTCCTGAAAATTGGACTGTCTTCCACTACGCCATCGGATCACCATCGACTGCAACATAAGTTAAGAGGAGTTGAAGCCCGTCATATATATATATATATATATATATATATATATATATGCACACATATATATATATATATATATATATATATATATATATATATATATATATATATATATATAAATATATATGCGTGTGTGTGTGTGTGTTTGTTTGTTTCTTTTATTGAGATTTTTCCACTACTTCTCGGTTTCTGTGATGGCCTCTTTTATCCAGGTATTAGTTAATAACAATTGTACAGCGTTTCACAATGTTACTTATCGCATAGTTTTTTAATAATTTTTGTCTGTGGACACTTGAGGATAGTGGCCGTTTTGCCAGTGGATACTTGAGAGGTCTCTCCTATAAGCACGGACAGAAGCTTTTTAAGACTTGCACTAAGTTTAGGCCTTTTGAGGCTTCACCTGATCATATTTTAAACTGTCTAAATTTTACCTTGGACGAGGTTTACTCTAAACTTTTTCTTTTCTTGGACTTTCTGGGAATATATGGACTTATGGATTTGGTCTTACATACCTAGACCATTTCGGGGATCAGAAATAACAACAACAACAACAACAGCAACAGCAACAACAACAACAACAACAGCAACAACAACAACAACAACAACAACAGCAACAGCAACAGCAACAGCAACAACAACAACAACAGCAACAACAACAAAAACAACAACAGCAGCCACAACAACAACAACAACAACAACAACAGCAATAACAGCAACAACAACAACAGCAGCAGCAGCAGCAACAACAACAGCAACAACAACAACAACAGCAATAACAGCAACAACAACAACAGCAGCAGCAACAACAACAACAGCATAAATTTTGTACAAAAATCATTGAATGAAGTTTCGTAAATAATCTGCGTCTGTCAAGAGAGACTTCTCTTTACCTTTAATAGAAACGTTGTTAAAATCCTCTTGATCTACATAAATACGGTTAACATGGTGTTTGGAATTAAACCTCACTCTCTGGCATTCATTTTGGATTTGCAGTTATGCTACACTCGTTGATTCTATTTTGGGGAGTTTCTAGTTTTATTCTACATTGCTTATATTTTCCTAACCTTATAAATCTAAACACCTAGATCATGTCCTTTAATTGGATTAGTTGCTTGTTTGCGGAAAATAACTTGATATAGAGAAAATGAAATTTCTTGAGTTCTGTCGAGATTTTATGACTTTACTTTTGAGTAGGGATTAAAGCTGACCCTTCCATAAAATACTGCTGGAATCAATAATAAATGATCTGAAAAAAGCCCCATTTCCTTTAAAATTGTGTTATCTGTATTTCCCAGGACAGGCTCAAATGAACCGAGTTCAGACTCCTGCTAGCTTTCTACTTCTGAAAAACATCCGATGTCCTCGAACATTGTTAACAAACACACTGGTATCCCTCCTCACGATCATAAACAGCTTCCTATTTGAAAACAATTATGCATTACGTTAGGTTCTATGTACGAGTTGAGAAGTTTCCGTAATAAAAAATCTGGGGTGGTTCTTATAAGTTAGAACTAGGCACAAGCAACTGATTTTGACTCATTCATTCTCGATAAGCTCTTTACCACGTTCTGAAATGGTTTTTGTTTATAAGCTACATAGATTCTCATATTATACTTAAATAAATCCTCTTTGAAATTGAGACTTTTCCTAGAAATTGAGAATTAAATAACTTATAATGAAAATCGTGATAAAATCTTTCAAAGAAATGCATGAACTTTGCCCGAATACATAAATATATGTAGATTCTGCAGTTCTCTACTTTATCAAAACCCTAATGTTTAGTGGTCTATGTTTTATTGAACGCAAGTAAATTAGATTGTTTATTTACGTAAGGAAACTTAGATATATCAGCTATATAATAATAAACTTTAGTTAAAATAAGGGATTAAAAATTTAATTCCCTCAAGTTCTGTATGAACCAGACTAAATACCGAACTACTTTCAAGATTAGAATAAAGCTGTTCAAGCCTTTAACATCTCCGACGAACAGTAATCAATTAAATCAATTCAAGACGGAACTTAGTGAGGAGTTTTAAATCATCTAGACGGCTTCAAAATGACTCTTTCACTAGTTCCTCATTACTCTTATCTCATTTAATTAACTTCAATTTCTTTGCTTAATTTCAATTAACAGACTTATCTTTATAAATGAAATGGGGCATTCGGGTTATATATAAAACACTGAAAAAGACCGTCCCCGTAATTCTAAAAAAAATGATTCGCATTTGTATTAAAATAAATGTGGATTAAAAAATCAAAGCTACTGAATTTCAGTTTAATATTTTATGCTGGACAATATCAATTTCAAGTGTTAAGTAATTCTAATTATTCATTATTATTATAATGAAAGACAGTTGAAACTTTTTTTACCTTTGACTTTCTTAAAATTTATTCGCCTCTTTTCATTTAAAAGAAAGTTATAATTGTTTTTTTCGACCAGAATTTCTTTTGCATCTTGTCAAGTTCATCAAAGATCACATTTGTTTTGAAGTAAAATTAAATTCAGGCTGATGATTTTGAAAGATGAGTATAACTAAATCATAATATAAATATGGAAAATTCTATAAATAGACTTAAGTTACAAATTTTTAATTTCTTTAACTGAATTCCATCGACTATTGTTTCATTCCTGATTTCTGAAGAAAGTGCCACTCCAGTTTTTGATTCATAGTTTAAAGCATAGTTGTTAGATGACCTTCTGCAAAGATTAACGGTTTAGAGAAAAGGTACTCAAACTGCGTCCCCCCAAGCTTTTATGTGCGACCCGAAACACACACGCACACACACATTATCAGGCAGGTGATTTTGCAAACACAATTTTGAAAATTTATGCCTGAAAAATACAAAACTGGACAAAAATGTGCCAAATGCTGCTCACGTTGTTCACATCAATGTTATTGTTTCCGATCCCTTTGGTGTAGGAAAGCCTAGACCAAGTCCAAGAGACCCCGTCGCAAAAGAGAAACACAGACAATATCCTGCCGACAGCTGTTTGAAAGATATGCCCATACATTCTAATGCTGCAGTCACACACATCTAGACAATTCTACAGTACGCAGCCCCCCGACACCTTTTGACACATTTGGGGGTCGATTAGTCACGGTCCTCACCCTAAGGTCCCTCGAATCTCTTTGATGATCTGTGAAAAACCGACTGAGGGGAGGGTCGCTGCAGAGCGCACCCCACAAATCACTCGTTTTCCCCCTGAATACTGTGCAGTGCAGATGTGTGTGGCCGCCTTATAAGAGGTGAGCAGGCGAAGCAGGAAGGGAACAAGGACAAACAGAAAAAGATTTCGCCCCCTCCACGAATTTCATACTTACGGAGGTGTCCTCTTCTAAGTCGCGCCATGGCCGTCTGGAGCGATCTAGAACTCCTGCACTGCAGATAGAGGTCTGGGCCCTTTGCGGCATATCAGTGGTGAACAAGGGGAGTACGCCAAGAAGAATTTATTTTAATTTTGTGAAGAGAATGAATTTCCGAAGAACCTAAGACATAAGAACTGAGGTCAGGGTAATCACATTCCTTTCTAGCCAGCTGACCAGCTATCTCGTTTCCAGGCACACCGACATGATACGGTATCCATTGGAGATACACAGAACTCCTCACATCAACGTATCTTTGTAAACCATGCAGTTACAAAATAAAATATACGAAGAATGCATACAGAAAGTGACTTGCTGATTCTTACCTTAATGACGTATTGAGAGTAGCATGTAACAAGAATCTGATTTGTCTAAAATTGTCAAAAGTTTGTCCCAGAATAAATAGAAAATCTCACTTATTTTTAAATAAACGTTTGAATACATATAGGGTTTGAGTTTTATTTTATTATTATTATATTATGGGGTATTATGCACTATGTTACTATGGGGTATTGTGTATTATTGTGTACTACATAGCAGACATATGCAGGTAGCCTGAAAAAAGATTGAGTATCGCTGGTTTATAATCTCGCAACCGGTAGGAGTAGGGCAAGTCGTTCGAAAGTGGCTTTAAACTGCAGATTCTGATACATTTTGCCCTAGAATAGCAAAATATAATCTCGCCACTTTAAAAATTCCGAATTTAATGATCAAAGATTAAAATGTACACAGAGCCAAATTTAGAGTCTAATGAAAAACAAAGGAATAAGGACATTGTTTCAATTTTATAAAGAATGTTATCGGTATAGATGGAATAACAATTACACAGTACACAAAACTTGATGCATGATTATAGCTGAACAATTAAACTAACCGTAATGTTTAATGGTAAGGATAGCTGAAAATCGAAAGTTTAATTATTTGGAAATCAGTGTTCATCTTCGAAGTGAACCACCTATATTATTTTAACGTGCTGCCATTTTCTGCAAATTCATATTTATCTTTTCCTCACAGACTTTTGCTATAACTAAATAAAATATAATCAAGTTATTTCAATAAATTAATTTCATGATACAGAAAGTGATATAAAAGATATTTCAGTATTATCCATCTTATCAAAATAATTAATTCGTTATAAATTTATTTATTTTTCTAAAAATCTAGCATAGGATAAATTGTTTAGATAGAAGTTTTAGCTTTGAAACCTTGATAAATTTTTATATTAATCAAAATAGATTTTTGGTCTGGTTTGATTAAATTAAAATGTTCGAAGACTTTACTTTAAAACCAAAATTTAAAGCGTACGGATAAATAATAAGTGACAGCACTTCATAAAATAATAAACAAGATTATTATATTAATAGCGTTATATAATTAACAAGATACAAATTTTTGCCGTTTACTTTCATTTTGCAACTAAAAAATATTTACTTCCATAATAATTTGTTAGTACGCATACAAAAAGAGAACGTGATTAATTTGCAATCTTATTTTTTTAATGAAATAATTAAAAAAGTATTCGTTCCCACGAATAAATCATACAAAATGGTAAAGCATAATTAAAACAATTTTTGTTGAACATTAAACTTGCAGCATTAATGAATAAGGAACAACATTAAAATGTGATAAAACAAGTAATGAATATTACAAAATGACACATTAACTGATTAGATATATTTTTGAAAAAAACAACAACAAAACATTTAGAGTAAATTGATATAAAGGGATTTAAAAAGCATACGAAGTTCGCTTTATTGAAATTTCTTATGAGTGATTGATGATGAAATTTGAGATGTCAAAATACATTTTAGTTTCCTTCAAAACAAAAGGAAAAAAATATACATACACGAACCTAGCAAATAGTTACAATTTGTAGTAACTCATGACATCTAAAGAATTTCAATATTGGAATATCCATCTTCAATTACGCGGGAAATTCCTACGGTCGCTCGTTAATTAACTGAGCGTGAGAAGTTTACCATACGAGGCTTAAAATGTTTCAGAATTGTTCTCTTATCTTTTTACCTACCACTGCATTATTTAATTAGCTTCATTTTCTTTGTCGATTCCTAAATGGTAGTTTTCATGATGAAAAGCAATAAAAATAACGAGGCCATTTGAAAATGGTTCTTTATATCATTCGAATTTGTATGGAATAAGGTTAGAAAAAAAATGCGAAAATAAAAATCGTATGAAAATTAAAAATGGGAACACGCTACGATTGTATGACAAACTTTATTTCAGTTAAATACCTCTAATTTTTAAACTCAAAGTTAAAGGAAAATGAATTTATTTGATTAATAAAAATATTGGGAAAAATTTCTAAGCAAATATATGTCCATCTCTGCATGGGTATACACTTTCTGTAATATAAATAAAAGAATAGAATTATTTACAAAATCACCATACAGCTGTTTTTAAAGGTGCAAAGAATGTAAGGCTTGTTCGTAAAACTCTACGCTGTAAAATATTAACATTTTATAAACTTCTAGATTTCTGCTGCGAAATCTTTTCCTAAGAAATTAAATGACAAATATACATACATGCATACATACATACATACATACATACACACACACATATATATATATATATGTACATATATTGTGACAGAGAAAGAATAATGGTTGGTTATTATAAATATAAAATAATGATGATTTTGATTTTGAATTCATTGATTAAATGATTGGTCAAGATGTGGTTAGTACATTGCATTCATTATGACTCCAAATGATAGAAGTAACTCTAGTTTAAGATGACAAATTAATTTACTGATGAACACACATAATATGATACATTAAATCTCATTAAACATTCTATATTCATCTCAAGATATCAATACTTATTACACATATTTCCACAACCTTAAATACTCATTAGCATCAAACATTAAATCTCATTAACACTCAATACTCATCTCAAGTTGTCATTAATTATTACAACATATTTCTTCAACCTTAAATACTCATTAGCATCAATACAACTTCACACTATAATCTTATTCAAGAACTAATATTTACTCGTATTCAATTCAACACATTATACCAATTAACTCGCCTTTACGAATTATCATTTATTATTCGCTAACTTCCATTATCAAATTACTTTATCATCGCGCTCTATATTATAGCTATCTATCGCAGCTCTATTAAGTTACTGATGGCTACGCTATGAGAAGCAATGACGATAATATAAAAAGAAACATAAAGGACGGTACCTCGACAGATGATTACTGGATCACTTTTATGTGCATCTGACACTCGTAATGGCGAATTTCGTTGTACTATTATCGCACAGAAACTGGGGCACTCTCTTCGTGGGGTACAGGGCTCCTTCAATCATTATAGATGCTCGATACAGGAAACTGGGGCACTCTCTTCGTATGGTACAAGGCTCCTTCAATTATTGCATACACTCTAGACCGGAAACTGGGGCGCTCTTTTCTTAGGTTATAGGGTTCCTTTAATCATTGGAGATCCTCGGTACAGGAAACTGGGGCGCTCTCGTCCTCGGGCGCTTTTACATGGGCCACGGCTTACATTACTCTCAACGAGCGTGATTCGTACGTACTCGTCAGGTTGATACACCTTCTGTCTCTAACTCCTAACTAACTCTCCCTCGGACGTGCTTCAAACATACTCGTCAAGTTGATACTACTTCTCTCTGACTCCTAACTGCTCTGATTCCTTTTTTGCCTCTTCCTCTTATTTCATATTATTTTTCTCTTATTAATGCTGGCTCCGCCTTTTCCAATTCCATTGGCTATATTATTACCATGTCATCGCAATTCGTCCGTGGCTGCTTCTTCCCAATCCCCTTTTCACCAATGCGCATCGAGGGCGGGATTTATAAAATTCTCCAGCTTCCTTTACTTTTTCCCATGCTCCGACATCACCAAGCACGGTGGTCTGTTTTTATAACCATCATAAATTTAGTCTTCCCCTTCTTCTTTTCTTCTATTCGTCCAATTCATTCTCCAGAACTTTTATCTTATACTTTTATTTATTCCTACTAGCCCAATCTTTATGTTTAGTAGTTTCGATTTATTGTTAGCTTTTCTCCCCTTCTCTTTTATTGCCCGTCATATGATTCTTTGCCCTGTTTCTTTCTTACATTTAGCAATTATTTTACTTCGTCCCGTAATTTTCAATTCTCCTGACCCTGGCCTTGACACTATTGTGATATCCCTATGACACACACACACACACATACATATATATATATATATATATATATATATATGTTTATATATATACATATATACAATTTCAACTGAAGTCTAATTTTTAATTCGGAATTTGATAAATTTAATAATTTTCTTTCCTTTTTTTTCAAGCGATTTCGTTTACTTTTGGCTTATCGATGTTGCAAGAACTAGAAACCCATGAACTGCACCAGAAAAACTTTGTCAAATTTTTAATCTAAGTCTGTCTAATAAAGTCAAACGAAGTGTATTTTAAGAGCTACAGTAAATTAACATCAGTGAACTTCTTTTAGACCATTTTGACCAATAGCTCTCTCGCTGAAAATTATCGTAAATTTCTCTGTCTCAATATTACATGCAACGTTGACATCTTTCAAATGTTTTTAAATTTTGAAGAATTATTTTCAATTATTTTATGAGACATTATAAGAATCAGTTTTGAATATTTAATACCATATCAAATATTATTGAATATGATTGGTCTGCTAGTTTCAAATGCGCTACGGTCGTCTTTGACAACTCGAGAATATCGTGATATGATCATGTTTGGCAACACTCCGGGACCTTAAGTTTATAGCCAGTTTAGCACGATTACAATCAGCTATGCCTATCGCTTGAATCGAACCTTCAGACTCTGGTAAAAAAACTATTTAGTGTCTTGGACGTTTGGTCTTCGTCCGGTTTCTTGTTTGTAGGATCTATGGAAAAAGTATATACAATATGCATGTTCGGAATGGGCTTCGAAAAATTTTTCACTGTTGACAAATATTTCAAATTATCTACGAGCCATTAAAGAAAAAATATTGTCTTATGGTTTGAATGGTATCTTGAATAATTTGGATAGAATATGCTGGTTATAAAAATTATTTTATTTATTACAAGTATTTCTAATTACTATTTTCGACCAATTTTGAAAATATACTTTTAGGTACGTTTACTAAAATATATATCTTAGAATGTTCTATATTTAATTAGAATAAGTGCAAGAACATAGTAAATAAAGAAAATTAAAAATATTGATTACAGTTTTTCGTTTCTACCGTAAAAGGAAAGAAATAGCTTGTAACTGCCTTCAAACATTAGATTAATCGGCCGGAGAAAATTTGTTCTTATTTTATGGACAACTGTAGTGATTTCTCATCATTAATTGACCATAATAGTTTATAACATTAAGTTGGCTCTCGATCGCAATTAAAACTAATATTTCTGCACTTCTAATTAGAGCTTCTACCAGAAACTAACATGAGAATTTAACAACATAAAATTGAAATTCCAATACGCAAGAAAAGGCTCTTTCATTCATCTGCTCACTATAAAGAATTCAGCAGCTATGGGTGAAATCTTTAATATTTTATGTACGTGCCGACACGTGAATCTATCTCATTTTGGGGTACAAAGAAAGGAATTCCCTTAGCAGACATTTTAAGTTCCTCCAGAAACACCACATAGAGAAATAAAAACATTATTATTTAATGTTCTTCTAAACTTAAGTAGCTGAATTTTAAAGTCCTCTTTTGTCCATGAAGTTTTCCTTTTTTCCCTACCATTTATTTAATTATTTTTAATTAATGGAACTATCAATAATAACCTTTTTTCATACTTTTCTGGTTAACAAAGAAATTTTTAAATTCTCTTTAAGTGACAGACGAGAGACAACTCGAGAAGAGAGGTGACTCAAATGACTTTTACATGATAATCTTCGAGTTATATCGATTTATCTATGTTATCGTATTATCAATGTTATTGATATTTCATTGACTCCGTCGTGTCTTCTATGTGAGTTATTAATATAGACTGTGTCGTATATGAAAGCAAATTGCGACTCTTTGATTTATCTATGTTATCGTATTATCAATTTTACTGTTATTTCATTGATTCCGTCGTGTCTTCTTTATGAGTTATTAATATATACTGTGTCGTACATTAAAGCAGATTGCGACTCTTTGATTTCTTAGTATGGTTGTTTGATTAACTGAAGTCACACTTGTCTTCTGAACTCCACACAGGTACTGGCTAAATGGGAGAAATATGTAAGTTTCACTGTGGGGCAGAGAGGGAGTTAATTATGCTTTAATGAAATATTAATGAAATAAATAAGCAAGTTAGTGAAAAATGCATTTATTCATTATCAAAAAATGCATTACAAACAGATGAAGTACAAACAGATTTATATTTTAAACCTGTTTGAATTTTATTTTGACATTTTCTATTTTTATTTTTTACACAAATTAAGCGTGATGTATAAATTCCATTCCAATTCATTGTTACATAATTTTCATTGTTTCATTAACGTCATAAATAGAACATATCATAAATTTCACAGTTTTATAATGAATATGTTATGATAAAAACAGTATTTTATGAGGAATAAATGTATATATAATGTTTGGTGTTCCTATCTTAGTTGATGCCTATAATAACTTAATTGATGACTATAATTGATTGAATATTAGGATGAAATTTTCCATTTTTTTCTACATAAATTAAGCGTGATGTACGTAATGTATTTATTCCCATTCATCTATTTTGCATGTTGCATTATTTTCATTGTTTCATTAACGTCCTAAATACAACATATTATAGATTTCATAGATTTATGATAAATTTGTTATGCTAAAAGCAGAATTACATGAGGAATAAATGGATATATAATATTTTGTGTTCCTATCTCAGATGATGCCTGTAATGACTTTAATTGATGACTATAATTGATTGAATATTAGGTTGACATTTTCTATTTTTTTACACAAATTAAGCGTGATGTATTTATTCCAACTCACCTATTATGCATGTTACACAATTTTCATCGTTTCATTAATGTCATTAATAGAACATATCATAAATTTCATAGTTTTATAATAAATTTGTTATGCCAAAAACATAATTATATGAGGAATAAATGTATAGATAATATTTGGTGTTCCTATCTCAGATGATGCCTGTAATGACTTTAATTGATGACTATAATTGATACACAGAATAAAAATTATTCTGTGTATCAATACCTTGCAGAAATTGAAAAACATATATCGTTGTATTTAACTACAAAATAGAAATGTTGATTTTTTTTATTGCAGTGTGAGTGAATATTACATCAATATCTGACATTTTAAAATGTTTTCTAAGATTTAATTTTAATATCCCAACGTTCATCTACTTTCGGGAACCTACTTTCGGGGTTTATTCTCCTTCATTTCAGATATTATTGCAAAGAGGAATAAAATAATTTTGATCTCGCTTAAGAATTATTGCACATTTTTATGTTTTATATATTTTATTCGTCTTTGATGTCATTTCAGTTTAAATGAGACTGTTAAGTAGTTTTAATGCTTGTTATGAAAAATAATTCCGACTAATGCGTTACGCTCTCGCTCTCAAATGAATAATCCTATCCTTTAAATAGTTACAAGAAACGAATGTGCTAATTTTTTTATCTTGCTCTCATTTCTATTAGCGAAGTGCTATAAGACTCAGAAGATATGCTTCATTACATCTTTCTGGAATCGATAATCTTAATATTAGCAAAATTATGTTTAAAGTAATTAAAGCTCCATTATCAATTATACTAACATTATTCATAATACAGGATCATTATGTAAAATCATTATGAAAGATAGCCGAACATCGTATACTTCACTTACTTTTTTGTTTCGTAATTGCGTTTTGTCTTGAATTATTTTTTTAAATGGTTTCTGTCAAAAATAAGAAAATCACGGTTATCATTAATTTTTCTTTGTCGAAGTATAATGGAAAATTTTGGCATTATGTAGTTAATATAAATAGTTGTAGAACTGAAGTAAAATTATTCTCGGGTTTTTAAAAGCTTCAGATTTTATAACTCTATCATACAATTTTTATTGATGATTAAATGAAGGCCGTATTTAAATAGTGGTCCAACTCCACATTGTAAAAGAAATGGAATTAGCCTCACTTTCATGTTTATAGAAGTCATTTCTCTCTTATTTTAAACCCGATACACCTCCAGCTTATTTCTGCTGCCCACAGAGGGCATTACAAATCAGAATTCAGCCGTCCTCTCTCAGCTCTCATTAGACTTTAAGACTTTGTATCTCAAAATGAACAAAAGTGGAGTTGGTCCACTATTCAAATAAGACCTTAAAATTTTATATCGTTATCGCATTATGATGCTATATCACAATCTTAAGATAGGAATTCTCAACTTACAGGTTCGCGATCCCCCAAAAGGGTGTTTTCTTGGGGGTTGCCCGGTTTTCTTCAATAAAATTAACTTTTAGCGTATTTCTCCGAAAATTTTTTTTTCATTAGTTATTTACCATGGAACTGTAAGGTGGTGATGCCATTTAAAGGAAAAAGAAGTCTTATTCAAAGCGAAAGCTCAGTTCGATAGAAGTCTACTGCCTTTATTTGGCGGTAAATGCAAATCGCAGTTACTTACTACTACGTACAGTACACAAATTCTAAATTTCGGTTTCTTTTTCATCAGTTTGTGATTCATTTTTGGCATAACTATTGTAGTTTACTCAAAGGAATAAAGCAATTTATTTATGTAAGGAATTTTCTAATGCTATTGTTGTACATTTTTGAATCTATATGTTCTAAAACCAAATATATGCCCGTACAGAAAACACCATCTGGTGATCATTTGATCAATCATTTGAAAATTGTCCCTCATTAATTTGAAACTGTTCCTGGTTTTAGTTACCTTGGATATTTTATTGATGCATAAAACGATATCATTTCTGAAGTTCAAAATCGTATCTCATTGGTCAAGAAAAACCTTCTTTGGACTTCACTTCTTATAGAAGTCTCAGTTTCTCTCCAGAAAAATAAATATTTTTATCTATAAAACTACCATTAGGCCGGTCTAATGCATGGTTCGGAAACTTTGCCTCTAACAAAAAATGGAGAGTACAGAATTGCAGTCTTCGAGAGTAGGGTTCTCAGAAGCATCCTTGGCGTTAAAGAAAATGGTCTATGGTGGAGACGCTTTAATTCAGAAATCTATAAATTTTTTAAAGAGCCCAATACTATTAAAATTTTTAAAATTAAAAGAATGAACTGGGCCTCTCATATTACTAGAGTGGGTGAAAAAAATCCAGTAAAGAAGATTTTTGTTGCAAGGTCCTTTACTAGTAGGAAAAGAGGAAGGACAAAATTAAGATGGCTCGACTCTGTTGAATTAGATTTTAGAGTGTTTCGAGTGGGGAACTGGCAGACCAGGTCTAGAAATGTCCTGGAGGAATCTTCAACTGAACCCACCCTGGGCTGTCGTGCCAAATGTGATGATGATGGTGAATCTACATGATAGTTGCATTATTTTTCTCGAGTTTTGTGTTCTGTTCTTACTTTTACACACGTTTGGCTCAGGGATGAAAGTTTCTAAATGTCTTCCCTTTCTTACAAATTTCTTGGGAAATTAAATATTTAGTTGGAATTAAATTATGGAAAATGCATTTTAGTTTATTTTCCTTATGTCTTAAAAGGCCTCTTTAATAAAAATATGTAGAGAGGGGTGCAGGATGTTGGGAAACCACTGAACGGGGTTGCTAGTCGAAAAAGTTTGGAAAACACTGGTTTAAGATAAGTAATAATTAACACACTATAAATAGAAATGTGTAAAACATTTAACCTTCAAGTGAAGCTACAGGAAAGTTAAGCTCTCAAATGAATAAAACACATTCGCATTGAAAAACAAACACCAAAAAATGCGTTTAGAATCCTTTTAAATAGATAACACTCAGTCAGCCAATGCAGTGAAAATCCACGCGTGGCTAATCAGGAGTATTGCTATATACATGTATGCTGGAGGTGATTTTTTTTGTTGTATTTATACGTTGGGAGCTTGCGTTTCTATTTTTGTATGTAAATAAATACATACGTCAACAAATATGCAACCATATACATTTAAATCGATCCAGACTTAAAATTTAATGGAAGGAATTGATTTTGAAGTCACGTAGTATATTTCTGTCCGTTAGTTTATAGAAAATGTTATATATTTACAAACTGAAGGAATTTTAAGAGACTGTATTTTAAAAAAATATAACTGCAACTACGTTTTAATAGCCCTCTATATAAGGATATATCTAGCGACTTTAAAAGTCGTATATTAAAATGAATATATTACTTTTGCTTCATTCAGAAATTGCCATATATGAAAAAATTTACGTATATTTTTTAATGTATATATGGTCTACCATAAAAATTAGTAATATAATTGGAATATATTACAATAAATCCTTATTTTTTTGGAATGCTATAGAAATGGCATAAATATGCTGATAATTCAGAATTCTTATTATCTGTGGGAAGCCTCTTGCTTGTAGATGGTTTATTTCGAAATACCACTTGATTCTACTTTTTATACAACGTTAGTGAAAACACTGAGCTAGATATATTTCTGAGGTATTTAATATTTTATTTATCTAAGGCTGAAACAGACGTAATCAATCCTTATGTCGGACACTTATTACATTGAATTTTACAAAATTTGGCTGATAATAAGGATTTAAAAATATTCTCTCTGTTAGTAATTAAATTTCAGTGATACGAGAGGCTTTTAGTTAGTAAATAACATAAATTTCTTTAGAAGTAGCAAAATGAACGTTTAAAGTATTAACGATAGTGAATTTCTCTTTGAATTAGTTATTTTTTAGGACGTAACTCTATCGACGACTTAAACATATTTCATTTAAACAGCTTAGATCTTAAAAGCAAAACAAAACTGATATATCAGTAATAGGTAAGTATTATAGAGTAAATTATAAAAAAAGGGGAAAAATTAGGGTCACTCTCCCTCATATGTTAGACTTTCATATTTGCACAGCATGTTTGTATCATTTATCTAACTGTACATTGAACTAAAATAATTATTCTGGAAGGCACAGACATGTTCTTGAATTTTTAATGAACATTGTAAGTTATAATACCATTTAAAGTATTAACGATAGTGAATTTCTCTTTGAACTAGTTTTCTTTTAGAACGTAACTTCATCGACGACTATATCTCTTAAACATATTTGATTTAAACAGCTTAGATCTTAAAAACAAAATAAAACTGATATATCAGTAATAGGCTAGTAGGGGGAAAATAACCCGGATTCGGAAATAATTGAAACAAAGGTGGAAACTTTTTTAATCACTTCATTTTAGGTCAAATATGAATATCCTGAGATTTCTCCCTCCGCCGAGGCGAGCGCTGGTGGTTAGGTAAAAAATTGAGTGAAAATGAGGTATTTTTTCAGCTTTTCAAAATAAATTAAAACCGGTTCATCCAATCAAAGAAACTGTAATATAAAATTTTTAGAGTATTAAATTCTGTGTAAAATAAGTACCAATACATAAAAATTACTTTTGTTATAAGAGTACTAGCTTCTCTCGAAGTTGCCGTCATTTTTTCATCTTTCGCTAGTAAGTGCGATTTTCGGTATAATTGTGTTTTTCAGGGGAGAGTACCTGTTTGAAGAGAAAATAGCTCTAACTAAATGTTGTGGAGCATTTAATTCTGCGTTCAATGAGTATTTTTCAGAACGCCGGATGGTAAAAAAGCAATTTTCTACAAATTTCTTGTACTCTGAAGGAGTCAGCTTATTCTGTAAGACAAGCATGTCCTGCAAGTACAGTGTTGCAGACTTTGCGTACAAAAAATGGCCACTCGCATGGAAGTAAGGCAGCATTATTTTCACACAAAGTAGATGAAGCTTTCAGTTTCCATATATCTCTGCTTGGATGAATTGCTTTATCAACGTTACCACTCGAAAATATTGGCCCCATAGTTTTGCGGTAGGTCCATTATTTTCCAGCTCTCCAAATTTTTGAATAACCTTCTGCAGAAAACTTCGTACAGCAGTATTTGATTCAAAAAGAGAACAGTCTACGTCACTGATGGCATCTCGCTCTTCATCTGAAATCTCAATCTTCGAAGGAACGATCTTTGCAATTGCCAAGTGACACATCATGTGAGCCCTGAATTTAGGATATACTGCAATGATTCTGGAATATTGTGCTCAGCATTCGCAATTTGCATTTGTGCTCAGCATTTTGTTGATCAGGGTACTTATCAATGTCATACACCTTGGATCTTATGTATTCCCTTATTATATCTGCAGCAGTTTTAACAATGCTCTTCTTGTTCATTTTTTCGAGATCCATACCAACTTGCGCTCAAAATTTTGTAACTAGTGTTCCGAAAACATATAATGGGTTGTCTGTTGTATCCTGCTGTAATAATGATGTCATCGCTATATTTTTCCATCAGTCTTTTCTTGAGAGCTTTTCCAAGCGGAATAGGTCCTATGAAATCTTTTAAAAAATTCACGCACGGAAAACTGCCATTCATCTTGATTTCGATCCAACTGCTTACAAATAAGTTAAAATGCAGCTGTCAAATTTTCCTCCCCAGGTCTTCCTGATGTGTCATATTCTGCAGCATTGGCAGGAACCTTCTCAAACAAGAATTGTGATACCTACCGTCACTAGCAATCAAGTCGCTGACATGGCGGACGCAAAGACTCGATCTTACCCCCATCTGTATCCTCTTCCCACAGCTTTTTCAAGGATATTTTTCTTGAATTCTGTGATTGTAACAAGACTTACTCGGTCACGTTTTGCTTTTGATTTTCATATTTCTTTTTTCTGAAAATCTTCTGAGGCATCTCAGCACACAAAAAAAACAGTCCTTTTGGAAATTGAATGTTGGTACGTTAGATCGTCGAGCACCAGCACCACTAATACTTGCTTTTGTGGGGCAGCAATGGATGTTTCTCTTGTGTAAAATTTTGGCACTTAACAGGAATTTTGACAGTCGTACAGTTTTTTAAAAGATTATGCTTACCATCACCTCTCTTTTTGCTGTATTCTATCAATGTTTTAACCCCTCATTCTTTCACAACTATTGTCTCACCTTCTTCCAATCTTTCTGCACAAACTGGAAAAAAGTCCGACATTGTTGGTACATATTAGAACACTTTGTGAGACAAGTAAAGTAGCGAAATGAAATAATAACGCAAGCAATATAAAAAATACGGAACAACATCGGACACAAACCGTACTAAATCTCAACTTGGCAGTTACTGGAAGACGATCCGGTGAGGTGACTGGTCACCTTGAACCTAGCAGATGTCCTTTGGCCTAACCACAAGCGCTCGCCTCGGTGAAGGGGGGAAACTCAGGATATTTATATTTGACATAAAATACTGTAATTAAAAAATTTCCACTTTTGTTTGAATTATTTTCGAATCCGAGATTTCCCCTTGCCCTGCTTATTTCCCCCGAAAAACATAAGTATAGTGAAAATTGCACTTACTAGCAAAAGTTGATAAAATAAAGGCAACTTCGAGAGAAGCTAGTAACTTTATAACCGAAGTAATTTTTATGTATTGGTACTCATTTTACGCAGCATTTAATGCTCTAAAAATTTTATACTACGATTTCTTTGATTGGATGAACCGGTTTTAATTTATTTTGAAAAACCTGAAAAAATACCTCTTTTTCACTCAATTTTTTTACGTAACCACCAGCGCTCGCCTCGTCGGAGGGGGGCAAACTCAGGATATTCATTTTTGACCTAAAATAAAGTGATTAAAAAAGTTTCCACTTTTGTTTGAATTATTTCCGAATTCAACTCCCTGCCTACTGGCCTATAATGGGTATTATAGAGTAAATTATATAAAGGGGGAAAAATTAAGGTCACTCTCCCTCATATATTAGACCTTCATATTTAAACAGCAGGCATGTATCATTTATCTAACTGTACATTGAACTAAAATAATTATTCTGGAAAGCACAGATATGTTATTGAATTTTTAATGAACATTGTCAGTTATAATATTTTTCATATTTATCATTGTATACTGCGATGTGAAGTATCGGTTGATTAACTTTGACATATACGTCCGTAATAACAAGATTATACGATTGGACTGGTTAAAAAACGCGTTTATGCATAAAGATACAACAAACTGAACATTTTTATAAAAAAAAAAATTTCTGGTGAATATATTCGGTAAAATAATTTAAAGAGCTAGAGCTTTATACATTTTGAGTTACATTTTAGTTATTTATACTTGAAAAGAAGGATAGAGCAATTTCGTATGGATTAATTGAAAAATTTAATAATGGGAAGTATTCATTCATCTCCTTTGAAGCATAACGGTGACATTAATAAAGTCTGGCCTGAAATTATTTTTTGTGGTAGTTGTAGAGTGTTTTTAGAAAGATGCAAGGAATCATATTTGAAAATTGAAAGTTTCTTTATTTTTTTAATCTGCTTTCGTATAAATTAAACTTGAAATAAAAACCTCATTGCTTATTAGAAAATCTAAAGTAAGGGAACGGCTTTAGCACCCCCAAGGGGGGGGAATGGGCTTTAGCCCGTCCCCCCCCCCCCCCCCAGCGATTTTTATGTCGATACCTGAGCAATATTAATAAACATGATTTTATATAAATTTTTACAATGGAATTATTCAAATAAAGCCGATATTTCTCTTAGGCAATACGTCTTCTATTTCCCAAAATCTAACTAATCATAAAAGAATACCCTTTATAAAATTAAGTAGTGAAACACATTTGAAAATAAACAACATATCTTTTATGTTAATAAAATTCGATACAGGTATTAGGAATGAAAGAAATTCGTTACGTAGTACTAAACACAGAAGGCTGATATCTAAAAATTAGGCTTCTAATCACTTCGCCAATTTTAAAGACAAGCAGAGGGTTACCAAAAAAAATCAAAGAACATGAAAACTTGAAAACTTAGCATGTACCGAGCTTTCCACTTCCATTCTGTGTAACTGTTTAATCACATAGTTTGTAAGAACATTGGAATTTAAACTAAAAGACTTCTTTTATAGAAGTGCCAGCCGTTGCAACAAGGATTTAACAAGAGGAAAGCATTAAGATGATTGGGATTTCGAAGCAAAAATATCTTAGAATAATTTGATGGGATGTCTAGAAACTTTAATTAAACAGAACGTAATGTTTAACAATGCCCTATTAAAACAGAGAGAATAGTGCATTGCTTGTGATTACAGTGAAAGAAAATAACTGTCTATTACAGAGAAATAAAAATTAATCGACATTAACGCCTTTGTTAAACTTGAATCTCACGATATAAGCATTATTATTTAAGATGCAGTTTCCCATAAACAGATACATAAATATATGCTTACATATACACACATATATATAAATATATGTATATATATATATATATATATATGTATATATATATATATATACTATATATATATACATATATATATATATATATATATATATATATATATATATATATATATATATATATATATATATATATATATATATATATATATATATATAAACAGAAATTGCAGAGATCGTAAAATAAAGTAGATCGAACATCCGTCAAATCCTCCTCGACGTCATCACACAGTTGTATTAAGACATCTTTCAAAGCTGCAATTGGTATATTCGTAAATAGGTTTTCAAAATCATAGGTGTGTATTGAGTTAATATTTTGAAAGTCATTATCCAGACTCTCCACAAGTTCTATACTATTGTAAATTATCCAAAAACTGTTTTTGTACTTATATTTTAACACATTTAGAATCTTTTTTAGGTATTTTTCAAACCTAAGATTGAAATTATTGCCAATACGTTTTACATTGCTACATATAAAACGAAATGTTACAGGGTTTTTTATGAAATTTTGGAGTACAAAACAGGAATGCCGCTTTTTCTTGCGGAGGCACCAAATGTTTTAAATAATACGTAAATATCCTGATTATATAATCTATACGTATCGCCACTATTTAGCTCCCCTTTAATTGTATTTATAAAAAAATCCTTTGAAAGGAATTTTTTATAAATACAATTAAAGCGGAGCTAAATAGTGGCGATACGTATAGATTATATAGCCAGGATATTAATGTATTATTTAAAAAATTTGGTGCCTTCGCAAGAAAAAGCGGCATTCCTGTTTCTGAAAGAAGTCTTCCCTATTTGTTTTGTATTCCAAAATTTCATAAAAACTCTGTAAAATTTCGTTTTATATGTAGCAATGTAAAAAGTATTGGCAGTAATTTCAATCTTAGGTTTGAAAAATACCTAAAAAAGTTTCTAAATGTGTTAAAATATAAGTACAAAAACAGTTTTTGGATAATTTACAATAGTATAGAACTTGTGGAGAGTCTGGATAACGACTTTCAAAATATTAACTCAATACACACCTATGATTTTGAAAACCTATTTACGAATATACCAATTGCAGCTTTGAAAGATGTCTTAATACAACTGTATGATACCATCGAGGAGGATTTGACGGATATTTGATCTACTTTATTTTACGATCTCTGCAATTTCTGTTTATTTAATAACTTTGTTAAGGTCGGAAAGGATATTTTTTTGCAAACAAATGGAATAGGTATCGGAACTAGTTATTCTAGTACTGCAGCCAACCTATTTTTATTTTATTATGAGCATGCATACAATATGTCGGATTCTGTTATTTTGGATTTAAAGATTTTTCGTTATATTGATGATCTTATTATTTTTAATACGCCAGGCAATTTCAAATTAGAAAATATATATCCAGACTGCCTTACTTTAAAAAACACAAACGACGGCTCTTTAAGCGTGGACTTCCTGGATATTACGTTCGAAATAAAAGATAGTTTATTATACATGTCAGTATACGATAAAAGAATAATGTTCCCTTTTAAAGTAATATCATTAACACACTGGTCATCAAACATTGCGAAGAAAATTTTTATCAACATTATCTTATCCCAGATACTAAGATTTTGCAGAATATGTAATTCTAGAGAAGCTATTAGTAAGCAATTTTTTATTTTCAAGGCGAAACAATATTATGATAATAGTATACCGTTGGACCTTTTGGAGTGCTATATTAGGTCGGCTGCTAATAATTTGAATAATTCCACCACACACGTAAAGAATATGAATGGCCTGGGTTAAGCCATTGGACGCCTGGGACAGGATGACTGCTGACGTATGTGATGGAACGACCGCACATGTACTGGCTTACGCATATAAGGTATAGACGGATATGTTCATCGTTTTGTTGCACCTACCTACGACCGTCGTGTCATAACAAATTCATTTAGTTTTTTGTCATTTGATTTAGCTATATTAATTATAAACGTTTTTCTGAATATGACACCATGGTGAAACCACTTGTGTTTGATTATGTTTCTTTGCTTTACCCACGGCTGATGAGCTAAGCAAACACAAATGATTTTCTTGATATCTTTTTGACTTTTTTCAGTCTAATTGCTTAACATTTTGCCTTTTGGGTGTTGATTAAACTATACTTCTATCTTTGGGTGCTAATGCACCTGTGTTTTTGTTCTTTTTGTGTTAGCTGCTAGACTGCGTCATGCATATGGCTGTAGTATTTGCAAACTTCAGATATATATATATATATGGAAATTTCTAAAAATTGCTAGCAGTATGTTTCCTTTATAATAGAGTACTATTTGATTGGTAACATTTCTAAAATTAATCTTATGTTAATGAAAAGTATTTCAGATTCTCAACATTTTTGACGATGGTATAAAATAGAGGAATTCTTAGTTTGAGAATTATTTTAGCCAAATAATTTGGAAATTATGTGGAAAGCTGTGCGAATAACGAGCAAAATAATTAGATATTTGTGACATTCTTTACTAGTTCATGCAGATTATGGCTTACATGTAGTTGAGACATATCCTGGAGAAAAACTAGTTTTCATTTATGAGTTTTCTTGAGGAATTAAAAAAAATCTTTATTGGTCTTGCATCAAAAATATGTTTTAAAACTGACAATGAAACAAAATACCAATGTTGTAATGAATTCATCCGCATTAACGTCTTACGATATAAACATTATTTTTAAGATGTAGTTTCCCGTATGTTCATATATTCCTACATAGTACATAGATACACAAATATACAATTCTATGTAAAAACCCATGTGTTTGTGTGTAGAAATGTATTAGTATTTAACAAGTATAATTTTTTGTCTCCCATGTCATACTTAATGAAAATTCGTGACATTTCTAAGCATAAATAGGAAGCGTAAGTTGTACTAAAAGATTTAATCAACCAACGTAGATTGAAATATAATTTGTCACTTCAAACATTTATAGTACCTACAAAAGCCAAAACGAAAACATTAATGGAATTCCTCCACTATTTTTTATCTGGACCTGTCACGGGCAGTGCTAACAATTTTTACTCGAAGAAAGGGGAAAGAAATTTCTGCGGGTTTCTTTTTTGGGGTTTTAACGGAGATAACTGCGGGGTATACTGAGGAAAAAAAATAAATAGAGCGAAGTCTGGTGAGACATAATAAAGTGTCGATCTTGGGCTGATTGTCTGGTACCTTTCCCTCAACTGCTGGGTCAAATTAAAATGTCAATAATTACCTTCCGGAACAGAAAAAAATGTGCAGTTGTGTCATTATCGTTATTACTGTAAAATTCATGGCAAAATAAAATTTTTGCAACGTTTAATAATAATTGATGATAATCATAAATAAATGTTAACATGTAGCAACGTAATTCGGAATGATCACTTTCGTAATGCTAACTGTTACGGTGGTTTCATAAAGGGGATCCTTTTTAATAAAGAGAAATATTAAGGAAGCACCTCCTATTTCTACTGCCAAAAGAGAGCATTACAAATCAGACTTCAGCAGTCATTTCTGAGCACTCATTAGATTTAAGGCTCTGTATTTCAAAATGGACAAGAATGGAGCTGGACCACTATTCAAACAAGGCCATCAAATGTAACACATAAAAGAAACGAGACAATTTCTTGGAGAAAGAACTTGGAGGTAGTAGATGAAAAATGAAAAGTTTTGCGGGTATCTGAAATTTTATCCGTTAACTGATCCATGATTCTTTCAAGATACAAACTTTTTACAGAGTAAATACCCTTCTCAAACAGAAAACAGAAGACACAATTTAGCCGCTTTACTTAAAGAAATGGTCAACTTAATATATACGTTTCCTTAAGTATATATATATGTACATTTATATTTATATAGTGGGTATAAAGTATTAAAAGTACAGAAAATATATTTCCTTATTTACCCCTTAAATTTCTCATTGGATAATAAGAAAAATGGTAGACAGATAACCTTTTGCTTCGTCCTCCGCATCCCGAGAATTCTTTTAAATTACTCCATATATCTAATTAAAAAATACAGATAATAGAATAGTAGGGCTGGATAAAAAATTAAATTTTATTCACATTTTCTGAAGTGCTAACTGTATTATTAAACTAAAAGATTAGCTTTCAAGATGAAGCTACTAGTAAAACAAAATGAACAGGCCATATTGGATTGTCCCTAATTTACCTGGGATAATCAGTGAACTCTTAAGAAGAACAGACTAGCCCTAGTCTGTTTATTTTTTGAAAACGACAATGCCTAACGCTGGTTATTACTAGAATCAAACAATGTCCTAGTCTACCAATTTTTAAAAATTAGTCTCTCAGGAAACATACTCTTATGTTTATAAGAATACTTCGAGCTGATTAAATACTGTTTATTTTGTTTTCCACTTTTTCTTCTATTCTTTTTGGAATTGCAATTTCTTGCGCTGTTAAATGCCTATGTTTAAAAGAAAAAATTGTTTCACATATATGAAGTAATTTTACTTTATATATATATATATATATATATATATATATATATATATATATATATATATATATATATATATATATATATATATGTATGTATGTATATGTATATACTTTTGACTACTTAATATTCTATTATAGTATTTAAGAAGTAAATGATAAAAAAACGACAAAATAAGTTATTTTTCCTAAGAATATAATCGATTGTGCTGATTCCGCGACATAAGATATTGATACGGCAAATCTTTCTTATTAAATGATTATTGTGTGGTCTTTCAATTACATGGATAATTAAATTCCACGTATAGGAATACTTTTGTCTGTTGTTGAGCATCTAACAGATTAATATAAGAATTCTCGACTATATGAGAACTGAGTAATAGTTGTAATACGAATAATGTTCGTTTCCATGCTTATGATGTAAAATGATTAGTTATCCCAATTTCTATCGTTTTTATTACCTTTTGTTCTTTACCTTTATAGACTTTATTATTGAAATTATTCAGGCACTACAGTATTTTGGGAAAGTATTATTATCATAGCAGCTAATAAATATATTTTTAATATATGACAGTGGAATCGCGTTGAGGTATTTAATCAACCATTATCAACAGGTATCGATAGGAATGTTTGGCTGATCGACTAACAGAGTTGCGATTTAAGGTCACTGATGGTTCGATTTTACAAATCACCTCCCTTATGTTTTCTATTGGATTGAGACTCTGATCAGGTCAGTCTATCCATTTCACCTTTACCCATTACCAGTTCATCAATCCTGCACTTCGGTAGCAACGCGAAGTGGAGTTTGGAAGACCTAGTGATCATTTCCATTTTAGTGCTACTCTGTTGGTTCGACGAAAATGTTCAGGGCATTAAAATATACTTCAGTTTTTGGTGTTTGGTAGAGTGACCACAGGATCTGTTTCCTTTTTACAGAAAAATAAATAAATAAATAAACTCTAGACCATGATCAAGCCTAAGGAAAATTTCATTACTGAGGGAACACCGCTGAGTGACTAAAACCATTTACTAGATTGCCATCAAACTCAGACACATCCAATGAATGGAAAATTAAAAATAGTGATCCATCATTTCTCACAACTCTTAGTCGTTTACAGTCCAGGGAAGCTAAGTAGATCTATCAGTTCTAATAGTGCTTTGGATTCACGGTAATTTTCTATGGCTTGTGTGCAGCTGCAGTCCCTAAAATACGACAATGTATAGCAACTCTTAGCTATGGTACTATTAAGAGGGATACTGCACGCATTTTCTGCTCTAGAAATGCTAAAAAATAAGTTTATTCTACAGCTGGTAAATGATATCATATCCGCTCCAGGAAAAAAGAGTCAAAATCAAAAATGTGCAGTAAGGATTAAATATGCAGTAAACATAAGCAGCAAAATATTGCCATTTCTGTGTGAAATGGGAGACATTTCAATTTTAACCTACGTATTTGCTTAGAACAGGTCACATTTTCCAATTAAAATGTGTGTTTCCTTACATTAATCTCTATCTATCCTATATGACTAAATTTGTCGACCGGATCTTTTTGACGACCGCGTGTATTGCAAATGTTCTGGCTTCTCCTTACACATTTCATATGCAAATGAAAAAATCGTAAAGACTCATCGAAATATGAAAGAACTTTAATCAAAGTACGACGTCAATAAAAATGAACGGAGGAACCTGCTAACGGGAACATGAAAAAATTGTAAAGACTCATTGAAATATGAAAGAACTTTAAGGGGTCATACGACTGTTAAACCGTCAAAAAAAATCAATTTTTTGAAAAAAAATGCACATGAAAGTTTAACCTTTTCTGAGTATTTTAAGACAATCCGCTTGAAAAAATTCTCATAATTACGGAAGTTATGAATAAAGACGTATCAGATGTTTACTGTAAACAGATTTAAAGGTCAATACTTCAAATGGATTTATCTCAAAATGTGTTTTTTTCATATAACGCACTTGTTATCTCTAGAACTATTTCATATTTTTGCATGAAATTTTCCCAGATGGTACATATTATCATTTGCTTGAAACTGAACCTAAATTTGTTTACAGATCTCTAGAGAATGCATTTTTCATTCAAAGATAAAATTTTATTTATTAAGAAAAAAATGCACTATTTTCAGTTTCATAGTAAAAATAGAAATATACCTTAAATATATACAAATTTAGGTTCAAATTAAACTTTAGTTTCTTCAGTATATGTTACAAGCAAAAATTTTGTCCTAAACTCAATTTTTTTGGAGTATTTATGTGCGTTAGCTTTGATATCACTTTTATCCAAAGCAAACTGCTTATTATTTATGAGTATCTAACACAAATTATTTTTAACTATCATACAAGAAACAGGTATATATTCATAAATAAAACATTGTTCTATTAACACAAAGAAATTAATTATGATTTTAAATCTTATACTTTTCAAGATATAGAATGTCGAAAGTGACACAATTTTTATACTTTTTCGACTTCTAACAGTCGTATGACCCCTAGCAATGTATGACGTAAATAGGAATGAGCTGAGGAACCTGTTGACGGAAACATGAGAGAATTGCAAAGACTCATTGAAATATGAAAGAACTTTAATCAAAGTATGACGTCAATGAAAATGAGCTAATTAACGTGCTTAACGGGAGCAAATAATGCAATGCAGCTCCTCGTACAAGACAATTGTTTCATAAATATTAGTAAAGATAAAGGACAATTTTGCTAATTCTCTTTTAGTTGAAAGAAAGGTTTGTATCCCACGTCTACGCTAGAATCATGCAAAAGGTTCACCTACTCTATCCTTTTTCTTTTGCTTAAACCTAGTCTACGAAGAAGCGTTCCAAATTTTCTGCTTTAAAGATTGATATATACCAAAACTTAGCATTATAAATAAATGGTTTCCAATGTAGGAGAACAAATCCCGTTACCTCAAATTATAAATACGCTTCTATTAAGAACATTTTTTTCGGCCAATCTTTGATAGTCTTAATTCGTTTTTGAAATACCCGTACAAAAGAGATTTTGCATGAAATATTGTTTCGAACTTAAATCCTTAGCATGCGAGATGTTTATTTTGTGAGTTGTATTTACTAAAGAACTCCTTTTGTATCCAAGTGTTTTGTGCGTTAACCTTCTTTGAAGCATGCACGTTAACCGAGCAATCTTGTTTTGAATGACTTAATGTTTCAGCTCATCAAAATCTGTAATCCTTTTACTGCTTTCATGCGACATTCTTAAGTATTCAGGTAATCTCTCTCACTCGCGTAATGGTTTTACCTACTGGTTCTATATGCTGTTGCATTTCTACTTCGCAAGACAATACTTCGGTCGAGACAATGCTTTGCAGGAGAGAGGAAATAGGATTCGGGAAATAAGAAAGGATGATTTTGGTGGAGATGTACGGGTGATTTTCTCAGAAATGCTTTAGACTGAAAACAGGATTATAAAAGTTGCTCCTTAAAACTTGAAATGCGGATGTCAGAAATGGTAGCGTATATTGGACATTTTATCAATTGAATTAAAGGAGAAAATATATGAAGTACGGTTCAAAACGTGGGGGTAAAAGTCGTAGCCAAAGTAATAGCTGAGAGTATTTTAAATTGTAAATAAACACTCAGCGGTGATGATAAAAGGTTTTAAGATTTAATGGCGAAATGTTGGGGAAAATTTATAAACAGGTAGCGTTTTCTCTTATTGCTTCATTACTCTTGCTTAATCCAAATCTACGAATCATTGCCTCATACATTGTAAATTAGAAAAAAAATTAGACTTACCATCTGCTAAATGAAGGACGTAGTCAAAGAATATTAATTCCTATTTATTTACGAAAAATAGAATTTGCACCAAAATAACTGTTTTGAGGATTTAAACTTTAAATTTAGATCAGGGTTCAAGAATTTGGAGAGTTAATTACGGAAAGTTAAAAAAAATAATTTGCCTTTGTAAAGTTAGAATATATTCTCCATTTTTTTAAATTGTAACCCTATTTTGTAAATCAATGTCATGCACATCCCGATATTAAATGTAATTTTATATTAATGTTATCTAAATGAAAGAGGTTAGGGTCTGACGATCTCAAATGAAGATAAAACTAATGTAGTCTTAAAAAATTTTCTTATGATGCCTATCAAAATTTAGCTGTTAAAGGTAAATAATTTTAAAACTATTAGGAGAAAAAGATACATTAAATCTGATGAAAAATCATACGTGTAGAAAAGGTCTTGACACTGTATCTTCCTCTTACAGTGTAAACATATTTAATTTATGCAATGTAACTAGTTGCTCTCTATTTGGCTAAAAAGGCTATAACAATGTAACTGCTGTAAAGTTATTTGGATGTAATCTTTGACACTGAAGGTATAAGGTTCATGATTTCATAACGTAGTAATATGAAAATAATTCACAGTTGTATGGGCTCATATAATTCTATGAAATTAGAACTCATTTAATAAATAATCCCATAATACATTGCTCTCTCCCTCTCTCTCTATATATCATCCTCACCAAAATCATCCTTTCTTATTTCCCGAATCCTATTTCCTCTCTCCTGCAAAGCATTGTCTCGACCGAAGTATAGTCTTGCGAAGTAGAAATGCAATATATCCCATAATACATTGCTATATATGTATATATATATATATAGATAGATATGTGTGTGTGTATATATATATATATATATATATATATATATGTGTGTGTGTGTGTGTGTATATATATATATATATATATATATATATATATATATATATATATATATATATATATATATATATATATATATATATATATATATATATATATATATATATATATTATATATATATATATATATGTATATGTATATATGTATATATATGTATATGTATATATACAGAGGCTGTTCACACATTTTTTAGACGATGTATATTGTATTCACAAAACTAAATTACATAAAATTCTTGTGTTTTAAATGTTCTATTTGACATCCCTTATTATGAAATATCTTTCGACACCGCAATTTCCAGGATAATAATGCCTTTTGAAGTGTTAGAAGAGGTATTCTATCCCTTTCCTCCTGAACAGCTTTCCAGACTCCTGAAAGGGTTTTGGGACGACGTTTGGATAATGCAGATTTTAAAAGTCCGAAAGCCCAAAAATCCATAGGTGATACATCGGGATATTTAGTAGGGATATCAGTGAAGGGTATGACCTTGATACCAGTTTTTTGTTCCATTTCTTTTAGGAAATTTACAGTGGATTTTGATGTGTGACTGCTAGCTTTGTCCTGATGTAGTCTCACAGATTGATGGCACTGTGGGTAAAGCGATGGTATTTCATTCAGAAAAATTGGCGATAAAATATGTTC
The DNA here is from genome assembly GCA_907164885.2 of Dolomedes plantarius. Lineage (NCBI taxonomy): Eukaryota > Metazoa > Arthropoda > Arachnida > Araneae > Dolomedidae > Dolomedes > Dolomedes plantarius. The sequence goes on along the minus strand of OU015491.1, from coordinate 138,682,976 downwards.
CTGACAGTATTTGGAGTTAATCTTGACATTTTTTCCACTCTCTTTATTTTTAACTTGCCATTATAAGAAAAACCAGCAACAATCATGAATCCCTTAGAAAAACTTTCTTTCGATTCTTTGAACCATGTACTTAAATGTTTTTCTCCCCTTTAATGATAATAAATGGCTCTTTTTTTTGTTGCAATCATTTAAATACACCCATGATTCATCTATTGTGACAATTGTTTTCCATTTTTCTTTGGATAAGTGTTTCTCATATTGAATTCTGCAGCGTGTCCTGCGTTCAGCGATATGATTTGGAAGAAGACGATGCACACTGCGTTTTTTCGCTTTCTTAAGATTTAAGTCAACGTTTATCAATTTGTTTACAGTGGACACCGAGCATTTTAATGATTTTGCAACTGTCCTTTGATTAGGGGGATTTTCTTTTAACATTAAATAATGGACTTTTGCAATAGTCGAAGATGTCCGTTTTTTCCTTGAATACTTGTTTGGAATTTTTGTCCCACTTGAGGCTCGCAATTTGACGTTTTTTCCTTTCTTGTTGACGATATTACCTATCGACGCTTTAGATATCACAAAACCATAACTCTCACATCGTTTTTGGATAACGGAGTATGCATATTTCTCTTCGGAACGAGCATAAATGTAGCCTTCGAACCACTGCTTTGTTAAAAACGCCATTTTGAATAAAAACAATACTTTCAAGCCGCAGACGATAATTTTGACTTTTAAAAACATAGTACAATTGCAATTATTTCTTTTGCAGCAAATGATTTTTTATTTCCGCTTACCAAAATCGTCTAAAATATGTGCGAACAGCCTCTATATATATGTATATGTATATATATATATATATATATATATATATATATATATATATATATATATATATATATATATATATATATATATATATATATATATATATATATATATATATATATATATATATATATATATATTTATGTGTGTGTGTATATGTATATATGTCGGACGCTGGTGCTTCACGCCCGATCCTATTAACACATCATTCCAAATATCCTATTAATCATTTTGCAGTCCGTGGTCCGGTGGCGAGACAATGTAGAATCCAAACTGAAATACAGTGACAACAACTCCAATATCAATTTCGAGTATTTATTAAACCTTTTTGAGACTCTCAGCTCCATATCTAAAATATATGGAGTCCCAATCCCATTAAAATCTGTGTGCTTTCAGCACTCGTCTTTACTCGATGCTATGTCTCCATGGCTCTGAAATAAATCCTTTGTTCATAGCTTTTTAACCAACGCTTAGTGACGCTCATTACTTATGCGTGATGTCATGTCGTACATGTTGTTTTGCTAAACTCAGCATTTCCTTTCTCTTCGATTCTCAAACAACAGATGCGCCAAGATTATATAATGGAAAGGGGAATTTCCCTTTAGAATCTGTGGTTCTTCAGTAATCGAATCAAGTCGAACCCATTAATCCTATTTTCATTAACCTATTAACCATTAATCCTATTTTCCCATTAATCTTATGCCGCTTTTTGAACTCCCAAACTTTTAAATTGTTAATCCTATATTTTACTTGCTAATATCCCGTTTTAAGGTCGCGCGATCGCCCCCCCCATATTTTAGCTTCACAACTTTCCCCCCCGTTCCGCTGAAGGCGTGCACACAAGGAGTAGCTAATTCTCTGCAGCACGTCCTCAGAAGAGAAAAACAACTAAAATGAACTTAATTAATCAACAACTGAAAATTGCTGTGCAGGGCGGTACCTTCCCACACAACAAAATTAACTAGTAACTCTAGCTACTGAAACTCATCATCATCTTGTTAACCCATTTAAACCCACTAAAATTAATTTAACATTTACGATTACAATAGGGCGATCGCTCTCCTGAAGGCGTACACACAAAGAATGGCCAGTTCTCTGCAACACGTCTCCAGAAGAGAAAAACAACTAAATCATCCGACTGGAAAATGCTGAGTAGGGACGTCTCCCCACACACCAAAAATCTCAGTGAAAACCCCATTAAATTATTCCTAATTATGACTTGATTCAACCACATTAAAATTAACTAAATTTTTCCTTAGTATTTGAACATCTAATTTTAAAAAAAAACTAAAATTAATATTCTTATTTACTAAATTCGTGCACTTAACCCCATGGAGATGAGAAGATTACATTTTACAAAAATGTCTCCAGTTGAGACAGAAGTTGACACAGAATGATTTAAAATTATTACAATCAGCATATCAAATTAATTATAAAAGAATATTATACCAACATATTATCAATAAAACACTAAAATCAAAGTTAATTATCACAAAATATAAATTGAAAAATGTAAGAATATGATAATAAGCTTTTATGTGAACTCCCACACTATGTTCTTTAGTTCAAGAAAAACAAACCTTGTGCCGAAGCACCTTGAGTCCACTACCTAAAAAATGAGTCCTGACTTTTAAATGCCGTAAAAGTTCAGAGTTCTTGAAATACATATAGTTCTTGTAGAAAATTGGGGTGTCACAGAACTTCACACAAAAATAAATTTTATTTATAACAGTATTATTAGAATTTAAAACCCTTCCTCAGATGTCTGTTATGGTGGTCATACTCCACAACAGCACTGGGAAATTTACTAAGAGCTTTCAGCGTATCATCGGGGATACCTGATTCCTCCGAAACTTCAAATTTGACACAAACAAATCAATAGTGAAAAATAATCTTATTACATTCTAAATTTTCTCGTCTTCACCATGATGTACAAAATTTTATACCTCTGAGTTTTACAAAATAAGGAAGCATGTATTTACACTCATGCTTATCTGAAAATTACAGGCAGCCCTCCAAGATAGCCAACAAACCAAGTGGCAACCAAAAACACACAAGAAAATAAACATCAAATTATTAATACTAAAACACAATAAACAGACTAAAAGATCAAATTTAAGTGCTTTAAACTAAGAAAAATACACAATATTTATCAATATGAAAAATGCAATTAAATCATTGAGGTATGAAATTAACTTACATTAAAACACTTTCCTTTACATTTTTATACCAAAAAACTTTTCATTTCATTCAAAAACCAATTTAAATATCCTACTCAAGTTTGAAGTAAACATGGTTGAACTCATGCTTAGTTCTGCTTCTAGACTCAATTTGATAAAATATGTTAATACACTCACATTTTGATCAAAACTCACAATTCTACAAATTTCAAAAATTAAAACTTCAGACCTTACATCTTTATCAATACAACTCAATTCCCTACCTCACAAAACATTACTTATCAAAATAAATTTATACCAAAACAATAAAAATACACTTATACAATCATATCCAAAAATTTTAATTATATACACTTGACAACCGATATGCAATATACCGAAAATAAACACATTATTAATCAATAAACGTTAAAAAATATTTACAAAATGATGAGACTGCCAACAGCAACAAAACCAAAATGGACAATTTAACTTTAGTATGTTCTAAAATTGACCAATAACTATATCGAAACTCATAAATTTCCAAAACATAATGAAATTACAATTTTCAAAATTTTACCAATATTTATTACTAATACTCTGCTATCAAGCTTTCCCCCCTCCCCGAACAGAACAGGATTGACTGGAGTGATCATCCCCAGAAAACAATTTTCAAAATGTACTTAATTTTAACAATATTAAAATTTTCATTTTTTATACCAATATTTTCAAATTGTGAGAACATTTTCTACTGAATTTTAACTTGTCACCACAATTTCCAAAATTTACACAAAATTTTCACATTTTACATATAATAGTAACTTATTTCAATTTTCATCAATACAATTTCAATTTTAAAATTTCAATACCTTAAAGTCAAAAATAATTTACATCTTCAACTTGTACAATTGCTAATTTAACCAATTTAGTAATTTTTCATATTTCTCATTTTTAACAACATTTTTTCAGAACCATTTGTTCCTAAACCTAATTGGCTCATTCCCAATACACGGTGCCGCAGCTTGGCGATAAGTTTTTTAGATTTTTTAGATTTTTGTCAATTTGGCGATGAAACGCCAAATGTGGTTTGTGTTTGTAAAATGCTTTTAAGGTAACCATTTATTGCTCTCGATTTCAATAAGATGGCGATATTTTTTTGGCGATGTTTTTTAGATTTTTGCCAAGTTTTGTAAACTCACCAAAGTGATGAAAAAATGACTTGCCTGCACTAAAAGTTACTAATTTCAGACTGTTGAACTGTGAAATTATTTTCCGACCAATCTATATTTGGCATAAAAACAGGGGTTCAATGTCCTCGAGGCAAATCTTACAGGGGATATACAGATCGTGTGTTGAAAGAACTGGATTGGGGTACATTTTCTACTGGTTTGCATTTCTTACCTGGCAATACGACAACGAATGGTGATGAATAGCACGAAGAGTTGCTAGAGCTGTTGTCTTTACATATGAATATGCACAAATGTATTTTTCAGAATCTTTATGCAGAGAATAGCACCATACTATGTGTGCCATGACTGTACCACATAGCCAATGAAACTTTTAATTGTTATTGCTAAAATATATTATTAGTAATTTCTTATTTTCAAATTTTGAGGCTGAATTTCATTAATTTTATTTAAATATCTGATAAATATTTAATTAAAAGAAAATTCAGAATATGTACTGAACATATTTTAATCACTTCACAAGGTATATTTCGTACCTCAAAACATACATAGACGCATACATAAAAAAAACATAGAAAACAAAACATATACACAAAAATGCAATTGTTTCAACTGTATTTCTGGCATTTTTTAGCCTGTCATAGAATCTATGTTCATTTATTTATTATAAAATGTACATATATAATTTTTATATATTTTAAATATGAAGATTTTTTTAGATTCAAGTGTAACAAAAATCACGATCATTCCAGAGAGCCGAGTTTTCTCGTCTGGTGTTGACAGCGGTAACGGTTTCTGCTGACGTTTCAAGATTGCGGAATTCTGCCGGTATGGTTTCCTTCTCCCCTGAACGATATCTGCGGGGTTAGTTCGTAATGGAAAAAGTAAATCGACCAAAAAAAAAAAGACATTATAATCTGTCACCCGGGGCTGATGACTTGACACATTATTTTCATTCAACCTTCTTTATTTGACATTAATTTGAGAGTTTAACTCTCAAACGTGACATGGCATCAAATATTTTTTTAAAACTTTTATACCCTTGAGACAAGTAATTCGATGATGAAAAGTTATCTGTTTGATATATCTCATAAAGTTTGGTTGCAACTTGTTTTGTACGAGTATTAATAACGTATAGATAAAAATTCTTCAAAGTAACTAAAACTTAAACTTAAAGTTTTTAAAGAGATATAAAACGGCTTGTAAAATGATAATTCTTTTTAAAATAGCATGGCCACATGTAACTTTTGGGTCTCATTTCTACTATATATTTACAGTTTACTGTAATACTTTATCCTTTTGAATATTTTATCTTTTAAATTTAAGTTTTACTCTGTAAAGTATGTTTATTTATTCATATAGTCATTTATGTGTATATTTAACATAGTATACAAAATGGCGAAGAAATCTGGAAATTTTTATCCTGGCTTCTAAGAATATACGATGTTTGTATATGAAAACTGAGGAATATATTCCCCTGGTAGATATTTCTAGAGCTTTCTGAAGAACTATTTTGTAAATAGTTGTTCGCTGAAGAGGATTTCAGAGGTGTCTGCAACATTCTGTGAATCTGAAATGGGTAAAAAGCTATCTAACAGAATATAGCTCAATAAAACTAAGCAAAAGTTTTCTAATTTATGTAAAAAAGAACTTCATTTTATCAATTATGTCTTTTTATGTACATTTAGGGAATCCAGTCAAAATGGATATACTTTCTGATAAGATTTTCAAAATGGTAATCGTTTTCTCTAAAAACATTCTATTTCTTGTATTGCAAATTATCTCTTTAGGTTTCTATTTTCATGTTGGTTAGTTGCTGCTGCATATGTTTGCCTCTAAATGCATATTAACTAGTTTATTTTGTAAAACGTATTAGTAGTAGACCAATCTGACGAAAATTTCTCAATGTTCATATTTTAAGTAGTAATACAAAAGTATTTCTTTTAAACCTCTTGTATTTTTATTTCTGAATCCAGGGCTAAAGAAATATGCACTGTGTATGATGTACATTTGGCAACTTAACAGTTAAAAAAAAACTTTTCAGGAAAAACGTCATAGAATAACTAGTGCATGTCCTGGACAAAAGGTACTTTACAGTGTTTAAATATTGCTTATATCTGTCTTGAATACAAATATTTTTATTTTGACATTGAACTTCATTATTTCATGAATGGAAACAATATGTACATTTGTTTAGATAACGAATAGTTAAGATCTAATCTGGATGATATGGTTACTTGTCGATATAACTGTCGATTCGGTGTAGAGTTTAAATAAAAGCATAATTTTGAATGTTTTGTTATGTATAAATTTCTATTTTTTTGATTGGCTTTAATACCTAATATTTAAACTTCCACTAGAACTAATTCCAAAGAGATAAATAATAATTGAGCACTTCCACCTTTGAATTTTTCAGAACGATGCAGACATATTTTTAAACTTTATTTTATTAATAAGATATATTTTTATAACTTTCATAGAAAGCGAATGAAAGTATCATCTCGAAAATGAAAAATCTGAATGCGAGAATAAAAAGGAAGAACAGGCTCTGAATTTTACACAATTAACCCAAATATTATAAAAGCTTTTCACTATTGCATGATTCACAATAACACTGAAACGTGATTATAAAAGTTATAACATATAGATAACACTACTATATTCCACTGCTGTCCGTAGAAATTATTCTTATTCTATCAGTTAAGCTGGCTTTCCGCATTTCTTTTAATCCTTTCACCAGTGCGATGGGAACGTCACAGTCCTCGATTAAACATAAGCTGAGTGGAAAAGAGAAGAAATGGAGAGTTAATTAGCAAAACTAATCAAGTTAATTATGCTAATCTCAATTATACAATTAATACACTACAACATGGATAATTGAATTTTTATCGTTCGCCATGCACAACTCTCCTTCACATTTAGAGAAAGCATTTCTGGGATTCATGCTTGGTCCTTCATTCTTGGTCTAATCTAGAGGTATTCAAACTGCGACCCGCGGGCTGCATGCGGCCTACCAAGCTTTTAAATGAGGCCTGAAACACTCACACTCATTATCCGGTAGGTGCTTTTGTAAACATAATATTGGAAATGAGTGTCTGAAAAATACACAACTGTACAAAAATGTGCCATCTGCTGTTCACGTTGTTCGCATCAACGTATCTTTGTGAATCCTCCATTTCCAAAATGAAATATGCGAAGAACGTATATCAACATCGGCTAATTTCGATGGCGTATTGAGAGTAGCATGTAGCAAGTATAAACCTGATTTGTCCAAAATAGTCAAAAGTTTGAGTCAACATTAAAAATAATCACACTCATTTTTAAATAAACTTTTGAATACCTTTAGGTTTGAGTTTTATTTTTTAGATTATTATACTATGATGTATAGTGTACTATGCTTCGGCACGCGTAACGTAGCAAACATATGCACGCGGCCCGAGAGAAAAAAAGGTTGAGTATAGCTGGTCCAATCGAACAGACAACGATTGAACAGACTGTTCAATCGTTACACTAACAATGTATGGACGAGGGCGCAGTGGCGCAGTTGGTAAGAGCAGAGGGCGAGTGATCTGAAAGTCACTGGTTCGAAGCTCGTCAACGGCAAAATCTACTGCCATGTATACTAATGGCGGCTGGTACACGTAAAATATGTCTTGGTTGCAATGCCCTCCAAGTTCTCAAATTTACCTCTGTAGGTGCGGGGTCAAGTGTTCTGGTCTCGTCACTTGACTCAGTTCAAAATTACGGAACGGATCATTTGGCCAAGTCGGACTCCGACCCTTGTGGTGACAGTCAAAACAAGTGCCGCACCTTCATCGCCGATAGCCTTCGGGACTTGATCTGATGTTGCTGTCGGTGAAGTGGCATAAGCAACAACAACAACAACATGTATCGGCGAACTTCCAAAAGCCGTATATTGCAGTTCCTGCACAAACACTTTTACCGACACTGATACTCTAGAATGCTTTTTTTGATACAGGATAAAATTTTGTCCAACTAGATATAAAAGGATAGAAAAGGGTATATACTCATTTCTTCTTTATTAGTTATCTTTTGTGATCGCCAGATTAGAGCTTTCAAAGAAGGGAAGTTTACTTAGATAGCCACTTTTCCAGAAAAAGCTTAGTACATAATATTAGAAACTTATTTAAAGCGTGAAAAGATATCGAACACGTCCTTGATGAAAATAAAAAGGAAATATGTAATAAATCCTTTATAAGACAGTACATCGATCTGATTTTTTTTTAACTTTACTGCCCTGGTTTGAGGTTCAGTGTCCGATACTCAAAAATCAGCATCTGGGAAATGTATGTAAGGAATCTCGCCTTATTAGATATGTCACCATCAAAATAGCTACATAAAGACCTTGATATTGAAATTATTGCCAGTGTGTTAAAAATTCTCTCGTTCTCTTTTTCGCAAATAAATTCGTACGTAAACTTAACAGCTCTTACAATGAGGAATTAGCTATCTTGTCGGATTAAGGTGGTATTTATGCTGTTTTTTTAATAATGAAGCTTTAATTGAAGGTCTTATTTGATTAGTGGGCCAAATCTATTTTTGTTCATTTTGATATACAGAGCCTTAAAGTCTAATGAATGTTGAAAAATGACTGCTGAAGTCTGATTTGTGGTACCCTCTGTTGGCAGAAGTAAGCCAGAGGTATACCAGTTTTAAAATAAGATAGAAATGACTTGTAGGAACATGAAAGTGAGGCTAACTCCATTTTTTTTTAAAAGGGGAGTTGGTCCACTATTCAAATAGCGCCTTCAATTAATGATAATGCCTTTACGTACTCTTACACCTATTGAGTGTCCCAATTTAAAGAGCTCGCACCTTTTCTTTCATCAGGATCACAAGGGCTCTGGAGTCCTATTAATATGGGTCCGGAATCAAATTTGGCTCGCTCATTTTTATGAAGGTCACTTTACATTATTTTACCTTATTTATTGTTTTATTTCTGTCTTTCGGTAGGCTATTATTTTTTCCAAATTTTTAATATGTTAATGTTATTAATGTTAAAAATTTAAATTTTTAAATTTTTTGAATTATTTCATCCTTTCATATGTCAAAAATACTTTTTTTTTAATTTCAACATCATAAATTTAATATTTTAAAATTGCACTGTCTTGCCTTTTCAGTTAACTTTAAGTCTTTCTTTTACAATTTTTTCTCTTACTTCCATATTTGTATCATATGTAAAACGAAATACTGCCGCATGTTTCCGTTTTCATCACGTGTTATTGAGATTCCTTCATCCCTTTAAGTACTTAGGCCCCTTTAGGTACTCAGGCTGTGGTCTCCAAGATTTTATATGCAGTCCGAAACAGTCATACTCATTATCAGGCAGGTACTTTTGTAAACATAATTTTGGAAATTATTGCCTGAAAAATACAAAAGTGTACTCTCTGCTACTCACGTTATTCACATCGTATCTTTGTATCCTCCTATTCCAAAACGAAATGTGCAAAGAACTTATATGGAAATTAGCGTACTGATTCTTACCTTGATGGTACTCAGAGTAGCATGTAGCAAGTATAAACGAAATTTGTCTAAAATAGTCAAAAGTTGGTCTCGGTATAAAAAAAAAAAATCACACTGATTTTTAAATAAACGTTTAAATGTATTTAGGTTTTGAGTTTTATTTTTTTACGTTATTGTATTTTGAGATATAGTATTTTAAGTTGCGGCCCGCTTAGCGTAGCAAGATATGCATATGTCCCGAGAGAACAAAGGGCTAAGTATGACTGCTTTAAAGCATAGGTGTAAAACCTTTTGACTTTTCTGGGTTCACACTAAGGGAAGAGAAATTGTCTTGAACCGCATATAAAACATGTAATTTTGTCCTGTAATTTAGCCCCTAACATGTAATTTATCATCTAACTGGAAAGGGTTCCACCGGAGAGAAGATCCTTGAGAACGTGAAAACTTGGGAAGAGTTATTTTTTCATTAGGGGTGGAAATTGACAAAAGCGAAGGTCAAAGGGATCTCATACCCTTCCCTAGGATGTGGTGAGGAGGATATTGTCACCAAAAATCCCCACTTTTCGCCAAATATTGACATTTGCCCCAAGGAAGACTCGATCAGGTGTTTCTTTCTGCCGATGGGTAATTGTTTACCCTAAGAAAAGGCAGTGTTTTCAAGAGACAGGTGGGGAGGAATACACATTTGCAGTTAACAATTGAAAGGAAATTTTAAACATTATACTTATTAGAATATTAACTTCCGTGATTTGCTGCATAATCTAAAACGTGTGAAAGCTGATGTCTTATGTCTATTTTCCAAGTCATAAATTTGCAACTAAGCAAAACATCTTTCACGTTTTTATTTAGCTTTTAAACTGGCCAATAATATGGCGAACAAAAACCGAGTTATTAGAATATATTTCACAGAGGATGAAAATGCAATTTGACGAAATTTTTCCCTTTTCAAATTGCGGAATATGGGAAGATTTTATAAAGAGTTGAAAATATAGATGCATGTGATTTTTCATAAGAAGAGGTCATTAGTGTAATCATCATGATACTTTAAAGGGCAGGACCGGCCATAATTTGATTGGATCTATTAAACCAGAAAAATTAAATATGTCTAGAACAAAATTGTCTTAACATATGTAAAAAGTATTCAGAATAACGACCAAACGAAGTGTGCAAAACATGCAGATGTAGATTGAAAAAATGGAAGAACTAAAACATGTTCTTCCATCTTCATGTTTCTGAAACCCATGAAAATTCTACAGTTCCTCGCTACGAATACCTACTTATTTTCCAAATAAAAACAAATTTGGGACATGTATGAAATGCCTTGCAGAAATCCAAAAACTGAACTTGCCGAAACTCTGATAATAATCGACTCTGTACAATACATGCAATGAAAAAAAATCTATAATTGAAAACACTACTTCAGTAGTATAATTTGTATTATTTATTCGTACTGTCATCGGTTTCTGAAAGCCCTTTTGTTTTATGTTTGCATTATTTTTTAATATAACTGACCACGTATAATATTTTAAATGAAAACAAAATTGCCAGAAAAGATCGCACCTCCTTTCGTGAAAGAAAAAAACTAACAATTGCAAAAACCCAAATATTCAGAAATCTGCATCTATAATAATAAATTTTTGTGTGATCGAGTATTTTTAAAAGTAAACATGACTCTAAATTTTATCGAGTATTTCGGAAACTCCCTCGCATTATTTCGGGAAATAGTAAGTAGCATGATGCAGAGTTAAAAGTCGTAAAATGCATTGATTACATGAAAATAGAGATCAAAACATACTATGGTTTGCTTATAGCCTAAATAATTAAACCTTTCATAATTTTCTTAATGCCTAAAGAGCGATAAATTTTTCTCGTGGGTAATGCTCACGATTTTCCCCACCCCTTCGTTTCAAGAATCGACCTCCGTGAGGCGGCAACCTTAAAACCGGTCCCAGGTCACTTCCCACTGGAGGTGGACTATACCATGTTTGGTAAAATAGTCAACGAACTGGTTTTTATCAGAGGAAGCGTCTGGTACTTCAATAAGGAAACGTCACAACAAGGGTAGAGTCAACATTGTTCAAGGAATCTATATAGACTAGCTGCTGCGCGACCAGCATGGTCGCGCTTTAGCCTTATATTTTTGTTTTAGCTTTATATTTTCTTTTGCAAAACAACTCAACTGAAAGTAACATATGCAAAGAATGTTACCATTACTTGTCATCATAAATATACGTTGTTAAGGGGTATTCTCTATCAGGCTGATTCTAAAACATCGTGATCAAAAATTGTGAATTTCTGTTACTTCAGAACAGAGTAAAAGATACGACTGAGAAATCCAACACCAAATGATTTTAAAAATTGCATCCCTCTCTGTATGTACTATTTTTCAAAATTAAGATATCTATACTTTCATTACAACAAATAAGAAATTGTTGGGGAAAAATTCTAAATATAGTACTGATTACATCACTCTCTGTATGTATTATTGTTCACAATTCAGATATCTACACTTAATCATATCAAATAATAAATTGTTGGGAAAATTTCTTCACTTATAAAATGGAGTAAAAATTCAGTAAGTACTGAAAAAAGTGTAGAAAATTAACTATTACTGGCTGTTGGTTGCTATGCCGGCGACGGTTAAGCCTCACCTCGCGATCATTTATGCTCTCTTTCACGCCTCTCTCTTAATGAATTATTTCTTCTTCGTTTTCTTTCTTGAGACTGTTCACAATTTTCACTTGATCATGCAGCTTGCTTTCAAGCATTCCTGATTTCAGTACGTAAATCCATGTTCACACGCTGTTGCAAATTGCGGACGGCCGCTAATGTTTACATCTGGTAATTTCAGCTGTTGTCATTCGGAGTGTAGATATATCGTCGATTTTTGTGCCGCATACCTACACATTTTATATAAATAGATTCTCATACGTCTTTGGAAAGTATGTTAATTTTCCGATTTTGCATCATAAAATGTAGACATTAATTCAATATTTAAAATAATTTTTATAAATTTCATAAAATAAGAGGTACGCACTTTCAGTTTTCAATCAGTAAATATGCACAAGAATCACATAGCAAAAATATACTCCGCATATATTTAGAGGGTTGTTAAATTTAAAATTTGTTCTAGGATAGAGATGCTCATGCATATTTTATATATTCTTTCAAAATTTATTAAACTTTAAATATTTATACGTTAAAAAGCCCGGCATAAAATAATACTTTCTTAAAGCGAGTATCAGTTTCCATTAAAAAATAAATTTAAGGATAATAATAGAACTTTCTCACACTTTTAAACCCCTCCCGATCTAGTACAAAAATTAAAAAAAAGAAGAAAATAAGGTAAAAGCTTTCAATGGACCCCATTCTCTCCTTAATGGCGATGCTAATGAAACGTCGATATTTTTTTTACTCAAATGTTTAAGGTGTTTGAAAATGAAGGATTTTTTTTTCTCATTTTTTCTTTGTACGGCTTTTTTTCCCTTGTGAAACAGAGAAAATTAAACTTTCCCAGGCTCTAAACTTTTGCAAAAGTTTTTGAAGAAATTTCCGTGTATTAGTGAATTCTAAATTTATGGAGCAGGTGTCAATACCCAAATTATTTTCTGCATCACAGAAACTTTTTTTTTTCAACTTTCTGATGAATTCTGTCTTGGGTGATCAGGAGATAATTACTCTGAAAAAACAGTGGTGAGCATGCAACATATGAAGAAATATTTTCCGCACAGCAAAAAGAAAGAATGGTGTGTTGCTTCCCGAACCGCCACGAGTATGCACGACTAATAAATTCATGAGAAACACATCTGAAGGATTGGGAATAAACTGATAGGAATTTTTTTTAAAATTCCCATGAACCGGAAAATATTAGAATCCTGATCTTAATACCTTTTTTTTTCCCGTACCAAATTATGATAGATAAAATTTTCAAGCAATTAATTTAATGAGGGGTTTTGTAGTGAGTTAGTATTAAATATTTTTAGTATAAAAAGTGTATTGCATGAAAAGAGGGACAAAATTTAATAATATAAAGTGATTCTAGAAAATTTATCAACAAAGTATTGATTTCTATACTATCCATGTGTACTTATGAAAGTGTACATTGATCACTTTGCTATTTTGAAACGGAAAAAGGTTAAAAAAACCATGCAGTTTTTAGCACTAAATGTTGTTTTTATAAAATTGTCGTTTTGTTTAGAAATTTTTAATGCTAATATATGTTTTCTAGATTTTCTTGACATTAGGAGTTATTAGATGGTTTATTTAATATCTATATATATGAAACGCATAGGTATGCGGCTCAAAAATCAATGCTATATCTACACTCCGAATGGCAACGACTTCAACGACCGGATGTAAAGATTAGCGGCCGTCCGCAATTTAAAACCGCGTGAGTGTAGTGGCAACATTTGTTACAACCGCTGATCTTTTGACAAAATATGTTTAGACCTATTAAATCCAGTGTTTACTCATGGATAGTTGTATGTAGGTTTATCTAGAGTCCGTTCTTTTGATTCTGTCACTGTAGTGTCTCCTACTTCTGAAATACTCAACTGTGTATATCAAGAAGTTTTATGAATATCATAGTTGTAATCCATACTATATTTTAGTACTTGCTGAATTTTTACTCCATTTTATAAGTGAAGAAATTTTCCCAACAATTTATTATTTGATATGATTAAGGGGAGATATCTGAATTATGATCAATAGTACATACAGAGAGTGATGTAATCCAGTATATTTTAGTACTTGCTGAATTTTTACTCCATTTTTTAAGTGAAAAAATTTTTCCCCAACAATTTCTTATTTGACGTAATGATAAAGTGTAGATATCTTAATTTTGAAAAATTGTACACAAAGAGAGGGAGTAATTTTTAAAATCATTGGTGTTGGGTTTCTCAGTCTTATCTTTAACTCTGTTCTGAAGTAAAGGAAATTCACATTTTTAAATCACGGTGCTTTAGTATCAGCCTTTTAGTGAATTTAGCAATGAGTATAATTTTTTTTTTTTTTTTTGCTGAGCTCCCATTACCCCTTAACAACGTATATTTATGATGACAGGCAATGGTAACATTTCTTACATATGTTACTTTCAGTTGAGTTGTTTTGCAAAAGAAAATATAAATCTAAAAACGACCATAATGGTCACGCAGCGGCTAGTCGTTTAAAATTTTATATTAAGTTACAGAAAATATTTTTTTAATTACTTTAATTTTTCAATTCTGTTTCTTTGCAACATAACAATTTAAATGCAGAGACCACATAATTTTTAATTGTTTCAGAAAATTTTTGTAATATTCTATCAAGAGACTTTGGGATTTTGTGACTTTGAGATTAATAAAATGACAAGTGACTTTGTGACTTAAAAATCCTTTTTCTTACTGATATTTCCCAAAATAATTTTATGTTTTACATTTTAATAACTACTTTTAAGAGATAAAAACTTAGCGTAGGGTAGAGAATCAGACTCATAATATTTTATCGTTGGTAAGTCCTGGCCAATCAGCTTTCTCTGTTGAAATCTTAAACATTTACTGCTAGGTATTGATCAATCATAAAAGCAAATGTAATAACATATTTTAAAATTCAAAGATAAAAAAATCAGCATTAATATATTTTCATATATCGTCGAAAGGGATAGTTTGAATGTCTGTTTCTGATAGGACTGATTAAACACGAGCAAAGTGGAATCGTGTGGCTAACGATCACAATTCCTTTTCAAAGGACCAGGACTAGTACATTGAAATTCTGCTTTAAAACATGAAGATTCAAATTACAATAAGAAAGTTTTAAAGATGGTTCTTTTTAAATGATACTTATCCTATTATGAAACTTTTGAATAGCTTTTGTGGTTTTTAAAAGGCCATTTATCTATAGATGACGACAGACATACTCGACGTAAAGTCCCAAAAGGAACTGGTGAAAACTTGTAAAATCTTCAGTTTGTGAACGAAGATAAAAGAATCACAGTGAAAGAACTCTCTTCGGGTTTTATTAATGCGTATGTCATAAAATTATTCGTGTAGAATTTTTCTTTCTTTTATTAAGACTAAAGCTTTATCAAATTTTTCTTTAAAATAAAATCTGAAGAAAAGAAAGGTATCGTGAAACGTGCTCACATTTAGTTGAAATGACCTCAAAAATTCTCTCAATCAATACATGATAAAATCTGTCATGGGATACGAGTACGCAACCTATACGATCCATAAACAAAGTGACAGATGAGAAAATGGATTAACAAAGAGAAATTTTAACCAACATGACCAGAATGTGAAAATCAAAAAATGCAATTTTCCTGGCCGTTTATAAAATTAAATTGGCATTGTCTAGTATAAATTTATATAAGGTAGGCAGTCAATTAATAAAGAGATTTATAAAGGCGTTTTACGTCTGTAAAGCGAGATTGGGGGAAAGAAAAGGTTTAAAAATTAGAATGAAAGAACTTTGATCATTCATCACAATAATGCTAGTCCTCGCATGGCTGTTTAATTTCTTATACAACTTTTTATATTGGAAAGATCCCAACATTTTATTTTATATAGATATTTTATATCTATGTTCTCCAAATTTCTTTTTCTGCTTCCAAAGTTGAAAATGACCCTCGAAGAAAGAAGATTTGACACAGCAGGAACTCCGATGGGAATTTGAAAGTCTGTTAAAACAGATGGTTTTAAATCCTACTTTTATGGTAGAAACAAGAATTAGATATGTCGTAAGAAGCAAAACAATATTTTGAAGATACATATATCATTCTAATCTTATCTACGACAAGATGAAATTTTTCAGCTAACATAACTTGTATATTCTTACATTTTATAACATTGCATTATTTTATTGCTATTAACTTAACAGCGTCTGATGACCTCTCAGTTTACATAGCCTTGTGCATGTTACCAATAGAAGAATAAAGACAATACTGTTAAGAAAATGAACCCTAAAAGGGCTACCTAAACTTCAGTTTATAGAGAATCTATGCTCACTTCTACCCAGACTTGGGTGTATATAATTTGAAGTGGCACTCTATTTGAATTATATACAAACACAGTTTATACATGATATAATGTTTATTGAATTCGCTGCACATATAATTGGCTTTTACAGCAATAAGCATGCGTACTACTTGTACGGAATGTAAATACAGCTTTTAAGGACAATATATTTTTATACTCACGAACAGTAAGTCAAACCAGCAGTACTGCCACGTAAACTTCTGGCCCGTAAAGCACTAGCGCAGGATAACACCTTTTTCAACCTTAAC
The DNA here is from genome assembly GCA_907164885.2 of Dolomedes plantarius. Classification (NCBI taxonomy): domain Eukaryota; kingdom Metazoa; phylum Arthropoda; class Arachnida; order Araneae; family Dolomedidae; genus Dolomedes; species Dolomedes plantarius. Next base: position 138,666,063 of record OU015491.1, on the reverse strand, counting down.
AACCTCCCCTTTTTTTTTTCATTAATGACGCTGCGTGGTATTTATACTAAGCGCGTATGCCAAAATTAGCATATCTAAAGCAGCTTCTTTAATTCACTCAAAAGTTCGATTCTTGTGAATCGAATCTTGTGTATACCTTACACTGGCCTCCCTCGAAAAAAAAAATTAGGTAACTGAGGTCTGAACGGCTTCAGTTAACTAATTGAAAACGCGTGCTGGTCTGACTTTTTACATAATGGGTGGCAAAGCCAAAAAACCTTCCACACGTTGTGTGGGGGAAAAACGCCACTACCATTTTACAAAACTAACCCCGAAGGGTCCAGGTGACACCATTATACAGTGGATTTGCAGAGTTGCGGATACTGGGCTGGCCAACTGCGCCCTAAAATATCTATTTTAATTAAAAGTGACAACACAATTGCACAGCATGACATTTCTTGACTGTATCTACTCTCCCCCAATTTATAATGTACATGTGTTACGATTTGTGAAGTTAGTATGTTAGTTGTTTGTTATCTGTAGTTAGTATGTATTTTTTTTCACTACATGTCCCCTTCAAAAATTTATAAAACAATAGTATGCCGTTTTTTTTTCAGTGGCTCACTCCTTCCCCTCAAAATGTTTACACAGTATATACAATGGGGAACTTCAAACCAATTTGGTTCGATTTTATTAAAGGGTGGGAGTTAGAATAAGAAAGTTGATACAAGACTTGTTCCTCATGAGTGCAGCAACTTCACTGCACCAGTTTGTCCAATCCGCTGAACCTCTCTTGATGGTCGCAGTCCTAGTAAAGAGGTTCGTTGACCGTGTGGGCATCCTTCGTGCAGCAGGTCGTTGGTCCTGAGGCGCTGGTCCGGCTTGACGATGGACAGGAGGTCTCTTGGGAGGAGGCCAACCTTGCTGGGCGGCTGATATCTTGCGTTCCCTGTACTTATGCAAAGGAGCTTTAAAATTGTCATTCTTCCTTTTTATAACCTTGTGTACCTTATGTGTGCCACGTTCATCCTTAGATGGAGGTTTTGTAGTGCACACTTTACTTTTCTCCGTACTTTTTAGAGTATAGACATTAGATTTTAATGCAGATTCTATTTTTTGAAACTTATACGCCGCACCAACGTGTTTAGTAACTGGATTTATCTCGCTGCTTGTGTCATGTTTTTCAACAACCTGACTCTGTTTTTCGTATTTGTGCTTATACGACTTCTTGTTTACCGCCTTAATTACTTCAGTATTAGCAGTTTTAATGCTGGAACCTGAAGGCTCTTTTTCACGTTTTTTATCCCCCTTAACTTTAGTTTTATCCTCTTTTGACGAAAAAGTTTCTTTGAAACTTGCGACATCAGAATCGTTATCATTTAAATTCTTTAACACTGCTTCAGTTTTAGGAAGATTAAGCTTTTCGTACTCGTGCGTTTTATTGCAAACTTTCTCTATAACTTCCGAAGCATCAGCTAAACTACCTACAGTATAACTCTGTGTCAACTTTTCATCCTGATTCTCAGTCTGGTTTTCATGTACTTTATTTAAAACCATATTATCAATCTGGCCTACACAATCCCCATTCGGCTGGAAACTTGAAATAATATCATCACCTAGCAAGTTCCTACTATCGTTTAAAGAATTTTTATTGTCGTCAACTAATAAGTATTCACTAACTTCCGTAACGCATACTTCGTCATCTACTAAATTTCCTTCATTAACAGATGTGTGAATATCATCTAAAATATCAGGTATAGCATCAATAATATCAGGTATAGCATTAATAATATCAGGTATAGCATTAATAGAAGTGTCAGATGATTTATTTTCTAAACCACTAGCATTAGTATCGGCACTATTTTCAGAAATTTGTACTGGAATTACCTCATCATTCCAGCTAGACTCACTTTCTTTATAAGCCAAAAAAATACCCTGACTTTCACTATTCTCAAAATAATGATTACTGCTCGGACAAAATAATACATTTGACCACACAGTTTCAACAGGTTGAACCATATCATGTGAATCAACTTGCCAGTGCAAGTAAGGTGCTTCCATATTTTCTTTAAGTGCACTAATTTCATTATAACGCCGTGCGCTTCTATTATTTTGCCTGCGGTACTGCTTACGCTGCTGTTTTGAAACTCGCGAAAAATTTTGGCGCGGCTGTATAAAACTTCTCGTACCTGAATGACGGTGAGGGGTAGCGAAGAAATGTCTATTGTCATATTTAGCTAAAGCTTGAAGGAGGGTAACCTTGCTTGTAATTGTTTGATTATCTAAAAAATCTTGAACACTTGGCTTCAAACGTTGGATAACTATTTTTAAGATTACCGCTTCCGTTAACTCTTCTAAATATTCCTCACACTTGGAAATCTTTTCCGTAGCAAAATCTAACGCAGACTGACCTTCACGTTGCCTTAGCGAATAAATTTCCGCTTCAATTTCACTTTGATTAAAGGTCTTTGGAAAAACACTAAGAAACTGTTGCTTGAATGACAAATAGTCAAAAATCAGATTACTGCTTTTCATACACGTGTACCACTGATATGCACTACCTCTTAAAGCGGCTAGAGCAATTTTAAGTTTATCCCCCTCTGGGGTGCATTGTTGCTGAAAGTAATGCTCAATTTTCTTTAGGAATTGGCTTGAGGGGCCGCCATTGAATTTGGCTTCGAATGGCGCAATTTGCTGAACCATAATTACCCGAGGAAAATTTCCAGCAGGATTTTGTTCTACAACACTCATTTTTTAAATAGTATATAAGTACTTGCAACAATTTTATCAATATACGTACACAGTACACAGTTTTTAATTTCAATTATGTTCTTCGTTACAAATTTAACGCTAACTACCAGGGTATATATATTTTTCGGGCGCCAGTATAGAGAATCTATGCTCACTTCTACCCAGACTTGGGTGTATATAATTTGAAGTGGCACTCTATTTGAATTATATACAAACACAGTTTATACATGATATAATGTTTATTGAATTCGCTGCACATATAATTGGCTTTTACAGCAATAAGCATGCGTACTACTTGTACGGAATGTAAATACAGCTTTTAAGGACAATATATTTTTATACTCACGAACAGTAAGTCAAACCAGCAGTACTGCCACGTAAACTTCTGGCCCGTAAAGCACTAGCGCAGGATAACACCTTTTTCAACCTTAACAACCTCCCCTTTTTTTTTCATTAATGACGCTGCGTGGTATTTATACTAAGCGCGTATGCCAAAATTAGCATATCTAAAGCAGCTTCTTTAATTCACTCAAAAGTTCGATTCTTGTGAATCGAATCTTGTGTATACCTTACAAGTTTACTTGTACTACTTTCCGACATTGATTTTATAGTTTTAGACTGACGTAGCACTTTGTTACCAAACAGCTAATGGCGTTACGGACACTTTGACGTCATACATATGAGAAATGGGATTTTGCCTTTGTTTTCTCCATGGTATATTGTTTTTCCTTTTCAGTGTTTTTTTTTGGGGGGGGGGATAATGTCCCTGGGGGTTGATGACATTACACCCCAGTCCAGCGTACATATGAATACAAGGAAAAAAATACACAAGTCACACAATCACAGAAGAATTTTGTTAACAAACGATGACACCGGCGATGGATGATGGGTTGCAGCTCCCTTTTCTAGACGAGGTTCCTTTTGCAGGCGGAAGACTGAACGGTTCTCCAGACTACAACCAAGTCTTACGCGGGAATCAAGCCCAAGTCCCCGGCGTGGGAGGCTGATGCCTTAACCACTTAGACACTGGGAGACTGTGTATTTTATACAAATATATGTTAATTTTTATCTTACTTGCTTGTATAAATATCGCTCAAGTTTGAGCAAAGGTGCTCCTGGCAGCACACACAGTCGGACTCACGAGCTAGTAAGATTCGTGTGTTAGAAGTCTCTGAGGTTATTTTGGTGATACAAATGGTCTAAGTTTATAAGTTTAACGCTCCTGGAGCGAGTTGGTTGAAAGTTAGTTTATTTTTATTGCTTTTAACATTTTTAACTTTTATTAAGGTTCTGAATAAACTTTATGTTTTTACTTTAAATCTTGCTTAATTATGAACACACCCCATGCCATAGAACTGCAGACTCTGATATATTGCCACTCTCTGACAAATAGCAATTGAAAAGTATTTACTAAAAATGTTAAGTGTTGTAATATGCAGGAAGGAAAACAGCAAAGACAATCGCATATCAATCTAGAGGGAAACCTCTCAATAATATGAGTACAGATTTAATGCAAGGTATAATCCTTCCCTAAATCATTATTGTTGTTTCACTTCGAAACCTACTCCATTATCTATTTAAAAATTTGAAACTCGAGCAGAAATGTGACAGTCTTTAAAATGTACAGTATTCTTTGAAAAATACTTCATTTTCTGCCGATTTAAAATTGTAAGATATATTACTTTAATTTGCCCTTATTCTTAGAAAGAAAATTCATTTCACAGAGAATATGTTCATAAAGCTTTAGTTACTCTTTTGTATTACATTTTAAGAACGTCTACGATTAACTTAGAGAATTCATGTTGGAGAGTTCGTTTAACTTGAGAACTTAAGTGTGGTCCAAAGTCATTTTAATAGTTAAGTAATATAATAGAGCTGCGAGGAAATTCTAAAGAAGCATTTGTGTGGAAATTAAAGCCCTTGTGTTTTCATACTTTTCATGTATTGCACTCTCAAGTTTTATGCTAGCTTAATACTTGTTTAATCCAGAAATGTTTATATTTTCACGTTCCGCACTTATGGCTTTTGCAACATTTAACGTCTTACGTAACTGTGTACTACAGATGTATTTACTAGCAAAATTAAGGATTGTAACATTTATTATTTCATGAATCCAACACTGTTTCGTGATATTAAATAGCAAAATCATCTACAGTATGTAATGGGGAATATTTTGAAAATTTCGGGAAAGCACTTTGTTTTAAAAACAGTCTTTTTACATAGCTTCATCTGAACTCTAACGAATATAAATAGTTGCAAAAATATTGTAAAGTAAGATTTATGTGACTTTTGTTTTGATTTTAACGAACTTGTAGATTGTTAATGACTTGTAGATAAAAGTAGCTGTCCATAAGAATGTCTTTTAGTTTGTAATAGTTATTTAAAACAACTATTTGATAACGAAAAAATATCTTTCTCGGTCGTTCATTTTGCTTCGTGTATTAAGAGAAGCGTTTATTGAGATTAATATTTTAGGAGTTTCTTGATAAAATCTTCCTTTTAGATATGCCATTCTCTATCATTCAGCCTATGCGATCTGCGCATGACTGAGCATTTTATCATTTTGTAGGAAGGATCTTCCCTATCGTTTGAGAAGGGCATTTATACTTTATTCGACGATACACCTCTTGCCCCGCAGATGTTGGTTGCTATATTTTCATATTATTTAATCAGTGCTGATTGGAAATTCACTAGTTTGTTAAAGGAATCATTTTGGAAATAAATGTAACTGAAGATGTCACTAGTTGAATGTGACTTCCTAGTAATTTTATGCTATTTAGAAGGATATAGAGAGGAATTAGATAACACTAAGACTTCTTTAGAAGTCTCTGGCGTCATTTTAACGCGCGGACAAAGAGAAATGATGACGGTGACATTATAAAAATTTTGGCCTAAATATCTGTCTACTGAGGCACAGGGAAATTTGTTAAGGATTTTCGCAACACAGTGACACCTATCAAACTTCGCGACAACTTTTGCATGACATAATGTGAAATAAAACATAAAGATGGATCTCAAATCTTCACATAATCTAGCAATAAATAAATAATGAGGTTCAAATATTGTTAATATCCTTTTAGAAAATCCAGTAAAACTAGAGATCAATTAACATCTGCCGCAAACCCCAGGTTTTAAAGACATGGATAGATATTAATCAATATTTAATATTAATATAACTACTACTAACTTTTCTTATTATGCAGTTTCTACAAAACATATAGTAACAGCGTGGGTTTACCATAAACAGTCATAGAAATTATAATCATTGTGTATAATTCCTGCTACTATATGTTAAAATGTTTGATATCAATGGTGGATCTAACAGCTTTAGATTTGAATATATATACTTTTATCTCTATCTTTGTTGATATATATATATATATATATATATATATATATATACCTCCACAATCATTTGAGTAAAAACACGCTGTTAGAATTTATCCATGAAAACATAAGAATGTAGCATAGTAAATATAATTTCGGAATAATTCCACCACTGAGCATAATAAAGTTGGATATTTAGAAAACAATGCAAATAAGTATTATTACGGAACAAATATATTGACCTTAAGCTTCTCAAAAGTGTAGCTGGAAAAAAATAAGTAAATGAGTTCCTCATTTTTTTAATATCACATACTGCGAATCTTTTCCAGTTATTTCAGTTTAGAAAACCGAAAAATTTAATGTTAATTATTATAACGGTAGAAACGTCAAATAATTTTCCCAGGAATAAAAGTGTTTCCATATAAAGATAAATTGCGAGTAAGTATCCAAGAATAAAAAAGTTAAAACCGAAAAGTTTAAACAGTAATCCGTGGCCGTCAGTTACAGTATTTAATTAAAGTAAAGCAATGTAATAGGTCCACAAAGTAAGAAATAAGTGATTTGGGAGTTACTAATTATAGAATGGAAACTGCAATTATATGGAGTAAAAACGAAGTAAAATAATAGAAACGCAGCTTCTTTAAATTTAGATATTCAGTTCGCCCCCCCCCCCTTTACGGTACATATTAGTAGCTTTAAAAGTTAAAATAATCGCAAATGTCATTACTCTTTAAAAAATTTTTCAAAAGGAAAAGAGACATGTATTTGCTTCCGTGCAGTTTTTAATAGCATAATGCATAATAAGTGTCTTAATAATTCATTTAGAAGCGTTGTAAATCTTAACACGTTGTTTAGAATCTATATTTCAGTTTTGCTATTTATAAAATACGACCACTGGAAATGGCAAAGAAGAAAAAACATACAATATTTGCGCAAAGCTGTAATTTCAAAAGGAGCAGGTGAAATTTTTATCTAACCTCTTGATTCATAAAAATATTCCTTGTACCTTATCTCGCATGAATCCTTCGCTATTTTTGCCTTGAAACTCAACACCTTCCCCCTTACTTTAAACTCTGTTCTTTGATCAGAGTAAACATTCCTTTTTGCATTGCATTCCTTTTAAGAGCCATTAGTTGCCGCATTAGTTTCTCTAATGGATACACAGAATCAGAGTAACTAGTTTACTTTTCTTTGGGTGTTACTTTAAATCAGCTTATTTTTTTTCCACTGGAGAAAGAAGTTTCTGGTTTGTTTTCTTACTTTTGTCTGCTGTTACACGCTGTCTTTTGTGCGTCTCGTTAAAAGTAGCATATTGTCTAAAGCACCGAGAAACGGCGAACTTCTCAAAAGCCTTTGAAGAATTGAGCAGTTCGAGTTCATTATTTTTAATGAGGCATCAGTTACTTATACTGCTTTTTCATTTGTTGATTGCGTGTGTTTATTATTAAAAGCATAATTCGAGATTGAAAATAAGTAGTTCGATTTCATAAACAAATATTTAGGCGTATTGGCGAATGCATTTAACATAATTTCTGTAAAGATAATTGCTTGAATAAACTATAGCAAATCATTCAACTCTCTAAAAATGTAACAAATTTACTTTTATAAATTAATGATTTTGAATAGGCGTATTTGATTGAGGCCTATTTGAGGCGATTTTAAGTTTTGATGAAAGCTTTTCTTGTGTTTTTATGAACAAAGTTCTCATTCGTTTGACAAAAACAACACCATTGTAAGGTTAAAATCTTGTTTTAAACTTTTGAATTAAGATTATAGATTTAGATTTATACCTACTTCTTCCATCTCTTATCCACCATTCCTTGCTTTTTTAAGATAAGAATGTGAAACCAAATAAACGAATGACGGAACCTAAACAGAAATGATAAAATTTTTATAAAATAATTTTCAATCGCATGGTTTATATTAAATATCAAACTTAGATTTATTTATTCAAGAATATCCAACAAGTTTTTTTTGTTTTTGAAAAACGTCTTTTAGGATAGTATTCGAAGACACATATGTTAAAACTCGAACAAAATTTCGAAGACAAATTCATAGAGCTTAATGTCCCACTTTGAAATGGAATTAATCAAAACATATTTGTACTTTTATATCGAACCCTTTATTTGTGGTATATCATTCCTCACAGTACCATTTCAGTCAATGATCATCCAAAAATGTGAACCCTAAGTTGTAGATTTTAGCGTCCAAATTTAAAACCCATGAATCCAAAATTTCTTTAAACAACTTATACATTGAATACAAGAAACATAGTTTAGAGACCAAATGATTGATTTAAAAATCTCGTCGAAAAATTTAACCATTGAATAGGAAGACCCACAGAGTTTAGCATCAAACTGATTCACTCAAAATTTTTCATCCACGAATTTAAAAGACGAACATTTTGTTCTTGAACATAATCGAGAACGAAATACTTTTTAAATCTATTTGTACTACAACAAGTTATCTGAAATGTAGGAATTTTAAGCCTTTAATATAGAAAGCTATTTCTAACAGTAACATATCAGTATATGATTTTCTGGAACCCCTAGGTGTCCAGATTTTACAATGTAATTTTTCAAGATCTGTAGTACTAGAACAACTTATATAGACAGTTTCAGTCAGTTGATATAGTTAAAATGTTTTAAGTATAGTTTCACCCTCATAGAAATTTCTGTGGTTTATGTTTAAATTACTCGTATGTTTACATTTAATTTACATTTAGTTATTTGGTCCTTATTTTCAAATATAATATGGAAAAATACAATTTTCCTTAAAAGTGAAACTAAGATAAAAATCATAAGTTTAGAATTAACATTATATTAATCTTAACAATTCTGTGTATTTGACAATTTGACCTGAAATTGAAAAAAAATAGTTTCCCCTAATTTTATTACCACTTTCAGTGAAAGTGTATTTGACTAGTCTCTATCAAAACAATAGTCTAATTTTGTTTTTAATTTTGTTCATAGATTGTTCGCCAAGTCATTTTCATTTACACTTCAAAATTTTCGCCAACTAGTTTGTGAAATTTGGATTATTTCTGCTGAAAACTTCTAAATTAACAGTCTTCCTGTCGTTTACATTAACTATTTTGAATAACTTCATTACACATATTTATTCAGTTTCCCCAGCTGCCCAACAAATATTTAGAATTCAGACAGTCTATGACTAGAGGTAAATATTATTGTTTGAAACATTCTCGATTTGCTATTCAAGATTTCCGTCAGAAGAAACTGTTTATCACTTTTATTCTCGTTACTTTTTTGCAAATAAACAATAAACAGGTCTTTCCCGTCATGAATCATATTTAATTTAGTTGCGTTAGAAGTCCCATAAAAAAGAAAACAACATCTATTCGTTGGTTTCTTTGACCTTTCAGCTGTCCCTAGAGATTGTCTGCTCCGATATTTAATATTTATTTATTAATGTGAGTTTTTTTTCAGGTATTATATTAACAATGTATTGAAAGGGAATCTCTTTCCAGACTCTTTCGTAATTTATCTGGCTATCGCCATTAATTTGAAGTCAGAAATTTATTAAAATCTGCCATTCCCTCTTTAAACAAGCATGCATTAATTAAACTTTAAAACTATTTAAACTGAAACTAAAAGCTAAAAGAGGACTTTCGCTAAAGAGTTTCTTTTCAAATTATAGAATCGTGAAACTCCGATTAAAAAAATCGATCAGTTTTACGTAATTTTGTGTTTTTTAAAATAGAAAGTAGTATCCATTGAATTTATCTGTTTCTAAATTTTTAAGAAAAAATTATTCAAAGAATGCAGAGCCTTTCGCAATGAGGTTGGAAACATTTTTAAAAATTTATAAGACCGCTACCATTGGCTACAAAATGTCCTACTTTTCATTGCCAATTTTAAAGTATTTAAATGATATCCATATGTATCAAAATACTGTTGAATTGCTTGCAGTTATTATCATTAAGAATGTGTAAATCTATATATATAAAACGCGTAGGTATGCGGCACAAAAATCGACGATATTTCTACTCTCCGAATGGCAACGGCTGTAACTTCCGGATGTAAACATTAGCGGCCGTCCGCAGTTTAAAACCGCGTGTGTGTGCATATGTTACGCTGATCTTTTGACAAAATATGCTTACACCTATCAAATCCAGTGTTCAGTCATGGATAGTTGTATGTAGGTTTATCTAGAGTCCGTTCTTTTGATTATGTTACTGTAGTATCTCCTACTTTTGAAATACTCAACTGTGTATATCAAGAAGTTTTATGAATATCATAGTTGTAATTCACACTATATTTTAGTACATGCTGAATTTTTACCCCATTTTATAAGTGAAGAAATTCTCCCCAACAATTTCTTATTTGATGTAATGATTGTTGAACTTGATTAAAAGCCATAGAAAACATATGGTAAATATATATATAGTAGAATGTAGCAGTGGGCTGAAGCAGGAATAAAATAAGAAGCAGTACTTTAAAATCAGGAAACACAGGTTTATTCATCACAAAAGTAAACTCGAGCTAACATTTAGCGTTGGCGATAGCATTCGGTCTAATACAATGCTCCAACTGACCTCGGTGAGAGCTAAGTAAAGCCAGCACGTTATATACATACAAACCACGTGGGTATCAGGCCGATTTGCATATTCAGGAAAATTTACGCCAAATTAACATCAAAATAATTGTCACGAAAAGTAATACTTCACTTATAATAAATAACAAAAATTACTACACATACAATAACAAATATTATAAAAACATATAAACATCGGAAAAAGAAATGTTAAATTAAAACATCGCAACCAGCGTCCAGGAATGACGTCCGAACATCGCAACTTGCGATCGCAAAGAAACCGTTTCATCACGTCATACCCGAAGCAGGCACGTCACTCGCTGTACGGGAAAAACATAAACTTATAACTTCCAAATTGGGAAGACAGTGTGGGGAGTATCCCAACAATGATAAAGTGTAGATATCTTAATTTTGAAAATTGTGCATACAGAGAGGGATGTAATTTTTAAAATCATTGGTGTTGGGTTTCTCAGTCTTTTCTTAAAATCTGTTCTGAAGTAATGGAAATTCACATTTTTTAATCATGATGATTTAGAATCAGCGTTATAGTGAATTTAGCAATGATTATAATTTTTTTTGGCTGAGCTCCCACTACCCCTAAACAACGTATATTTATGATGACAGGTAATAGTAACATTCCTTACATAGGTTACTTTCAGTTGAGTTGTTTTGCCAAAGAAAATATAAAACTAAAAGCGACCATGCTGGTCGCGCAGCGGCTAGTATTTTAAATTCTGTGATCAATTCATTGTTATGATTATGATAAATACAAAAATAAATATACAGGGTTATCAGGAAAGAATCATCCGATTACAAAATTTAATATTTTCCATAATTACAAACGTAAAACTATAATTAATATGTCATTGTAAAGGAAAAATGTTAAACTTGTAGTTTGTAACATTTTCCTTTCTCAATTCGTGGCAACACATTTGTCATTAAGCGGTTTTTGAAATTTTGAAAAGAAGTGTAGATGGCGTCTAAGCAGGAGAAGGCGTTTTGAGTGCTCTCCTTTGCAAAAAGTCAGTCTGTAATCACTGTTCAGCGTGAATTTAGGAGAAAGTACCATACAAATAAAGCACCGACAAAGAATCTGGAGGCGGGTGGTACTACCAGTTCCAGGAAACTGGATGGTGTAAAGGGGAAAGTCCAGGGCAACCAGATGTTTTAGCAGAGAATGTTGAAAGAGTGCGAGAGACTTTTTTTACGCAGTCCGAAGAAATCGACGGTTCATGCTAGTCGCGAACTTGAGATACCTCAGTCTACCGTTTGGACTGTATTGAGAAAAAAAATTGCATTTTAAGCCTTACAAATTGAAAACCATGCAAGCACTGAAGCCTAGTGAAGAAATTTCTAAACAGAGAATTACCACACGATTGGATTGGTCGTTGTGCAGCCGATGATTTGGTCCTACACAGCTACCCTTCTAGGTCACCGGACTTAACCTCTTGCGACTTCTTCCTTTTGGGAAATGTCAAAGATCTTGAGTTCATACCACCTTTGCCCACAATTTTGCCTGAACTTAAGGCTGCTATGCACTCAGAAAAAAAATCGTATTTCCCTTTTCCTCTTTTTGCAGATTCTTGTGGTGGGAGGAGTCCAGTTGACAGTTCGAGAATTCTACCCCCCTTAGGATTGACATTTTGAGGGATTGTAATGGCTCTCTCTCTATAGGGGGATTAAGCGCTGTCCCCAAATTTTTTATTTAAAATATATTTTTGTCAATTATTTACAGGTACATAAATGTATAAATGCTGATAAACAAATAAAACTGGTATTGTCAGATAGCCTGAACTTTTCTGCAAAGCGCTACAGGATTCATTTTATAAATTTCGTCCACCAAAGGAATTTATGAGCATTTAAAACACATTATACCAGATATTTACCCGAATAATTTAAATTTAAAAATATTAATTGAATTTTTGAAAAAAAACTAAAAATGTACACAAATGTAAAATTTCTTTCTTTATGACGGAGTGCAATTTAAAAAAAAAAACTTTGAATCCAAGTCGGCAATCCGTGGACAAATTTTCTCCATTGGTTAACATTGAGGTGAGCGAATCCAATGGGGTTAGTACATAGCAGCCATGGTATATCGCAATCAGATTATACGGGTGACTAAAGGAAGTCATATTGAACACATGTGGGAAATAATTTAACATTTTTATTTTACAATGAAATATTTATTATAATTTCCTGTTTGTATTTATGGAAAATATTTAATTTTGTAATCGGATAATTCTTTCCTGAAAACCCTGTATAATGTTAATTGTAAATTGACATAGGCACATTATTAAAATGCAATTTTAAGATACAAACAATATAAACTAAGATATTTTATTTTAGATATTAAACATCTCTCGAAATGGAATAATCGTCTTGAGTTCACCTCACATAAAATAAAAATTTATCGATAACTTTTTCAATAAGAGTATATTTTTTCCTTAACCGTGTTAATAAACTACCCATGATTTTTTAGAAATTGCGAAAGTCATTTCAATAAGAAAAATGCGTGAAAGCGAAGAAAAAAAAATTACTATGGTAAAAGTATTTTGCAAACTTTAATAACAGTCAGGCGTTTTCGTGAGCATTTGTGATTACTGAAGCAGCTGGAAACAGTTTAAATTGTCTTGGATAACAAATAATACTTTTGTTTTTTGTTTATTATTTATTCCTGAAAAAATCAACTAAAGGTGGAAGAAAGTTCGCAAGTATTTTTCTGTAGGATTTTTTTTCTTTGAGAATTGTGGAAGTATGAGTAAAACAAAAGTTACGTTACTAACTGTTTGAAGAAATTTTAAAATGAAAAGTTTACATTTATAAATTTTGGTTGAATATTACACATCAAAAATTCGTAATACGTTACTTCAGAAAATTGCAACTATACTTATATTGAACATTTTTGAACAAATTTGACAAACATTAGCTTGAGGTAATGGTGAAAATAAAACAGTTAGATAATAAAGAATATTACCTCTCTCATCTCTCTGTATATATATATATATATATATATATATATATATATATATATATATATATATATATATATATATATATATATATATATAACTGTTGTTTAACTAAGCAATCTTGTGAGAGAATATGTAAAAAGGCTCAATATTTCATCTCTTTCGCTAGACTTTTAAACACTGGTCTCGCCAGTTGTGATGAATGATTAGGCGTGATGCATATACGTAACTTCTTTGATCTGTTTTTAGGATTCTTTTCTTCCCTTCATTGATTGAAGGACTGTCCTCTGCCAAGCTATGTATAGCTTGAAGATCACTCTTCTCAGAAACAAACCTTCGTACGTTTAACGAAAATGTCGGCTTTGTTAACGTTAAGGGAATGATATGATATTATCATTGACTGTTTTAGTTCATGTTATCTTGTTTTCGTTTGCCATTAGAAGAACGTTAGAAGTTTGATCCTATAAAATTACAAGGTAGTTCTAAAACTACCATGGCAGAAAATTATTTTCTGGAAGCCTTTGGCATTCAGATTTTAAAATAGAAATTTTCAAAATCTATTTATGCTAGAACAACTTATATAGACAATTTCAGTCAGTTTACATATTTAGCATGCTTTAAGCATACATACATTAATATATATATGTATATCTAATATATAAAAATGAATGTTTGTCTCTCTGTAATTGTATAGAAATCCACAGTTTAGGAGCAACGATCGTGAAATTTTACATACAGGCGTCTTTAAAAACAGCCGAGGGTCTGAAGAACTTCAAAAATCGAAATTAATTACCGTTGATTTTTAATTAATAAAAAACCAACAATTTGTAAGCTGTTACACTTTGTGGAATCACCCCACTGAATATGGCGTCCACGTTAGGGTTACCTGGCAAACAGCGAGCGAAAAGATAAAAATAAATAAAATGAAAAAGTTTCAAGTTATATATTAAACCAGAATAATAAATGAAAATAATAATCTTTCAAGTCAGGTTTTATACTCTAAAATAAATCGGATCCAACGGCATATTGACACTCTCACACGCGATGGAAAATTCGAATCAACCACGCTAAGTGTCACGATCTTTTTTAATCGCTACTGCAATCCCCCTAGCTTATGTCCTTGTGTCTATTGAAGAGTTAAAGACTAAGCTTCTATCCTGATAACTTATTTCTCACTTAAAACTTCTCTTACTCCATAAATGTATGTATATTCACCAACCCATAGCAACTTTCCAAAAAACTAATTGCGTATATTTTTTACTTTACTCAACAGTGTTGTGTATAATCGTGGCGCGTTCGTTAAAACTGTTCATTTGTTGCACCGTAGGACTCGGGTTCGAGTCTGGGATCGTGCAAATTTTGCTAAACCTGTATTTTCAGCTTTTTTATGAAGGCTTTTTTATTTCAGCTTTTATTTTATTATTTTTTTAATTATTATCTTTATTTTATTTTATTATTTTTTAAATTATTATTTTTATTTTATTTTATTATTTTTTAAATTATTATTTTTATTTTATTTTATTATTTTTTAAAATTATTTTTATTTTATTTTTTTCAGCTTTTTTATGATGAAAGACCGAATATAGCTGAAATCTGAGGAGTTTATTATACATTTATATATTTTTAATTTGTTTTCATATTATTAATGTGTATAACATTTCGTATGCTTTTTTTTCTATGTTATTTATACTGTGTTTAGTTTTTTAATGGATTTTGGTTGGTTTATTATAAATTTATATATTTTATGTTTTACTTTCCAGGATTTTTGCTCCAATGATAAAGGCTAAATCTTTTCTATGTTATTTATACTGTGTTTAGTTTTAAAATTGATTTTGGTTAACAAACATTCATCAATAATTTATTTCTGGGCATTGTATTGCTAACAATTAGGATAACGAACAATTTTTGACGGATGCGATTCTCGATTCACAGATGTTCAATAGATGGCGCCACTATTTTAAACTTTTAGTATTCCATAAACCAACACTTCCTAAACGTTCGTTTAGGAGGTGTTCCTAAACGAACGGTACATTCAAATTAAATACAATGTCAGTGTATGCAATTAATGCCAATATATATATATATATATATATATATATATATATATATATATATATATATATATATATATATATATATATATATATATATATATATATATACATATATATATATATAATAAATACGACGATCAATGTATACGATTGATGTAAAAAAAACAAAAAAATATATTAATATAAAATCGTAAGGGATATTTTTATAGACAAAATAATGTAGAAGAAAATATTCAAATTAAATCTCATAGGATGTACTAAAGAATGTAGTACAGTTAATGTAGTACAGTTTGAGGAACATAACTTTTACATTATTTTAATATTGTTTTGAATAATGTCCAATCGTCTGCCGCATTAGCAAGAAAAAAATATTTTTTTGCCTATTTCGTTGTTATGTGAAGATAAATTTATTTAAAGTAACAGAAAAAGAAATCACGTGATCAGAGTTTAATAAATTAACCTTTTACAGGATAATGTTCCTTTTTTGGAACACCATGTTTAATATTTTTTTAAAAATAAACTGTGATATCTGTCAGTTTGAAAAAATTACCGTATATTATACAAGGCATGATTGATTTTTTGACTTTTTTTTTTTCAAATATGAATATTTTAGCGTAGAAAAAATTCTAAAAATCAGCTTTTTTCACAATTTTTACAGTACGTAAGAAAAAAAATTCTATAAAATTCCTAAAAATTCAAATCCACCCAAAAATTTCCCCATCGTACTTGCAAAGGACAAGTTTAACGAGTTAATAAAATAAATTAAAATAATAACAAAAAATATTTCCTTAAGACTGCCTAAAAATGCTATGTTCCAAAAAAGGAACCTTGGCATGTAACGATATACAAAAGCAGTGATATCACACGTGATCAGTGATTCTGCCGTCTGATTACTTAGAAAATTCAGCCGAACTTACAAAGCTGTACGCCCTACAAAAAGGAGACTCTTTAGACATCGACGCAAATGACATTCGGCAGTTTCTTGGATTACTGGTGTTAGTGGCTACCACTCAGTGAAAATACATATTGGAGCTCTCAGGAAGATTTGCATATCCTAATTGTTAACAATACAATGCCCAGAAATAAATTTCGGATGTTAAAAAAGTATTTCCACATTGTTGATAATAGTAAATTGGAACCAGGCGATAAATTAGGAAAAATTTCTCCCTTTTATAAAGAGGTTGGAAAAAATGTTCGTCAATTTGGATTTTTCATGAAAATATGAGTATTGATGAATCTATGGTTCCGTGTTATGGACATCGTTCGGCTAAAGTGTTCATACGTGGAAAGCCAATTCGCTTTGGTTTCAAAGTTTGGATGATCTGCTTAGCAAATGGTTATCCTTATGCTATGTCTATCTACGGTGGAAAAAGTTCGAAAAATGAAAATTTGCCACTTGGATCAAAAGTTGTCTCCGAACTATTATCTTTTATTGACAATCCAGAGAAACGCAAAATATTTTTCGATAACTTTTTTTATATCGTACATCGTACAGTCTGCTGACAGATTTATCTAACAAAGGCTTTAAGGCAATCGGCACAGTGCGAGATTCCAGAACGGGACAATGTTCTCTTAAAACAGCAAAAGAAATATCGAAATTTCAACGTGGAGAGTTTGATTACCGATGCGATGGAAAAGTTTATATGTGCCATTGGAACGATAGTTTTGTTGTAACTATTACATCAAATTTTATCACTCACGAACCATTAGGAAGAGCAAAAAGATATGTCCGAGCTAAAATAAAAGTTGATTTTCCTTAACCTTATATTATAAAATTATATAATAAAGGAATGAGTGGAGTACACCTGTTGGACCGACTTCCTGGAAGTTATCGACCAAAGTTACGCAGCAAAATATGGTACTTTATTCCTTGATCATAGTGTGGTATGTAAAAGGTTAAATTCTAAAAATTAATCTTTAAAAATTCACCAAAAATCATAAAATGGAGGTAAAGATTCGAAAAAGATTTCATATTATAGGAATTTTTATGATCTTTTTCGTGATATGAATTTTATAACCCACAAATTATTATTATTTTAAATGCAAACTTAAAAAAAGTTACTAAAACAACTCAAAAATTTAATTTTAAAAAAATCTAAAAATTTTTCAAAAATCTTTCTAAGTGCACTCCTACACTATAAGAAGAATCGCCATGCAAAATTTCAGCCCTTTTATTTCCCGCGGTTTGGTCTGTACGTTGTATGTCAGTCAGTCAGTTAGTTACGGAACTGTTTTATATATACATATTATTATTACTATCTTTATATCGTAACGTTAACTTCATGCGCACGCATTGTTTTCCTATGTTTTTTTTATCTTTATGATAGCGTAATTTTCATATGATTTTAAACAACAATAATTTTTAACTGGCATTCAATTCGCTGTTAAAACTTTATATTTACACCCTATTTAAAAGAAGTAGGGTGTAAATTTTTCAAAGAGGATATTTCAACACCCAACTTCAAAGAAGTAGGGTGTAAATTGTAGGGTAGAAAGATGGTAAAATCAAAATTTTGTGCAATGTATTTAATTTCTCGATTAAAAGTAGTTTTTTTCTAAAAATTAATTTATTTCGCTTGAAAAGCTAAATATTTTATGCACGCGGTTTATATTATTATTACTGTCTTTATATCATAAAGTTAACTTCATACGCGAGCACTATTTTCATATGCTTTTTTTATTATTATCTTTATAATAGCTTTATTTTCATATGCTTTTAAACAACTATCGTTTTTATTCATATTATGTTGGTTTTTTATTAATTAAAAATTAAGGGTAATTAATTTCGATTCCGGAAGTTCTTATTATCTTTATTTTCATATGCTTTTTCATTTACGAATTATTCAAATGTTGGTTAAAAAACTTATGTAATTCATACATTTGCGTGAGTTTAATTATTTTAATTAATAAATTTATATTTCTGGAGAGGATGTCTCAGGTTTTAGTGGTACTATGATGAAAGGCTGAATCTACCAAAATTCTGAGGAGTTTATTATGGAGAGAAAAGGAATTTAATATGTAGAGGATGTTTATAGGAGTTTAATGTGGAGAGGAGTTGAATGGTTTGCAGCCCTCAATCAAACACTTCATTTTTTTAAGAGGCAACGCTAGAGTCATATCATGGTTCTATTGGAAATTTTAGCTAAATCTGTAATTTCAGCTTCTTTTTTTGCCCAAATGATAAAAGGCTAAATCTAGCTGAATTCTGAGGAGTTTATTATAATTTTATATATTTTTCTATTGGGTTTTCATTTTATTCATGTGTATAAGATTTCACATGTTATTTCTATGTTATTTATAACGTGTTTAGTTTTAAATTAATTTTGGTTAGCAAACATTAGACAATTTGACATTTTTACTTTTCAGATTTTAGTGCTTCAATGATGAAAGGCTGAAATTCCTGAATTCTGAGATGTGTATAACATTTCACATATACTTTTTCTATGTTATTTATACTGTGTTGATTTTGGTTTACAAATATTGTTAAAATCCCGGGCAATGCCGGGTACTTCAGCTAGTATATATATATATATATATATATATATATATATATATATATATATATATATATATAGGATACAAAAGTCAAAGTTAATAGCCTGTTGTAATAATAATATCATTTTAATTCATATTTGAGAAAATAACTTGCAATATAAAGAATTAAAGATGGCTGCTTTCCTTGGGAACTTAGAAACAAATCACTTACAGCTCAATAAATGACCGCCAAATGTCGGGTAGGGAAGGCAAATGCACTTTTAATTTTTGAGAGTAAATATTTTGTCGCTAAATTAATAGGGAACGTCAAAATGTTTCGTTTTCCGTAAATTTAAAAATAATGTCTGAGGTTTAGATTTTTCTGAACCCAAATACCAGAAATCAACTAACTTGACAACTATAGTTTGCTCTTTTGATTGATTTTCAGTTATTTATTTTAAATTATTCGAAACGGAAATATGAAGGAAATGATCATTGGAGGAAAGATGAACATTAATATCTTAACGAAGCAATCGCTTAGTCATTTTCTTATGTATGGAATAAATACCCTGTCTAGGAATCAAATTAGACTCCCATTGACATATTCTCCCCCAACCTACTCTGATCTGAGGAACGCCTTGACTTTAATCTCATCTGCTCTCTCTGTAATGGCCATTCCAATGTTTACTCACATTCCTTGTACTGGGCAAATGGGTGTTTCAAGGAATGTCTCCCCTTCCTCTGGAGTTATCAGTTTGGTAAGTCGTGGCTAGATATTCCATAGGTCTAATTCTCTATAAATAGGAGAACTTAGTAGCGTCATGCTATCTTTTCTAGTAGCAGTAATAAAATCCCTCTTCTTATTTTCTGCGGTAGGCGTTAAGTGAGTTTTAATGAATTCTTCCTGGAGTGAGGAGGGACTGCAGCTCGTGTTACCTCTTAACTGTGAATAAGATACTTCGCTATCTAACGTTGCAGACAAACTTCAGTTTTTTTTAAAGGAAGAGCTTTGAAGGCCGCAGAAATATTGTGTATCAATCCAATTAGTTCAAGTCAACCTGCCCGAAATATGTGATGTGAACCTTTAGCTTACGGGATCCATTTTTCCGATTCCCTCTTTAGAACGATATATATATATATATATATATATATTAATTTGGGTGGGTCGTTTTTTACTTTTTTTTAGAATCGAAATCGCCTGTGGTGGGAAAAGCTGTGTATTGCTATCAAATGTTTGTAATTTTTTTTTAAAATTTAAATATATTAAGGCCTTTGAAGTTTCTCCTAAAATGTAAAAAAATGCATTTTTTATTTATTTTTTAATTCTTTACGTATCAAAAATTTTAACCGCATGTAGTGGAAAATTGCTGTATAGCAAGACCCTTTGTTTGTGATTTTTTTTTTAATTAAAATATATTTAGGCCCCCCGCTCGCCCCTTGAAGTTCCTCCAAAAATGTAAAAAATGCATTTTTTATCTATTTTAAAATTTTTTACGTATTAAAACTTATAACCGCATATAGTGGAAATTGTTGCATAGCAAGACACTTTGTTTGTGAAAAAAATTATTTTGATATCGTATCATATTTAAAGCCCTCGCTAGGCCGGCGAAATTTTGATATTTTAACCCTTTGAAGTAGAATAAATATATTTTAAAAATTAAAGTCATTATTAAACTAAATGTTCGATCTGTTTCAAAGGGTCAAAACAGCTCTTTGCTTATTTTGCCAAAATTATGGCAGAATATCCCAGAATTCACCACAAGGAAGTGGCTGCATTCGAATTCCTCCCGCACCAAAAACCAAATACGGGAGCATTTTTTACCCTGTTTAATGATATGGCAATCTTACACTTTATATTTTGCCTTATTTTCGAACTTTGGCATCAGCTTTCGAGACGCCAATGTTGTATGTATAAAGCCATCGCGACTTTTTGATCCACAGACAGATGACGATTCCTCTGACACTATCTTGACTGCCCTTTCGACATCTTGTGTACGGCATGGGAGAGTCCGCAGCTTACTTTCAATAACGCCACCTATTTCAGCCATTTTCTCAATTTCTGCACTGGGCATGTGTTTAGTCAGTGAAGGTTCTGCAAGTGAACATTTCTTCAAATTGATCAGATCTGCACAGTCGTTTGCGTGAAATTTGAGACGCAGAATGAAAAAAATCACAAGTTGTTTCATTGGGAAGTGTTCGGGCCTTCATGATTCTTCTGAAGCCTAATTTCCTCACATAGGATCGTTTGTCGTTGATCATGGCAATAAGCATGTTTTCTGGGTGACCATAAAATCATTCATTTGCATTACAGGATCCACTACTAATTTCAGCTCATCGCTCAGATATTTTGAGTAGTGTATAACTTCTCAAAGATTCTGTGTACCAGCTGTGCATGAAGGCTCACTTTTAGTGAGAAACCAAACTTTTGCATACACTTCTGGAGCTACCCACTTCTTTTGAAGATGTAGTAACTTGCTTAAAATCCTGATCAAAATAAAAATCATCTTCACTTTCAGAAGTAGAACTACCATCCATAATACTTTCACATTGTTGAGGTTGGCTATTTATCTCAGTTTCAGATTTTTGCTTATTCACACATTCAGCATCCATTGCTTTCCTTGCCACTCTAAGTTTTAGCACTCTAGTGATTTTAGCATCCAAATTCCACATATACATTTTAGTCCATGTGCACAATGAAAATTCATGATACTGATGATGATTGCATGTTGAGATATAAAGCAGTGTACATTTTGCATCATTTTGAAACCTTCTTAACTTAATTTTCGCAGCTTCACTTGTTTTTCCAGTAGACTTCTTTCTATTCAAGATTCTTTCATGAAACTTTTGTTTATGAAACTTTTTATGAAACCGCGCAGTACAATTACACCATCTATCGGAGAAATTCAATATAAATTTCGCTGGCCTAGCGGGGGTTTAAATATAATGCAATATCAAAATAATTTTTTTCACAAACAAAGAGACTTGCTATGTAACAATTTTCACTACAGGCGGTTAAAATTTTTGGTACGTAAAAAATTAAAAAATAAATAAAAAATGCTTTTTTTTACGTTTTTGGAGAAAGTTCAAGGGCCGGGTGAGGGGCCTAAATATATATAAAAAAAATTTTTTTACAAACATTTGATAGCAATACACAGCTTTTCCCACCACATGCGATTTCGATTTTTAAAAAAAGTAAAAATCGACCCATCCTAATATATATATATATATATATATATATATATATATATATATATATATATATATATATATCGTTTCAATAAATCGATGTTTTTTGCTCGATGTTTTACGTTTTCTTGATTTTTTTTAATGAAAAAGTACCAAATTAAAAAAAAAATTACCACGTAGCATAATTTTCCCACTCAATAAATGTGAGACTGAATTTAGAAAAGGAGGAACACAAAAAGGAGAACGATCCCTTGGCAACGAGACAAATGACAATCAACAATCAATGAACCAATCAGAGCGCTTGGAATATTTTTGACACTGTAGAACATTCCATGGGGGTTTATTTTATAAGTAGTATAAACACGAGAGCGGCCATTTAAGTTTTTGTTTTGTTCTGGTTTTATATAAATTAATTTATATAAAATTATATTAATTTTATATAAATACTAGCTGAAAACCCGCACTTCGCTACGGAGTACTTTCAAATTAAATACAACAGTCAATGTATGCAATTAATGCCCCCCCCCCAAAAAAAAAAATATATATATATATATATAATAAATACGGCGATCAATGTATACAATTGATGTAAAAAAAACAGAAAAATACATCTATAAAAAATCGTAAGGGATATTTTTATAGACAAAATAATGTAAAAGAAAATATTCAAATTGAAACTAATAGGACATACTAAAGAATATAGTACAGTTAACATAGTACAGTTTGAGGAACATATCTTTTACTGTATTTTAATATTTTTTTGGATAATGTCCAATCGTCTGCCGCATTAGCAAGGGAAAAAAATATTTTTTTGTCTATTTCATTGTTATGGACGTGACGATAAATTTATTTAAAGTAGCAGAAAAAGAAATCACGTGATTAGCATTTAATAAATTAAATTCTAAAAATTAATCTTTAAAAATTCACTAAAAATCAGAAAATCGAGGTAAAGATTTCATTTTAAGGAAATTTTTACGTTCTTTCTCGTGATATAAATTTTATAACCCTCAAATTATTATTTTAAATGCAAACTTAAAAAAAGTTACTGAAACAGCGTAAATATTCAATTTTAAAAAATCTAAAAAATTTTTTCAAAAATCTTTCTTAGTGCACCCTAGACTATAAGAAGAATCGCCATGCAAAATTTCAGCCCTTTAGGTCCAGTGCTTTGGTCTGTGCTTTGTATGTCAGTCAGTGAGTCAGTCAGTTACGGAACTGTTTTATATATATAGATTAATAGCAAGATGCCACCCGAAAGTAACGTTTGGAAATATTTTTGCAAAACCTCTGACAAATTGGCAAAACGCGATATTTGCCTAAGTCTGTCAAATCTTCTGGCACCACCACGAATTTATCTGGACATTTGAAGGCAAAATATGGTGATATTTACTCGTGTATTCTGAGTCATCAATGAATCCCAAGGGAAATATTAAACGACACAATCCAGCTGCTGCGGCCCCAGCCATTCCAAGTACTTCGGCGACTGAAACGGAACATAGAGACGAAACCGTAAGTTCGTATTCGTCTATACCTAAATTCCATTGGAAAACTTTTAAAGATTATTTCACAAATGTGATTTCTTTTAAAGATGGTGAAGATTTGTACAGCAAAGTTTCTCAAGCTATACTTTACATGGTTTGTAGAGATTCTCAGCCGATTTCAATCATTGAAGACGAAGGTTTTAAACATCTTTTAAAACTAACTCTGCATTTATATACTGTTACATCACGAAGAAAAATAGATTCAATGATAGAACAGAAATACGAAACAGTGTGAACTTTAGAAGAAACAAAACGGAAGTGATGAACTTTAGAAGTAAAAAAATAGAACTTATACTCATTGAGAGCGTATCGACAAGGTGGAATTCCACAATTTATATCTTAGAAAGATTTCTTCAGTTGAGGGAGGTTGTTGCAAGTATTGTTATCTTCAATAAATCGGCCCCGCCAATACTCTCAGCCACGGACATGGAGTTGTTACAAGAATTTTGTACAATATTCAAAAGTATAGAGCTCACAACAACACAAGCATCAGGATAAAAGTTCGTAACAGCAAGCTGTGTTATACCGATAGTAAAAATGATGTGTAATAAACTAAATGCAGTGTCGTGCGGTTCAAAGCTAGGAAAAACTGAAGGAAAGTGTTCTAGCTTAATGCAATAAGAGATTTGGTGGCATTGAGAACTGTCAGATTTTTGCAATGGTATCTTTATTCCATCCACCGTTTAAATATCTTCACTTCCAAGATTGGGCTGTAGTGGTTACCTGGATCAGAAAGCTTAACAATGAGATCAAAGAAGAGGGTGAATCATCGGATTCTGAGGTCGGAGGATTGCCTCCAACACAAGCTTCTTCTCAAGGTAAACCAATTTTTCTAAGATTGCGCCAAACAAATTTAAAACTTAACAATTTTATTTACGTGTATATATAAATTATTCTGTGCAGAACATGAATTTTGGGAGGATCACCACAAGATGGTAGAAGATAACTTGGAGTGTAAGAATGAGGTCAAAGCTGTTGGAGGAACTTGAGACAGGTGGTTTGGTGCCCGAACTTGCAGTTTACTTCAAAGCTCCTGTTTTTAAACTAAAAGTCAAACCACTCACATTTTACTCTTATAATTTTCTGCTAATGGCTGGGAGAACTAAGCCTTGGCTCTTCTCCGGGGGGGGGGAGAGCCGGAAGCGTGAGACCACTTCTTCAGATGCGTTGCCCCGGGTGCACATTCCCATTCCTTACATGAATTCACGCCATTACATCGTTTGGCGGCTGGTGATTGGTCAATTGAGTTTACATCGGTATTTGTGTATTTGGTGCGCTCATGCTTATGAAAGCATGTCTGTTTTTCAAAAATCAAAACTTCCATCACTAATTTTGCACGAAATAGAATCTATTTCAAATAATAGTATCGCAGTAACGTTCAAAATTTAACGGATTGCAATAAATGGGTCAAGCAATTTAGGGAATTGACAAATACGCATTGGAACTCAAGATCGTCAAATCCATCTGGTACCCGTTTAATAATTCAACATTTAAACTTAAGAAAAAAAGTCAAATTTGAGTAATATTTACTCTATTTTATTCTACTCCTAAAATTTTACAGTGAAATTATTACGGAAATTGGTAATTTCTTAAAATTTTCCATGCACAAAAAATAAATATGAAGGCATTTATGGCGAAAATGTCTTTTACAAATAGCTTGTCACTTTAAATTACTTTTACATTAATAGGTGGTGCCACTTAAAAAAAATCACGTTCCTTGTAAAATATGGCATAAAAAATATATAAAAATGAAAGCAACTAAGAAATAGATTTTATCTCTTTTAAAATACGCTTAGGATCAAATATTATGCAATTATCGAAATGAAAGCAACTAAGAAATATATTTTAGCATTTATCTCATTTAAAATGCGCTTAGGATCAAATATTATGGCAATTTCCGATGCAAACTCAACTGACCAATTAGCAGCCGCCAAACGATGTAATGGCATGAATTCATGTAAGGAATGGGAATATGCGCCCCGGGTACACCACAGGGGGTGGGTCCACACTGAATCCGGTTGATGGTCCGCGAATTTTGAACCGAGTCAAGTGGTGGGACCAGACCACCTGACCCAGCACCCCTGGAGGTAAATTTCAGAATTTGGAGGACATTGCAGCCAAAGCCCTATTTTGCATGCCCCGACCACAATTAGTGAAAACGGCGGTGGATTTTGTTAGCGACCGGCCTCTAACCCGCAACCCTCAGATCACTGGCTTTGCCAACCGGGCCACCGTGCCCAAAATTCTCTTATAATTATAATCATAAGAATTTTACATTGGCTAAAGTTGCAATTATGTATGTGTCAGTAATGGCGACATCCGTCCCATGAGAAAGAGTTTTTTCCCTAGATGGTGGAATAGTTAGAGAAAAAAATATGTCGACTTCAGAGGGAAAAAGTTAATACACTTCTTTTTTTTTAAAATGTAAATAATAAATATAGGGATATTTATTATTTATAACTATTATTGGGGCATATAATAGTTATATGCCCCAATAATTGTTATTTACAGTAAAGAAAAGATAAGATTTTTCAGTTTTCCCCAATACCCTGGTTTTGCATCAGTAGTTCAAATTGGTGCTAATATATATAATTTTGTTCTGAATTATACAATATGAAAATAAAAGATTTGTTAATAAATTATTCTTATTATTTTTTTCATATTAAACTCTTTTGAACCAAACTCAAAAATTCTTTTAAATTATTTTGCCTTATAATCTATTGATATAAAACTAATCCTTTTGTCTTGTATTACAGTCATGAACTTCAGAAATTTTTTTTTACTAAATTATTTAAGCCTCCTGGAATTAAATTATTTTCCAGCTTGTAAATAAATATGGCAATAGTTTTTCACATTCAACCAATTTAAATTTGAAAAAATCACGGATTTTTCTTTATGGCTGTGGTCTTATCAATTGTTTTTATAGAAATAATTTCTTCCTCAATTTTCTGGTAAAAGTAACAAAATGTAACATGGAAATTCTGTGATATGTGCTGACTCTAGCAACGAAGATTTTGTTATTTGTGTCTGCCCAATCAGAGTAAAATTAAATCACCCCCTCCCCCCCCACGACTAAACGAAGTAACATTAATGTTAGAGGAAACTAAACCATTTTAAACAAATGGATGTTCTAAAACATCGATGTTTTTGTCGATGCCGCATCCCTAATACACACACACACACACACACACACACACACACATATATATATATATATATATATATATACACACACACATATATATATATATATATATATATATACACACACACATATATATATATATATATATATATATATATATATGTGTGTATATTCATTCTTAGGCCCCTATTGTTGCGATACGTACTATCCCACCCCGTAAGCAAAGGGTTAAATGTACGCTGACGTAGATAATTTTAAAATAACAGTATCAATCTAGAAATTGTGCAGTGCCTTACACATCAATGTGCTAAAAGATGGGTCCTTGGCTGGGTATCTTTCGTGTCAAAATTGTGTATTAATTTATATCTCTCATAATTAATAAGACATTTAATTACTAAAAAATGGTTTTTTTTCGGTACTACATATACCCGCGAGCCTCAGATAGAAAATTATCTTAAAACATTAAATACAGAAATGACAGAAGAAACGCTAACAATAGAATTACGAAAATATTTTTTTGACTGCCTGCTAATGGTTTATCTTACCGCAACAATTAACAATTAAAATTTTAACGAAATATCTCTTTTCGTAATCAACATTTTCAATACACTTACTAACAAACTTGATCACGATTCAAAAGAAGCCTGTATTTACTTTGTGCCGTTATTATTTAAACTTTCCTTATTATGTCTTTCATCTTCAATGCATTTACATGCTCTTTCTCTCAAAAATATCCTCACTTTCCCAAAAGAAAACAAAACCAGTTTGTTTATGTTCACATATTAATAAATCAGTTATTAACTTCAAATGGAGCGTAACATTCTCCCCATTGTTAAGTCCTAAACAATTTTTAGAGACTAACTAATTAAGGATTTAAATATACAGACGGGAAACAGAGCTGCTCTTTTTCTCCCTTCGAACCTATTTCCATTAGCAACCATTAGGAGTCGCATTAGTTACTCTGATGGAAACACTGAATCAGTGTTACAGGTTTGCTTTTTTTCCCCCTTGTTTAATTTTAACTGAGATTTTTTCCCTCAAGTCAGTTGCCAGATTTGTTATAGCCGCGTAATAGGTTGTAGCTTTTTATGTATCGAAAGAAATGGAGAATGAATCCTCTAACAAAGCGATACGCGCTAAAGCTACTTCCAACATTTTTAAGTTGTTGTTTCGAGATTTCCTTTAAGGAGTCTTAGAATTTTTGGT
The DNA here is from genome assembly GCA_907164885.2 of Dolomedes plantarius. Taxonomy (NCBI): domain Eukaryota; kingdom Metazoa; phylum Arthropoda; class Arachnida; order Araneae; family Dolomedidae; genus Dolomedes; species Dolomedes plantarius. The sequence continues at coordinate 138,637,877 of OU015491.1, read as the reverse complement.
TCCGAAGATTAATTGATTTTTTATTACATCTTAGAAAGGGTGGGATATTAAAGAGAAGATATTGATAAGGCACTTTGTCAGTAAACATTTGGCGTAATTTCATTTCAAGGTAAATTTAGAAAATAGGACAGATGAATAAAGGCTATTTCTTTATAATCAGAAATAATAAGTTTAAAGTGAATTTTTTTACTAAACTGTTAAATTTGGATTTATTGAGCTAAGCGTGTAGCAGCTAACTGAAAATTTATTCATTGTTCCTCTTGTACCTAAAGAAATGGTCAACTTAAGATTCACGTTATCTTAAATTTTGAGATCCGTAGAAAATCCCCCCCCCCACACACACATACACACACACGCACACACACACGCACGCACGCACACACACACACACACGCACACACACTCACGCACACACACTCACGCACACGCACACACATACACGCAAACACACACACATACACGCACACACACACATACACGCATACACACACACACATACACGCACACACACACACAGGCACACACACACACTCTCTCACACACACCCGCATACACGCACGCACGCACACACACACACACTCTCACACTCACACACACACACACACACGCACACACACACACACGCACACACACACACACACACACACACACATAAATGTTAAATTTTCTTTTCAGAGGTGTTCGATATGACCTCCTTTAATTACCCGTATAATATCATTGTGATATGCCATTTCTTGCCAAACACGTTGTATTATTACACTATTAACTGTTAGTACAGCATCACAGATGCGCTGTTTAAGTTCGGGCAAACTTGAAAGCAATGGTGGTATGAACACAAATTCTTTGACATATCCCTAAAGGATGAACACCAAATGCCAATCGAGGAACCTCCGAATACCAATGGGGCGGCGCACCATCTTGTTGGAAAATGAAATCTTTCAACAATGAAAAAAGAAACTGTTACAAAGTAAAAATTTAATATTTTTCCTTTACAATGACATATTAATTGTAATTTCCTGTTTGTAATTATAAAAAATATTAAATTTTGTAAACCGATGATTATTTCCTGATAACCCTGTATATATATATATATATATATATATATATATATATATATATATATATATATATATATATATATATATATATATATATATATATATATATATATATATATATATATATATATATATATATATATATATATATATATATATATATATATATATATATATATATATATATATATAAATACATGTTTGTTTATTTAATTACTTGTCTCTAATAAAGACGTTTGTAGCAGCAAAACATAGCTATTTCACATCTTCTTGACGTCTTAGTAGCCTATGAATATTAATAGTCTGATTATTAAGACTTAGTAGTGGATTTAGAAAAGAAACAAATTTAGTTTCTCTAAAGATAATTTGAAACCTGGGTCTTGTGCAACTTGCAAATCCGAAAATTTATTATGTATTTCAAAGACTTGCAGATATTGAAAATATTTTGCAACGTTTATCTAATGATATCTAAGTATAAACACTTTTGATAAATGAAATAACATTTCTTTGCTAGAATATTTTAAATTCAACTTAGAAAATCATTAAAAGGAAATTTTGTTGTTCTCTGATATGCATATCCATATGCCGACATGTGAATGGAATATGACCGTTCCTAATTAGCCTATTTGGTTTGTTTTCCCTTTTGAAATTAAAACTAAGTAAGCTAAACATACGACTAAGCATACAAACCAAACATACAAAAGTAATAAAAATTCAATTGCTTATTTAAGAAATTTCTTGTCCAATAATTTTTATGTACGGGGTATATTCATCAATTTAATAGTATATAATTGTATATAATTAGGATTATAATTGTATATAATTAGGTGTTCAGACGTTAAATACTTATTTTCACGTTAAATATTCTACCCGTTGCCTAGCTGTATAAAAATTTCTATAAATGCTACTATGTGCTTCTTTTACATGTTTTCTTTACAACAGGCTTTACGTTAGCGAGAAATTATTTTTGAAATTTAATATCTGGCACTCTTAAGTGTTATTTGTTCCCCATAATAAAATTAATATCTCAGTCTACAAAAATATATTTATTTGATTTTTTAATATTTCAAACATCAAATATTTTGTTTTGGAATTTTTCATACTGACAATCAATAACAAGAAAGGAGGACCGAGCTAATTTATGATTCGGATGCTGGGAAATGATTATTGTTTCTCAGAGTTCGGTTGATAAAATTTATACCTTATTTTTTTATATTTTCCTTTCCTATATTCTCCCGAACTCACTTTCAGACGCAGTCAAGAATGAAAAGCTAATCTTTATTGCCATTATTATATGAGTTTTAAGGGGGTCCAGGACACAAAATTGTTCAAACTTTTGAACAAAAATTTATTACATTGAATTTTTTTGTGTTTTTTTAGTTTAAAATAACGTTTAGATCACGTTTCTATCTTAAATAGAACAGGAGAAATTATTATTTTTTTTCAATATTCTAATAGTAGCCAATCGTTCTGAAAACCTGTAAGTGCGTTTTTCTGCATGATGGGTCTTTTTTCCCATTTCTTGTCTTTAAATTGTTATAAGTCAATAACCGTTTAAGAAAAATAATTGAAACTTAGAACATATATTTTTCAACTTTTATACTTTAATTTTGATTCAGCAAATTTGAAAAAATATTTACTTTTGAAAATATGATTTTTTAAAAATAAGTTACATCATATTTTTTTTGTAATTTTTAATCTAAATATTTTTAATTTTTCTAAAAATTAATAATTAAAAAAAAATGCTAAATAAAAATTAAAACATATATATTTCTGTTTAATTAAATGAAAAAATTTTGAAATTCGACAAATAATATTTCAAGTTATAACGATTTTAAATTACCCCACTTTTTAAATGGAGTTTTTTTTTAAATTTTTTAAAAACTTTTGGAGAAGTTTTATTATGTGATTTTGTTTACAAATTATATGGTTAACCATCATAAAAATATTCAAAATTTTATCTCAATAAATAAAATTATTTTTTAAAATGTGTCCCGGACCCCTTTAACTTAGCAATGAAATTTACTGTCAGTCTTACAGCGTGTAAGTAGGGATGTTTACGGTGAGAAGGGTTATGAAAGGGTATAATATGATCTAGAGAGGGCGTTCTTACAGCATTGTGGTCTAATAGAGGGGATAATTTTTTGGAGTTGGATTAGACATATGACTCTGAGTTATTCTGAAAGAAAAGAAGGAACTCCGTTATGATATATTAATGGAGAAGCCGATTTCGACTCACGAAGTTGCGATGAACAAAGTTGTTTGGGATGGTAAGTTTGACTTTAGTTAATGAAGAGTTATGTTACAGTGTGGGAATGTTCGTGCCATTTGTAGAACCCTATTTGAATGCCAGAAAGTTGTTAAAGTACTGTTATTGGAACTTTTACTTCATTATGGCTGAGACAGAGTCTCTGCTACAGTAATGCTTCAAGAAATTAAGAATGCCTCTAGGCTCCAAGATATTATTTTGTGCAGGGAAATCCATTACGAAATAAACATTAGAACTTTACGAGTGACCCTGTAAGGTATTATTCACTTTTAAGCAACGTAAATATTTTTGATTCCAATATTTCCAATCTCTCTAATTTTTACTTGTTAATTACACTGATTTTGTCTACTTTAATTTCAGACGTCACCTTTGATTTTGCTAGAGCTACGCCAAAATTACGTTGTTAACTCAATGTTACTATTAGAGAATGTTTGTTGTATAACGAATGTCTCGCTTAATTTGAACTAGCGTCCATATTTTTTTATCATTCTGAAGTCGATTCCACTACGCTGCAAAATAATATTTGTAAGAGCCGATGAATCCTAAGCGAAATAAGCACTGGCACCTTAGCAATGACGTTATGAGAAATTTAATCACTTAAAAGCAACATGGAATTTATGACTCATGAATTACCTTGAATATCAAACTTAGCGAAGCGCGATATAATCACGATAGTTTGATATCCCACGTATCTCCCATTACAGTTCTGAAACATCTGTGGTTTGGACATTCAGAATAAGAGTTACCTGTTGGATATCGGATTGTTGGCAGGGATAGTAGGCAAAAAGTTTAATTTACAGAACTTGAATTAAATGCTATGCAATGGGGATATTATTTCCATGCAGTATTTTTCTGTTCAAAGATAAGCAAAAGAATATCTTCTATTTCTGTTTTTTGCATATGGAGGTAGATGTTAAAATAAAGACAGCATAGTTTTAAAACTATTTAACTCTTCCAGAGTTAACATTTTACAGGACATTAAATTAGTTATGTCCACCGCTGTCAGGTTAACAGTTTTTTTTATGAAAAATTTAAATATTTACGGAAAATACGTGCATCGTATGGAAAAAACTTTTCAAATGCAGGTAGGGGATTCCAAAATTCAGCATCTGTTAATGTGGGCTTAGAAAAATACTGAGAGAAAGAGTCCATATTGATTTACATAGGAATCAACGAAGCCAACTGAAACTCTGTTGTAATCAGAAGGTCCTGGACTTTTTAGCCCTAATGTAGCAAAAGATGACCGTGGAGCTCCCCCAATCCTACCCCAAACTGCACCCAAAAGCCATTTGTTCTTTGATCCACAAACGCATTATGTCATTTTCACTTTTCCTTCTCGTGTGCTGATCAGAAACATCCCTTACATGGCTTAATGCTCACAGCAGGGATCGTCAATCTTTAAATAGCTAACGCCCACTTTTGCATCTTTGTTGACGGCAAAATTTCTTTACCGCCCACCGGTGCATATCAACAGTGACTCAGTTTAGCGCAAGTGCGAAGTAAATTTTAGAGGAGAGAGCTTCTAAAAAATATATTATGTGAACGTTATTATCGTGAATGGGGCCCCTTTACCATGTAGCGGACGGCGCCGTGGGGATCTATAAGGGGGAGCCCATGGTAGTCCGTATGCGTGGGGTTGCGAGAGAGAACAGTGCGTGGGAGTGAGACCCCAAGGACGCACCAGGTTTTTAGTTGCTCTCAGAGTAAGATGACGGAGGTAGAAATTAGTAAATGTAAATAGTGTAAATTAAGTCCTTTGAATACTTTGAGTGTTGTGTTTTGTGTGTGATTCGCGTGAATAAAATATTTTGAATTTTACTTGAGTGCTGCTAAAACTGCTATTGATAACGTCGTCGATCAAAGAAAGATCGAAGGGAGGGCGAAAATTATATACTTAAATCTATCTTATTATTTTATGTATATTTATACATAAATAGCTACGGTTGCCTAAGGAGCTCATTCGTTGCTCCTTCATCCACGAGTATATGGCGAGAATATTGCAGGTAATATTTCCAAGGAATTACTACCTATAATCCAAGTTTAGATATGGGAATTAAGAGTAAATTGCAAAAGCATATTTTAAAAAGTCAATCTCGCGGGTGTGTTAGCAGTGTATTTGATATATAGGGGAAGAAGAAAATTTGTAACGACGGACATAAAACTCGTCACCCGTCTCCCATGAAAGCTTGAATCGCCCGCTAGTGGGCTGTAGGGACCAGGTTGACGACCACTGGCTTACAGGAACCTTAACCCTTTCAGGGGTAACAATCTCTACCGTTTGCACGGCACAGACTTTTTTCCCCATTTTTTTTTTTTACCTAAATAATCTTGAAACATTTTCCAATTGAAGGTTGCAAAATGTTTTAATTTTTTAAACTGATAACAGATGGCAGTACTAGCCATTTTGCTGTTCATTTAACTGGAATACATTGAATGCAAATGTAAAGAAGACTAGATTTAGGCATTCGCAAAGTGCGAACAGCGTCCCTGAAAGGGTTTTAAGGAAAAGGGATTTCCAGCTTCTTAATATGCCAAATAAATAGCCATAATTATAAATATCATAAAGTAACAAAATATGTATTATTATTTTCAATTTTATAATGGGGATATTAAGGTGCTGTGTGTTCTTGTAAGTGGAATCTTTATACCACATAAAGAAAATAACCAAACGGAAAATATCAAATAAATGTTATAAACAGAGAAACAAAAGCCAGAAAGAAAATTGAAAATAAAATGTAACTCCCTCTATCAGAAGATGAATTTTCTGATATTTTCTGGATTTTTTTTTTTACAGAATTACTTTCTTCAAATAAATTTGTAACTTAATCGAGTTAAAATATATAAGTCTCTTCAGAATTTCTTATTATTTTACAACAGGAATTCATTTAGAAAGAAAAAAAATTTTAAACTGAGAATTAAAACGTCTAGATATCGCAAACACATGAAAAAAATTCATTTTTCATTTTATACTTTAATAAGAGAGTAACTTATTTTTTTTCCATAGGAACTTATCGATATCTCTGAATGAATTTTTACAATTTCAAAAAAGCTGCTTCCTCTTTCTTTTATGACACGATAGGGAGGTAAAATAACACGTGCGTGAAACAAGAAATTACCTTATAAATCAAACAAACTTAACGCTTTCTTCGTGTTTTTAGAGAATTTATTTAGCTCTGATAACTTGAGATATGTGTTAGTGGTCTTAAAACACTTCTGGGGAAAATCGAATGAGAAATATCTCTAAACTTTTATAATTCTGACCAAACTTAAATTTGTTCTTTGGTATAAACAATGTATTGAATGTTTTAAAATCTTTAAAAGTTTGATACTTAAGTAATTTTTGCGAACATTAGAAAAAGAAGAACGTATTAAAGACAATCTCAAAGTTTCAAATAACTAAACTATTATAATCTATACTAACATGCAATGGATATTATTTATTTACAAAGATAATTTATTTACTAGGCTACGTTGTTAAATATAAATATTATATAGGCTAATGAATGAGCTGTCGTCCACTGCTATCATACAAACGCGTCATAGTTCTAACATCGTCTCCTTCCAACCTCTGACGACTGAGGTTACCAGATCTCTCATTCCTTCGTTAAGCTGGAGCTACGTAAACGGATGATAGTGTCATCTATTGGCATATTCAAATACCACACTCTGATGTAGGCTCAGGTATCACACACACACGCACACACACACACACACACACACACACATATATATATATGTGTGTGTGTGTGTGTGTGTATAAGAAATAGATCCAGTAATTATTATTTTGAACGACTCGTCCCTCAACTTTGAGTACGATCCCTGACGAATCAGAGTCAGAAGTTTGCAGGGAAACCGCTTTCTCGCCGAATGACCAGCTGGACACGTTTGCTGTCCTGGGTTGGCAACGACTAAGGAGAAGAGTGATTTCAGATTTGGTCTGTACTACTAGAATCTTGGTGTGTGTTGGTGATACGTGCTGTTCTCTAAAGCATCATGGTTATGTTGCAGTTAATGGGATTAAAAAACGTGTTAAATTAAACGAGTTGATGTTTGTCATTCGTCCAAATCACGACATTTATCTATATCTATATCTATCTATCTATCTATCTACCTATCTATATATATATATATATATATATATATATATATATATATATATATATATATATATATATATATATATATGTGTGTGTATGTGTATATATATATGCATGTGTATATATATATATATATATATATATATATATATATATATATATATATATATATTTGTATACATTCATATACATGTAAATTCTTTACAGGCGAGCAAGATGAAGTTCTAATCGTGGGAATGTAAATGCACTAATTAAAACAAAATGTTGTGATACAAGTCATTTTCAGTCATAAAAATTCATCGTTGAGTGACCTATAAACATCCATAGTTCTGTTTTACATCTCAGAAAAGTTAGAGTATCACTAATTAAGATGTCGAAAGTTCTGTAGGTCAATACATGTACTGCGTAAAGATGGTATGGAGGAAAGTTGGGAAAAACACTAGTAGAATGAAAATAAGAAAAATTCACTTTCTACACTTCATTAAAGGTGGCCCAAATGAAGGTGAAACTTTTTTGTTAGCGTCAGTGTTTAAATATTCAGAGCTTTGCGTTTGCGTCCATAGATAACTCTGTATGTCAAGAAGCGAAGTTGTTACCATAGGAATGTGTCAGTGTGCTGTTTGCAAGTGATTAAGCAAGATGGCTGTGTACGATCGTGACAAGCTTTCGTCCAAACAAGCCCAGTGAGCAGTCATTCAATTTTTGAAGGTAGAAGGTGTTGATGGAGCCGAAATTTGTCTTCGAATGAAGTATATGTATGGACATGAGTATCTGCAACGGTGTTCATATGGTTTAATGATTTTCGTAAAGGACATGTGAGTAGAGGACATGCCGAGACTTGGTCAATCACACTTGGGCATCACTATGGAATCGATTGCTGCCGTGGACAAGATTAACTGCAGCACTTCCGCTGGGAGGTCCTCAACCATTACCCTATAGCCTCCATGTCACCCTATGACTACCACATCTTCTGTCCACTGAGAAAGACTATTAAAGGCCGCCAATTCGCTAACGATGCTAAGGTCCGGGACGTCGTTCATGATTGGATCTGCAGACAACCACCGATGTTCTTCGCTCAGAGTGTGTAGTGAAGCGCTGGGACACTTGCTTGAACAGACAAGGCAACTATGTGTTGCAGATATGTAACTTATATATCACTACTAGCTGAATACCCGTGCTTCGCTACGGAGTACATTCAAATTAACCCTCGAATAGTCGCGTCTCTAGCTGTAACACGAACGGTCGCGTGAGGGACAAGTGTCATCCACTTTATGTCGGTGTTATTTCCATATATATTTAACTGGTTTGTAACCTAATTATTTCTATAGTTTTTTAGGAGTATATACTACAAATAAAACACAATTAAATTTTAGAAAAAGAAATATTATTTATTACAAATCAACCATACGTTAAAAATAAAAAAAATGAAAATATTCTGCACATACATTTTTTAAATGGTTATTACATGTACATCATTTCTCACCCCACTTTCGCACTGTTCTGTCTCTCTGTCGTCGGCAAGCGTAACAGCGTCCTCTGGAACCTTCTGGTTCCTTCTTTTGTATGCAGTTAATTTATATGTTTAATATCCATAAAACATACTAATTTGAATTAAATTCTTAAAAAACTTCCATCTCAATTAGTCTAGTGGTTAAGTTTTATCTTTTACTGTATTTTAATATTTCTTTTGCCACTTTATTTCGCTGTTATGCACGTAACGGAAAATTAATTTAAGTATCACAAAAGAAAAGAAACCACGTGATCAGTGTCGTAACGTTTTTTGCTAATTCATATTGTTTCATACTGCCACCCAGAGAAATTAGGGACAGTTCCCTCATGATACCTACGTTTGTGTATTTTCCCCAGACAGTCGGGAAAAACACATGGAAATTCAACGCTTTTCACCCAAGTCCACTGCCTAACTTCTTATCAGTAAATTCTTTCTTAAATCCCCAAAAGGGGGTTGCCAAACTATAGGCTATAAGATTCACCATTTATCCCTTTCCCCTCGTAGAACACACAAAATAATCCTTTGTACTACAGCATTGGCGGAAGTGCTGGCGATCGCCAATACCCAGATGTTTGCCTCATCAAGTCACGTGACCGTACCAGCACAGGAGAGGCGTTTGAATCGCAGAAACAGATGTCATCTAGCCCCTGCCAACGAAGGATGTATCAAGGATTCCGGTTCCCGACGCCCTGGGAAAAAGTATTCCAACGAAACAACTGGAAGCCATGTTGGCCGCCTGATCCTCCTTTGCTGAGCTTAGATCAACGATGTAAATTCTTGTAAACGGCAATAAGCCACCGGCCCTAAGCCCCATCTAGATTATTTTAAATAAATCATGAAGTACTTCATTTTAAAAATCGACTTGTTACTGTCACATTTTCTTGTTTTCTTTTTTTCAGTGTAACCTGATCATTCCATCCGTATTATGTTGCAACTAAGTCAAATATAATATTTTTATGTAACCACTCCACCTTCATCTTTCCAATGCATCATCATATTTTTCAACGCAACAATCAGCATTCAATAAATTAAATTCTAAAAATTTATCTTTAAAAATTCACCCCCCCCCTCCAAAAAAATGGAGGTAAAGATTCGAAAAGGATTTCATTTTAAAGGAATTTTTATGATCTTTAGCCTTATATAAATTTCATAACCCTCAGATTATTATTTGAAATGTAAACTTAAAAAAAGTCACAAAAACAGATTAAAAATTTAATTAAAAAAAATCTAAGAAGAACTTTAAAAAATCTTTCTTAATGCACCCCTGCACTATAAAAAGAATCGCCATGAAAAATTTCAGCCATTTAGGTCCAGCGGTTTGGTCTGTGCGTTATCTGTCAGTCAATCACGGAACTGGTTTATATATATAGATTAATTCCCGTGTGGTCACATATTCAAATCAAGGAATCATTATAGAGAAAAGCCAAAAGTCTCTTTTTTGCCACCCTTATACTTAGCATTTTATAAAGTCCTCGTTTCTAACGTTTGCGTTTCATCTAAAGATATGGTTTGATATCCCCCTAATAGTTGCCGTGTTCTGTGTAGATATCTGTCATGTAACACTTTCGGAGCGACCGCTTCATAAATATATCAGCCTATGGCATCCATTTTGTTTTATAAGTTAGGCTTGACAAGTAAAGTTCAAAAAGATTATTTGCTATCTAAACCCAAATAATTTTAATTAAAACAACGTAATATCGACACAAATCAACTTTATTTCGATTTTTAGACGGCTGTATTACAAGTATTCATTTTATATACTCATAAATTGAAAATGTAAACACGAGTGAGTCATTCATTCATCATCGTTAATTTAAGAAAAATTGAATCAGAGAATATTCTTCACAATAAGACAGTTTTCATTATATTATTATTTTATTATATATATTTGTATTTTAACCATATAATATATATATTTTAACCAGATATTACAATAATGTCAAATTTAGTATTTTCGAAAAGTTGCAAACTCGACGCATGCGTAGTGTTATTTTCAAAACTGTGTACAATAGAAATGAATATTTCTAAATTGCCAACACACGTGGCTTTCATGTGATCACATGTGGCTCTCATTTGATTTTTCGTAGAGCATTCTATTCGATGATAGTGTTTTAATTTCTGTTTAATATTTACTTTTAATAGTACTTTTATAACGGTTTGTATTCTATTCGATTTCTTATTTAAACGGTGTGACGTAACATATCGGCCAGCTCTCTCTCTCTCTTTCTCTCATTTTAAAACGTTTTTTTTTTAAATTTCGTAATGTCTGAATGAATATATTTGGATGTAAATTTCAAGGTAAGTAACTGAATTTAACATTTTAATTGTGTTTAATTGAATAGTTATTTGCTTAAAAGTGTTCTTTTGTTCATACCGATTTTTCGTAAAGCATTCTATTACGAGTGTTTTTAATCTGTTCATTATTGTATTTTTGCACGTGAGTAATTTGTATGATTTTTAATCTGATTTCCTTGAGTTTATATATTTTATATTTGCTTAATATATTTATATATAGCATATTTATGCTATATACATGTATATACGCTATATACATGTATATAGCGTAATACATGAATGTATAATATATTTATATTAAATTCAAATAGATTGAATTAGATTGTTAAATTTGAATTTATTCTTATTTATTGAAATTGACTGCAAAAATGGTTTGCACGTGAGTAATTTGTATGATTTTTTAATCTGATTTTCTTTAGTTTATATATTTTCTTTTTGCTTAATATATTTATACATAGCATATTTATAGCATATTAGTTAGATTGTACAAGCCGGATTGAAAAATCAGCGGTAAGCATGGTTTTTTTCCAAGAAGAAAGACGTATTTTTAATTATAAACTCGGATTATAACATCTCGGATTATTACAACATTTTTAATTATAACATCGGATTGAAAAACAGCTAATATTCTGTAAAAATTTCTAATATTTTAACAAGGTTATGAACCCTTTTTTTATTGGAACTGTTCAATTATTTGCCGTCAAGTTTTGACCGGTACTATTTTATAATTGTGCATAAATAGGAATAACTAAATCTTATGATCTTACAAGTATGATTGCGCGAGAAATCTTATATCTCTCATAATTAAAATCTGAATTATTTAAATAGCTACAAAGTTTTATTTTACAGCTATTATTATGAAAACATATTTTAAATTAATTATAACATTTAATTAAAGAAATATAGATTATAGAGGTTTATGTACCACAAATTTTTCTTCGTGATTTAATGAGATTACAAACAACTGCCAATATAAACCAAAAGAGCTAAGAACGTTTACAATTAATTTAAATTAAAATTAATCTACATGTTAATTTCAATTTAACTTTAGATTTTAGTTAAATAATTACCTTAGAGTACAAAAGGGTTTGAACAATGAATTTAACTTAAATCTGAAGACTAAAGTCTTTTCGAAAGTCTTATATTGATGAAAATGTTATATGCTGTATAATAAATATAAACTGAAATATATTTTGGACCAAATGGTTGTTTTTAGTATTTATGAATTTATTAGTATTTACAAACAAAAATATCTCGTGAAGAGAAAAACATGTAAGTTCAATTAAATTTAAATTAAATTATTACTTTCTACATTTGTAATGTTATTGCTTCGTGATGACTAATGATTTTTATAGTTAGAAATTTCATTAAAATAATGTTAACTATAGCATCTGAGATCGAATTGATTTTTATGAATACACGATTAATTATAAACTGCAAACAGAATTATATCTTATTTTGTGCACTTAATTTGTAACGGATTCAAACGATGATTCGAAATAGTAAAAATTAATGTTTTTAATAAATATTACAATATTTAGATATTACGTAAGTAATTTAGGAACAATTTTTTTTTGAGCTACACTGATACAATGTATTTTTAAATCATATCATATTTGCTACTTTGTAGTAAGATATTTTAGCGGATATAATAATGTTTTGGAAATAATTGTGTTTGATGATTTCAGTACAGTCATTTTTAAGATTAACGGATACATTTCAGCAATAATTCTTCAATATCTAAGGATACTGAAGTTCAATTCAATTTTAACCTATGGAGTTCAATTTTAGACTAAGGAATTAATCATTTAAATTCTTACAGATTTTATTCATTAAACCTGTAATATAATATTTAGTGAAAAGTGGTGAATATCACATAATTTTAATCGAGGTTATCAAACAAAAATAAACAGATTTTCTGATTTATTCTATTATGTTTTTCTTTAATTTTCATTCATTTTCCAGATTTGAAACATTTGTGTTTTAATCGCATAATGGGAAAAATCATTTGGATGAAAGAGAAGAGAAAATAAATAATAGTACTTAACTATATTAAAAATTATTTATTTACCCCATTCCCTTCAGCAATGGTTAAAAATATATATATGTATATATATGTATATATATATATATATATATGTATATATATATATATATATATATATATGTATATATATATGTATATATATATGTATATATATGTATATATATGTATATATATGTATATATATATATATATATATATATATATATATATATATATATATATATATATATATATATATATATATATATATATATATACCAAGGCTGTTCACACATTTTTTAGACGATGTATATTGTATTCACAAAACTAAATTACATAAAATTCTTGTGTTTTAAATGTTATATTTGACATCCCTTATTCTGAACTATCTTTCGACACCGCAATTTCCAGGATAATAATGCCTTTTGAAGTGTCAGAAGACGTATTCTATCCCATTCCTCCTGAACAGCTTTCGAGAGTCCTGTAAGGGTTTTGGGACGACGATTGGATAATGCAGATTTTAAAAGTCCGAAAGCACAAAAATCCATAAGTGATACCTCGGGAGATTTAGTAGGGATATCAGTGAAGGGTATGGCTTTGATACCATTTTTTTGTTCCATTTCTTTTAGGAAATTTACAGTGGATGTTGATGTGTGACTGCTAGCTTTGTCCTGATGGAGTCTCACAGATTGATGGCATTGTGGGTAAAGCGATGGTATTTCATTCAGAAAAATTGGCGATAAAATATGTTCCTGATAGTATTTGGAGTTAATCTTGACATTTTTTTCACTATCTTTATTTTTAACTTGCCATTATAAGAAAAACCAGCAACAATCATGAGTTCCTTAGAAAAACTTTCTTTCGATTCTTTGAGCCATGTACTTAAATTTTTTTTCTCCCCTTTTATGATAATAAATGGCTCTTTTTTTGTTGTAATCATTTAAATACACCCATGATTCATCTATTGGGACAATTGTTTTCCATTTTTCTTTGGATAAGTGTTTCTCATATAGAATTCTGCAGCGTGTCCTGCGTTCAGTGATATAATTTGGAAGAAGACGATTCACATTCCGTTTTTTCGCTTTCTTAAGATTTAAGTCAACGTTTATCATTTAGTTTACAGTGGACACCGAGCATTTTAATCATTTTGCAACTGTCCTTTGACTAGGGGATTTTCTTTTAACATTAAACAACGTACCTTTGCAATAGTCGAAGATGTCCGTTTTTAACTTGGATACTTGTTTGGAATTTTTGTCCCACTTGAGGCTCCAATTTGTCGTTTTTTCCTTTCTTGTAGACGATATTACCTATCGACGCTTTAGATACCACAAAACCATGACTCTCACATCGTTTTTGGATAACGGAGTATGCATATTTCTCTTCGGAAAGAGCATAAATGTAGCCTTCGAACCACTGCTTTGTTAAAAACGCCACTTTCAATAAAAACAAAACTTTCAAGCCGCAGACGATAATTTTGACTTTTAAAAACATTGTACAATTGCAATTATTTCTTTTGCAGCAAACGATTTTTTATTACCGCTTACCAAAATCGTCTAAAAAATGTGCGAACAGCCTCTATATATATGTATATGTGTATATATATATATATATATATATATATATATATAAATATATATATATATATATATATATATATATTTATATATATATATATATATATATATATATACATATATATAAATTTATATATATATATATACATACATATATATATATATATATATATATATATATATATATATATATATATATATATATATACAGTAGAGCCCCGATTATCCGCGAGTGCGAGTGCCGCGAAAAAAAAATTTGATTACAAACCTCAAAAAAACCAATTTTTATTTTTTATCCAAGACAACTTAGAAGAGAAATACAATAGACCCTGTACAGAGGTGTACGATGTTTAAGAAAATAAGCACAGTGGACTGTAAATAATATAACATAAATTTAATAGCGAGGCATTGTTTGCCATAGTAAACTCCGCTTGTTGCAGGATCTCCGTGCTAGACAGATACAAAGTTCGTTCTGATGCATTCTTGCGGCTAGAGGGCGTACATAGACAAATGGGTGGAGACGTTACGACAAACATCACGTAACAGACCCTGCAGTGCGAACGTCGAAAATGAACGTCGAAGGGGAGAATGTCGACGAAGAGAACATAGAAGAGTTGCTGGAATGCGACGCAAGTGAGTCGGGGTTTGAACGACTGACTGGCATAGAGATAACGAACAAAGCAATGGGAGTGACGAGAATGAAGAACAAAATAAAAGTGAAGACAAGGCGCCTACGCGAAGGACACACGAAGCTACTTTGTAGCACGTAGACGGATTGCTTCAATATTTAGAGTAACAAGACGACGATGCACATCTGGAAGAAAAAATCATGTTAAGGAAAGTACAATTTTCTATATTAATAAGGCAAGGTCCGGATCTGTCTGTCGGTCACACTCTCCGGGTGTACCGCCTCAATGTGTGCGTGTGTGCGGCCTATGAAACTTACAGCCATGAAATTTTGCACACGGGTAGTGCAGACTATGGGAAAGTGCACCTCGAAGCCCGAATTTTAAATTTTATTCTAGAAAATTAATTATTTTATGTTTTGTGGGATATTTTATGTTTTTTTAATTTCAGATTACGATATCTCGGAAAAAAATGATCGCATAATTTTTATCTTTTTACAATCTAAGACTACAGACATTTTTCCTTCAAACAAGACCTCATTTGTTTAAAAATAATTTTAAACAGATTAATATTTTCATCAAAATGTTAAACCCACTTTTTCGAGAAATTTACGCACTTTTGAGGATCTACGGCTCTTCGAGTTTTTATTTTACAAAGAAAATATTTACATCATCTGAAAGATGAAAGCTTTTTTATTCATATAAACCTCATTTCAAGTCTCTATCTTAAAATTTCGAGTTTTAATTGAATTTTAAAGAACGATACGCGGTTCTTCAAACGCGAAGAACGGCAAATTCTCCCACTGGGTTGTAAACAACGATTGAGTCATTCATTCACTTGATTCATTCATCGTCTTCCTTTGATGGCTTGAGCGTAGCTGGGCCTGTATGTATTGTTTTTTGTTTACCGTTCTTTATATTAGTGATTTAGACGTACAGCAAATGTGTCTGCTGTACTGTACATATGTAAGTGTTTTAAAAGTTTTATTATGTTTTTGTACAATAAAACATAGTTTTTGTGTTGAAATATTTTTTTTTTCGTGTTTGCAACTCATTTTTAGACATTTTCGGGTTATCCGCGATTTTTGTTATCCGCGGTGCCCTTGACTCCCAATTCCGCGGATAATCGGGGCTCTACTGTATATATATATATATATATATATATATATATATATATATATATATATATATATATATATATATATATATATATATATATATATATATATATATATATATATATATATATATATATAATAATGCAACAGAGATATATAAAAATAATGCGAATATAGACAAATAACAAAGAGAAATCAAGCACTCTGGGCATCCACGCACCAACGGCAAGAATCTGTATAATTGCCGGAACTGAACCATAAAAGAACATAGAGGTAACCAACAGGTCTGGTCATCAGGGAGCCTAACCATATTACTTTCCTTAAGGGGAACTTTCTACCCAAAAGATATCCCCAGGCCCCGAGTCCCCCAAGGAAGCAATAAGTCAAAAAGATAATGAAAACACAAACACAACTTACAGTATGGGCTCAACACTTTTGGGCTTACCTGCATCCTATTCAGAAAGTTCCCCTTGAGGTAACTGATATGGTTAGGCTCCCTGATGACGAGACCTGTTGGTTACCTCTATGTTGTTTTATTGTTAAGTTCCGGCACTTATACAAAATCTTGCCGTTGGTGCGTGGATGCCCAGAGTGCTTGATTTCTGTTTGTTTTTTTGTCTATATTCGTATTATTTTTATCTATTTCTGTTGGATTATTTATTTGTTTTTTTCATTATGGGGATATGAAGCTTCTGCGCTATTCTCTATTGAAAATGTTTTATGTTTTCTTTGCAGGATATGTTTTATGTTAAAGTAATTTAGCAGTCTATGCTTGAATTTTAATTTTTGTTTATTTCTATTGTTTATATTTTACATACATACATATATATATATATATATATATATATATATATATATATATATATATATATATATATATATATATATACACCACAAAAAAAACTCATTTTATCACATAAGGAGAAAAATATTATAGCCTATATCTCTAATGACGGTCTTCTACAAGATACTGGCGAAAATATTTCGTCTAGACCTGGAAACCCGTACCAAGTGTTATCATTAATGACAATTGGGTTCCTACAGCGTGGCAATTATATATAAGGATACAATAAAACTGTTTCTTTCACCAAAGAACCTCTCTTTCATCTTTTTATACTTTTAGTTGCTTGTTTCTCTATTGTTACACTTTTATTGAAGCGAAATGATGCTTAAACATTTTTGTTACAAACCTAAACTGTTCTTTTCTATTCTGAGCAGCGTAATACGGTAAAAACGTTTCAGACAGTTAAAAAAGATATTGTAAGTAATTACTTAATGTAGATACGGCAAAATAGTTTAGAGGTTTTCTTAATGGAAGTTTTTCAAAGAGTTATTTTCATCTTTAAATGTAATTAATATGATTTATTAACGACATAACCTTATTTTCTGGAATCTTATACGAAGTATATAATCTTATAAAGTATATATAAATAATTCTCTACACATGTAAGGGTATTTATACCTATTTAAACATCCTTTGCGACACATGCCATACATGAATAGTTATTTGGAGAGAACTCTAAAATGATTTGTAAGCACACCTAAAAATTTGGTACTTTTTGGTTAACGGGACGGGGTCAGTCGTAATTTTGCACCAAATTGCCAAAAGAATCCTGTTTACTTCACGTCACGAGTAGCAATTGAATGCGTTATTTAGAATAAGATGGGGAATACAATAATTTTTTCTCAGATTTTCAGCAGCGTTTTTGTGGGAGTGCTGTATTTTATTTAAAGAAAGAATCACCTGGATTCGTACCTAATTGAATTCACCAGGCGTCGACTCCATGAGAAGACGCAAATGTTTTCGGCAATTATAAAAGAAATCTGCAGCTTTATGCCTCCTGTGTAATCTGAAATTTATGTGGTAAAATCCATTTTGAATATTTCTTATTTGTAAATTTCTGTATTTGTCTCATTATTTTTTGGATTTATTTTACAGTCATTCTATTTTACAGTCATTTTATTACAGTCATTCTATTGTTAAATCCAAAAATATTCCTATCGCTTGTTAGATTGTGTGACAACATTTACCATTCACGCGAAGAGGCTGATCATTACCAGAAATTGAAAAATTTCAAGTAAAGTTTGGATTGTTTTCCAAACCAAAATGATCAAACAGCTGTAAATGTAAGTTCTGTAGATAGGAGTTACGTTAAGCAGTAGAACTATCAAAGTTTCTTCAGCAATTTTTAACAACTCACATTTGGGGTAGAAAAGTATGGAAATGTTGAATCAAGTGCAACAATTTAAACTTTCCGTATTGAAAACTAACAGAAAAGTTTAGCAAATTTAGCTAGAAGCACCACGTGGAAACGAATCTGTAGTTTTAACAGAACACTGAAGATAAGAGCATCTTTGACATTTTTAATGTAGTCTCTTTGTGTAATTAATTTTGAATTTCGTTCAACGATATCTAATTTTATTATAGTTTGCATTTTGTTGTGTTTATCTTCCAATTTAAACATTGCTTTAAAGCTATTCTATTATAAATTTGCGAAGAGACACATATAAAGAAGTAAAAATATTGAATCTCCTGGGAAATGTTAATGTGAATTAAACGTATGCAGATATTATATATTTCAGATTTTTGGCGTGCCTGATCTTTTTAAAATTCTGTGATTTTAATATGCTCTATTTTATGATTTGAGTAGTTAACTCTCTAAATAATAAACGATCGTCTAAATAAGGGATTAAGGATGTGATAAAGAAGATTAATTAGCCGTATGCTTTTAAATACTTTTATCTTATATTTAAAAAAAAATAACTAGTGGGTACGCAGATCGAGGAAGGCATATCCTACTTTTCCTACAGCGTGGTAACCGCTACTCCATCATATCATGCCACGATCTATCTGGCTTTACTTTCTTAAGGCCAAACCGGCCTAGCCTGGCAGAACATTCAGAAGTCCAGACGGCCGGCCGAAATTCTCCTAGATTGCCTCACCCCCTAGTGCCTGGTAGGCGGTCATTCTACCAACAGTTCAACGTCACCACAAAGTCGTTCTCTTATCTGTTCGATATTCTTTTGTTGTTTAGAACCGATCCCTACGTACTTTATGACCTAATGCTGATAGTGGGACCGCACCCCACCGCGACAAATTTCAGTATAATCGTCAAGATGTTCTGTGGGGAAAGGGAAATACACATCTCGTCTCGGCTGGAACGGTCTTTTGCGGAAAGTTGCAAAATGGACCTTTGGCCGTCAGAGGGGTTAAAGTTTTTCAGTGTTAAGAAAATTATAGAGGTTGCTTGAATTTCAGCAAAACGTGCGTACTCACTTTCAGCTGCAAGGCCATTTATTACATTCATCAATATTTGACTAGAAATCCGTACTGCATTTAACTTGTTCGGGCAAATTTACTTTTCCTCGACGTTACCTTTTTCCTACCAGAGATTTTTTAACAAAATTATTTAAGAAATTTCTAATATAATTATACGGTTTCCTGGTAAGGGACTGAAATATACGTGATTATTCTTTTAAACTAGTAGACATATTTCTCATGCGGTTCCTTCATCTTTATATTTATTATATGTTTGTGAATAACGTATGAACCTGAAAACAAATATAGTAAACCATTTTATTTAAAGCAATAGCATCCATGCTGAGGTTATAAAAAGAAAAATGAGACTGTTGTTGCGGCTCAAAAGTGGACAGTTTACGAATGTATGCATCGAAGAAACATAATTTAAGTCAAAGGCTCTTCTCTATATTAATTATATTCCTGTATGAACATTTTATGCGGGAGGGACATGAAAGTTTTGATTTACATAAAAATGGGACTGTGAAATGCATTCAGTATTTTATTGCCTTTTGGAAATTCAGTATTTGGGTCTTTTGCATGCAATGAAAACTCAAGGCATACTATTCTGGAAAACGTATTTGCTAAAATGAACCGTAAAATAGTTCTAGAAATTGATCTCTGTATAGATGCATCGATTACTTTATCTCGAAGAGTACATTTTTCTTCAAATAAGGTTTTACATTCTTATTTTTGAAAAATAAAACGATAAAATGAACCCTCCGTTGATATCAAATATTCTTAAATGTTTATGAATATACTGTTGACATACCTAACGACTATCCCGTTCTTTATAAATAATTAGTACTGCTTGGAAGTCAAACTTTTTTAATAGTTCTTTAAATATCTAAAGATGAAATCATAGTCCTGATTTTAGAATATTAGTCCAGAAAATTCAGAAAATGAGCATGGCCTCCATGGGTTCTTATCGAAGACCCTAAATGGTCTATGAATCATAGACTGGGATCTACTGATTTAAACTATCCTAAACTGTTCAAACTCGATTAGTTATTCTCTGAATTAGTTTGATAATTACTGTGCATAATTAATTGGTTATGAAATCCCCTTTGAAACTTGTAATGACATATAGACGATTCGCCGTATAATTGTTTCAAATATATATATATATATATATATATATATATATATATATATATATATATATATATATATATATATATATATATATATATATATATATATATATATATATATATATATATATATATATAAAGATTATTATATATGTAATATATAGAAAATTTTTTTCTAGGTTGCTCTCGAATTGTGCTGGTGGAATGAAAATAAGATTAGAATATCGCGTTTTAATCAAAGAAACTGACTTTTCCTATTTATTTTGTTTCTGAAGAATTTTGAAGCATTAGTCATTTAAATGTGTTAACTTTTGCATCCCATTACATATCTAATAATCCTGTCCCTTAATCAAATCTCGAATTTCTTCCTTTCGCCATTCTTCCTAACTAATCACTCTTAGACTACGCAATCCAATTTACAAAAGGCAGCCCTTTGTCAAAGATCTAAGGCTCGGCGTAACTTTCAATCATCCTTTTAATTAGCTTCTTGAAGTTCATCTTATGAGCCAATCAACGTAGGTTACGAACGTCATGTGAACAAAAGTAGCAGTACTCTAGGTTCCTAAATCAGTTCAAAAAGACATGTCATACTTAGAACCAGTTGCAAAATCAGTAGAGGCATTGTGATTTCTATGGGTGTTTCTCGTTTATTTCATGCGAAATAAATATCTGTAATGTATTAATGCGGTAAAAACAAAAGATGACAATTTTTTGAATCAATCTTTTTGCATAAATACAATTTTAAATTTAATTTAAATGATATAATTTATCATCTTATATTAACACTTTCAAACAAAGATATTTTGTAAACTCTCAGATTTTTTATTCTACAATACCCCCCAGTCATTCAGCCAGACAAAGTAAGTTGATTTAATGTATTTTATTTGAGGGAAACTTAGTTGGAGCTTTAATGTTCTAGAAGGGATAAAGAAAAAAGAATATGAACAAATCTTTTTACCACATTTCTTCGTTTATTAGTAATGCCAATTATTCTGCAGTTTAATTTCTAATTTCTCTGAGACAATTTAGATAAACAAAATTAAAGCAATTCAAAATATTAAATCACATAAAAACATCAAGCACTTATAAAAAAAAGTAACATATTATTTATTGAATGTCTCGCTTTTAATCTGTGGATTATGCATTTTTTTAAATTTCCTGAAGCGGATTATAGTCCTCTGCGTATTATACGCACCATTTTTAACCGCGATTATCTGGTCAAAATTATAATTATAAAAATAATCTTCGAGGTTCATTATTGATAAAAGATGGAGCAAGTTTGAGAAAAATCGCTATTTAATTACAGAAATGAGGAATAATGTTATAAAGAGACATATTCCTTCTGTCATCTATCAGTCTTGTAATTTCGTACCAATACAGCATTTTAAAATCTAATCAATTACTTTTAAAAAAGTCGGTGGTTGTTCCCGCGTGAATACAAAAATGCCTCTTATTGTGATGGTTTCCGATATGGTTTCAACATTTAGGATAACAGGAAAGATCTGCATTTTAAACTTTTGAAGAACAGAAGCACACCACAACTCAATATCAATAATTAACTATTTCACTCTACAAAACCTTTCGTGAATATTTAATGTAATCTTTCGAAATCCTGTTTTTGTCTACATCACCGTCCGACAAGACTGAGATAAAACTTTGGACCTAATAATATTTTTTATTTTTATTTTAGAAATCATCGCACCTCTTAATGCTATAATAAAAAATTCTAAATATGCATGCCATGAATATATTTTGTATTTAGATATATGTTTCCTTCCAAATAACACTTAAATGTTTTAGCTGCATCAACGAACGGTGCTGTAACTTAGTGGTGTGGTATGTGTCAAAAGAAAGCAGGCGAACAGGTCTGAAACATTTTATTATACGTAGAAAATTGCAGGAAGGGAAATTAAAGACAAGTGAAGAACTAGCGAGGTCTCGATAGATTGTATAAAATTTTATATTAATAAATAAATGTTATTTCTAATTTTTTTTACTATTTTATAAATGTTTAGTAAAATATGATCAAATGATGAAAATATTCATCCTAGATACTACGGATCTAATCCCATCAAAGATTTTCCCCTGCATGATGTTTTTTATCCTTGAATCAAAACCATTAAGTAGACAAACATGTTTATATGGGATTAATAAAGATATGGCTGCTTATTTTATCTTGTAAGAAAAGAATGTAAATTGAGGGTAAAATTTTCTTCCAAAGGTGTTTTTCTTCTTTCTATCTCGCTGATTTCTTGTAATAAATAAAAAGGCACGTAACAACTTATTGTTCTAACTGATTATAACATATTTGATAATATAACAACTCTAGATGGTTAGAAAATCTCGTTATGTTTTCAAGTAAGTAAAACGTATCATACTTTCGCTTATTTTCTACCCCAGACACTTCTAATTTAATAATAAGTGATTGCAAACATTTTTATAATGTAAATTAGCATTTTTCGTTAATGATGTATGAGTTTCGCGAATATATTATCTATATTAAATAATCTGAAAAAAGTGAGTAGTAACTGTATTTGAGCCTTATAGTACTAAACATGTTCTCTGACTTTAT
This sequence comes from Dolomedes plantarius, assembly GCA_907164885.2. NCBI lineage: Eukaryota > Metazoa > Arthropoda > Arachnida > Araneae > Dolomedidae > Dolomedes > Dolomedes plantarius. The sequence continues at coordinate 138,614,340 of OU015491.1, read as the reverse complement.
GACACAGAACACGTACGAACATGAAAGAGATGGAGTCGCGTAATTTGAGATAATTATTTTTATATTTCTTAAGGAGAAAAACACTTTTATGTCTTTAAAAATCTCAGATACCAAAGCATATTCTTTTTTTCCTTAACATTTTATATTTAGAGTTAAATCTATGGTACAACTAAACATTAACATCCCATACATAATTAAGATAACAACGATACTTTTATCTAGAATGTTTTCTTTAGATACACTGCAAAATTGTAATTTGCCCATCTATGTTATTAAAAATTTTCTAAATTTTTTCGAAGTACTGCAATCAAGATTTGTTTATCAATTACACGTAACAACCAATATTGAAATTTTTTTCCGTAGAAGCGTAAATTTTGAATAATATGGGACCTAAGACTAAGAGAAAGCAATTTTTGACAAACTTCAAAAAGAAGTCGAAAACATTTACCTTTTTTATGTAAAGATACAAACTTTTCAGTGAATGGAGATGCTTTTGTAACTCACGCGTTCAAAAGCTTGCTTTTAGTATAATTTTCCGTCTAGAGAGAAATATAATCTAGAAAATTGTAATAAAATTAATGCTTATATGTAACTTTATTCAATTCTTATTGTGTTCAATCAATATTTTGAATTTTATGAAATTACAGACAGTGTATTTTTGTATTTTGAACTATATTCATGCGCACGATTATAACAATGCTTTATAATACCAACTTAGATTCTTTAATTCCTTTTAATGCATGATTTTTCTTCAATACTTGCGTTACCCTTAACAATGTTTAATTTTTCCCAGAAAATGTTAAAAGTAGATTTTAATCTTTCAGTGCAGTAGTACTGAATATGGAATGTAGGTGTATTTTTCCCTTTTGATGCATTATATGATGAGTTTTGAATCTAAAGTAATCAAGCACTAGACATACAGCCTAAAATATTTATCAATACAGAGAAAAGTATTGAAATCTCCTAAATCACCGGGTTTTGCAAATCTTTGTATAATGAGAAATGAGAACGAACCTTTGAAACAAAACCCTTTGGTACAGCGAGGATGGCCTTTGTTTTCCATTTCTTTTTTTGGTAATTTTCTTATCTTTCAAAAACCGCATGAAGAAGCATTCAACTTCATTACCATGATGCTTTTGTTTGTTTTCCAACTCAATTCTTCTTTTACCCTTTTTTCCATTTATAGCCCCACGAGAGTAAGAAAATAGTATGAAGTGATATTTCCATTACTTATCACGAAACTTTTGTTTCCCTTCATTTCTTTGTTACCTTCAAGCATGGTTACTTATACGAAACTTTGAAGCAAATATTTCTGGAAATATTCATGGGCACAAAAGAACAAGACTTAATTTTATCTTTTTTTTCCCGAAGAAGCAAAAGTTTTTAAACATTATTTGTTCATTTATCATAAATATATGTGATCACCATAATTCCTTGAAGAACCCCCCAAACTGTCTTTATATTTTTGATGATTATTTGTTTGAAAATAGGATACATTATGCTTTCAGATAACAACTGTGAGAATGGCTTAATTGGAGAAAGTTTAAAACAAGATTAGGATATCATCGTATTATTAAAAATGTAAAAACTAATTTCGTTACCATTAGGTAACCATAAATTATGAAAGAATGTCTATTGTTAATACGATTATTAACAAATTGAAACAACCGGATTTATAGAACTTTTTTGTATGTAGGTGTTGAAAAGAAAAATTACATATTTTCTTTGATTCAGTGTCTCTATAAGTAATAACTACTTTATAATTCCTCTAGGACAGTGGTTCTAATTCTTTTCAATAGTCAACACCCCCTTGAATCTGAAAATATGCTCTCGCGGCCCCTTGGAAAATGTATTTTTTATTTAGGAAAAGACATTTATTGAAAGAAAATTTATTTATTGGATAAAAAATTAAGACATTTACAATACATTCTATATTATTACATATAAAACAATATCTACATTTTAATGGCTACGTTGTTGTTGTTTGTTCATAATTATCCTTTTAAAACGAGATTTTTTTTTGGAAGAGACACACGTAAGTCGTCAGATTCCTTTAAGCGATTTCTGACTTTTGTTTTGATGGGCAAAAGTGAGGAAAAACTTATTTTACATAGGTAAGTGGGGCAAAGGGTAAAAATGTCTCTGATGCTGCTTTTGCCAAATCTGGATAAAGTTCTAACTCGTACACCAGAACTGTTCCAAGTCCAGTTTTTCAAATTCCAGTTCAATACGTGTATTAGCTCGTATTGCGATAAGTTCGTCTTTGAATAAAACGTTGTCTTCCATTGAATTTAGGTCAAACAAAAATGGATTGAGTATCCATCTATTTACTTTGCTTATAATTCCGTTGTAAACATCCCGTGTATACATCAAATGATTCACTAAATTGGAAATTTTCATTAAAAATTTAGAACCTTCTCTCTCCTCCCGGTTAAGAACCACTGCTCTAGGATATAAATAGCCCAATGAATGTTTGATTACAGTCCATATTAAACAATGATTTCTTAAGTTTACTGGGGAAGCTTTTGAAGTATTGTATTAACTTTTACCTCACACGGGGCAATTAATTTGCACATAGCCTGTTTAGGTGTAGTTATAATCGGTGGCGCACGAAGACATTACATTCGTGTAAAAACCTGTGAAATGTACAAAATAATATTTTTGAGCTATCTTTACGAAATAATTCATTCAAAAAATGTAGCATTGAACAAGATATATATCTAAAAGAATTGCTACTCCCAAATGTAGGAGGTAATAAATTTGCATTGTGGACCATTTGGTTTGTCTATTCACTATAGCACATATCTCAAATCTCGAAACCAAAAAAGTTACAAGTAAGGTATTTTATGACATTAGGAAACAATTTTTAAACGATCTTTCATTCGGCATTTGTTTGTTTGCAACTCTTACTAGAAAAAAAACCCAAGAAAGGATAAATTTGCGAATCCTGCCTTAGATTTGGATCACACTCTGTCGAAGTCCAGCAGGAGTAAACTGTATTGTAGGAAGTTTCGTCAGGAAGATTCCCTGTGGATGAACATAGTCCACGGTAGATAGGAAATTCTGCTGTAAAATCCCCAAGTTTTATGATAGAGAGAATATTAAAAATAATATCATCTCTGCTGTGCATGCATTAAAATCTCCAATTACTTTATTATTTTTCATTGATCTTGAGATTAACATTTTAGAGCAATGCCGTCAGAATGATGCATTTACAGAAGTTATGAATTCATTTCGGGAACGAGGATTAACCCTATTTGATATAGAAAATTTAGAGACTAGAAGGATAACAGGCTTCATTGCAAAATAGTTTTATTTTTTACAAAACATTTTGTTCTACGGAAAGTTTTTAGCGGGATGCAAAATAAGCTTATCGTTAATTCAACTGATGTGGATTTGTAGAGATTAATTGATTTGAAAATACAAATATCAGTTTTGAAGTATGATATATGAAAATTTATATACTTATGAATTGATATCTAGGTAAATGAAATTTTCAGGAATCCAAACCTTTTGTGAAATGTCATGGTTATAGCAATTTCTTTTTAGTTCTAAAAAAGATATTTTATGTGAGATGTGTCACTTTCCAATAAGAAATAAATTTGTATTTTTATTCGCATTTGTAGCTGAAAGAAACATTTTAATTTTAAATTTATGGGTAAAACATGCTGAAATTTATACTAGACTGAAAGAATTTTTTAGACAAATTAAAATGGAAGTGATTCGTCTATTTATTTCAAATACATGAAATTAGAATGGGTTGAGGATTACATAACTACATGCTTATGGAAATATGAAACTACATGCATTCATAAAAAGAAATGACGTTATCCTACTCAAAAAAAAAATCATTTCCTAATGCTTAGAGTTAAGGCGTATTTCTGTTTGAAGTTCTCTGCACTCTCTGTGAAATAATTCTTTATTAGCAGAATCTTTAAGTTACTTGGCAAAAGGTAAAAACTTTTAAATAACGCAGCGTATTAAAGTTTGTTTAAAATAGCTTTTCAAGTTGTTATCTCAGTTTAACGCACTTTGCATCATCTTATATTCTTTTAATCTATAAAAATTTTAATTTGTACTCTAAGTCTTTAAACTTCTATTTTCATATAAATGTACCTACATAATGGTTTCTTAGCAAACTAGCTGCTTTGTAAGATTTTAAAAAAAAATCTGCTGGACAGGTGTCATTGAACGATATTATTATTTTAAGGAAGTCATTGAATACTAGTATAATCTTAAAACTGGGTAACTATATGTAAAACTATCATTAAATGTTTCCTTGATGTTGTCCATCTTTTGCACCCCTGTGAAACTACGCAATCCTGTATGATTTCTCGTAATACTTGATCCCTGAATCCAGCAAAATAATTTATGAGTCACTTGAGTGTTATATAACAGAATAATAAAGCTATATTTGTATTATGGTGCAATATCGAATTAATGCAGATAAAGATGTGAAATACTTCGCAAAAAATGATAAAATTTGGAATCATTAATAATCATTATGTTGCTCTATCCTACATGAAAAAATATCATTCGTATATCTTCACTCATAAACTTTTTAAAAATACCTGATAAACTTTCTAAGCCAAAAATATTTTACATACTACTTGTTATCTTAAATTATTATTATAAAACATAAACCCATAATTTATTTATAATATCTCTGAGATGTATAATTTTGCAAACCAAAATCTAGATTTTCCTTGAAGAATGCAAGTGTAATATAAACTCTGTACTTAGAAACTATTATTAGAAATATTTGGAAATAAGTCTTTATATTGTGTTTTCAATTAAGAACTTAGAACAAAAAGTTATAATGACTCTTTTAAGAACATTCAACAAAAGGCACTTCCCACGAAAAATAAATTTACCAATGAATATTTGATTCAAAATTTACGTGTACTCTGAAATTAAATAAAAATTAAATTGCAAAGAGAAATGATAAACATTCTCTATCACCATTTCGAACGGAAGTCAAGAAGTATCTTCTCGAAATTTACTGCAGTTGAAGATCAATTATTAGATGACTTCCGACAAACTTCACAGGACAGAGGCAGCCATGGACTATGCTGAAATTTAGAAGATTGACAATATATATACAGAAAGATTTAAAATGGAAACAGAAAGGTTTAAAGACTATTGGTTCCCATTAGATGTTTTGCTGAAAGGAAATACGTGACAAGCAATGAAATGAAAAAATATAAAATTAAACATATTTATAAAACAAAGAGAAGATAACATCTAATGTACGATCTTGACTAGGTGACTTATGAATATGAATATATATATATATATATATATATATATATATATATATATATATATATACACATACATATATATATATATATATATATATATATATATATATATATATATATATATATATATATATATATATATATATATATATACACATACATATATATATATATATATATATATATATATATATATATATATATATATATATATATATATATATATATATATATATATATATATATATATATATATATATATATATATATATATACGTATATATATATATATATATATATATATATATATATATATATATATATATACACATACATATATATATATATACGTATATATATATATATATATATATATACGTATATATATATATATATATATATATATATATATATATATATATATATATATATATATATATATATATATATATATATATATATATATATATATATATATATATATATATATATATATATGTCCTACGCATCATAGAATGTTGCTTACTTACGGGAACTTCCAGAACAGAGATTTTTTTTTCTTGATGAAGGAAAATCACAGGAAAATTAATGTTTAGCACAAAACTGGATCCGGTCCGATAAAGTGGAAGCTTCATAACCAACCACCATATAAGATGGGTGACCCCCCCCCCCCCCGAAAAAAAAAAAAAAAAAAAAAAAGAGTTTCGCATTGGCTTGGGAAATCAATGGGGAAGATAAATTAATTTAAAAGACTAATTATGGTATAAGTTTCAGTTCCTTTCCAATCAGTAAGAACTATGCCTACTAAATATAGGTAACGTGTTGGTTTTAAGCTGAAGTTTGAGGCAGTTTTATTTGAATGCGCAATTAGAAATTAAGAAATAACTAGATGGAATCCATTGTTAGATGTCTTAAAATTTTCTGTTCCCCCTCAACTCAATTAGTTTGTAGTTTTTATTGTAATTATTTTTAGAAAACTGTTCTTATTAAAACTTTACATAAATATATAAAACTAATTAGAATTTTAACATGGTGATAGAATGGGTGCAAGTTTAAAAGCTTTATTCATTAAAACTATTCTCCTGTATGTCCTAAATAAATATTTAATGAAAATGTGAAGAAACTGAAGAAGTTGAGCAGATAATATCAAATGTTTTTAATAATACTTGTAGATTATTGCTAATGGGGTCACCAGAGTGGGTGTCACGAATTGTATAGTATTTTCAATTAGCTAACTTATTTTACCCTACTTAAAGGTTGATTCATTTACCAATCAAACTCTTTAAATTGATTTAATGCTTATCTTCTACTGATTTAGAGTGATCTACATTATTGTTTATAATTCGCATATAACAATTTAAATAATTGATACACACCAAAAGAAATTCGTTCGCACCGATAACATAACAAAGAGAAGATAAAATAAATTAAAGAAGTATAAGGTATAGTTTATGTATAAATACCCCCATGCACTAAGTTATTAAAATAAAAATATTTAAAAATCCCGAAAAAAACTATAACATAGCTACTTAAATTTACTTTTCGTAAGAAATATACATATTATAAAATATTTTACTGTAGTTTAGTGAATAATTTTTAAACTATGAAAGAAAACATCCCAGTTTAATTTTTTTTCAATCTCCGGAGACGTTATAAAGAAAAAAAATGTGAGTAAATTCTTAGACGCCGTAATATACAAAAGCAGTTTAAAAGCTCCAGAATTACCATAACGAGATAATTCTTTGCTTAAAATTCGTGGCGTTTGTTCAAGTGCTTAAAATAAATTGGTCCCTTAAGAGCCTATTGAAAAACATTAGATTTTATTTTCAAGTACAAATTTACTCTAACTGGATGTCTAGATGACGCTTCGTGAGTTTCGAGTAAAAGAAAAAAAAGAACGAGAAAAATATGTAAAAACTTTTGCGTAACTGAAAAAAAAATTTCGAGAAAATTATTTAAAATTCTTTTTAAAGTGAAAAATATCTTATATTAACAGATGAATACGATGCCTATGTGATTAATATATTTTTGTGAGTGCACATAAATTTACTTTAGAAAGCAATTTATCTGCACGGTTTAGGAATAAACTGGTTGTAGACACTAGACAGCATAACAGGTATGAGGTTGGTATTTCAAAAGTTTTTATTCATTTTACTGCAACAATAGTATTCCTTAAGGTAGGGTCCTTAAGGTAAGGGTTAGGAGCATTTATAATGTGCTATTTGTAAAATCACAATAAAATACTCTGTCGCTGACAGTCCTATAGAAAGTGGAGTAATCTCAGTTTCAACGACACCAACAGAATGAAGTTTATCAGCTTTTGCTTGAAAGAAGCCACATAATATGGAAATCTGAATAATGTACTTATCGTGATGGAAACGCCTTAAGGGGATGATAACTTTCAAATTACAAAAAAATCGAACAAAAATTTGAAATTTTTTTAGGGTGTATCAATATTTTAAAAATATGTGAATATTGGGGAAAAAATGCATTTAAAATATGTAGGGAAAAGTAAAATGAAAACGTGGTGGCTTTAGAAATGTAAGTACTAAAGGTAGGTGAAAAATCTTCTTTTAAAATGTTTTTTTCTCAAAATGAGTAATTTCCAGATTTGCTACACTTTGAAATGCTCCTTGCGTCATAATTGTAACGAAATAATTTCGTCATAATGTTGACGAAATTTCATAAAACTTATAATAAAGACTCCTCCAATACATCAATATAAAGTTATGTATCCATTTTAGTATTCGACATCATTCATATTACCGAAGTTTAACTTAAGTGTAGAAAAGTAGAAAAATTTCTCGAGAATTTAGACTACAAGCATAAAAATATTTCTTAAAAATTAACTAATCAACTAAAACACAAAATAATGCATGAAGCTGTTCAAAATGAATTTATAAGCACTATAAATGCAAAATTAAGGGGGGAAGTTAACAATTGGATCGCAAGGAGCATTTAAAAAATAATTTCAAATTTTAAAATAAGCCTTTAAAAATATTTATAAAAGTTTATAAGGTGTTTAATACAGTTATATTTTAATGAATATATATGCAAAATTTCATACCTCAAAAACGGCTTTGTTATTTCCATCATCCTCTTAATTGAATGTTTCCAGAACTATGTTTTAATCTGTTGTGATGAGTTCTTTGCGTCATAACCTGTTGTAGGTAAAAATATTCTGGAATGAGAAGTTGGATGATTTGTAGCATAATGGCCGTATATTGCAACACGAGAGACAAACCTGCGTAAATAAGAAATTCTGACTTACTTCACTTGTCAATTAGCTTCAATTTTCAAAGTTTTCCACTTGGTCTCTTGTGTTTATTGAACCAAGTCTGGAAATAGAAAACTGAATACGAAATTTAGAATTCTAATATCAAGCTTCTCTTCTCAAGTTAGTGGATATAAAAAACACACCGTTCATCAAACAGTAAATAAGAATAGATATATGTATAACAAGAAATGGATACAATACGGAATATCAAAATAGGTATATTTTAATAAGAATACAGGGTGTCTGGGCTAAAAGTACCCAAAAGTTATGGCTTATTTTTACTGAACTACCCATTAGTATAAAAAAAATTAAATAGAAAGGACATCTCTCCAAGTTTTAATATCAATCATAGATTTCGATCAAAGCATCATAGATTTCGTTGTGTGCACCTTTTGTAGTGCGACAAACGTCTAAATGGTAATCCAGTTCTCTCCAAGTGTTTCGTAGCATATCAGGAGTTATTATACGAATTGGTTGAATAATACGATTCTTCAACTCATCCACAGTTGTAATTTTTTGTTTATACACAACGGATTTAATAAATCCCCAAGCAAAAGAGTCTAATAACACCTGATATGCTACAAAACGCTTGGAGAGAACTGGATTGCCATTTAGACGTTAGTCGTGCTACAAAAGGGTGCACACATTGAAATCTATAATACTATGATCGAAATCTATGATTGATATTAAAACATGGTGAGATGTTCTTTCTATTTAAATAATTTTTTTAAAAATTCTAATGGATAGTTCCGTAAAACTAAGTCATAAATTTTGGATACTTTTATCCCGGACACCCTGTATTACTCACATTTTTCTCTATGTGTGTTAAAGAAACGAAGTATATGAAGTTTCTGTAAGAATTCAGAATCACATGAGAACAAGTAGTCTTAAAAAAGGTTTTTTCAAGGACTGGATTCACTGTGATGTCAAATGCATCTGTTGGGAAGATTATTTTTCAGATTATATACCTCAGTCTAGGGAATCTTATTTTGCTATACAGCATGAGCTAAATATCGGTACAAAACATTGGCAGTATTAAAAATGTAATGGGTTCTTTAGAAATGAAATTTCTATTTGTTCAGCATTACTCTGCAATATATCAACTGGATAAAGGCAAAATAAATCTAATAGCGTTGTAGGAATTTACAAAAGATTACCAAAAATTTTAAAAAATATTTTCTTTAAAAAGTATTTATAATACACTGAAGTGCCCCTGAATTAGGGATACCTACCTAGTAACGAGTTGGGCCTCCTCTGGCCTTGATAACGGCTGCCACACGACGAGGCATAGATTCAACAAGTTTCTGGAAACGTTCCACGGGAATGGCTTGCCAAATATTGGCTAAAGCTGTCCATAATTCAGTAAGGTTCTTTGGTACTGTGTGATGGCCTTTCACGCCTTGTTCCAAAACATCCCAAAGATGCCCAATAGGATTTAAGTCTGGGCTTCTAGGTGGCCAATTCATGACACAGAAGTCAGAGGAATGCTCATCCAACCAGCCAGTAGCCAACCGGGACTTGTGAGAGGTACAGTTGTCTTGCTGGAAAACTCCATTACCGTGCGGATAACAGAACAGTATAAACGGATGGAGGTGATCACCCAGCAACTCTACGTACCGAATTGCATTGAGGGAGGTTGGTACACGCACCAAAGATCCCAAACTGTGCCACGAAAAAACACCCCAGACCATGATTGAGCCACCATACCCTTGTACAGTTCCAGCCAGGCATGCAGGATCCATGGCTTCATGAACCTGACGCCGTATTCTCAGCCTCCCGTCGGCGTTAAGTAGTCGGAATCGAGACTCATCACTCCATGCTACTCGTTTCCAGTCCTCTACACTCCAGTCTCTGTGCTCTCTTGCCAAGGCAAGACGTGCAGCCCGATGGCGAGTATAGAGCAATGGTACTCTCCTAGGTCGACGGCTCCCAAAACCCATACGGTGAAGCGAGCGTTGCACAGTCCGTTTACTGACTGTACGTCTGGCACCGTCATTAAACTGGGTGGTCATTTGAGCTAATATTTGGCTTCGCTGGCTACGTACAATACGCCTGAGCAGTCTCTCACCACGCACTGTCAAGGCTAATTGTCCTTTGCAGTTTGCCCGATAGCCAGTTTTTTTCCACCATCCATGTATTCTTGGTATACTCTTGACACTGTCGACCTTGAAAATCCTAGCTGTCTGACGATTTCGGAAATTGAATGGCCCATGCGTCGAGCACCTACGATTTGTCCGCGATCGAAGGCGTTCAGTGTAGTTCATTCCTATTAACGTCATCTCAAGTGTGTTGCAGAAGCAGTATATTTTTAATTCGATACTTGAATTTTTTGAATTAACAATACATGGTTTAAAATTAGAATCAGGTCTTTATTTTCCGATGGCCGCTGTGCGAGTAAACGAAACATGCAAAAATTTTGAAACGTTACATATTATTTAATCTCTTTTGTTTCTTCTCTGAATATTTAATTCATGTTAGCTTTATTAGAAGAGTGTTGCAATAGCTGAACATTGAGGAAAAGATACTTTACTTAATGATTAAGACATAGAATACCGCAAAATTCGATTCTCATCTTTTTACACAGTCATTTTAATTTTAATGTGATAATTTTAACACATTCATTTTAAGCACTTAATAGGATTAACATGAATAGCTCACAACTTACAAACATTCTGTAAAAAAATTTAACAGCTAGCCGAATATCAGTGTACGTTACATAAAATTCCTATACAGTCATCCCTACATTTACAAACTTTTTATTTAAATAATTTGATAATTGAATATACGTTCTCCTAATAGTCTTCAGATTCTCAAAATATTAAACAAACTCATTTGCAAATTTTATAGACATCATAATCCCATTATACATAGAGTACATTACAGCAATTCACATTAAAATGATAGTTATAATTATGTTTCCATTATAATTATCCAAACCTTAACATGCACTTATTAAAATGCTTACCGAGAATGAAAATTTTACAATTTAAGTATTTAATTATCTACATAATTATCTCATTAAACAAATAGTTTTTGGGTGAAACTGTGAAATTACTTTGCTGATGCCCTCTTCCTTACTCCGTGAATGCTTGATTACATTCCCTAAATGCCATTTCAGCTGATTCTGTTACTATTTTTTTTCATAATTCAATGAGTATGAGATATTTGCTATTATATACCAAAGTAAAAATTAATCAGACATGAAAAAAAGTATTCTTAAATACAAGGGGAATATAAAGTTTTGGGAAGATTATTATAAGGCTGGAAATGGAGATGTTTTAAATGAGTTTTTAATTACTAAAACTATTCACCACCATTGAAATTTCTTTAATAAAGCATATATTTTAAGGGTGTGAAATTCTGTTGCAGCTAAAATATATCTGTCTTCTTTTTAACTTTATACAAAATAATTGCTTTATACAAGCGAAATTGTGTTTTTGATCGTTACTGGTTCCACTGTATTGATATTTAATCTAATATCTGATGTAAAGAGAAAAAAAACACTTAAAGGACCAGTGGATGCTTTAAAATGTTTATTTAGATGCATCATTAGGGATGATAGATGCTTTGTAGGGAATAAGATTTAAGATGAGATTTCCTTCAATCGCTAGACTAGATAAGTGGATAAAGGTCACATCATCGTAGTTCGTGTTCAGTACCTTGGTATTAAGACATAAAATTAACATCCAGCCGTTTCGTAAGAACGATATTGGATAGTTAGGTTGTCATATGATTAAAATTCATGCAGAAAATATATTCAAGAATGTATAATGAATGAATAAATTAATTAATATTTACCGGACAAAAACGTGTGTCGTTGTCTCACAGAGATTGTAAAAGTGTGAAGACAGATATACAATATGAAACTTCAGGGTGATAAATAAGATAAAGATACATATAAAAAACTATAAAAGGACAATTATAAATGAAAATTAGATTCCCTAGATGAGCGTTTGTTTAAAAGCCGGTTTGGAATTCAGAATATGTTTTCCTAAATCTGCTTGGGCAACGTAGCAATTTCTAACTTTTTCATGGGTCGCACGGTCACCCGAATGGGCCATGAACAAAAAAGGCCCAATAGCGATTCACCAGTTCTGCCCGATGTTGGTCGATAGCTCATTTGTAATAGTTATGCTTGAATGGAGAATCGTGCTTTACTACATTTTACAGATGGATACAAATGAATTTGGGGACAACAATTTAATATTCAACGACAGAGATACTGCATTTTGGTGGATGCTGTTGTGCAATGTTTCCCATGTTTAAATAACAAGCATCTGAGACTGTTGCATGTGGAGTAAACTTCAAACTCCAACTAACATTTTGGAATTCTTGCTAGTTATTGTTATAGCTTTTTTGTTCTTTTGAATATGCTGTTTATCACGAGGATTACGCTAAATGCTATCGCTAGTGCCTTGTTCAGGAATTATTTTAAGAGATAGTTCGAACAAGAAGCAAAAAGACTGGCATCAAACTCTTGCTTATTGCAACACCATAGAGCAGTGCTCCCCAACCTTTTTATCGCCACGGACCGGTCAACGTTTGATAATTTTACCGCGGCCCGCTGAGGGGGGTGGGGACGTTGATTGTTTATATTTTAGATTGTTTTGATTTAATAATTTTAATTTAATTGTACTTAAACCTGCCTTCAAAATAAAATACAGTTACACCAAAAAAGGAATATAAAGTGATTTAACATTTTAACTTACTACTAGAACGCTAAATCAATGAGAACCCTGAGCTTGTGGCCCGGTACCATTTCATCCGCGGACCATAGAGCACTGCCATAAAGCAGTTCAGGGTTATTTTTAGATGAAAAATTAAACGAATGGATACGCGAATCTATTCCATTTCTACAACTGAAGCTGTATGAAAACTAGTAGGGTGAACATTTGCATCCAAACATGGATTTTGATATTTTGAACTTCAAACCGTGACAGACTTTGGATTTTTTCCATTGTGCGATGGACTGAGTGGAAATATTCCAATCTACAACAATTAAGAGAAATTTCGCTTTTGGAATTTTATCAGCACTGATTTACTTGTAAGCTATGCATTAACGAGGATCCCATAATACTTGAAACTTAGGTCCTTGATGACAAGGTACGCTACTAATTTTAGCTTTTTATACCAATCTTAGTCATTCTCCATTACGTAAGGTAGTTTCAATATTTTATATAAATAGGGAATTTTCTAATTATAATGAGAATAATTATTTAACAGGCGACGAATATGGCATTGTTGGCTCAATATTTCAACATTTGAACTAAATAGGTTAATTGTAGTTTTTAGACTTTTTACCAAATTTCTCAATCTTGGAGCCATATTACATTAATTACTTCGTAAAGAAAAAATAAATAAAATCTGCGACAAAAGAGTAATCTTATGATCGAATTCTACTCGCAGAAATGGAGGCTTTACAAACGGCAAGTGCTGAGGGTGTTCAGATCGAATCCCAGCGTCGCGCCACTAAAAGGTCACCGTTTGTGTCGTTCCTTCATCGGAGGTAATGCTGGTTCACTTAAATGGTGCCCCCATAATAAAATGGTCAGCAAAACGGTGGTGCATTGGCAGGAAAAGAAATCTGCAAGGTGGGCGAAAATTTATAAAAGAAAAATTCATCTTTTATTAATGAATTATTTTCTTATTTTTAAGAAACTTAAGAAAAATAATAGAAGCTTATGAAAGTCACGGCTGTTAAATAATTTATCTGAATGTATGAAAGGAATGTGGCAAAAGCAAGCAGTATACTGAAGCAGTATAAATGGTCAGTTTTGCTTGAGGCAATTTTGCGAATTAGTTACTAGGTGAGTTTTTCTAAGGCAAAAAATGTCTTTCATGAGTGATGTGTTTACTTCTGTTAAAGAAACTTGTAAAAAATAGAAATATATTTTAAAACATCGTAAAACTTATTCTTACGAAATAATTTACCTGCATATTTAAAAGGAACGTGGCAAAAACAAGCAGTGTATTGAAGCAAAAATATTTAAATGGTTTTGCATTTGTCGTTACGAACGTGAAAAGAAAATAAAGGGAAATGTAGAAAGATTACAAATTAAAATCGTTTTGCGCAAAAAAGTGGCATTGAAAGCATTCGGTCGTGAAACAAACAAGCACCATCTATTTAAAATTCAATCACAGACAAATGGAGGAGGACAATGAATAGAGATAGGCAAAGACGTCCATACAAAGGTTTCTTTAAAAGTCATAAATGAATTTCGGGAAACTAATGTCAACATACTTACATATTAGTTCCCAGAAACTTAATTTTTTGCATCTATATTTTATTGGCAATATCTAATCTGACTTACAAGAATCCCTATTCATGCTAATGTGTCTTTTAAAAGGTTTTCCTGCATTTCTAAAGATTTTCTTTCTTGCTCTTGCGCTTGAAACAAATTACTTTTTTTTTGTTACTGCCTATAAGCATAAAGAGCTCTTTAAACCTGAGGCAAAAATTCAGACGAATTCGAACAAATAAATCGTATTTTCTGGGGATTTTGGTATATCTTCGATGATAAACCTAGATTTATGAAACAATCTGACGAGTACATATTTATCTGATGTTTCAAAAGAATATTTTAATATTTTTAAAATGTAGATTTTTCATGAAAGTGAAATATTTTTCTAAATTATTATTCATATATTTAAATTAAAAAGTTATTTCGCTGTTTATATTGGAGTAATATCTTGCATTTAGGAAATATCTTCAGGGGGGCTTATTGCGGAACTTTCAATTATTCCACCTTTTTTTTTGTCATCCTAAAAATATAATTTATAAATTTACAATGCATAGCGAAATCGTAGTTAAGCAGTATTAAAAACAGCTTTTCAATGTTTTCTTAATAAGCATTTCTTCTATTTGTTGCTGTTTCTTAAATTATTAATTTGCAGGAAAAATATTTTAATACGCACCTGAAGAAGTATTATGAATAGAATAGAGTTGCTACATTAAAATTTACTTTTATGTTAAATAAAAAACTGTTATACAACACTTATTTTCTATGAGATTAATACCTCAAAATGTTTGAGAAATTTAAGTTCTAAGGATTTAGTTTGACTTTCATCACCTTTAAAATATTCTAAACAATTTTTCTGTGATTCTTATTAAGGCAAAATTTTGAACAAATATTGAGTACAAACTATCCAAAGGGAAAACTGGGAAATCCATGGCTCTTATTTGATGCAAGTACACTCATGGACAAAAAAATTAGCGCACCAAGAAATAATTTCGGGATCGTAACGAAACTTGCAATGAAGGTACATGTCGGGGAGATATGCAAATGATTAGAAATGCAGCGTGATTGCGCATTACGTATAGCCGGTAGAGGGCGTTGAACATCGTACTCTGTGGAGTATAAAACAGGTAACCAAAGCTTGTTTGAGTGTTCTGAATCATTTACAAAGGAAGAGCTGAGATAGACATGCTATTACGCCGTGTTCGAAGACAATATAAGCAGTTGTCGCAGTTTGAGAAGGAGAGAATCGTCAATTAGGCTCGTCAATTAGGCCGCTCTGATTGTGTTGTGAGGTGGTGTTGGGACCAGTGGACCCGAGAGATGTCATGTACACGAAGACCAGGCTCAGGACGCCCTCGACAGACCAGTCGTCGAGAAGACCGCCACATCGTAAGAAATGCACGCGTACAGCCAACTGCTTCATCGGCCGCCATCCAGGCACAGGTAGCACCTTCACTAGGGGCCTCTGTGTCTTCTCTAACCATACGAATGCGCCTGGCTGAAGGACAGTTGGTATCCCGGCGCCCATTACGTGTGCTGCCCTTGACGCCCACCCATCGACGCCTCCGTTTGGAGTTTTGCCGCGCACGAGGAAACTGGACTGCAGCGGAATGGAACCAGGTCGTCTTTAGCGACGAATCCAGATTCAATCTCGGCAGTGATGACAATCGTGTTCGTGTGTGGAGAGCCCGTGGTGAACGTTTCAATCCTGCCTTTGCTGTACAGCGACACACCGATCCCACAGCTGGTGTGATGGTATGGGGTGCCATTGCCTACAACACACGGTCACCCCTAGTATTGTTCCGTGGCACCATTACAGCCCAGCGGTATGTTCATGAAATCCTGCAACCACATGTGTTGCCACTCATGCAACGGCTCCCAGGAGCCATTTTTCAACAAGACAATGCTCGGCCTCATACGGCAAGGGTGTCACAAGACTGTCTCCGCACTGTTACTACCCTTCCTTGGCCTGCCCGATCCCCAGATTTGTCTCCAATCGATCATATCTGGGATCATTTGGGACGACGAGTTGGGCATCCCACGAGTTTGAATGAACTAGAGGCAAGGTTACAGAAAATATGGAACGAAATGTCTCAAGACATCATACAGAACTTGTATGACTCACTGCCCGATCGTATCGCATAGTGCCTTCGCGCTAGAGGGGGTCCAACGGAGTTTTAACTCCTCCGTTCTTTTGCCTTTTTCTCTGAAATAAATTATCCTTTTTCTTTGATTTTCTTATCATTTACTTATATCAAAGTAGTCATTACGTATGTAAAATTTCGTTTCATTTTGACGACTCCTTCTTGGTGCGCTAATTTTTTTGTCCATGAGTGTACTTTATTGTTCTACATACTGATTAGTAGGCGTCGAAATGATCATCAAAATCATGTAGGGGAACCCGGGGTAGAACGAGGTTCGGGGTGGAATGAAGTTCGACGTTTTTAGGTGTCAAGGAGGTGCTGTCAGCCACCGGCAATAAGTACAACTAAACCAACGTATTGCTGCTCAACTTCGACAGCTATTTTAGTATAGTTTTCTCGAGCGTTGGTGTGTGCAATTTTCATTGTGTGGTTTTTTGCTCCTATATTGCAATTTTTGATTTTGTAATCAAGGTAAGGTATACATACTTGTTTACATCACAACTATAGTTAGTACATGCTTGAATTAATTTTAATTGTCTTTAGTTTCCTGTAGTTAAACATTTGTTTATGTATCATTCTCGAGTGACCTTACGTCCCTAACCTAAATCGTTTTCCTTGGGCGGAACGGGTGGGGCAGAATGGGGTACTACCCCATTCTGCCCCGCAATGTTTTTAACTAAGAGATCGTTTTTGGTACACCCCAATTTTTTTTTCTTTCGATTTCAGATGGTCCGAGACTATAAGAAAAAAACAAATAAGCAATCATGGTCTACTGAGGCAATGAACAATGCTGTCGAGGCGATTATTGTACTTTTGTCGAGGCGATTATTTCTGGAATATCTGGGTATTTGAAGGCTTCGAACCAATTTGATGTTCCCCAGTCTACTCTGGAAAGATTCGTTAAAAAAAGAAAGTAAAACCCTGACTACAAGATCGATAAAACGGCTGGAAAATTTAAAAACGTATTGTCAGAAGAGCAGGAACTTGTGTTCGTTAACTACTTAAAAACTATGGAGGCTAGGTTATTAGGTCTAACAGAACTGAAGGACTTACGTAGCTTAGCTTATCAGTTGGCAGTAAGAAATGGCATTGGTCATAGATTTAAAAATGGAATCGAAGGCCAATATTGGGTCAATGGATTCCTTAAGAGACATCCTACTTTTTTCGCAAAGCCGAAGCAACATCTGGTGCAAGAGCCATGGGATTTAATAAAATAGCTGTCGATTGTTTTTTTTTCGTTGCACACGAACTTACTCGACAAGCACAAACTAACGGTTTCTGAAATATTTAATTGCGATGAAACGGGCATTTCAGTGAACCCCAAAAACCAATCACAGATCATAGTTTGCAAGGGGAAACGTCAAGTCGGATCATTAACATCCTCAGAAAGGGGCGAAACTGTAACCTGCTTTATTCGTATGTCGGCAAGCGGAGCTTACATTCCCCTGATGCCCATTTTTCCTCGAAAGAAGAAGCAGAAAGAATTTGAGTTAGGATTGCCACCAGGAGGTTGGGCTGAGGTGCACAGCACTGGATGGATGACTGCTGAGTCATTTCTTGTATGGTTTGGAAAATTTGTGGAATTTTCTAAGGCATAAAAAGACTTCCCGGATCTTCTTATCTTCGATGGACAGTCAACACATACGAAGAACCTTGAGGTTATAGACTGCGCTAGAGAGAGTGGCGTTTCGTTGCTATGTCTACCACCACATTGCTCTCACAGACTCCAGCCACTTCAAATTTCTTTTATGAAGCCTTTAAGTCTTCTTACAGCAATGAGCTTCGAAAATGACTACGAAGCAACGCAGGGAACGTCGTAACTTTCTTTCAAATTTCAATGCTTTTTGGATCATCTTTTATCCAAAGCGCAACAATGAAAACTGCTATTAATCGTTTCCAAGCTACAGGAATATGATGGCTAACTGACCCATCCATATTCACCGACGCAGATTTTCTCCCTGCAGACACAACTGACATCGGACTTGGTAGGCCTTCAAGTGAAGAGGTGATAACATCCGGAGCTGAACAATTGGAATTGCCTTCGCCTAGCACACCAGTTAAAAAACACATGTATATCAGTTTTGATGATTTAGCTGGTAAGGTTTCAGCCAACTCTAATGATGACACGTCGTTTAAGGTCCAAATTGATGACGCTAATTGTGCCACTCCTGGCTGCTCCTAGATGACAATTGACAACCTGGCCTCTTCATTTCAAAATCGACGATATTTCTACACTCCGAATGGAAGCGGCTGCAACTAAAAGATGTAAACATTTGCGGCCATCCGCAATTTGCAACCGCGTGTCAACATGGATTTACGCACTGAAATTAGGAAAGTTCGAAAGCGAGATGCACGATCAAGAGAAAATTGGGAACAGTCTCAAGAAAGAAAACGAAGAAGAAATAATTCATTAAGAGAGAACATAAATGATCGCGAGGTTAGGCTTAACTGTCACCGGCACAGCAGCCTAGAGCCAGTAATAGTTAATTTTGTACACTTTTTTTTAGTACTTGCTGAACTTTTACACGATATTATAAGTGAAGAAATTTTTTCCAACAATTTATTATTTGATATGATTAAGTATAGATATCTGAATTGTGATCAATTGTACATACAGAGAGGGATGTAATCCACACTACAATTTAGTACTTGCTGAATTTTTACTCCATTTTTTTACGTGAAAATATTTTTCCCGACAATTTCTTATTTGATGTAATGATAAAGTGTAGATTTCTTAATTTTGAAAAATAGTACATACAGAGAGGGATGTAATTTTAAAAATCATTGGTGTTGAGTTTCTCAGTCTTATCTTTAACTCTGTTTTGGAGTCATGAATTTCGCATTTATTAATCACGATGTTTTAGGATCAGCCTGATAGAGAATACCCCTTAACAACGTATATTTATGATGACAGGTAATAGTAACATTCCTTACATATGATACTTTCAGTTGAGTTGTTTTGCAAAAGAAAATATAAAACTAAAAGCGACCATGTTGGTCGCGCAGCAGCTAGTTATATTATATTCCTTCAAGCTTTAACACAATGGGTAACGACTAAATCTTTGTGGCTCGAAAACTGCTAAATAATTATAAAAATGATTTCTTTTTACTGAAATTTTTGGATCATCTGGGAAAATTACTAAACATAAAAATCAAAAGGCAATACTTTTTTTGCCTCGTTACCCTATAATGTAATTCAGTAACATTTCAGTTGATCTTTGAACGTAACTGAATGAACAACATCTCAGCCGCATCTTTCTAATTTCGACAAAGAATCGCCAAATCATCACACTGTAAAGGTACTAAAAATTGACAAAATAAGCCGGCAATTGTTTAGAAGAAGATATATCGAAATAACATCATTTGAAACCAATTTTGATGTGTTATTGATGAAAATAAAGTGCACGGCTGACGAAAATCGCACAACGTTATTATACCTCTGGGAGGAAACGTTGAGATTCATGACTTCTACTACCACTGACTGAAGAAGCATTAATATTGACGGATTCTAGAATCACCGAATAGAAATGTCTTAAAAGTCACCCCTATTTCCGACGAAGAATACTTTAGCCTTGACGACATCTGTATCCTCCCAAGAGATATGCCGTAAAACTGACGACTTTTATTATTTCCGATATAAGATGATGGTTTAGACTTATGACGACGAAAATCGTCGATGAGAGGTATTTTGATAGAAATGCCGACTGTTACTTTAGATGCAAGATTTTTAATAAGGAAAAATTCTAGAAGGCATGTTTTGATATAAATAATTTCTATTTTCGTTGGCAGATATTTTTATAGATTCGACTTCTACCTCGGATGAGATATGTTCCAGTAGACATGAGTATCACCGATTTTGACGAAAGGTGCTTTGATACAGATTTCATATATATTCTTCCTTCGTAAAAGATGACCATAGATAAAAACGATATTTGTTACCTTAGAGAAATATTAGTAAGGATCATATAGGACATCAATGAGAAACTTTTAAAAAATTCCATCGACTTCCGTTATGTATTAAAATTGTTTTAATATAGAGCATTTTTTCTTACTGCGTAGGCGTTTTTAATAAAAGGTCTTACATCTGTTTCCGGGGAAAAGTCCTTCAAGAGTTTTTATTACCATCGGCGGTTACACATGAAATGCTTTTAGGAAAATATGAGAAGCAAAGTCTAAGGGCCTGCTCACATGGAATTCTTTAGCTTCAGCGTTACTCGTATTAACATATTTTAAACCAATCACAGACTTTAACAATTTCGTGGCTAATCGTTTGAAGGTTTGTAATTGGTTAACCCTTTCAGGGGCAACAAACTCCACCGTTTGCATGGTTCAGATTTTTTTCCCTATTACATAAAGAATCTTGAAAAAATTTCCATTTAAAGGTTGCACATTTTTTTTTACTTCTTTAAATTGATAACAGATGGCAGTACTAACTGTTTTTCTGCTCATTTAACTGGAATACATTGAATTCAAGTGAAAAAAACTAGATTTAGGCGTTTTCACTGTGCACACGGCGCCCCTAAAAGGGTTAAGCATATTCAAAACGCTGACATTGACGGACGGTATGTGAACAGGCCCTAACTCACCATTGTGCAATTGCACACCCTGTAGAGATTCCTCTGTCCACTCGAATGGATATTTGTTAGCCCATGTAATGGTGAGTTGAAAGAAATAAGAGGTATTTGCAAAATATTTTACAACTATCAAAAGTATTCGGGTAGTGGCAATGATTGTACTAATATTGATGAAATGGCTACATAGATATCTCTAACTGAAGTTTAGCTTTGTGACTTGTGTGAGTCTTATTTGATAGGGATAAACATAAATGGAATTCTGAAACAAATCGTCATTTTATTAACTAATAATTCAAATTAAAGTAGTATGCTAACAAATATTTTTAATAAGTTTTTTTAAATATTGAAAATTAAGTTAACCTGTTACATACATTAATTATTTTCCAGACACCCATCCCATTTTACTTTTTTCATTTTGTATTCCATATTATCTTTATGTTAGAGCACTACAATCTTTAAACATTTTAGATGTTAGATTTTTGAACTTGATTTCATTACCAGATAATACCATCATAATATATAAAATAGCTATCTAAAGATTCATAACACTGTATAAAAGCGGAAGCCATTCTAGTTTACTTTTCATTTTTCTCTCTGTTTATAAAGGAAGTTATAAACAAGCGTACTTTTTATATTGTTCAAGGAAATACTATTTTATCAGAAAGAAAGAAAATATATCTTGGACGATATTTTTCAGTCATCGGATTACTTCCTGCTTACTAGGAAATCTTAATAAGAGCATTGTTATCACGATAGAAAAAAAAATGTGGGAAAGTTTTTGAAGGTTCCATAAGATTTAGGACTCTAACGAAGCGCATATATCAAGTAATAAAACATACGATAAAGGAACTTAAATTTGTACGAATTGTTAGAGTGTGCATTTTTTTTTCGGGGGGGGGGGGATTTTGTCAAACCATTTTGTTTGGAGGTCAGGATAGAAAACGGATTCTATTATTTGCTACAAGCGTTTCTCACAGAAAGCTTATGCCCGTTTCAATTTCTGGTTAAATATTGAACAAACTGTACTGCGTTTAATTTGTTTCAAAGTCATTAAAAATAAGCTTTTAAAAGATATTTTCGAAGGCAGAAAGACATTCAAGCTGAAAATTTACAAAGATTGTTATCCATTCCAATTTTTTCTTTTTTTTTCTCTGTAGAAAATTTTGAGTTGTCGCCTTCCCAAACTAAGGCTTACTAACTAATGATTGTTTCTCCTCAGGAAGATTTTGAAACGCAATTTTCAATTAAATTAACGTACATTCACAACTGAGAGTCGAGATATTTTTGCGTGTTACAGAAGATCCTCATTTATCCTCATGTCAAGGAAATTTCTTATGGGGTCAACAGATCCAATTTTTCTAGTTTTCATGAGATAATTATGAAATATTAGAGAAAAATGAGTCAAAATCATGCACGACCGTCACTTCCCTTCTTTTCCTGACAGTGCAAAATGCATGGAACGTGTAAAATGCGAATACCGTTTGAATGTACTAATCTATAATTTAAAATAAAAGCTACCTCTTTTACGAAGGTTAAGTGTTTTAATGTGTTTGCTTTGATTACAGAATATCCGTACTGCAATATTTTGACCAACATGAAAAACATGACTATCTACGCTCACATGGGATTAATGATCTAGAACTAAAATAAGTAAAGGTCATTTGAAGTCTGAAGGAATTACTTAATCATCTTCTATAAGTGCATGATATTATTTTCTGTTATAATAAGATGTCTGTGTTTGTGACTGCAAAGTTATTATCTTGCATATGCTTTTTTTTCTTTGTCTCACCATTTTGAAAATGTTATAAGCATTTTATCTGTAGAACTGCCCGTTAAAGACGATGATGATGTGGCTTAATGATACATTAATGGCCAGTTTGTTTGTCTAGAAAGAAAAAGGACGTTCTAGATTCTATTACTGGGATAGCTAGTTGTATTTTATAAGGGAAAAGAAAAATTGGTTAATGAAAGAATGCGTGTCAAAGTAGTCATTATAATCCTGTTTAGACTAATATACCGTAATTTATGGTTGAAATCTAAAATAACAAAATTTAGTGTATAATCTTTTCTTAAGATCATGCGGAAGTTATTAATATAAAATTTTTGTCTTTCTAAATTCAACAGTTGACGTCTTCCACAAACAAATTAACATTGTTAACATAGGATTAAGTTCCTCCATAACGGTCCTCTGGAAAGCAAAATTTCAGTTGTTCTGCATCGCGAGTTAAAATTTTGGCAGTGCACCAAACCCAGTCTGTATCGCTTGGGCAAGCAGCAAAAAGTTAAACAGAAAAGCACCAAAATACGTCAAAAATTTTATATATATATATATGTATATATATATATATATATATATATATATATATATATATACGTACATATATATATATATATATACGTACATATATATAGATATATACATAACACATGCATGCATATATACTTACAAAAGAGGTAAGCAACGATAAGTAATCCTACGTTAATAACCCGCGGTAGTTTCGTTAGAAGAGACTACCTGAATTTTTTTTCTCTTCCTGTCGTAACAAATATCTTTTCAAGTTTGCTTTGTTTGCTGATCAGTTAACTTGTGTTTTAGAGTAAAATTATTTCGATAATTTAACCTGATTAATAAAAAAAATTAAATGTATGATCAAACTCATGACTTTAATAGTTTTATATATCTTTAATAGTGTAAAATTAAGTTCTTAAATTCATTAAAAAATATTTTAAAGGACAGGACCTCAACTTAATTACATACTCCTTTTTAGACTATAAATTTCAAATATGACGTATGAAGAACTGTGTGTGAAAATTGGAACTGCAACCCTACAAAATTAATAACTGGAGAAAACCCGTATTCTTGAGTTGTATAAATGATATTTTAAGGTACTTTCTATAAAAATGTAAATGTAATAGTTAAAGAGAACTAAACTGCTCGCATAATTCCAGTATTATTTCCCCGATGAGAAGCACTTTTGCAAGGCATTTAGGATTCTTCGATATTTAAACGTATTTAAAATATTTATATTTATTTCACTTTTAAAATTTCGGTACATTTATTGCGTTTTAAACGTAAATACACTAAAAAAATAAATATATAGATATTTAAATGCATTTATAAAAATTTAAATGCATAATAGTAAATATTTGCAATGAGGAGATAATAATTACAATGTTTAATTGATAAAAACTCAAAATGCAATGTTGCAAACTGTTAAAAGGGCATCGTTACGTAATTGCTCTATGCCCCTGAGTTGCATCATTCAATTTCATAACATGAAGATCAATATACATCCCGATGCTTACACATGTATACTTAAATACATATATGCCTATGTTTAAGGTGGCACAGGACCTTGAAACTCGACGAAATGACTATAAATATGGTTTAATTCTAACCACAAAAACTCAAATAATATTAGAAAAAGAAATTTTCTTTCTTTATACATATAAAGTACATATTTTTAAATATGTGATACATAAAAATGAAAATTATAAATCTATAAGTAATTTTCAAATTAGTAGTTTAGGATTTTGTATGATTAAGTGCTAATCTTGAGTTTGTGTGCAGCATTACTTTTAAACTATCAATAGGAAACTGATAACACTACCCTCATATGTATATTTCATGGTACTCTACATTTTAAAACCTGAAAAATATGTAATTCTGGAATACTTTTCTTTATGTGGGAAAATTATGCAAATAATTGTGACAATTTTTGAAGTTTTCAAATTTTATGCATGATTTTTAATTAAAATAATATTTATTAAATTTATTTGATTTTACACTACAGGTAAATACGTATATTACAAGTGTATTCTGACCATTAATTATTTTCTGTAATCATATATCTTAATTTTATGATACGCACAGCACTTTATGATTTTTAATCACCAGTTAATCATATAAAATCCTAAACTGCTAATTTGAAAATTATTTATAGATTTATAATTTCCATTTTTATATATGACATATTTAAAATATATTTATTTTATATGTATAAAGAAAGAAAATTTCTTTTTCTAATATTATTTGAGTTTTGTGGTTGGAATTAGACCATATTTATAGTCATTTCGTCGAGCTTCAAGGTCATGTGCCCCCTTAAATGAGCAAACTAGAACAGACATACTTTTCGTATGTAAGGCTCGTTCACTGAACTAAAACTACCAGAAACAAGGTATTTTTTCAAATTCTCAAAATTCTAAAAATAGATTGTTTTCTAGAGAAGTACTCAAATTGGAAAAAATAAAAATACTCATTTTTTTAATATTAAAAAGATATTTAAAGTTGTAAAATGTTGCTATACATTAGATATAGTACATATGCATCCAGAACATCCCATTTTACAACGTTTATGGGGGATAAGATATTAAATATAATATTCACAATGAAATTTTTATTTCAGTTACCTAATATCCATGGCCAGGAACAAGACACTGAACGAGCATTTATATTAAAATAGTATTTATTACACTATATGAAGGCCTAATTTGAATAGTGTACCAAATTAACTTTTTATAAAAATGGAGTTAGCCTCACTTTCATGTTCATACACGTCATTTCTATCGTACTTTTAAACTGGTACTCCTCCAGCTTGTTTCTTCTGCCAATAGAGGGCATTGCAAATCAGACTTCAGCTGTCGTTTCTCAGCACTGATTATACTTTATCTCAAAATGAACAAGAATGGAGTTGGATCACTATTCAAATAACGCTTTCATATAATGACTAAAATAATGTATAAAAGGACTATATAAAGACTATGTAATGTATATCTTTGTACTATCTATAATGTATATCTATAGACACTCTATAATGTAATGAATATTGTAATATCTATAATGTATAAAATGACTATATAAAGACTATGTAATGTAGTATATCTTTGTCCTCCACTTTCAGCTTTTAAGCTCTCAGAACGTGTATTTAAGTCTCGTCTGAAATCTAATCACAGTTTATTAAGCGTAACATCAGTGATTAAAACAAACAAATTCACACACACACACACTTGTTGATATGTGCCAGACGAAGGGTGAATGACTAGGCTGATAATGTTCTAACCCTTTGTTTGTGGGATCGAACCTCGTGCCAGGTGTTTGCAACAATTCGACCGTAACGATCAAATCGATCACTCGATCAATCATCGGCCAATCGTTGGTTAAATCAACCGATTCCAATTACAAATAATGGGCAAGTATGATTAACGCAGACGCAGTTAAAAATGCAAATCTAATTGGTAAAAATAACTGGAGTGAATGTAACACGAGATATAACAAAAATTAAATGCTTTTATTTCTCGAAATTACTTAAAATGTTATAATTTAAAGACAGGTACAAAATACTTTAACCCGTTTAGTTTGCATGAGAAGAGCAAACAAATTTTGTGGGTGAAAAGCTGGTGTGGTTTATTAATTATTAATAACAGCGTTTTGTATGTTGTAATTATCTTAAATAATCATAATTTAAATTTTTAGTTGTGATTCAGTTGGTTCAGGAGGCGGTTTCTAAAGTTTTTCTTATTTCGAAATTATATATGTTGATAACCATATTGATAATCTTAAATACGTAAGTGTTACAAAAGTCACACATCTACTTGTATTTAAACGTTTTTATGGAATTTAATAAATGACGATCCCTTCGAGGAGTGATGCATAACACAAAAAATGAAAACAATTATTTTTAAATCTCTTTACATTTAATTACTATTACTACCCACGCATCTTTTGCCCGGAGCACGCAAAAGAAGAATTCTTTTAAATATTTTGAATAAAATAAAAGTTTTTATAATTTTTCAGGTATGAACGAAATGCTAATAATGAACCGAAAAATTTTGTACTGTTGAACTTTGTAAATTTTTTAAAGGATGAGAAAATATTGAATTGTAGCGACCAAAATTAGAATGTAAATGCTTTTTTAAATGTTTAATGTTTTCGTGTTCTAAAATTTTATATTTTATTGCAAGTTTTGGCATAATTTTGTGTAATATTAAGCAGGTTTACAAATAGAAATCTTTAATTTAAAGTTACAGCAACTTTCTAATTTTGTCACCGACGTAGAGAAAAAGAACATGCTCTAATGTTTTCAATAAAAACATTTATTTCAAAAGACGAGGAAGAAAAAAATTATTGTCCACCGAATAAACACTAAGTGAAGGAAAGGGTTTGTTTTCATATGCAAATTTCGATCTTCGTAAATATTTAAAAGGGTAAATAACACATAATAAGAATGACATTTAAATTATTTTTTTATAGCTTTTTTGTAAGTATTTAGGTTTGGATTTAGCCTGAATGCTTGGCAAATATTTTTAATAAATAAATTTCACACACATTTTTACAAATATAATGCTTAAAACACTATTTATTTTACTGCTTCATAGATCTTTGGTTTGCAACTATGTAATTTCGTAGCATAATAATGCTAAACATAAATATCTATTACCTGATTGTGCATAAATTTGCTATATTTGTCTTTTCTAGTATTCCATATTGCATGTGATAACTAATGCGGAATTTTAAGTTTAATACAATAAGCGTAATTATGTTCAGATAGGTTAGGAAAAAGTGTTTATTTGTCAGGTAATTAATAAAATATATCCTTGGAATATTATGAGTAGCATTTATAGAGTATACAACAAAATAATTTCTAGAATATAATAGTAGTTTTCGATTAGAGTTGAAATAGTTAAAAACAAAATAAAATAGTTAATTTGAAATAGCTAAGTTTACAATAATATTATTTCTTTAAAAAGAGGTTGTATTATAATCCTGATTAATAATTTCACATATATTTATGACTTAAGTTACTTTGTTGTAAAAATTCTCAAAGTATAAGCACCTGCTTGTACTTTGAGAAAGAAAGTCTTATAATAATTTATTTAGGAATTATTTATTTTAAGATCTATTGGCTTATTAATACAAAAGATTATTCTTTCCACTACAATTATTAGATGTGATATACTTAGAAATCATTTGTAATAGAGAAGGAAGTTATATAAATTGCATATCCTTGTACACAACTTTAAAAAAAATGGAGCCTTTATTAACCCTTCTCTATTAAATGCTTGCAGTGGAAACATTTTTTCCTGTTTATATGGTGAACAAAAATAAATGTCTGGAGATTCCTAATCCAGACAAGCTAATTTCTATATTAAATATCATATAGTTTCCTGTGTAATTATGGTTGTTTGGATAGACAAAAAAATCCCGAAAACTTCAAGTGTTAATCAGATGTACTCCTTTCAATAAAATAACCGAGGAATATACGTCAGTGATTGTTGTTTAACTAGAACTTGTGTAATATTTGAGTTAAATATACTAACGTAATGATGTTATACTTGATAAAGATAATTTTCTTTACGTTTATATTGATGAAAACATGAACGTGTTTTCTGCTTCCTCCACTCCTTCTGGATTTTTAAAACTTCTTTCTGCATTATTTTCTTTAGAGTAAAACAGGGCAAAACTTTAGCCAAACTTTCGCCTTAAGATAACACATACTAACAAATTGTGAAAAATGAAATGTCAGTAATTATATATTCAAAGGAAAAGTTATGGTTACTTGTCTAAATAATGTATATTTTCAAGGACAATATGAAGTTTGGAGTACAATAACATGACATCTATATCATTTTAAGATATATTACAAATATATAGACCATAACTCTTGTTGGAAGGTACAAGTTCTCTAAAGGATAGCAGATTATACCAACACGTGAGGAAATGAGATTATGTTCAGACATGTACAATCAGAGTTATACTCAGAGTATTGTCTAGAAATATAATTGAATTCCAGGAGCCTACGATCACTTCCCTCTCTATGATTATAAATATTTTAACGTTCTCTATTTTTTTAAATTTGTGTTTGCAGAGAATAGTGATTATGAACACATGCGCATATTTATACTTCTAAAAGAATCTTAGTGTTTAAATTAAAGGACAAAGGAGAAGGGATAGGTCCACCCAATTGCTTAAACTACTAATTCATTGTATGGTGTAATTATTAAGAAATACAATACTACATGAAATACCATAAATCATTTTACAAATCACATTATAGAAATGCTTTGTCTAATGGTTTTAATGTTGAAAAATGTAAGAAAACGTATTAGTTATATTAATTAAAGGTATAAGGACAAGGGATAGTTCCCCTCAATTGCTTAAAATATTAATCCCTTGTGTCTGGTGTAATTATTAAAAAGTACAATAATACTACCTGAAATACCATTAACCGTTTTGCAAATCATATTATAGCAGTTTTTGGTCAAATGTTTTTAATGCTGAGAAATAAAAGGAATCGTATTAGTTATTTAAATTAAAGGAAAAAGGACAAGGGGTAATTCCACTCAATTGCTTAAATTATTAATCCATTGCATTTGGTGTAATTATTAAAAAATACAATAATATTACTGAAATACCGTAAACCGTTTTACAAATCACAATATAGCAATTTTTGGTCAAATGCTTTTAATGTTGAGAAATGAAAGAAATCCTATTAGTTATTTAAATTAAAGAAGAAAGGACAAGGGATAATTTCACTCAATTGCTTAAATTTTTAATCCATTGCATTTGGTGTAATTATTAAAAAAATACAATAATATTACCTGAAATACCGTAAACCGTTTTACAAATCACATTATAGCAATTTTTAGTCAAATGCTTTTAATGTTGAGGAATGAAAGAAATCCTAGTAGTTATTTAAATTAAAGAAGAAAGGACAAGGGATAATTCCACTCAATTGCTTAAATTATTAATCTATAATATTTGGTGTAATTATTAAAAAATACAATGATATTGCCTGAAATACTGTAAACCGTTTTACAAATCATATTATAGCAGTTCTTCGTCTAATGCTTTTAATGTTCAGAAATAACAAAAATCCTACTGGTATTAAATATAAAGTTAAGAACGACAGTCTAAAAAGTCATTTCATAATAATGTGCATAATTTCAATTGTCTATTTTTACCACGTTTAGATGAAAATAGAAGAATAATCAGTGTGATAACAGGATAGATTATTACATATAATTATTAAAAATGTAGACTTTCAGCGCTTCTGAATTTATATAATGATTTAATTTGTTTAATGATATCAATTTTCAAAAGATACCATTTACATGAAAAAGCAGTTAGAGAACATTTCTTTAAACATCTGCATATAATATTACTGAAAAACAAAAGAGAAATGCAAAGTACCACGGACAACTGTTATGCAATTCAAAATTTAACATAACACTAAAATTTTGAATTCATCCTTATCATTTAATAATTTCAGGAATTCCCTTTATGCATGAAATAATCATTACTAGTATGACGAATAAAATCCTTCTGAGCTATGCACAAAGATTCTAACACCCCAGTTTAATGTTTTACGTTATTTCTAAATCTATATCCAGCCTGTATTCCCGGAATATTTGAAATAATGTTTCATTTAAATTATTCAGTAGCATTTGTTTGAAATATTTAATAAAATTAACTTCTTATAAAATTTACTACGTTGAACAACAAAGTCTGGCAATCTAACCTTGTTTTGCTTGCAATCCGTGTCAGCAGAATAACTGAAATAAATGATTAGAGAAACGCTGTTAATAGCTCATGATATTATTGCCGCACTAACACAAAGCGTATGCTGATCTTAATTTGATAATTCTGCTAACGACATAGCATTAAGCGAAATCATTACCTCCATGTCGAGCATAATTAGAACAGGAATGTAATAGAATTTTCGTCGCCCCAAAAGTTGTGTTTCTCGTTTGAAAATAAGTTCAGCATTAACAGAGGCCGCTTATTGAAATCCATTAGGTGCAGAATTCACGTCACTTAACGTTTTCACCTAAGTGATGAAAGCGCGTTTCTTCTCTAAAGTGTTTTTAGAATTTCTGCGCGTTTTTTAGTTTATGGGCAAAAAGTGGTACCATCTTTTTTACTTAATATTCCTTTTTTTAACTTGAATTTAAAATAAATTATACTCCAGAGTAAAGAACGTTTATATTTCCGTTCCCTTATAAATTTGTTTAAAGAATTCTCGTCAATTTTTATGATTACACATATTTATATTCATGTATTCAATATATATACACATATATATATATATATATATATATATATATATATATATATATATATATATATAAAGTACATTTTCTCTCGGTGATAATTTTAATGGAGGCATTGTTGTTACTTAAAGTCCCGTCATTTTTCGTGGTTGAAGTTTTTTAATAATTTTAATCATTTAAATCCTAACAATAGACAACTCCACTCAATTACTTAAAACATTTTTCTGTTGAATCTGGTGCAATTATCTATATATACACTGGTTATCAAAAATTAAGGAAAATTCACAAAAATAGCGATCACTCAAAAAGTTACGCTTAGAATTTATTGAAACTTATACACATTATACAACGCATAGGTAGGTATAAAATAGTATAAAAAGACATCGCCAGACCATTATGGTGTTATAGAAACTAGAATATGTATACAATGAAAAAAATCGGATGTGTCAGTTTGGTATAGGAAAAGTACCTTAAATATGGCGTATGATCCTCTCGAGAAGCAATACAGCACATACAGCTATGTGTGATGCTGTCAATTATTCGGTCTATGAGTTCGGCAGGAAGTGAGAGCCATTGCTCTTGCAAAGCAGTTGAAAGCATGGCTAGCAAAGTAGCGTGGCTTGCAAAGCAGTTGAAAGCATGGCTAGCAAAGTAGCGTGGCTTGCAAAGCAGTTGAAGCGTGGTCCTTTGACGAGGATTGAGAGCAGCTATTCGTCGTCCTAAAACATACCAAACATGCTCGATAGGATTCAGGTCCGGTGAACGAGCTGGCCACTCCGCTGAATTGTTTCCTGTTCAAGGTAAGCATCCACGATGCGAGCCCTGTGCGATCTCGTTTTATTGTCCTGTAGCACGAAAGTATCACCTGTTGCCCCGGCACAAGGGCGCACATAAGCATCAAGGATGTCATCTCTAAAGGTGAACATTCACATTTCCACGGGGAGAGACATGGAGATCTGTGCATACACCCAAAGAGATACCACCCCAAACACAGAGACTGCCTGATCCGTATGCATCTCTTTCACGGATGTGTGATAGATGAAAACGAGTTCCAGGTTCTCTCCAAATCAAAATACGGCTACTATCGCTTTGGGGGCTAAACCTGGACTCATCCATAAAGAGAACAGCCCTCCATTGATCACGCGTCCAGTGGACATGTTGACGTGCCCACTGCAAACGTTCCCGCCTATGGCGTGACGTGAGCGGGACGCAAATGGCTTGTTCCCTCGCAAAAAGACCACCTTCGTGAAGTCTTCTACGCACTGTTGACGTTGAAACCAACTTTCCAGACCTTGCAGCGATGGAGGATCTGCAGACGAATTTTGCAGACGGAGTTGCGGTTCTATTCCTTCGTGCGCATAATGACAAATATCGGTCATCGGCACTCGTCGTAGCGTATGGCCGTCTTTGGCTGAACCTCCTGGATGCCGAGTACGTGATTAGAAATTCTTGCCAAAGTCTATGAATCACAGACGGACTTACATTTAGCCATCTGGCCACTTCTGTCGGACTTTGTCCTGCCCCTAGTCTCCCTACAGCTCGCCATCGCAGTTCTTCGGTCAAATGATGCCTGGAGATCATTGTTACTATTTGGCTATGCCAGATGTCTAATCTCAGCCTCGCAACGGCAATTGCCGCCTTGAGACATGCACTTTTATGCTCCTCGCAAATGACGTATTCCGACTCCAGCGCCACTATTTTGCATAATCTAGTATTGTTCAGCACTTCTTACTTAACAACATATTCAAATTTTAAACAGATTAGCCTAGTTTTGAAAGTGTTATCTCTCTTTTTGTGATTTTTCCTTAATTTTTGATAACTAGCGTATAAAACATTTCCGTAACTGACTGACTGACATATAAAGCACAGACCAAACCCCTGGACCTAAAGGGCTAAAATTTTGCATGGCTATTCTTTTTACAGTGTAGGGGTGCGCTCAGAGAGATTTTTGAAAAATTCTTAGATTTTTTAAAATTAAATTTTTAAGCTGTTTTTGTAACATTATTTAAAGTTTGCATTCAAAATAATAATCTGAGGGTTATAAAATTTATATCAAGAGAAAGATCATAAACACTCCTTTAAAATGAAATCTTTTTCGAATCTTTACCTCCATTTTCTGATTTTTGGTGAATTTTTAAAAATTAATTTTTAGAATTCAATTTATTAAAAGCTGTTCACGTGGTTTCTTTTCTTTTTGTGGTACTTCAAATTAATTTTGAGTCACGTGCATAACAGCGAAATAAATTGACAAAAAATATTAAAGTACGGTAAAAGATAAAATTTAACCACTATACAAATTGAGATGGAAGTTTTTAAGAATTTAATTCAAATTAGTATGTTTTATGGATATTAAACTCACAAATTAATTGCATACATTGACCGTTGTATTTAATTTGAATATTTTCTTCTGTATTATTTTGTCTATAAAAATAACTGTTACGATTTTTATATATATATGTGACATACTGGACAACCCAAGGAGAGGACTGGCGTCCAGCACATCACAGGGGCTGATGGTGTAGTCGTGGCTCTAATAATAATCGACGCAGCAAATTACAGCATTACTTTATTTTGTCGGAGAATACGTCTTCCCAAGGCAGTTACAAAATCCGAAAAGCGCACAGGTTTGTTGTTCGGATGGCTTATATAAACTTTGTCATGTGATCATGATAGTGATTAGGGATTTGCTGTTGTCGATAAGTCACATGTGGTTTTATGTAATCTGCGCAGAGCCTACATGAAATCTTGGGTGACGCCACACAGGTTTGAAAAAGGAAGCCATTTAATATATTCCACCGGAGGCCTTTTAGGACTTAGATTTGAAAACGAAAATTAGCTCGTACGCCCAAGGGAATTTAGAATAATTTTAGATTTTAAAATGGTATGGGTTTTTTAATGTTATATATATATATATATATATATATATTTTATTTTTTTTTTTTGGGGGGGGGGGCATTAATTGCATACATTGACTATTGAATTTAATTTGAATGTACTCCGTAACAAAGCACGGTTATTCAGATAATATTAAATATTAAGCGTAAAATGTTGTATAAAAAGGGATTTGATAAAAGTTTGCTTTAGATCTAAGAACGAATCTACGAACTCCATCTCATTAGATGCCTTTTTGCTGTTTTGATGAGTGTTTGAAACGTTAGCACAACAATAGTAATGGCATCACTTTGTATAATATACTGACCACAAACATTTAAAGGGCCCTCGCAACTTTTTAGGTGACAATCTGAGGCGAAAATCTCATAAAGTCTTCGGTGAAGAAACATCTTTTCCCAAGGAGACGTATAAGCATAAGAGTAGTGTGCTTCTAAGTTTTTTTTGTTGGGGGGGAGGGTGCACGAATTGAATTCAGTTAGGACCCTGGTCAGTGCAATGACCGTCAAACGGTCCTTAAAATATGAAATATTATGATTTTTTAAAATTGAATAACACTAGAAATGATGTTTGAGTTGTATTCAAAAGTCATACATTTAGTTAAAATAAATATAATATAAATACAATGAGAAAGAATTATAGCATCGAATTTTTGTTATGGATCATATCATTGTTAACAACTATGTTTAGGCTAAAGACATAATCGGAATCTTCAATTTCTCAGTTCGAAAAAGCTGGAAAAAACCCAATTTTCTTAAAAGTTTTCTACAATGTTTCCAATTTTAACTGAACTTTTTTTAACATTTTCATTTATTTCAAGTTAGGTTGCCCCCCTCCCCCCCCCCGACGCTACACCTGTGATGATAAGAATTGAGAATAAAGAGCAATGGACAGATCAAAACCGCTTGAGAGGTATAGTGTGGGGTTTATTGCTATATTTTCTTTATTTCTTAATGTTTATAAAATTAAAAATTTTGTATCGCCTATTCTCCGTGGTATTTGTATCGTTATAATACATCCTTCGGTGAATTATTTGCAGCTAATTGTTTTTGCTGTTTCTTTAAAAGATTTAATTTATTGTTTCGTTTCTGCACTTATGATTTCTGATTCATAAAATTAATATTCCCCATAGGTACAGATATTGTAATACATTTATTCACAATGGATTCTGTTGCTACCATATCAATTCAGTGCATTCTGCCTTGATGTTTCCCTTGTACTTTCTCTGAGGATTATCTTCAGTAAAATTATTTTCAATTTTCTCTCCAGCTAAACAAAAACTATACATCATCAGACATGAAATATCGCAATTATATATCTTAGTTCTTTTAAATTCTCCTAGCTTTTAAATGCTTAAAAATACGTTGGTTACTAATAGTAAAAATACATTAGTTAACTCATACATCAAGGTGATAGTATTGAGATAAAAACTTACTTTGTTGTCTAAAGTAAGTCAGTGAAAAATTGTCTTAAAAAAATTTCTGTAAAATTTGAGACAGTACTGCTTTATAACATTTAAAGTAATACGAGGAAAAACATTTTATAAATCCAACATTGTCTGAATTGCCATAGTGAAACACA
Organism: Dolomedes plantarius; assembly: GCA_907164885.2. Taxonomy (NCBI): domain Eukaryota; kingdom Metazoa; phylum Arthropoda; class Arachnida; order Araneae; family Dolomedidae; genus Dolomedes; species Dolomedes plantarius. The sequence continues at coordinate 138,578,322 of OU015491.1, read as the reverse complement.
TTTAAATTAAATAGTATTTTTGTGAGAAAATCAAAGATTTAAAAGTTTTTATAATGTTTCAATTTAATTTAGAATACACAATTTTACGAACATTGATTTTGTCCAAGAAAAAATATATCTTAAAAACATCTTTTATGAGAAAGACATTTTTAAGAAAGTATAAAAATAATTTATCCTTAGCTAGTTTTCATTCTTATTTTGAGAATTCGTATATTTTTTGTATGAATTTAAATTTACTTCAAGATTAAATTACACTCTAAAAAATAATGTTTTGGACATCTAGTTTTCGGTTTCTATTTCTAATTGGAACAGCTCTAAAAGACTTCTAGAGATTTCTAAAAAGCGATTTAATTAGATTGATTGAAATAGCTCTAAATCATGAGTCAATGATGAAGTCATTAAAAAAACCCTTCCATTTGACTCTTACTCTTAATGGCACTATTTATACTTTGGTGCTAGTGTTTTAATTTAGTGCCGTACTCAAATAAACAAGCTCTGTGGTATAAGTGACTACGGAGGTAGAGCGATAACAAAAATTAAACTGATATCTTTTAATATAGCTTTTATTTCCATCGCTAAAAATTAACTATCAACATTTTTAATTGAGAAAAATGTGTGAATGGTAAAAAATATAAAATTTTCAAGTGAGAAAAATGTATTTTATTTTTTAAAAATAATTGAAGTTAACGCTTTATAAACAAAACTGTGATATGAAAAGTATATATTTTCTTTATTGATCGATCTGAGCTTATTATTTATTTAAACGGTAGTTTAATATAAATTTTAAACTTATGAGTTATTTCTAATTTAACTTATAACTTATTTTGAAGTAATTGCGAATTCGCAATTATAAAAAGTACTTTTTTCTTTTTCTCTAATTATTTTTATTAATTTGTTATTATCGCGCCTTTTGTATTTGAAAAGAAAAATCATTTTCTCGTAATGCGAGCACCCTTGATTATTTTCTCATTCCATAGTTGATAAATAATAGACAGAAAATTCTTAAATGTACTTCCTTATGTAGATGCCTAGGTAATGTGCACATAAAAATACCCCTTTTCTTAAGTGATTTTTGTTCTATGATGCTCACAGAAACAAGGATAGTGTTTTTGTCTTTAAAATTTGTTTTTCAAAAGTTAGAATAACATTCAAAGCCATAGATAATTTCCATTACATGCATTAAAGTAAAAAACACTAGAAAAGAAAAACGTGTGATTTCCAGAGCTTTCGTTAAAGATTATGACTTCAAATTATGCAGGGAAGTTTCGTGTGTAAGAAAACTGTTTTGCAGATAAATGGTTATCGCTCCATTGTAGTTGATGAATTGTGTGTGATGGGTGTTAAACACCACAAATAAAAAATGTATAAATAGGTCATTTGATTATTTGCAATGCAATTACATGCATTTATAAAAGAGAACAACGGCAAAAGCTGCCTCCTTTCACAAAATCATTTCTTCACTTTCTACTGCCAAGAGATAAACAATTTTTCTTAACTCTTCAAAACTGCTAGGATATACTTTTAAAGTACTTATGCCTAAGTTTATGACTTCACAATTACATTTAAACTTGAGAAAAGTCAAAAAATTTAATTCTGGGATATAATAAGAGAGAAAATTTGTTTAGTCAGAAAAATGAAATTATTTATGCATTAAAAAGGATTAACTTGAAAACATTATATGTCCATTTTATAAGCTCATATCTGATTCTTACTGTATGCATTAAATTAAGTTGTCTTAAATCTTCTTTTTACGTATGTGTCAGTGAAAGAAGCTTTTTTAAATAGCTTGGAACAATAGAGGTATTAGACCAAAAATTAAGCTTGTAGAAGAAAGATTAACTTAATAACATATTGCATCTGTTATTAAGTTCTTAAACATTTTCTATTTTTAAGAACTTAATGCGAGATGTATTTTAATTTTAAGATTTCATGTTATAGATATTCCTGACAAAAATAATGCTGTTGGATCCTAATTAATTTTATTAAATTTTAAAACTGGAGGTTTATAGTAATTGTATTTAATTTTAAAAATGTTAATAAATGAACAAAGGACTTACTAATATGTGAATTTGTTCAAAACGTCATTATGCCTGTAAAGGTGTCATATCATAGGCTGGTTTCAAGAGCAATATGGTGGTTTTTTTATGCTACACACGGTCATATCCCTTTTAAAGACTGATTATAAAAGCATATATTTGTGTATAATTTATTTTGCAATGTCTATTTAAAAGAACTTTGGAACTGTGTAAGAAATATTATTATTACTTACCAAGAATGGCATCATTGCATTGTTTGTAAAAGTTAACACTATCAATAAAAGTTAGGCGTTGCCAGATCCCTGATTGATTGCTTACCTTGAACAACGAGAGCATAAGACGTGGACAATGCAGTTACGATCTCATTAGCAAAGTGATTTCTGAAAAGGCACATTTCAGATCCTGTGCAATTTGACCAGCGTTTGGTGGTATCGTTTCCGTTGGAGATTCAAACCAGAAAGACCTCCCGAGCTACGTAATGCTTATGAACTATGAAATAATAAAGTTCCGCAGCCTCTCCAGGCACCAATAATTCTCGTGCTTACTATCATAAATTCATTCAATTTTTAAACGAACACATTCTCTTACGTTTAAAAGAGAAGGCTTTTCTATGATTTAATATCCTGTGGGACTCAGCATGGAGTGAATAATTTTAAATCTTCTACGACGATAAAGAGACTTGCCTTTTTAAACATTGAAATCCTCTTATTTAAGAGCTTCTGGAAGACTAATAAATTAAACAAAAATGTAAAATACACAATTATATATGATTTAATTATGTTCATCAAGTTGCACATGTAAATTATAATACAAGGTATAATACAAATGTAAATAATATGTCCTATGATAGTTTAAAGTTCGATTAAACAAATTATGATATATTTAAACCACCTCCTAAACTATGTTAGTTTATAACGTTTAATTATTATAACTACGCACACTTTAATTAGTACATTAACAAGTAGTACTTATAACGTAACTACTTGTTAACGTATTAATTGCCAAAGGGAAGAACATTTAAATTAAATAGTATTTTTGTGAGAAAATCAAAGATTTAAAAGTTTTTATAATGTTTCAAATTAATTTAGTTTAAATAATTTTACGAACATTCTTTTTTCCAGGAAAAAATATAACTTAAAAACATCTTTTTTGCGAAAGAAATTTAATATAGTATAAAAAATAATTTATCCTTAGCTAGTTTTCATTCTTATTTTGAGAATTCATGTATTTTTTGCACCAATTTAAATTTACTTTAAGAATAAATTACACTATAAAAAATAATGCTTTGGACATACATCTTTTGGTTTCTGTTTCTAATTGGAACAGCTCTAAAAGACTTCTAGAGATTTCTAAAAAGTGATTTAATTAGATTGGCTAAAAAAGTTCTAAATCTTGAGTCAATGCTGAAGTTATTAAAAAAACCTCCATTTGACTCTTAATGGCACTATCTATTGTCATTATTTTGTAAATACTTTAACTTTTTTATATACAGCTATAGAATATTTTTGAAAATCTTTAAAATTTGGAAGTAGAAGACTTCGAAGTTAAATGTGTGTAAATCAACAGAAAGTTTTCGGAAATTTTGATTTCTAGTCTTTTATACGTGCTTTCTGTAATGTTTCAGGGGCTACAAAAGATGATCACATTTGTTTCGCTTGATTTCCATAAAGAACTCAGTAGTAAAGATCAGACTCTAAACATCAAATCTTTGCTTTTAGGAGTGGATGGGCATGTGTATTACACACTCGTGCTCTGAAATTAGAAGAAGAATTTGTGATTTAGGTCCTTGTTTCTCAATGTTAGAATATGTATAATATGTATAAATTATGCTTTGTCATAGAGAGTTTCCCTTCTTACGGTATTTAGATACTACATCCTATGAAAAGGAGACATGATTTTAAAATAATCATACGCCTTTGTAGAAATTCTTTAGAAGAGAATAGTAGTTAAATTATTCCAGTAACATTTGTTCATTATAGCTCAACAAAACGAAATTAATTGAATAATATCATTAACGGCTAAAAAGCAATTTGAACATTTAATGATTATATTTGTAATGTATATTCATTAATTTTATCCGCACACAAATGTTTATCTCAAATTTTACATAACATCTAAATTCATATCTTTCCTCTTATAACCGCACTGAGGTGTTGATGTAATAATTTAGACGATATACTAAAGTTCTGGAAGTTTGGTGGTGTGTGTATGAATTTAACAGTAATTAAATTTGTGAGTTAGGAAATAATTTTCCTAACGCACTAAACAGCTGGTTATCTTCTCGATGAAATTCATTACTGCATAACTTTCACCATGTGAGGTAATTGCTGTCTTCTACAGCATCTTGTGGTATTCGTAGTTTCTAAGAAAATCAATTATCATTACAATGGAAAATTTAGTTTCAAAATGTGAAACTTTTGTTCCCCGCGCGTTGTTAATATGCACTGAAAACGCAAAGCAATTATTATTTATTGGATTAATTTTTAGAACGGTTTAATACTTTATGAATGAACAGCAATGTATATCTATTACTTTCAATTACGTTGAGCTGTTTACTTTCCACGGAGTGAGTTTCTTTCATTGTTAATACCAAATGTGAAAAAATGCTTTAAAAATGTCAAAAAAAATGTCTAAAAATCAGGAGATACTTTTTGAATATGCTTGGAAATCCCTGTTATTCTATTTTTTTCATATATTATTCATTAAATAAGTGAGATTTATTAGTTATATAAATAGCATATGATTTGGCCGTTAACTAAATATAGTAACCCGATAAATGAAAATAAACACATTTATCCCTCTAAAGCAACGGATCTTAATCTTTTCAATAGTCAACAACCCCTTGAATCTGAAAATACGCTCTCGCAATCCCTTGAAAAATGAGTTTCTATTTTTTATTTACGAAAAGACATTTATTGCAAGATAATTTATTTATTGAAAAAAATTAATACATTTACAATATATACTATATTATTACATATAATGTAAAATATATGATGTTATATATATATATATATATAATGTAATGTATATATTATGTAATTTTCATAAAAAATTAAAACCTTCTCTTGCATCCCTAGAAATGCTCTCTCGCACCCCTAGGGGTGCTCGCATTCCCGGTTAAGAACCACTGCTCTAAAGCGTTTGAGACTTTTTTTTTTTTCATCACTCTCTTTCAGGTGGAGAAAGTATTTTAGAAGAATTATTCACCCTCTAGTATATGGTGTTCAAAAGTGCCAAAACTGTGTCCTCTGCCACACTTTTGAACACCAAATAAAACATGGAATGATGTGTCACAAACATTATTCAAGTTGAAGACGAGTGACAGAAAGATAATGTTCATGATAATTTCATGTTAAATAATTTCAGCTATAATTTCAGATTCTAATAATCGAGAATTTTCTGAAGATTTTTAAAAGTGTTCCCAATAATGAAATATGTATGATTGGATCTAAAAAATAATTTTAGCTAATTTTAATCCCTCATTGTCATAATTTAATAAATAATAGCAACGCACGTACTTTCAACGTGTTTTCTTTTTGATTGTTTGGCTTGGAACGAAAAGTTTTATGCTTTAATACCAAATTATCGTATCATAAAAAGTTACTATATTAACTGAGAAAACAGATTCTATTTCATTTTATTTATTACTGTAACAATCTATTCATTTAATAGTAGCATAAACTTTGCAAAGTTGGGCTAAATCTTGTTAGTTTTCGACAAGAGGGGCCTTCCATTTTATCTGTTAACAGATTAGCAGATATGTATAAAGAAAAATCTTCGTAGTCACAATTGAAACTGCAACTTCAGCACTTTCGACAGACAGTTAGTGGGCTTTCGATCTGGACTATGAGGAAGCCCATGCAAAATTTCAACCCCATACTCTAAAAACGATTTCTGTCTTTGTGTCTACAACGACTTCGGCCAAAAAAAATCCACGGTTTGATTTTAAAAATGAAACTTACCAGAAAGCTGATCTAATTTTATGATTCCAGATCTAAAAGTAAATGGATAGCATTTTTGTTTCGGAAACAGAACCACTAACAGGCAAAATTGCATGCATGCTTCACAAAAAATCTGTCTTTTATTAACATTTCTGTTGGTTGTCTGGATATATAAATACATTCGCCGGAGTGGCTGAGCTAATATCGTGATTTAGCATTCATAATTTCTTGAATCTAGTCAGTTCAATGAACAGAAGTAAGTCACCAAACGGAAAGTCATTTCACGCTCATAATAGCGGTATTTGGCTTGAATGTACGAACTCTATCTCAATAACCAAAACATTGATCTTTATAGAGATGGCTGTACCACTAACAAAGGTATCAAAAACAGTTTTTGTCTCATCTGTTTTCAGATGATAAGCAACAATTCGAACATATCTCATTTGGGCTATTCATCTGCAGGATAAATTCTTGAGGCTTCCCGGTATGCATTTTTTAAATTTTGATAGTTTCGTTTTTCCTTCTGTCAATGAAGTCCCTAACTTTGATGTAAATATTTATATTTTGATTTTCACAACGGTGATATATTTCTGTTGTCTACAATTCAAAATCTGTAAATTAAAGCCCTTAGGCATATCACAAAAGTGTTTGACTATCGTTGCCAATGTTCAAAGCTCCCAATCCTGAATTCTAAAAGTAATAGCACCGATTTAAGAACAGAAGTTAAATTTTCATTCCTACGAATTTAGTATTGCTTTCAAATGCCTTTCATAATGAGGGAATTTGTCAGGGGGGGGGAGGGGGGCATACAACAACTCTATGCAGAAAGCAAGATAGTTAAGTTATCTGAGTATATTCCTCCAATAACTTAACTATTTTATGTACGAAAGCGAATTAGAAAGTATAGCATAAAGTGAATATTATAGCAGCACATACTGACCGTCATACAGATTTTTAAAAGGATCTGTGAAACTAGACAGCTAATACATTGCATAATATTAATGAGTAATCCATAAAATAGTTCAATGTCTCTTCCGAGATTTAAAATGCTCTTGGTGGAACATAAACGCAAAAGAATTTTCTAGGTAAATTTCAGCACTTGGCATAACAAATTTCGTATCTTATTCTCTAGGATGTTGTTGTTCTTCTAGCTCGGCAAGTTGTGATTTAATGCTGATTCTTATGTTTTAGATATGACTGGAAAAAATTACATAAAATAACACTGAAGGTTGTTATATATATATATATATATATATATATATATATATATATATATATATATATATATTTGTATGTATATATATATATATATATTTACATATAATTAAAAAAAAATGTTTTAAATATTTCAAATCTTCACATAATAGCGTAATTTAAATATTTATAAATTATGTAAAAGGGACAAGCGAAAAAAATATACATAGTGTCATTTGACATAATGCCTCCATACAAACTTCAAAAACAAATGATGGATATTATTTTATTTGAACGTTCAAAAGTACATTTATTTTTATAAGACGTATTTCAATAAAAGTGAATATATTACACATATATTTCTTATTTACAACGATGCTTTGAAGCAGATACATAAACCATTTACTAAAACTTAAATTTCTTTACTGTCTATTTTGCGATCATCTTGTTTCTTGATATTTTCTCTTTTACTTCAAGTTTATTTCCTCTGAGAATATCAGAAGTATCCATTTATCACCCAGACACATATCCTATCTCTTACTGAGAACATTATTGTCCTACAGAAGTAATGGCTGTGAGCTATGTATTTGTTTTCTCATTGCGCTTTGCAGTGTCACATATATTATCCCACTTCATCTCTTGTAAATACCTATTCTTTATTAGAAATAAGTCGTTTACCGAGTGCATCACAATTGGTTAATTATCACATGAATGTGTACTGTATTTGTCCATTGTTGAATATGTATCAAGGTGGAAATGGCTCAAACCTTTAATTCTTTAACAATAAGTTTACAAATGACTCGGTCTTACCTTTGTGACTGTTTTATTTGTAGTTTTTATTGTTTTAATTTTAATCGACAGATTAGTCTGTATATCGTTGATCAAATTAACAAACCACGTATCTAAAAAGAAAAGAGTGATTTTGGGATTTTCATGCTATTACATTAGTTTAGGATCCCTGTACAACTCTGTCAAACCTCGTAAATGCCAAAAAATTAATTCATCCAAAAAAGTGAAAAATAACCTATTACGTAACTCTTTAATTTAACTGTTGCAATTAAGGTGAAAATGGCTCAGATCTTTAATTCTTTAACAATTAGTTTACAAATGACTCGGTATTACCTTTGTGACTATCTTATTTGTGGTTTTTATTCATTTGATTACTACCCATATTATTTTGTTTTAATCGGTATAGTTCATTTTTAAATTAGATTGTTTTAATCGACGGATTAGTCTGTATATTGTTTACCTAATCAACAAACCATGTAACTCCGAACAATACGATTTGGGGATTTTCATGCTATTACATTGTTTTATGATCCCTGTACAACTCTGTCAAACCTAGAACTCCTAAAAATTTAATTCATCCAAAAAAGTGAAAAACAACGCATAATATTTAACTCCTTAACTTAACAGTCGCTGACCTTGTCACTCCGCTTTAATTTTGAAGATGTTTAATTACATAACAACGTGGCCTACATATATCACAGAACACTTTAAAATTTATTTTTTAAAATAAACGATGATAATTTATCTTTTCACTGTCGAATATATCAGTTGTTAGTTCATCCTGTAAAAAGTGGTAACTGTGAGTTACGGGGTTTGTTAATTAGGACAACGATATACAATGCGGGGGGGGGGAGGTCGCAGTGGCCCAGTTGAGACGATCAGCTGGCTACTAATCTGAAGGTTATTGGTTCGATGCTCGTTGCTGACAAATACACTGCCGTGTGCACTAATGGCGGCTGGTGCACGTAAAATCTGTCATGGTTGCAATGTCCTCCAAGTTCTCAAAATTACCTCTGGAGGTGCCGGGTCAAGTGTTCTGGTGTTGTCACTTGACTCGGTTCAAATTTACGGGACTGGTCCTTTGGCCAAGTCAGACTTCGACCCTTGTGGTATCAGTTAAAACCGGAGCCGCACCTTCATCGTCCATAGCCTTCGGGACTTGATCTGATGATGCTGTCGGACAATGTTCTATCTATTCAAATTTCGATATCTAAAATCTCAAATAGTTCGTGGGAGAGCTTCGAATGATGAGTCTTTAGTAATCCTTTTAATACACTTTATTTCACACGTAGACGGACGCACATGAATCACAAACAAAACATGTATATATACTACTCAAATCAGAGGGTGGGGCGATAGTAAATCTCAAACCGAGACAACCGTCTGCACATTGTGGCTCTCGGCGCTCAACTGTGTTTGTCTCGAAGCCAGAAATCGGCGTTGCCACTCCACTCAGCTAAACTGCAGATCTTGTGCCGGAGACAGAAAAAAACTTAAATTTAATAGGCAATGCTAATATTTAATTTCTCTTCTTCTTACTTAAAATTAATTTTATCATTAATTACAAATTTGCACAGAAAACATCATAACAACTATATACATACATTAAGAAATTATTAGAACACATAAAAAATCCTAGTTACATAATTAATTATTCTGTGATCTCGCCTGATAAAATATATTACAAATTAATTATTACTCACCACCACCCTCATTGGAGACTGAAGATTATATCTCGTATCTAAAACTCGGTCAAAAAGCAAACCAGAAAAATCATCATACAAAATGGCGACTAGCTGAAGAGCAGACAGCCTAGAGGTGTATCACAGCCACGGCCTTTTCTTCAACTGCCCAAAAAACCGTTAAAAAATTTCCAGCACCGGAAAAGCAAAGGTCAGAAAATGTTCTCGAACATTTAACACCTTTCAGCTATATTATTGGTTAAAAGATGGTTGTTGGGCCGTTGCTATGGGGAAACTATGTCCCCTTTAAGACCGAGAGGGTGACAAGTAATTCTCTGTTCTGTGGACGTGACCTTGCGTACTATCCGTACTGTTACAGATCACACTAAATTGCCTACGGGAGGCACATTCCCTTCTTCCCGGAAAACCGGTACGAAAAACCACAGGAATGATTTTGAGCACATATATGTTTTAAGATTTACAAAAAAATAGATACACTTATAAATGTGCATGGAACCGAATTAATGTTGTATCGAAATTATGAAATCAGAAAATATATTTTTTTAGAGATAAAACAGTATATTAATCAAAATAATTGCAAAAGTCGAGTTCCATGTCACAATAAGATTTAACTTAATCACAGGAAAAAAGTATATAAAATAGTTAAATTGTAGTAGGTTGTTTCATGAGATATTTATTTGATACTTTTCATACTTTTCATAAATATTAATCTTCAATTAACCACAGTCTTTCTGTGCCCGGCGATATCTATTAAGTGTTCACAATCTTATCGTTTATTGCTGCTCCTTTGAGATTGAATTTACGCCTTTTAGACCCTATAACATAATGCTGTTACTTTCTGGCATAAGCAAGTGGCATAAACAACAACAACAACTCGATACACTGGTTTGATATGGTTTCCTCCCGACGGTCTTTGTAAGGAAACATGAGGCTACTCTTGTAAAGTATTGTTGAAAGCACTGAGAAATGAGTCAGCTATTTCATCCATTCTCTAAAATAAAATATTTTGACTGTAAACCTTATAATCCCAATATCATGCAGTGCAGGTCTTCGAACTTGCGCTGTTTCTGTTCACTTGCTAACTCACTACACATGAACCCGAAATTTTTTCACTCTCTTGTAGGTTTATCTTGCCTCGACCGCATAGCAGCCTTGTTTTCAAGATGAACCAGACATGCACAATACTGGGCTTCTACAGAGGCTGTTCGTACATTTTTTAGACGATTTTGGTAAGCGGTAATAAAAAATTGTTTGCTGCAAAAGAAATAATTGCAATTGTACTATGTTTTTAAAAGTCAAAATTATCTTCTGCGGCTTGAAAGTTTTGTTTTTATTCAAAATGGCGTTTTTATCAAAGCAGTGGTTCGAAGGCTAAATTTATGCTCTTTCCGAAGAGAAATATGCATACTCCGTTATCCAAAAACGATGTGAGAGTCATGGTTTTGTGATATCTAAAGCGTCGATAGGTAATATCGTCAACAAGAAAGGGAAAAAACGTCAAATTGGTATGCATACTCCGTTATCCAAAAACGATGTGAGAGTCATGGTTTTGTGATATCTAAAGCGTCGATAGGTAATATCGTCAACAAGAAAGGGAAAAAACGTCAAATTGGAGCCTCAAGTGGGACAAAAATTCCAAACAAGTATCCAAGGATAAAACGGACATCTTCGACTATTGCAAAGGTACGTTGTTTAATGTTAAAAAAAAATCCCCCTAGTCAAAGGACAGTTGCAAAATCATTAAAATGCTCGGTGTCCACTGTAAATAAAATGATAAACGTTGATTTAAATCTTAAGAAAGCGAAAAAATGCAATGTGCATCGTCTTCTTCCAAATCATATCGCTGAACGCAGGACACACTGCAGAATTCTATATGAGAAACACTTATCCAAAGAAAAATGGAAAACAATTGTCACAATAGATGAATCATGGGTGTATTTAAATGATTGCAACAAAAAAATAGCCATTTATTATCATAAAAGGGGAGAAAAAAATTTAAGTACATGATTACACTTAAGAATCGAAAGAAAGTTTTTCTAAGGGATTGATGATTGTTGCTGGTTTTTCTTATAATGGCAGGTTAAAAATAAAGAGAGTGGAAAAAAATGTCAAGATTAACTCCAAATACTATCAGGAACATATTTTATCGCCAATTTTTCTGAATGAAATACCATCGCTTTACCCACAGTGTCATCAATCTGTGAGACTCCATCAGGACAAAGCTAGCAGTCACACATCAAAATACACTGTAAATTTCCTAAAAGAAATGGAACAAAAACTGGTATCAAGGCCATACCCTTCACTAATATCCCTACTAAATCTCCCGATGTATCACCTATGGATTTTTGTGCTTTCGGACTTTTAAAATCTGCATTATCCAAACGTCGTCCCAAAACCCTTACACGACTCTGGAAAGCTGCTCAGGAGGAATGGGATAAAATACCTCTTCTGACACTTCAAAAGGCATTATTATCCTGGAAATTGCGGTGTCGAAAGATAGTTCAGAAAAAGGGATGTCAAATAGAACATTTAAAACACACGAATTTTATGTAATTTAGTTTTGTGAATACAATATACATCGTCTAAAAAATGTGTGAACAGCGTCTGTACTCACGAGATGAGGAATTTCATAAACAACAATCAGATGCAGTCGTTAGGACTATGCTCTATAAAATTATTTTGTTTTAAAATTGCTATAAAATATTCGCTAGTTTTATAATTTTCACAAATAATGCTTTACATTAAAAAATGCCTTTACTACCGTAAAAAAATTCTAGTTTTCTAATGGTTGAACATAGTGTAATGATTCTGAAAATCATTTAAACGGCCGATATTTATCAACTGTCTATCATGTTGCTAAAATGTCCGATTTTAACTGGCTACAGGGTGTTTGTGTTATAATCCAGTTTTTACGTATTAATATTATTCTTTTATGAGCTTTTAACACGTTTTTTAGCATCTCTGAGCTATAAAAGAGAGTAGTAAATATGGTGATACTAACTGCACCCCTTTTTTCAACAAAAAAACAAAAACAGAAGTATGCCATCGAAACTCAGAAAGTTACAGTATTATGTTATAGGGTCTAAAAGTCTTAAATTCAATCTCAAAGGAGCAGCAATAAACGATAAGATTGTGAACACTTTTAATAGATATCGCCGGGTCAGAAAGACTATGGTTTTTTGAAGATTAATATTTATGTGAAGAATGAAAAATATCAAATAAATATCTCATGAAACAACCTACTACCATTTAACTATTTTATATACTTTTTTCCTGTGATAAAGTTAAAACTTATTGTGACATGGAACTCGACTTTTGTAATTATTTTGATAAATATACTGTTTTATCGCTAAAAAAATATATTTTCTGATTTCATAATTTCGGTACAACATTAATTCCGTTCCATCCACATTTATAAGTGTATCTATTTTTTTGTAAATCTTAAAATATATATGTGCTCAAAATCATTCCTGTGGTTTTTCGTACCGGTTTTCCGGGAAGAAGAGAATGTGCCTCCCGTAGGCAATTTACTGTGACCTGTAAAAGTACGGATAGTACGTAAGGTCATGTGCACAGAAGGGAGAATTACTTGCCACCCTCTCGGTCATTAAGGGGACATAGTTTCCCCATAGCAACGACCCAGCAACCATCTTTTAGTCAATGATATAGCTGAAAGGTGTTAATTGTTCGAGAACATTTTCTGACCTTTGCTTTTCCGGTGCTGGAAATTTTTAACGGTTTTTTGGGCAGTTGAAGAAAAGGCATCGACTGTGATACACCTCTAGGTTGTCCGCTCTTCAAATAGTCGCCATTTTGTATGATGATTTTTCTGGTCTGCATTGTGACCGAGTTTTAGATACGAGATATAATCTTCAGTTTCCAATGAGGGTGGTGGTGAGTAATAATTAATTTGTAATATATTTTATCAGGCTAGAGCACAGAATAATTAATACACTGAAGTGCCACTGAATTAGAGATACCTACCTAGTAACGAGTTGGGCCTCCTCTGGCCTTGATAACGGCTGCCACACGACGAGGCATAGATTCAACAAGTTTCTGGAAAAGTTCCACGGGAATGGCTTGCCAAATATTGGCAATAGCTGTCCATAATTCAGTAAGGTTCTTTGGTGCTGTGTGATGGCCTTTCACGGCTTGTTCCAAAATATCCCAAAGATGCTCAATACGATTTAAGTCTGGGATTCTAGGTGGCCAATTCATGACAGAGAAGTCAGAGGAATGCTCATCCAACCATCCTGTAGCCAACCGGGACTTGTGAGAGGTACAGTTGTCTTGCTGGAAAACTCCATTACCGTGCGGATAACAGAACAGCATAAACGGATGGAGGTGATCACCCAGCAACTCTACGTACCGAATTGCATTGAGGGAGGTTGGTACACGCACCAAAGATCCCAAACTGTGCCACGAAAAAACACCCCAGACCATGATTGAGCCACCATGCCCTTGTACAGTTCCAGCCAGGCATGCAGGATCCATGGCTTCATGAGCCTGACGCCATATTCTCAGCCTCCCGTCGGCGTTAAGTAGTCGGAATCGAGATTCATCACTCCATGCTACTCGTTTCCAGTCCTATACACTCCAGTCTCTGTGCTCTCTTGCCCAGGCAAGTCGTGCAGCCCGATGGCGAGTATAGAGCAATGGTACTCTCGTAGGTCGACGGCTCCCGAAACCCATACGGTGAAACGAGCGTTGCACAGTCCGTTTACTGACTGTACGACTGGCACCGTCAATTAAACTGGGTGGTAATTTGAGCTAATGTTTGGCTTCGCTGGCTACGTACAATACACCTGAGCCGTCTCTCACCACGCACTGTCAAGGCTAATTGTCCTTTGCAGTTTGCCCGATCGCTAGTTTTTTTTCCACCATCCATGTATTCTTGGTATACTCTTGACACTGTCGACCTTGAAAATCCTAGCTGTCTGACGATTTCGGAAATTGAATGGCCCATGCGTCGCGCACCTACGATTTGTCCGCGATCGAAGGCGTCTAAATCAGGCTGTTTACCCATACTGGCAATTCCAACAACTAATTCAGAACAACCACAGTACGCGCTATATATGCAGTTACCACAGCGCCCTCACTTGCGCATACATGATGCGCAGCGCTACACAATTTGCATAGGCTTTCCTATCCCTAATTCAGTTGCACTTCAGTGTATATGTAACTAGGATTTATTATGTGTTCGAATAATTTCTTAATGTATGTATATACTAGTTGTTATGAGTATGTATATACTAGTATGTATATACTAGTTGTTATGAGTATGTATATACTAGTATGTATATACTAGTTGTTATGTTTCTGTGCAAATTTGTAGTAAATGATAAAATAAATTTTAAGTAAGAAGAAGGGAAATTAAATGTTAATATTACCTATTAAATTTGTGTTTTTCTTTTTAGTTATCTCAGACATGTGTCAGAATGTGTTTTTCTCAAATTAACAATTTTTTTAAAAAAGTGCCACTATAAGATCATCTATTTTATTACATTTTACTGGTATCTCCAATGGATCACTACGTTTTTGTGGATTTGACTTTTTTACTTATTACTTGAGGATTTCCTATTAGTTACGTTACATTTAAAACTGGACATTCAGAAAGAGTACGGGTGGAGATTTAGGAATCAGAATATTTCCAACTAAGTTGACTCTTATTCAGAATGCTTAGAAAATCATATTGCAATATGTAAAACATATTGGGAAAATGCGATAACGGATGATTCCGATTTCTTTGTGTTGTGTTAATCCTGAAATTGAATCCCTGTCATTTCAGAATTGTGATGCGATAGAAAAATTCGTAAAAGTAAATACACAATAATTATTTAAATTCTTGGTAGAAATGAGAATTTAAATAAGATAGTATTTATGAGGATCCGGCCTTCGACAAAAAAGCCTTTGGCTCGAGATGGCGCTGGGACCGAGAGGAAAAAGAGACAGACGGTCGACGGGGATCTGAGGTTTGATTTGGTTAGGTTTGGTTTGAAGCGCTACGATACATTTTTTTGTACACGAGGGCTAGTTAGTCCTGGACCTACAGTTTACAGCCGATTCCGAACGGCTACAAACATCCATGCCAACAGTGGGACTCGAACGCACAGGATCTGAAGAGAATGCCAGCGCCCTAGCCATTCGGCCATCACCTAGCTACGCTGCTCTGAGAATGCGATAACGGATGATTCCTATTTCTTTGTGTTGTGTGCGAGTATAAATTTGTAAATAGTTTTGTATGTTCGTCACTATATACAGGGTGATTTTTTTTAAAACTGACACTACTGATAGCCATCTGTAGCGTGATCTATCAGTCGGAATTCCCCCAAAATTGATAGAGGGACTAAGGACGACGACATGCGAAAGAGTTTCCATGAAAAAAAATACTTTCAAAAGTCGCTGATAGGGGAAGATATGATGCTGTTGTTGGCGCACCCGAGAATTTGCATAAAATGCAAGTAAAACATCAAAATACAAATTCACGACTATTTAGTCGACAGCAGCGCCAGTATTTCCGGCTATAAAGATAAGGGATGAATACCGAAAAAGTTGTAAGCAGACAAATGAATAACAAAGAAATTTCACTGCAACACCACTTTATGCAGCAAATTCACTTCTCCCTCCTTCAATGGAACTACAGTCCTGGTGGACGAAACCATTGCATCCTGAACACTATGTTCTCTACGGCCAAGCGTAACATGTCTCCAGGAATCTTCATGAAAGTCCGGGAAATGTTGTCCTTTATGGTCGCCAAGTTCGAGACTCCACCAAGATACACCTTAGACTTTAAGTAACCCCACAGAAAAATGTCACATGGGTTAGGTCGCTGGAGCGGGGTGGCCATGCAAGCGGAAAAAAGCGACTGATGACCCTTCCGTAAACCGAAGGCGCAACAGATTCCGCACTTTATAGCCCAAAATACTGGCACTGCTGTCGACTACGTATTCATGAATTTGCATTTTGATGTTTTACTTCCCTTTGATGCAAATTCGTGGGTGCTCCGACAACAACAGCGCCATATCTTCCCCTATCGGAGACTTTTGGAACTATTTTTTTCAGGAAAACTCTTTCCCATGTCGTCCTTAGTTCCTCTATCAATTTTGGTGGAATTCCGGCTGATACATCGCGTTACAGATGGCTCTGAGTAGTGCCAGTTTAAAAAAAATTCCCCTGTATATTTAACTAGTGTATCTTCAAAGTTGGTATTCATTTCGCCATCAAGGAAGAACCTGCCGTGTCCCAGAACGGACGCGATAGTATTTTAAAAAAATTTTTCGATCAGTAAACTGTTACGTTTTGGTTGTTGTTGGTTAGGATTAAGACGCTTGGTGAATATTCTTAAAGATACATTAAACACGCACCATAGTGAAACTCTAGGAATTTTTAGACTTAGGGAGAACCAACATTTATTTTAACGCTGAAATGCAATTAATCTGTCCAAATTTCTCGAGAAGAATAACTCTGAAAACTTACTTACGCACAAAGCTTCAAAATTAGATCACATTGCTTTAACATAATTAACGCTTCCCTGTTGTACTCAACAGATGATAATAGACGAGTTAATCCCCCTAAAGAAAAGCATTTCCCCTTTGTAAAAGAATGTCGGGAATTAAATAACAGAAATTGTAAATTATAACCGTGTATGCTGATGCAATTTACATTCCTGACGCAAAGTTAGGATTGAATAATTATTTTCAAAAGGGACTCTGAACTTTTCTCCGGATAATTATTCCTTTTAAGACTTCAGACACATATTGCCGACTCTAGTACAATCTCGATGTGCGGTTGTGATTTATAGTCCTACTTTTAAATTGCTGTGTGCTTAAGCTAAGGATTCCAAATATATGTTTATTTACAAAAATATATACTTATGCTAAAACTTGGAAAGTCGCATTGATTGATAACATTTAATCAAGCTCTGTATAATTGAATAGAATAATAAATAACATATTAACTAACCATGAGAATTCTACGCTTTGGATATTCTTATTTATGATTAAGGAGTTGCCAATCTCTCAACGTGACAACAGTTCAAACGTGAAGCGTTCGGTTCCTACGACACCATTGTAGTACTGTTGTCTAGAGAGGAGAAAGGAGTATCTATTAATATAGTGACGTAGTGGGGAAAAACAATGTGCATGAATGTAGAACCACTGAATGCGTTCTGCTTAGATTAAATAGTTACAATTTAACTACATAAATTTAACCAGGGCTTTTTTTCTGGGGGTACGCGGGGATACGACGTATCCTAAACTTTATTTTTAAGTATCATTTTGACTTAACTTAACCGAAATTTTAAGAAACTTACGAGTCAATTGTTAATATAAAGCAAAAAGTTTTTTTTTTAAAATTGCGAGTTGTTTGTTCCCTGTGACGTGACGTGTGAAAACACGGTACTAAAAATATGCACCTGTATTTGAGAAAATACCATATACCCACCTATTTTTTTTAGAAAAAAAGCACTGAACTTAACAATCAGTTTATGACAAATATTATATCATATTCCTTAAATACGCTAGCGATTGCAGTAAATTACCCTTTTCTATATTATGATAAATACTATTTTGTGTGTTAAAACGGTAACATAGGAACGTTTAAATTACATAAAACTTGTCTTTTTTTCTGTTGGCTAAATGTAGTTTTTACTATCCTGCAAATTCAATTGCCTATCGTAATGGATCGAAGACAATGGATCATAACCGAACTGAAGTTTATAACTGGAGGCTGGAGGAAATGTATGGGAACTAATCATAGACTGTAAAAAGGGTAATATAATAAAAATATGTAATTTAGGAAAGAATCTACTTGGCGGCAGGTTACGTGGCTTTTCGTAATGATCATCATTTTTTCATTGTATGGAATTTTATTGTACGAAATTGTTCTACGTTTTCTAACTACTTATCATTTAATAGTATTGAAAAGAATTAGGCTCTCAGATATGAAAGACGTTCAATAATCTTCAAAATTAGATTGTCTTA
Source organism: Dolomedes plantarius (assembly GCA_907164885.2). Taxonomy (NCBI): domain Eukaryota; kingdom Metazoa; phylum Arthropoda; class Arachnida; order Araneae; family Dolomedidae; genus Dolomedes; species Dolomedes plantarius. The sequence continues at coordinate 138,559,675 of OU015491.1, read as the reverse complement.
CAATAGTATTTAATAGTATATCTTTTAATCTTATAGCGAAGCGTTTGATCAAGTGTTATCAATCAATGAGATTTTCCAAGTTTTAGCATAAGTATGTATTTTTGTAAATATACATATATTTTTAATCCTTAATTTAATCAATACATACAATAATTTTATGTTTATATTTCTTATATTATTCAGTGAAATTGCACAGGTTACACATATAAACTTTCATACCAGGATCCGTAGTAAGAAAATAATAGTCATTAAGAAGAACTAACTTTTTTGGAGATCTGCTCAAGAGTTAAATCTGCCATAGTGTCAGCGTGCACGTGAAACGAGCACGTCAACAAAAAACCTAATAATTAAATTGCAGAGTAAAATCGCAGAAGAAACGTTGTTTGTTACAATAGGTATACGTTAAAGCTATTGATGAAAGCATAGACGACAAGACTTTTTCAACAATAACAATTCAAATTTATTTGTTTAAAATATTAAAAGTTAGTTTAAAAATCTTCAACAATAAAATATCCATATTAATCAATAGCGTTCTCTAAATTCATTAAAAAAAACAAGTCTCATATATACAAACAACAGTGTCTATACACTGTGATGGAATTACCTCAAGTTAGGCATAGGCAAAGACTGTTAGCCCCTTATTCTATTTTCTTTACTGCGTCTTAAACTTAAACTATAAATCAACATTACCTTTCTTCAGATTGTCCTCAGCTTCATTATCTATCTACTCAATGATTTCCTCCTCACCTCTTTTTTGTTACTGAATCGTATGTGAGCCTTATATACGCCTCATCTAATGATATTCAACGATCCGGTTTGTTTAGAACGCACCAACTACTGGAAACTGAATAATAAATTATTTACGGTAGCTTCTTCACAGCTGTGGAAATTCGATTAAAGATTTGATCCGGTTATCAGGTTTTATGATCAAACCGGTCTAAAACAAATGACGCAATACCCGGAAAGGCAAGTACATGATTCGTTTCACAAGTAGTTTTTAGTGTAACTCGCTAACAAATGCCCCCCCACTTGTCTTTTCGACATAAACTGGTAATATGAGAATTCAAAACCATCACAGTTTACATTTCGATTTTTTTTTTTTCTGTCAGAACTAGAATACATATAAAACAAATTAATTCAAACCAACATTAGTCTTGTTAACAAAAATGCGATAGCAACATATAACAACAATAATACAGTCTTAACTTAGGAATACACAGGTACAAAACAAATTGCTGAGAAGGTTCAAATCTGCAAGTTCTAAACAAAAGTTATTTCTGCTTCTGTACACTATTGTTGGCTGAAAACCAATATAACAACTAACAAACCACAATAAAGAGTTAAAACATACAATGACTAGGACACGACTACATTCAATCATATTCAAATATCAATACATATGTACGTGGGCGCCCACTCATACAAATTCATTCAAACACATAAAACAAATTGGTTTTCCATTGAGAAGTTATCGTAAAATATTTAAATATCTAAAAACACAGGATACATCCCATAATATCGCACTGCATAAATATCAGAAAAACAATTCACATACAAACACTGAGCTTTAAACAAAAATGTCACCTTAGACACCTTCAGACGTTTAGGTGGGGAAAAAAAACATCCACCCAAAACAAGTAAACAAAAACATTGCAAAAATTCACAATTTCAAACACTAAGTGCACACACCACTTCAAAATAAATTCGTGCAAAAATTCAAGAAAAGTTCATGCAAAAATCTCATCACATAGGTGCCTCAGTTCGAATTTGGTCAGGGGTTTGGTAAAAGGATCTGCTAGATTTTCTTTACTTTTTATATAATTTATGTCAAATATGTTCTGATAAACTAGGTCACGAATAAAAAATAATTTGACATCAATATGCTTACTTCTATGGTTCTCTACTGGGGATTTAACAAAATCTATACACGCCATGTTATCAACATATAGAATTGACCTAAGCTTTCCTCCAAGAACTAACTTTCTGGCATAACATTCTTCTAGAATTCTATCAAACCACATAAGTTCCTTTGTGGCCTCTGTCATAGCGTAGAATTCACTTTCCATAGTTGACAACGACACGCACTTCTCCTTGAAAGTCCTCCACATGACTGGAGCTTTTCCAAGAAACACTATCTGTCCCCCCATAGAAGTCCTGTCATCCTTATTGGCTGCGAAATCTGCATCGGTGTAAACCGTTATACTAGGTTCATTGCACGCAAGTTTAAGTTTAAAATTGTGTGTGTGTATAACATAGCCCAAAAGTTTTATCAAACCATCCCAGTGAATTCTACCAGGATTACTTTGGTATTGGCTAAAAATGTTAACGGCATAACTTATGTCGGGCCTGGTTCTACTAGCGAGGAACGATAGACATCCTAGTAAATTTCTATAGGGATATTGTTTCATTTCTTCTATTTCAACATCTGATTGTGGACACTGTTTCTTTGAGAATACTGTACCCTTGCTGATTGGAAGTGAGGAAACCGGTACGAAGAATTTTGTAAACCTTTTACGAATATCATCAATATAAATTGACTGACTCAACAAAACTTCTCCCCCCTTTTCTTCAAACTCAACTCCCAACAGCTTTCTAGTTTTTCCCAAAATTTTTAAATCAAAATGTGTCTTCAACAATCCTATGGCTTTGTCTATTATCTCCTCGTCCTTACCGAACAAAACCATGTCATCAACATATAAAAGTAAAATCAACACACAATTAAAATCATATGCACAGTTACACCAATTTAGTTTGCTAAAACCTAGTTCTATCAATACTTTATGAATCTCGAAGAAACATTCTCTACCACTTTGATGCAATCCATAGATAGCTTTATCCAATTTGCATACAAAATCTTCCTTACCTTCTACAACAAAACCGGGAGGCTGAGACATGTAAATATCATCTTTTAATGGTGCATACAGATAAGCTCCTTTGACATCACACTGTCTGTGGGTCCAACCCTGTAAAACTACTAAAAGTGAGAAGAAAAAACGAATTAGACTGAAATTAATGACTGGGCTAAAAGTCTCTTCGTAAGAAACTCCTTTAATTTGTTTAAAACCCTGTGCCACCAGTCTGGCCTTATACCTGGCCACCTCGCCCTTTTCGTCTCTTTTCAACGCAAAAACCCACCGGCATCCTATGATATCTGTATCGGATGGTAACTCAACTAGGTGCCATACCTGTCTTTCTGTCATGACTTTCATCTCTTCTTCCATGGCCTCTACCCACTGTTTATGCTGTGGTGATTTCAATGCTTGCTTGTAAGTATTAGGCATCTGTATATCGTCTAGTCAAGAACTAGCATAACTTGTGGATGCGGTAGCTGGTTTATCTGATATTTTCCCTTTATATCCATTTTTATCTGAGGAATCGGAATGGATTCTTTCCAATCGACCAAATGGATTTCTTTTCCAATCGCTACTTCTAAGATCTTGGGCTGGCAAGGGACTCTTATCAATTTGGGTTTCTTCAGGACTATCTTTTTCCACCAAATCTTCGTCACTCTCACGGGGTAGATTCTGACCTAAATTGATAATAGAAACGTCTTCATCTCCCTCATGTTTGGAGTATGATTCGGTGTTAGGATTATCACTGGGACCCATCATTGCTCCACTGTCGCCTTCCATCCCTTGTGAATCCTCACAGAATCTGACATTTATGGTCTCCACCACATTATTGGTGTCTGGGAACCATATCCGATAACCCTTGGTGTTAAAGGCATATCCAATCATCACCCCTTTCTTCGCCTTGGCGTCTAACTTCGCTGTGTGTTGTCGTGGTACACCAACATACGCGATGGACCCAAACGGCTTCAAGTGGTTTACCGATGGCTTATACCCTCCAAAAAGCTCAAATGGTGTCTTACTTAGACCTTTATGTACAACCCTGTTCCAGACATAGGTGAAACTTAAAACTGCATCAGGCCAAAATTTTGTCTCTAACCCACTGTCTGCTAACAAGCACTTCGCCCCATTTGATACTGTCTGGTTGAACCTTTCTGCAGTACCGTTCTGCTCTGGTGTATATGTGTTTGTGAGTTCATGTTTTACCCCATGATCATTGCAAAATTGTGTAAAATTATTGTTTACAAACTCAGTCCCGTTATCGGTACGGATACTTTTTATTTTCCGCCCTAGGAACCTCTCTGCACGAGCGACATGATTTCTAAAAATCCAGAAAACCTCAGATTTTTCACACATAGGGTAAACAGAGCACTTACGTGAATGGTCGTCTATAATCGATAAAAAATATTTTTCACCGTTGCGACCAATAGTACTGCAAGGACCCCAAGTATCCATATAGATCAAATCATTGGGATATTTAGAGCGTCTAAAATTTACAGATTTAAAACTAACACGTCTGAACTTGTTAAGTGTACAGGTTTCACAGTCAAAATTATGATCTTCAAATTTTTCCAACCCCTTTATGGCATGTTTCCTAATTGTATCCCGGACTACATATGGACTTATATGTGCTAACCTTCGATGTACCAGTTCATCATCAACTTTCCTGGCCACACAAGCACTGCAATCCTCTCTTATTCTGGCAACTCGGGGATTTTTAGGACAAACCTGATATAAACCATTCTTTAATTTGGCAAAAAAAACAGTTTTATCATACCGGTTTTTAATTCTTACCATACCTTGACCGCCTTCGAACCTGAGACCTTGTCTGTCTAGAACAGAACCTGAAATTAAATTCAACTTAAGATTAGGTGAATACATGACATTGTACAAATGGAATGTTCTGGAGCCAAACTGTAGCTGAATTGTCCCTCTACCTGTAATCGGGAATGTCACTCCTTCGATAGCTACGGATAATTTATCGTCCTTTATTTCCTCAAAATCCTGGAACCACTCCTTCACTTTACAAAAGTGATGACTAGCAGCAGTGTCGAAAGTCCATAAATTCGAAGATTCTTCAAAATTACTCACATAAGTTTGCACAAGATTAATCGAAGGAAATCTCACCTTCTTATTTGCTGAATTTGGTTTTGATTTATAACGCACAGGACTTATTCCACGTGCAGGGGAATGACTTCTAACTGCCGTACTCTTCCGATAAGGTGATGTATTTCTTGGTGGAACACGCTGTCTCTGTTGGTACTCGTTAACGGGATTTCCATTGAAACAATTTCTTTTAATATGTCCCACCTGATTACACCTAAAACATGTCATATTTTTCTTGCGTGTGACTGCAGAATAAGCTTTTACTTCATGCATTTTGTTACGGTCTTGTTCTCGTACCGTCAGTCTATCTTCCTCAGCTACCAGTTCTACGAGTATGTCCTTAAATTTAAATTTTTCTTCTGGCCATCGTAATATGGATTGTGAAATGCTATCATAAGTTTCTGGTAAGTAGCGTAATAACTGAAAACTAACGTAAATTTCATTAATTGGTTGGTTTATACCTCGTAATTTTTCAACAATTCTCGTTAAACGTGCTGCAAACAGGCTAATTTTTTCATGTGGTTGAATTCTGCTAGAAAATAGTTCATTAATCAGTTGCATATGCCTCGACCTATTGTCGGGTTCAAAAAATAATTTTAATTTGAGCCATGCTTCTCGGGCATTCTCTATTCCCTCCACTATTTTCCGAAATTCAGGGGAAATATTTAAATAAATCAATGAAATTGCGGTTCCTGCACGGAGATTATAATCCCTAACGTCACGATATGTAACTTCAGGACCCGGATACTCTACCTGAGTAGTTACACTCTTTGTAGTATCGGTATCTTTACTCGCTGTGCTTTCAACTTCCGTTTTTTCATTCTTAGTTTTAAGTTTTGGTACTAGCTCTGTGCCTGCTACTATGCCCCAACATCCACGCTCCATAAGAATGTACCTCATATATTCAGCCCAATTCCCGTAATTTGTTGCGTTCAGCTTCTCTATTTGGGTCTGCATTTTAATTGTATCCCCGAAATTCACACTTTTCAAAACTTCAAATTCTTTCAAAATACAAAATAAACTTCACTTGTCGTCTATGTTAATATGCATCAACATTAAACTTACTTCAATTCCATTCAACGCCCCCCCATCTTCAGGGCCACTGATATAGTATCAAAACGTAAAAACATATTATTATTTTCATGGGCGAAATATTGTAATAACATTGTTGCTAATAATCCTTTCAGTTGTTATGAGCGTATACCGTCAATAACATCTGGTCATTGCCTATTTAGCTTTTATGGTCATATACCTTCAGTAACATCTGGCCCATAACCTCTTTTATTGTCAGCGTGCACGTGAAACGAGCACGTCAACAAAAACCTAATAATTAAATTGCAGAGTAAAATCGCAGAAGAAACGTTGTTTGTTACAATAGGTATACGTTAAAACTATTGATGAAAGCATAGACGACAAGACTTTTTCAACAATAACAATTCAAATTTATTTGTTTAAAATATTAAAAGTTAGTTTAAAAATCTTCAACAATAAAATATCCATATCAATCAATAGCGTTCTCTAAATTCATTAAAAAAAACAAGTCTCATATATACAAACAACAGTGTCTATACACTGTGATGGAATTACCTCAAGTTAGGCATAGGCAAAGACTGTTAGCCCCTTATTCTATTTTCTTTACTGCGTCTTAAACTTAAACTATAAATCAACATTACCTTTCTTCAGATTGTCCTCAGCTTCATTATCTATCTACTCAATGATTTCCTCCTCACCTCTTTTTTGTTACTGAATCGTATGTGAGCCTTATATACGCCTCATCTAATGATATTCAACGATCCGGTTTGTTTAGAACGCACCAACTACTGGAAACTGAATAATAAATTATTTACGGTAGCTTCTTCACAGCTGTGGAAATTCGATTAAAGATTTGATCCGGTTATCAGGTTTTATGATCAAACCGGTCTAAAACAAATGACGCAATACCCGGAAAGGCAAGTACATGATTCGTTTCACAAGTAGTTTTTAGTGTAACTCGCTAACACATAGCCCTTTCATAGCAATCTTCTCCAGCACATGACTGGTATTGTGGCAGACAGCCGGGAGCAGCTATGGCTTTTGTGGGCAATCGTGCTCAGCAGACTACTTTGTTAAGACTCCTAAGTGGTCACCTGAATTCCCTTAAATTTGATCAAGGCAATAATATCTTCTCTTTGTGCAAAATGCAACATCAGCCATTCCACCCCTGACCATCTTCTTCCTTGCTTAGGGCTTGCAAAGGAGTAGTTGAAGCAAGTACCCTCCTTGTCTTGAATATTTTAAATGTTTTCGGTCTCATGTATCTGGTTTAGCCTATCGGCTAGATTAAATAGGATTAGTGACAACAACAACAAGAATTAAATAACTTTTTATCTCATTACGGTAAATCTAAATGAACATAAAATTAAAATGATTTAGTTTCAGTTTTAAAATATTTTCAGACAGTGTTTCCTAAGTGATTAAAGAGGATGAGTTCAACGCAGCCAGATTATAAAAATGTGACAATAATTAGTTCATTTAGAGAAAAAAATAACTGTTTGTTTTTAATCACGGTAGATTAGGTTAATATATATTTAAAAATTCCTTTTTGAAAATTAACTTCCATACTGAATGAGAAAGGTTTTCAGTTATCATTAAATAGCATAAGTTTTAATTCCAAAACTAAATGTTTTGTGCAGTAGGAGAGGCAAAAAAATCCTGACTCGCACTATAAATTATACGAATGATATCAGTATAACGACTTATAGTCGTTGAAACAAAAATTTACAAAACCTCTTACGGGGAAAATATCGTGAAAATCTGTAAAAAAAAAACTGAAGCATTCTGAAGCATGAGTTTTTTCTCTATGAAAACTCACAAAATGATTCCACAAAGATGCATTTATACCTGATTGGAGAAAATTGTCAAAGATAGTCAAGTAAATTTCACAATATATGGTCAAAAATATGTCTTTTGATCGGTTGCATTAGTCTTATATAACTGTATTCTATGTAACTGTATTCTATAAGTCTGCAGCGGCAGTTCTATGAACCAGAAAGTGTTGCTAATATTCCACTCATTGCTGACACTGCCATTTAGAAATACCTTACGGGATTATGTAACATTGAAACAGCGAAAATCATCAATACTATCAAAATCAAACATATTATTAAGCTCTATCTTTAAGGCAAAAGTTAGGTTTCCCTCATCGCTGGGCTTCTCTGAAACATGTATACTGGTGTTACCTGTTTTATACTGCTACCCACATAAAACAGTAGGTATCAGTGTTTATCACGAAACATAATGCAACGTCCAACGCACGCTAACTTAAACTTGAAGTTGTGTATTAAAAATTTTAGCTCAGTAAAAAGCTTCTAAAAGCTTCTTAAGAAAATCATCTGTTGACATCTTAAAGAATTCTATAAGATCGACCTACCACACAGATTCAAGCAATGTGATGGTGCAATACAGCTGACAAACCATCCAGCATCTAAATGACTCGACGTCTATTGAAGTCATCCAGTTTTTAGCATTTCGTTTGACCCATCATCGAGGCTTCTGTATCTATGATCGATGAAAATATTTCTGATGCATTGAACGATGATTCTTCAGTAAGAAAGAAATACTACTGTACTCGTTAAGATGTGATTTTAAAGTGTGATTTGCTACAGGGCTATGACTGTACTATTGTACTGGATTTGAAATTAACGCCATAATATTCTCTAGGTCGAACAAAATATTATCTTATGAACCTTCACCAAAAGTGGTTTATTTCAGGGTACATACCTTTCTATTACAACGTGTTTAATCAATAAAATTATCGATACAAAATTCGAAATACTATTTAGATGCAAGACGAGATAATTGCAAATATTTTTTATCTGTAAAACGAAATGAAATTTAGAAACCATTAACCAACTTTTGTTTATAACTGAGGGAAAGATCATTAATTCAAAAGGATTTATATTTTCCATGACTTTCTTTTTCATGAAATGATAAATGCAATTTTTCGAGGAGATTTTTTAGCAGCACACGATAATAACAATTTCCAAGAAATAAGTTATTTACGTGATAAATGGATAAAACAATATAAACGACACGAGGGATCAAATGTAAAATATAATAAAAATCATCACTGAGAAAACTTACTTTTCAAAAATTGGTATGTAAATATACGATAAAACATTTCATAACATCATACATTTTCCAAACTCAAACAGAGAGAGAGAGAGAGTGAAATTGCTTCCATACAACATGAAATCCTCTGAGATGGAACGTATGTATCCGAAGAAAGAGAAGGGGTGATAAGAAGACAAAAGACGAGTTCACTTAGAAATCTCCAAAGATTTCGGTCTTTAGAAATAAGACATAAAATAGTTAAAAAGTAGAAGTGTTTTTAAATGAATAAAATTACCATAATGAGTAAGATCTATGCTTTTCCTTATCATTGGGCAAAAGATGCAAGAATGGCAAAATCCTTCAGGAATTAAGAAATATATGCTTTTATCGAATTGTGTCTTTGTTTTATCCCTTAGAATACTTAAATGGTATAAAAAACGCTTTCCATGCATTAACCGAAGTAAGACACGTACAAAAAACAAAGAAAGATTTGAAAAAAACTTTTACGGTTATCTTTTTTTTTTTTTTTGCTTTACTTTAACTTAATAAACAAAAACTTTTCATATGCGAAGTCTAAAAAGTGAATTCAGAAAACCGGTTTTTTTAAATAAAATGAGCCAAATTTTTTTCGTATCTTTTCTTTATTTTTTTTATCTGTTTAACTTTCTCGATTTTTTTGGTTGTCAGTTTATTTTTCAGCGATGCGATTATTGTAATGAAAACTCTTCAAATGTAAATGAAGGTGGGTTATCTGTATTTAAAGGATTAATTAATTTTAGGGAAAAATCCAGATGTTAAAAAATATAATAATGTATGCATACACTTACGATCAGTAAGTTTTATGAATATGAAAATTTATATTTTTTTCATTTCTAAGATTTGTAACACATTTTGTGAGTATATATGCTTTTTGGTGCAGCTTAATATATTCATAACAAAACCGAACAGTGTATTAGGAAATAAATTTAAAAGCAGAACTAATATGTAAATATGAATATTGATAAAGTTAAGAATTTTTTTTGTAATTAGCCTTTTCTTTTGGGAGAGTGTTAAGGTGGAAAACGTAGCAAAGCTGCCAAGACATAAATTTAACAGCAAATATAAATAATTTTAATAAATGTCTCTTACTTTAACAGGAGTATAGTAGATTATTTAAGAATCTTTTTATTCCAAAGAAAGAGTATATATATATCTGTGTTTGTTTGTGTGTGTGTGTGTGAATGTGAATGTATATAACTGTGTTGATTGTGTTGAAGGTGTTTTCAAAGGAAATCGATTCATTTAATTTGTATATATTATTTGGTTTTGGTGTTATTAATTTTAGTCACACTGTAGAACATTGGCGTAGAACATTATTATTTTTGATTGATTTTATTTAACATGAATAATTTATTATAAAGGATGCTTATATTTAGGGATTCAATAGAAATTTTTTTGCGTATTTTCTAGAATCGGAGATAATTTCTGGAATTTTATATGAAATCATACTGAAGGCATGGTTGAGACTTAAAAGGATAGTTCATTAAAAACCTAATTTTTCAAATGTTTACTATCCTAAACGTTTCTATTTTTCCCCATCTTTTGTAAGCTGAAACTAAAAATAAATTATGTCATTGACATCGTAAACAGCAACCATATTTTGCAGCTCATACTTTTGGTCTAAGAAACAAGTTGCATAGGCGGAGGTTGCGTTGCGTAGTAACTGCAATGTCAGTCTTCTGTGTATCTTATGGATAAAAAACAAGATTAATTTCTTTTAAATTTCCCAAAAAAAATCTCTGCTCTAGAATTTTTTTAAGATAATAATTTATTAGAAAATCAATTAATTTATTTTCAATTTTTTTCTATTATCTCTTTTCTTAGAACAACTTTTGTATACCTCATTAATTATTTTTCCTTGATTTATTGAAAGGTCTTTAGCATTGTTAAAAGCTAATTGTAGTTTAAGCCTATGATTTGATAACATGATGCGTATTAACTTAGTTGAGATAATATTGCCTCAGGAGATTCAGAGAAAATAAAGAAACTGAGCTGCAAAGTTATAATAGGAAAAGAAATATAAGAAAAATAAATTTTCTTTCTTTGGAAACAATGCAGACATATAATTTACTTGAAAGAAATATCCTTCTATATGGTTTTATATAATATGCATACGGGATTATTGATATAAAATCGTATAAAAGTGCGTGTGTCATAAGAATTTTCAATGTTTTACACATAAGAACTTTTATAAATCTTTTAAATTTTATGAGTCATTTCCCAAACAACGACATCATAAAGGATAGTTTGACAAAGAATGTAGATACTGGTGAAAACATCTAAAAATGAAAAAAAAATCTCAGATTGGACAAAATTTCAATAAAATAGTCTGAGAAGTTTAAATTAGATGTATCCCAAAAGAATAAAAACGCTTAAAATTACCAGCCAAAAACATATTAAAATGATATTAAAATGATAAAATGGAACAGATTGATGATGGAAATTTTATTGTTCTCTTCATCAAAAGAATACAAAAAAACGTAGCAGCCCACTCGGTCACAAGTACTTCAATGCATTTCAGTTTATGATGCCAGTAAGGCCCAATACAGAAGAGCATAAATGAGATTGTTTTCTACTGCTGCTAATGGAAATAATGTTTTGAGTTTTTAAATTATTGCCTCTAGCAAAAAAGTTTTTCTTAAAAGGATTAGACGAAAAATTAATCACTACTATGGCCAAAGTGATAAGATGTTGACTTAAAAACAAAACAACGCTTTCAAATGCGTTGCTAAGTATTTAATTGGCTGAGGTTAAAAAAAGTTCATAACTATGTCTAATGCTTTCTGCTTCAGATTAGCATTCATATAAGATCGATAATCGTGCGTTGTAACGTTGATTTCCATAACAAATAATTCTTCACTTTACTAATTCCAGTTTACGAGAGAATGGCCCAAAGTAATTGAGAAAATTCAATTAACTTACTTTGCTAATCCTTTCTCATACTTAAACACGAATATTTAATATTTAAATAAAAATCTCATCTTATATATATTATCTCAGTTACCTTTCAGTTCAGACCTCATTAACTTACAGATAAATGTAGCTTCATTGCATCGTAAAATCCAATCTCGTTATAAAAATAAATAATACCTATTCTGATTTTACAAAAGTTTCCGCATGTTTACCCTATAACACCTGAGAAATATTGTTCATTATTAACTGTTAACAGTTTTTTTCTTTCAGTTCTCTTACCTTTTTTTTGCACCTGAAGCAATTCGCCAATCCCGGACTTCACATTCCAGTAGGATAAAAAAACAAAATCTTTTGTTTAATGCAAATGAAGAGGGTTTTTGGCTTTTTTAAGGCGAGTAGAAAAAGAGTGAATGAAAGAATTCAAGTAAAAAAGAACTTGTCTAGAAAGCAATGAACGTGAAGATCAACGGATAACGTGAAGTCTGGGTAAACTGAGCTCAGTAGGTATAGAACTAGTGTGCAAAGCTTCAATATTAGGTATCGAGTATTTAAACAGAGATTTAACATGAGGTGACAGTTTATGAGTATGTATTTCACATTCATACTGAAATTATTTTAGTTAAAAGTTGTATCTGGTTTTCAGTGGAACTTGGGGCAGAGTTTGATGGCAATAGATTAAGTTATTTTGAATTGAAAAGTGACATTTTACTAACAGATCTTAAATTTCACCATGTCAAGGGAAATGATAGAGAGAAGTAACATGGCAAAAAACGAAGGTAAGAAGTTAGATCCTGGGAATTAGAAGTATTAATGAAACGAAATATTAATGTTTATACTTTAAGCAATAAATAGTGAGTAGATTACTTTTCTCGGAATTATAATCTTGATTAATATTAAGCAAACGAGAAATGAAAACCGTTATTGGGATAGTATCATACTCATAATTAAACGAAAAGTAGTTTAAAAAATGTGTTTAGATTGACATCTGCTGTAAACATAAAAATGAAATTCATCACACAGCGAAAACATATTATAATAGATCAGTAATCATAGATGCTAAAAACTGTCATTTAGTTGTTTTAACTCTTGATTATTAAAATTATAATTTGCATTATATAAAGGAAGTTTTCCTCTGAAAATATTGTTAAAATGTATTTTGATACTTTGCCCAAAATTAACTTAATATTATCTACAGTTACGGAGTGCTGAGAAGAATTATAGAAGAATTGAATTCACAAGTCTACTTGGATTTTTTAATAACCTTAAATTTTATTTTCAATTAATGTTTTCCTTTTATTTACTTTATGTGATGTACACCTAATTATTACGAATTCATTTTATGAACATAATTAGAAATTCAGTAGCTATTTATTAAATTGCAAGAGAAAATTAACGGTAAGTTTCACTAATGAACTTGCCTGCATTGATCTAATAAATTAGTCAGCATTCTTTAATGTGTCATTGACATTTTATGGTATTTAAAGCCATTTTCAGATTATTATTATTTAAGTTAGAGTGTGGTATTTATTGTTGGGTAACTTATTCAGAAACGCAGGCATTACGAAAGGCAACATTTCTTTTTGTTCTAAGATACGATGTTTTAAATAATGAGATTATTGAAGATAACATGGTAAATTGAAATTGTTTGTTGAACAGTCACTATGAACGACTACGAACATGTAAATGTATATTTCATGTGATAGTAGTGTACTTGTGAAGTTAGCCTTCTTATTTACACTAAAACAGATAATTAAGTCAAAAACACTTGTCTTTTTTTATCCTGCATTTTATTGGAATTCCTTCAAGTTAAAAGTTGTGATTCCTAATGCAAACAAAGTTTTATAATTTTGTTTTTTACTACAGATATTTTTACATTCAACATTTGATCTGCCTACCTTATGGTAAGTATATAAAGAAACAGTGCTGTAAATAAAAATTTATTTAAACATATATGTACACACACACACACACACACACACACACACACACACATATATATATATATATATATATATATATATATATATATATATATATATATATATATATATATATATATATATATATATATATATATTTATATACATATATATATATAAGAAAATTGTAGATGTCTTATTTTGAATAAATACTGCTTCAATTTAAAAATATAGAGATGTTAATAAAAAATAAATAATTCACAGAGAAATACAAGTAAAAAATCTCAATAGTAAGTATGCCACTGTTGGAGAAAATGCAAAATTTTACCTATTTTTATCAGAAACTTTTATTACTTTAGAGTTTTTTGACCAATGCTGGATTTTGATGGGAAGGTAATTTAGGAAATGGAATCAATTGAAAAGCAAAGGTATTTTTTTTCTTCAAGAAAGTATTTTACATTTTTCTTGTTTTTGTTATGGATATTGGAATTCATTTGAGACCGATTGAATATTATATAGTTCAATCCAAGCATAAGAAAGACAAAAATTTATATTTTGGTTATAATTGAAAATTTCTGTTTTAAGCTTATGATATTAATTATGGCTATGTCAGATATTTGACTGCATGTCGACTACTCCTGGGATTCAACTATAATATTCTGTATTACCTTTAAAATGTGCAGATGAAATAGTAATTTTCCCAATTCTAAAATTGATCTTACCTTCGGCACTTTTATACTAAGAACAAACACTAACTAAAACAGAAGAGTATTACTTATTCATGAAATTCAATCAAGAAAGAAAAAAAAGTGGTTGTTTGGGTTGTTTGGATATAGAATTTGATTTTCTTTGCTTATTTTGGATATTTAAGGTTTATATATTGTAACATAAATCTTAATATTATTCTATTTCTCTTCAAACATTTTCCCAAAATATATGTTGTGAATTAGAATGATAATGCATAACTAAAAAAATACAAGAGAAAAATTTGTCTTTAGACACATACATTTGATTTTCAGCTCATATTCATCTTTTATATATAAGACGGTAAAAAATACTAATTTTATTAATCATTTTCAGAGAAAGAAAAATTTAGTTTTCTGTCGTATACAGTTTAAAGTTGGTGATGCCTTTACTTGTATCAGAAATTACCGAAACGACAACTGTGAATATCCAAGATAACAAATATCACAATGCAATCCTTTAGAAAAAACTAGTAATTTTAGTAAGCAAGTTACACTTTAAAGCTTATTTGTTAATCTGTGTTACATGAAACATGATTTCTAAAAATATTTTAATGTAAAAATGTCGAGGCGAATTTTAAACGGAGTCGACAGATTCAGATCAAAAATATCGTTCATCCATGCATAAAATCATATATAATACATTAAATATTTGGTTTCGATAATGGTAATGTTTATTATGACTAGAAACCATGTAATTGAGTGTGAGGTTATTTTTGTAAATGAGAAATGAATTTTTAAAAATGTTCTTAGAAATACATCACATTTGTGCTTGTAATTAATCCGCTCTAATTTAACTGAATATATAATTATGGGTAGAAAAACCAATTTTAAATACTTAAAAATTGTTTCCTTTGTACTTAATTTAATTTTGCTAATTATACTGTAAAAGGTTCATAAATGAGTGGACAAAATGAATTCCATGTAATATAATAAGAATTATTTAATGAATATTTCATTTGAATAAATTTTACAATGCTGTTGCATTTTATTAATCGGTTTATAAATGACTTAATAACAGGATTGTACTAAAATTTAATTACAGATACTCTTAAATGTAAAAGCAGAAATAAACTGTTGACATGTAAAACTGTGCATAGATATAGTACATAAAAATTTAAATTTAATTTCAATATTAGTTTTCAATAAAAAAGCAATTTTGAAATGAACTTAACTTTAAACACAGCTGAGATTACCCTGTTATAATTTTTCGGTAGAAAATGTTTTCACGGATATTGTTAACAAAAACAGAAGGTTTTAATAATCAATTACGGTATTTTATTGTATAAAATTGTATGTGTACATGAAATGTAAGACGATGGAAATTTCGTAATTTAAATTAAATGCTATGGGCTTATAAGAATGGTGTATTTAGAGCAAGCTGAAACATAAATCAATATATATTGTAAAATAAAATAAAAAGGAATTTGATTTGCCTGACAGAGCAAATGGGTGTGTATTGATATTAAATCCGTAGTAGATTTTTATAAGAACTAAGTACTTTTGAATTTACAAAATAAGGAACATTTTGCATTGTGGATAGGCATAAGTAAGGTTTAGAGGTAAATTTGAATTTAGACTCACTGTGATGTACCCACAATCTATTTTAGAACTTTTAAGATGTTTAACTAAGATGTTTTGCTGTTTAAAATCTAATTATTTTGTTTACTTGTAAAATTTTACTTTTTACTTGTAAAATAGGTCACACTTAAAACTCAATTTACTTATGAATAACTTTACTTTGTTATTTAACAAAAGATAAAGATTAACATATTGTTAGTAAAGTTTTAGGCACTTGGCAAAAAAATTTAATGCACTTGTACGAAACATTAATGAAATCGTATGGAGTTTAAATGATAAGTAGGAACCAAGTGAAGTAATGACATGTGACATCTTACCATAAAATAAAAATTTACACCTTAATTATTTCATTCCTAAACGTTTTGAAAAACAAAAAAATAATGATTTTTACATCGTAAAAGCTGACAAGTATATAAAACGAACATTTAGAATTCGCTTTTTTATGATTCGCAAATAGTGGTAAAGCCCGGTATAAATTTTAACTTAATAATGGTTATTGAACAGAAATTTTACATATAGACCTATTGTATATTACATCTCATTATTCGATTTTGAATGTCGAATTATCATTGATAAATGAACTGTGCATCATTTCATTAGAAATCCTCTTCTCTCAAAACGCGAGAGTCCCAAAGTAGAAGAATGATGTTTGGATATTTAACTAGTGTAACATAGATTTTAAAAATTATATCTTGAAACACTTTCTTGACACAACCTACATTTTATTAACAAGGGCTCTTTAATCCACTCGCACAAAAGAATAAAAAATATTTCTCATTTTATTTCATCTAATATTATAAAAAAGCAGTAAAGTTAAAAATACCCCACTTGATTAAACTCAAAATTAAAATCGTTTTTATGTTCACAGCAGTATTTACAATAATGCAGAAATAAAAACGTCTCTCGCTAATTTTCGTCTTTCATGAAAAGCAGTTAATTTTTTTATTTTATTTCCAATGGCTGGGGCTATGTTCCCGAATATGAAAAGAAAAATTTAAACAAAGAAACAACAGCAACAAAACCATGGAAAAGTTCATGAGATAACCGAAGGTTATCGCCCCATAAGTCCTCTCGCTTCCGAATATCTCGATGAATCCGTATCTCCATGAAGGGCTCCACGGGTACGCAGGTGATATCTGTCCATAGGCCCGTTCCCTTTGTGGCACAGGAGGCAGGCAGCCTCGGTAAGAATGCCAATGCGATATAGATGGGCTGCAATGCAATCATGCCCGGTAAATAGACGAAAAGCAGCCACCGCCTCCCGTCTAGGTTTGTCAGGTATATCTAAAAGACAATTATTTCTTTCATATTTGGTTTCTATTTTAGATAAAAGTTCATCCTGGTGCGTTGACTGCATAATTTGTTTAATAAATAGTTTAGAGGTGAGGAAGGATATTTCTCGTTTTGAACTGTGTATCAGTACAGCACCCCCATCTGGCAAGAAAGTCTGCCTGCTCATTACCATATAAATTGCAATGGCCAGGGATCCATTGCAAAACAACACGCTTTTGATGAGACCTCAACAAAATTAGCTGCTGTTGGCATTGGGAAATTTCTTTTGTTAATGGATCCTGTATAGAACTGATGGATTGTATGGCAGCCTGTGAATCTGACAGTAGTACTACTACCCTTTTAAATTTACACAGATGGCAAGTTACGTAGTTGTTTTAGAGCAATGCTTATCGCCTTCACCTCACCGTCAAAGGCAGTACCACGAATGTTAAAATTTAAAATGAAATAAAAATTAGAATAGTCTCTTTTATATGATATTTATGGGGCCCATTACATATATATAATGTAATGGTCACGTTAAATCTGTAGACCGGTCCATGCAGGTAGCAACGCTGGCTCACTTAAAATATTGGTGCTCCCATAATTAAATAGCCAGAAAAAAAAGTGAATATCAAAAGGTGAAGGCAAAGTCTCATGACAATAGCCTTCGCATTAGACAAAAAAATACATATATATAGTATTTATAAATATTATATAACTCTTTTATATAATATTTATAATATATAATTTATCTCTGTTATATAATATTTATATTTATAATATTTTTCTTTTTATAATATTTATTATAATAAAGGCTGTGTTCATTTCTCCCACACATGGATTTTAAATCAGTAAACATCTCTCTTCGTACTCGAGTTACCCTTCCAGTGCTAGACTAAACACTACGAAGTTAATGGAAATTCTTAAAGTCATGTATTTCTATAAAACAATGAAAAAGTTCTCTACAGTATCACACTTACTCTCTTCTCATCATTAGACGTTACCTCAGGTTTTAATGGAATAAATATTTGAAAGGCATGGTTTCACTTAAAAATTTATGATTTTGCAGAGGTTGTAATAAATTTCGTTTTATGTAACTAATGATCCCCGTGTTTTACTCTAAAACTTTTATATATTATTAAGAAAATATTGATGATGACATGAGTAGTTATTAGGCATCTTCTTATGAACATGAAGACATTTATATGAAAGAAATTTCTATAAAAAAAAAACGAATATAAAATTCCTTTTTTACAAAACCCCCCTGTTTATTGATACATTTTAATGTTTCAAAGCTACTAAACATTGCTCTTTATATGATTTCATAAATTCAGCAAACAGTATACTTAAATCTACTTAAAACAAAGAAATTTTTTTTTATTATGTTCACTCTAATTCACCAATTACTTCTTTTACCTGTAATACAAGTCCAGAATATCCACATTTTGTAGTTTGCAGATAATGAATAAAAATATATTAGCTTGGAACGATAATAAACAACAAAATGTTATACATTGTTCCAAGGAAAAACGCACAAGACAATAAACGTAATCCTTTAAAGAAGAAATATTATGCTGCAAGTTATACTCAAAACGTTTAAATACATAAACTCCGTAAAGGCGTTTAGAGAGGCTAAAGAAATGGTTCAAAGTGGAAAATAGTAGACATATTTTACCAGCGGGAGGATAGAACATTAAATCACAAGGAAAAACAGATTTCTTCCATCTTTAGAGCTACAGGGATAAAATCTGCATTTCAAAATACATTACAGGATTTTATGCATCAGATGCAGCAGATGAGTTTGAAAATCCCTCAGGTAAACTATGTATTGGGAAAAAAGTGAGGGTGAGCAGCGGTTGACAAAGAAGAATTTAGATTTCTATTTTCAAGGAACTCGTCTCGCAACTCGTTTATAATATTCTATAAAGAGTAAATGGGCTCTATAGTTTCAAACAATCATTTCTTAAATGCTATCATAAAATGTAATGAATTTTAAGTATCACTTAATCATGATATTTTAAGTATTTGGCCGTGAAAGGGTGCTTACATACGGCACACTTTGTCTACACTAGCTTAATCTACCTAAAAAGTATCCTAAGTTCTTTAAACCTTTGATTTTCCTTATATAAATGTCTCTTTTATTTTTCTGAATTTTCGATTGCAACTCGCATATCAAAATATATGCCTAGCTTTTATTTCTTTTCTATTAATAAAAATGGGATAAAGGCAAATTTTGTAAAATTTAAAAAGTCCGTTTTAATTTATCCACAGAAATATAACGGTAAAATATGTACGGGAAGATACAGTTCAAGGTGTTTGCACAAATGCAATTGGTGGGAAAACTATTTAAGACTTGGTTCCATCAGTTATTCATGCAGCAGGAAGGCAGAGAGTATGTTTTTCGACTGAATACTCAAAATTTTCAGCCTGTGAACCACATATTTGAATCATTGTTAAGAAAACCTTCGGAGCAAAAGGTGAATAATAGATAAATTTCTAACTGAAAAGAGTTAGAAAAAGAGAGTATTTGAGCAAAGAGAATATTTGAGCGTCAGTACACGAAATCAATGAAAGAGAAAATTTAACTGATTGTGCATTTGGGGAAAATTTCCAACACCGGTCGTGAGCAGTAAATATCAACGAAACATTTAACTGAGATTTAGATAATTAGATATCACTGCCGAGTTTCCTTTCACAAGCCAGCCCCAAAATTGACTTCTCCTATCAACACATATACGACCATACAAAGTTATAGGACAAAATGGATTGGTGTCATACGGTCAGATGTATTCGTGTCCGGATAAATTCATGAAAATTGTACGATTGCGAATATGGTGTTTCTCGAAGAAAACTTGCCATCCAAAATTATTGACTACAACTGTAAAATGTTTTCGTCCAGTAATGGGGTATATATGACTTTGAGAGAACGTTTCTTTGGAAAATATGGCCATTACGCGCTTTGCGAAACATGACGATAAAGTGACATGCACTTGTCATGAGGCAATCCAAGTGACATGAAGGCAATCCATTAGCGACATATATATATATATATATATATATATATATATATATATATATATATACATAATACATTACATAAACATTTATACATATACTATATAAGCATGTTACTGAACAGAATTAGCTTTATGAACAATACTTTGCATTACAATAGTTTACTTTATAAAATTAAATTTACAAGCAGTGAATGGAAAAAAAATACATGCTGCTGGTGTAATAGACAATATCACAATGACATATTGAAGATCGTTCACACTTTATGGAAACGATTTTGTTATTTGTTTTTGGCGTTTGCATTTTGAGATACAAATTTGGCAACTTCAGAATAATCGACTGCTATTGTTTTGCTTTGATTGGAATGGTTTTTTTTTAATGCGGAGGCATTTGTCGCGAAGACATTCGCCTATAATTCACCACAGTTTTGCTGGACACTTTATTATGGGAGCGCCATACAGGAGGACCAACATTGCCCCGTTTGAAAGAACGACACAAACGGAGGAATTTTAGTGGCGCTTCGACAGGATTCGATCCGAGCACCCTCAGCACCGAAAACCAGCGCGCTGTACCACAAGGCCGCCACGGCCCTTTGATTGGAATGTAAAATAAAAGATTTATTTTGAAAATGGCTCATAAAATTAATAGATGGCTCGAAGGTTATGTAACTACACTTTCCGGTGGGGGGGGGATATTCGTATCAACAAATTATAAAGCGGTGTAAAATTTGCGGTTATACATTTCAAAAATAGGTATTTATAATATATTAAATTTGAAAGGGAAAAAACGCGTAACTGAAAGTAAAAATGAAAACATGACCAATAAACCTCATCCTAAGACTGTTCGAACGCAGGTAAATAACAAGAAAGTGAAGTCTCTGATCCTAAAAGAAATTCCGCGGACTCAAAGATCCATTGCATCGAAACTAGGAATGTCCTCTAGCACTGTAAGTAAAATCATTGATAAAGATTTGAAGTTATAAAAGATGTTTAAACCTAATGTTCATCTGCTTTTGCCAAAGCATATTGCTGAAAGAAAAACAAATTGTAGAAAATTATATGAAAAACACCTAGCTGCTGAAAAATGAAAATTTGTGGTAACACTCGATGGGGCATGGGTGTATTTAACTGACTGTAATACAAAAAGATCAATTTTCTACTGTTCAACTGACGGGAATGACCGTACGAAATGGCTACGTCAGTGTACAGAAAAGTTCTCAAAGGAGTTCATGATAGTAGCAGGATTTTGTTACAACGGCAAATTAAAAATTAAAAAAAAGTCTGAAGTAAAGCCAAAATTAATTCACTCTACCATCAGCAGAATATTTGAGAACCAATTTTTGAAGAAGAAATTCCAGCATTATATGGAAAGGGCATTAATAAAGTTGAGCTTCATATGCACAAATCCTCTAGTCACGCATCTAAATAAACTGCTTTTTTAGCAAAGAAAGAATCAGAAACAGGAATAAAATGTATCCCCTTTAATGAAATACCTGTAAAATTACCTGACTCTTCTCCAATGTACTTTTGCGATTTCGGTTTTTTAATACGAGCCTTGGGAAAACGGCATCTAAGAACACGGAACGGACTTCGGGAAACGGTCCAAGGGGAATGGGGTAAAACTGACATGACAGTACTAAGCAAAAATTTACTTTCATGGAAAATTCGAGCTAGAGCTATTGTCAAGAACCATGTCTATCAGATAGAAGCAAATCACTGCATAAAACACGGCATTTCTACATATAACTTAACTATCAAAATCTTTTCCATAAAGTGCGAACGACCCTCTATAGAGCATAGAGTGCGATACATTTCTATTATTAAGATTGGTGTAAGATTTATATAAAGTTCATAAAGCTAATTATATTCAGTAAAATGTTTAATTAGATTGATAAGATTGATAAGATTGATTAGATTGATTTCTTAAATCAGGAGGCAAATATTTTCTAAAACTATAATTTTATACTTATTGCTGGTAAGCATACGAATAATGGTCTTAATCTAAGCAATCAACAAAAAAATTTTTTGTGCTGTATTTTCAATTGCCATTTTAATTGATTAATTTTAGTTTCTGTTTATTGACCATAGGCCAATACCTTTTTCCTCATATAAACCAAAATTTCTAAATACTTACCAAAATTTCTAAATTTCTAAATACTTTATTTCTAAATACTTACGTTTAGCAATACTTGAATTTTGAAAGCAATTTTGAAGAGCAAAACATGAATTTTGATATCTTAAAAAAGAAGTCTCAGTTCTCAAATCTCAATGTCAAATGCATTTCAATATCAATCTTTTCTCTAAGCTTTAGCATGATTTCTTGCAAGTAATAACTTTTCAAAATAGAGAGAAACGAGCCGCAGTAATATATGCTTCAGTATATCTTATTAGTTGAAGTAGCATCATTCGGATTAAGACCCAGATTCCTACAGAATGGAAGAAAAGATAGGAAGAAACAAACAGCTAAGAAAGAAAATAGGGACTTACGATAAATACTTATTCTGCTTTCATCTCAGTGAAGTCTTAGAAAGTGAATCATTAGAAATATTCCTTTGTCTTGCTTATTTCCTCTTTCAAAAGGACGATTTCTGTGACATTATTGTGGAGGTAAGAAAAATGCGATTCATCTTTGTTTCCCCTAATTTATATTAAAGTAGGAAATGCACTGCTATAAAGTTGAAGGGGAAGACTTCCAGAATAAGCTAAAAATATATAATTCATTTTTAAAATTATGCTTTAAAGTTCCTTTAAAGTTAAATCGCTTACTAATATTCTGATATGTGAAAATGGAAATGCTTTCATGTGCATAAAAAGTTTCCTCAAACTAGGAGTTTATGTAACATTAAACACGCAATTTATCTTGATATAATGCTTATTAAAAGTGTTTTCATGACATTTAATTACTGTCATTATTTTTTACAGAATGAAAAATAAACCGATTATCAAATAATGTTAGACTTGAGAACATAGGTAAAACTATTGGGATAAACATATTATGATGCTTAGTTTCCTTATTCAATTAATACCAGTGGGTTCTTAATCAGTGTACTAAAGATTAAAGGACAACTTTTTGCACAATAATCCTATAATCCTAGTGTTGGGAATATTTGCTGTACATATTTTTGGAATTTTATGCTGTATCACTTGAAATCATAGATCAAGCCCTAATTTTATTTTAAATGACATTTGCTTTTAGTTCCTATACAATTTCATTATATGTTTTGGAGCATTATCTAAAGATTTCACTGTGATCTTTATCACATAGGCAGTTTTAAGCTACTGCAAAAGCTACAGAAATTATTTCATTGGGATAACAATCTTTTTGAATGTTGAATGGTATTTACAGCATTAGGCTATTGAAAATGATAGAACAGTTGTTTGTTGCTTTGCAAAACACTATCCATACCAGAGAGTAATATGATAACTAAAATTACAGAAATCTAACTTTTGAATTTAAAGGTAACTTTAAATGTTTAGAACTATTACTTAAAAACTCTAAAAAAAAGAATAGTTAACAATATCTGACCAGTTAGCACATATGAAGCTCGAATCATACAGAAAACACCTACGTCAAACACATAGTACAAATTGAACTCAAACTGCATAGTCGGAATTCCTACTAGTACGGTTTCAAATTTGGCTGAAGAAAAGTGAATAAAATCCTCTGAATATTAATGCGGACTAATTTTTCTTCAATTTGAAAATTTCTGGTCTGCCTGCTGTTGTTTTTTCTGAAGTCAAATTCATATTTTGAGAAACGCATTTTTTTTCTCTTCTTTACTTTTACTTGTTTTAATTTTGAGAAATACGGATAATTGTCACACACACACACACACACACACACACACACACACACACACACACACACACATATATATATATATATATATATATATATATATATATATATATATATATATATAATTTTTCTTTAATTTGTTTTTGATCTGTTGTGAATTTGTGAATTGAAATATGTTTACTTAACAGAAAACCTAGTTGACATTAGGGATAAAAAATGGCCTAACATGAGTCTAAACTAACTTAAAAGTCTTATTTTACACAATTGATCTCTGCGCCATTGTTGAGATGTTCGGTGAGACTTGTCTGCTGATTCTTTTGCTGATCTGTATCCTGATGCACTTTTGCCAGGATGAGTACACCGCCTATCACAAAATAAATCCAAATATGTTTACCTTCAGTAGAGTGAGCCTGTTTCCCTCGTCGTTAGGTTATGTCTACGGATGCTTCAGGGTCAGTTTCATCTACTGAATAATCATCTCCTTATTACAAGTATGGAAGAAAATCAACTGTATTTTAAAGCAGTTTTGTTGATATTTTGACTTCTTTAGGGTTACTCCGAAACAACTACATTAAGGATACGTGAAAACTTATCTTTTATCTGTTTAATTGCTCTTAATTTAATTACATGTTTCTGTTTCAGTTTAAGGCTTTTTCTCAAGGTCGAAGGGACTACAAGATTCGCAGTTTAAAATAAATAGCAAGCAAATGGAGTATCTAGCATATTAAACTTCATGCCATACGTTGATATATAACGTAACGTAGCCTAGGTACAGAGAAGCATTTACACATATTATTATGTTATAAATATCTATGGATCATTAAGACTACAAAACCTGTTTAGTTGAAAAGGAAATACATATTAAAATCATGATAAGAATTTCAGTGTACGGGCTCATGAAACAAAAAAAAATGTTCAATCCCACCAATAAGTTTTTAAAATTTGTTCTAAACTATTGCCAAGGGATGAGATTTTTAAATACTTGTTTCATATCAGTTGAAATTCATAAATAATGTAAAGCTGATAAAATCCTTGCAAACATTTAACAATCCCAAAAATTAGACAGCGTGAGTTCGCTTTCGGTCACATAAGTGATTGATTAGCGAGATATATCCTAATCAATCATAGTTAAAGCGTCTGAGGTTGGTCCCAAGGGAATTAAAAAATTCCCATTAGACTTATTATTTCATACTAAAAAGTTCATTTTACAAAATAAATGATGGAAAGTTAGAATTCTACATAATGACTTGATAATGACGTGTAAAAAGGATAAGTATCTCTACTTATGAAGGGCGTAAAATAGGATAGTTAAACTTAAGTATTTTTATGATCTAGAAAATAAGTGAGGTATTAAATTTATCATTTGAGGAATGAAGTTGAAATAATGAAAAAAAAAATCACACTGCTTTCTCCCACTTGCATAGACGATTTATATACATTGTTCATAAATTAATAACAAAAAGAAAGATATTTTTTTAACAAACTTTATAGTTGAACTTAAAGATTACATGTGCAATTACCTTCCTTTTAAAAATATGATCATGCACGTGAAACATATTTAACATATTTACGTATTGAGAGTTTTATTTTTTTTCTGTATCTGCTAGGTAAAAAATCATGTTTTATAAATATTTACTTTTAACAAATCTTACATGCGCTAGCCCGTTATATTTATAAATTGAGATTTCAATATCTAAAATAGTCTTAAAAGAGTAATATTTATTTTGAATATTATTTGACCTCATGTAACAAAAATATCTCTTTAAGTTCTTTGTTTATTACGAAATGATTGTGATAGTTCAACAGAAATGTGACATACGATTCACAAGGTAGTTTCCATCTGAGTTCAGAAAAGGTTACGAAGATAAACGTATTAAAATGACATAGAATAATCTAAGAGAAATATTAAGAGTATTTTTTTAAAGTTTAAAGAGAATAAATTTGCAGTTTATTGTATCAAAATGGATTTTAAATTAATATATATGATTAAGTAAATGAAGATTTCGAAATTATATATAATGTAGAAGTTTGATAGAATACCATTCATTGTTAATTGTTACAGATCCGTACATCTGTTGATATAATTTTACTCCTTATCAAAAGTTCACGACCACAAAGGAAAACTCACTACAATAAAGAAAGGCTGAGTTTTATCAAATTCATTGTTTTAAAAATTCGTTCATAGTTTCGTTTCGTTCAACTTAGGCTTGATAGCGTACATAACCCTTTTTAAATCGGCTAGTGTCTTTATAAGTCATTCCCAACTAATACCCTTGCTATATGTTACCATGAATTAATCAAGATTTTTAAATAGTAAGCACCGTCGTGAATTGATAGAAATCAAGGAAACACAGTTGCAGCCAAATAAAAAAGCTTTCACCATGTAGGCCAGTTTTTTATACCTTCCTCTGAACTGATATGGATAGTAGTTTCTGATTGGTCACTTAATGTGTGTCTCATAAAGGTATTATTTTCTTTCTGGTAATGGATACCATCTGTTTGTATGCTTGACATGACAATGAACCAGTCGTCAATGAACCAGTGAAGTTCTAGAGCTTCCACTTCGCTAGCGGTTTGCATTAATACTAGAATTCCGCAGTCCCATCAATGCATAAAGGACACAAGCCTCAGAAACTTTCCATTTCTCACCATTTTTCCTTAAGACATACCTTCTTCAAAAGCAAATTTAATTAAACGTTTTTCCCTACTTCAAGGGGTAAGACTATGGTATAAAGTCTTGTTCGTCTGAAACTATTTGAAATCTTCTTTTGGTCATGATCCGTTTAACAGTTCTGTATCTAAAATATTGATGACCATAGTAATCTAAAGGTAAAGCAATTCTGTGCCCAGGTGGCAAAATGTTACAAGAAATTTACGTGACAGCAATTCTAAGATTCAAGATGTCATGAAAAATTAGTAATTTGTTTTACATGAGCAAACGTGGTACCAACGTTTCAGAAAAATACTTCGCTATTCCTTACAGTAGTTACAGTAAATAGAAAATATCGGCGAGTGAGAATCCAGAATGTGAAACATAAATTTTTTTAAGAAAAGTTTCTCATAAAATTTTGCCATCTGAACACTGAATTATTGTCAGTTATTGGACTAAGCGCTTTCATTCATAGAACCAAGATTCTAAATTGCTTTTATTTGGAAAAAAATTGCTTTAGGAAAAAGTTAACAGATTTGAAACATCGTCACACTAATTATATTTCAGTCATTGTTTCATTGGCCCTACTACTTGAGACACTTGCAGGCATTGCTAGAATTTTGTTACAACACTAGAATGAGAATGTCTGTCTGTTAGGACAGATTAAATAAGGGCTTGTTCATAGTGAATACAGAGTGGTACGTTGCGTTACTCTATTGACTCCAAGACTGTTGACATGACCTGAAATTGTTTTGAAGCATCAAGTGGTCAATGAATTGAGCTCTATGATTGGTTAATGTTTTTAACGTAAAGCTCCGAATATTCAGTGTGAACAGACCGTAAGACGATGAAAAACATTTGCACTTCCGAATGTCTGTGCATACAAGCAAGCAAGATGTGTTGCATCATTTATGCAGGATTTACTCTAATTTACAAAAATCAACTTTTCTTTTCAACTACACCACGCACAAGCAAACCTATGTGACTGGCATTTTTAAAAAACAAAATTGTAAAGTTTTATTACGAATTTTATTTACTTATTTTATTAATTTGGCTAATGTAGCTATTTATTTATCATTAATATAAGTAAATGATAAAGCATTATCATTTCTGAACTGTCCCAAACATGATATACATACACACATATAAATATAATATTAATATATATATATATATATATATATATATATATATATATATATATATATATATATATATATATACATTTATTATGGTAAGCATGAAAGTGCCATTTAATTTCTTATAAGATTCTAATTTATCAAATCGAATCGGAGCGCCATAATTAGGACAAAACACTTCACTTAGCATTATCCCCTCCATATTGTTTTTAGAGTCTTAGAAAATGATGAATTGCATGAGAAATATATTTGTGCGGTGAGCATGAGCGGCTCCAAAGACCTGAATTTCGTCTGAGATTAATCTCGAGGGATTTTTAATGATGAGATGAAGATAAATGCTGGTTTATGCCGGAGAAATTATTCACTTTCAAGACACATATCAAATATATGCATCACTGAATCGGAGTTTTAAATTTATACAAAATAATTAATATTTCGTTCGTTCTCATGTGGTATATTTATTCCATTACACATGTTAAGCTTAAAGAGTGGTGGTTTTAATCAATTTCGTAAGGCTTAATTTGGTGTTGTATAGTCAAATTTATTTAAATATGTGGGACGTTGTCCATAAATAAAATTATTTTGAAGTACTAATGCGGAAGAATGAACGCATTTTTAGTTATATTTTAATCTGATATTTATTCAAACTTTTCATTAAAATTTAAATAGGGAAAATCTCTTTTGATTGCATTTTTTTAGAATACGAATCCTAATCATAAATACTTTACTTTTATACATTAATAGAATAATTTTATGTTGAACAGTCTTACGAATTAAATACTTGGGGTGTAATTGTGCATAAAATTAGAAATTTATTTTTACCATAATTTTTACCATAACCTTTACCCACGCTATTTTTAAGTTCCATTCTTAATTTATGTACAGTAACTTATTAAAGAACGTAAAAAAGAGGTGAAATAATTTTTACTGTGCTTGAAGTTACGTTTATAATTATAAACATTATATGTATTAGGATAAGTTCCTAAGCCCTAATCAGAGGCTCTTCAATCAAATTATGGGGGATGTAATTAGTTTATAAGATCTTTTAACTTATACTAAATTATGCATATTTTTAGACAAATTTTCAATATAATATATGCTGTAGCTAGTTACAAAAAATAAAAAGTCATGACTGTGTCTGAAGTATGCATTATTATTGTAAATATAAAATGATAAATCCCCTTGAGTCTTGGTAAGTGTAATTATTCCAAGAGCATAAAATTTAGAACGTATAAGGATTCAATAAAAAAAATAGCTTTCACTGGAAAAGAACTGCGAAATTTTCAGCTTATCCATGTGTTTTCATTTGATTATAAAGTTACAGGAATGACATATTATCATTTTTTGAAGTCTTATAATTTTTCTATGCAGGTAATGTATGATATATATATATATATATATATATATATATATACACTGCTGGCCACCCAAATTGCAACACCAAGAAAGACAA
Source organism: Dolomedes plantarius (assembly GCA_907164885.2). Taxonomy (NCBI): domain Eukaryota; kingdom Metazoa; phylum Arthropoda; class Arachnida; order Araneae; family Dolomedidae; genus Dolomedes; species Dolomedes plantarius. The sequence goes on along the minus strand of OU015491.1, from coordinate 138,530,106 downwards.
GAGATATCACAACAAAATTTATTTTGTAGATAACACGTTGACCAAGTATCAAATGATTAAATTTATAGACTTCTGTGAAGTGTGGTTCCTGCCAAAATCAGTAGCCTCCATTGTTGGAGATCGAGTAGCTGCCATTGTTGGAGATCACCGCTGCCACACGCCTCGGCATTGATTCAAAGAGACTTTGGATGAGTTCTTGGGGTACAGCAGACCAAGCAGCTTCCACACGTTGCCAAAGTTGATCTGCTGTGGCAGCTGGGATGGAATCTGGGTAAATCGTAGAGCAACCATGGACCACATGTTTTCTATCGGCGAAAGATCCGGAGAATGAGGTGGCCAGGGAAGCAATTCAATCTGGCGATTGACGAAGAACCGTTGGACAATGCGTGCCACGTGTGGTCGCGCATTATCCTGTTGAAATATGGCTGTGGGCAATCCCTGCAGGTAAGGAAGGACAACTGACTCCAAAACTTCGGAGATGTAACGCTGGCTGTTTAAAGTACCGGCAATGCGTACTAGAGGTGTGCGAGAGTGATATCCAATACCGCCCCATACCATAATACCCGGTGCAGGACCAGTGTGGCGGTGCATAACGCAGCTGTTCAGCATCCTCTCTTCACGGTGTCTCCAGACTCGAATGCGACCATCGTGGTGTTGCAGACAGAAGCGTGACTCGTCAGTAAAGACAATTTCATTCCATTCTGCCGTCCACATCCTTCTGTCATCGCACCATTGGCGGCGGAGACGTCTGTGGTTCTGCGTCAAGGGTAGACAAAGCAATGGACGACTTGCGGACAGACCACTCTGCTGTAAACGGCGTCGAATGGTACGCGCAGACACTGGATGATGCGTTACAGACTGCATGTGCTGTGCTATGGTTCGTGATGTGACTGAGCGATCCGTCACTGCCATGCGCACAATTTGCCTGTCATCACGTGAAGTGGTGCGCTGAAGTGGATGCGATCGAACACGCCGTTCCGTCGTACCCTCCTGCATCCAACGATCCCATATCCACATTACAGTTGTTTAGTTTCGTCCAACACGACTGTGGATTTCCCTGAAAGATAATCCACAATATCGGTAGGCCACTATCCTTCCTCTGTCGAACTCGGATACTTGATCAAAAGATGATCGCTGTTTTCGACGAGGCATAATTGATCGCTTTTTTTAAAAAACCACAAGAAAAACACAATTTCCGAACTTGAAATCGTCGAAATCTCCAAGCCTTAAATAGCGCTTTGAAGTGGCGCCACAGGCGTGCGTGATGTGTGTCTGCGCTGAAATTCTAATCATTTGCATATCTCAGCTCCGCTAATGTATGTTGTAAATTTCATGTTATTTGCATGTTTCCTTCAGCGTGTTGCATTTACAGTGGCCAGCAGTGTGTATATATATATATATATATATATATATATATATGAGGGCGGAGCGTAAAAAAAAAGTTTTCGATTTCGCTTTTGCCCTAGTGCGGAAAAGTTGGGTACTGGTGGGTAGGTCACGTATGCAAAGTTTTGGGAAAAACAAAAAATATCTTCCGTCTCCATTTCTGCAGTGATTTTTAGGAGATTTTTACCATACAGTTAAAAATGTGTATTTCCATTGTTTTGTATGCAACTCGCCATTTTGTTCTTAAATGAAATACAGAGGTAGTTCGAAACTTAATACAGAAAGGCAGCAGCTGACACACTACGTGCAGAAAGGTAAAGAAATATTTTGGCAGGAAAACATTGTCAACAACAACTTTAGCAACAACTTATTGACATTCATCAACTAGTAGCAATAGGGTGCGATTGAACAGTCGGTAATGCTGGCTATAAAATCGGCGTGATTCGCCTTTCTGGGGAATCCATTGGGAAACCCTTGCACTGGTTTATCTGCCACGTATATCTGTCACGCGTTACACGCAAATGAGTTGCCACTCCGACACTTAGTGCAGCATTTGGATGGTGGAATGAGTGGCTCTAATGCATTTTCTGGTCCTACTGGGAAAGCATTGGAAAATTGCAAAGACCTCCCATTTGTGAGATTTGTAGACATTCCGAGCGAATTTCCGAAAATCGACATAAAGGATCTTAGCACACACAAGCGATAGCTTTGGGATATTTGTCAAGCTGTCACAAATAGAAATTGCTCATAAAGTTTGTCACAAAAACACCCTGGTAAAATGTCTCATGCACGTTGGCTAACAACTGCAAATTGAATAAAACGTTTATACATTAGCTCGTCAGAACCTTCAAACCGACTTCAAACTCTGGCAGAGTTCATCATGAAGATGTACCCACCTATGTAGTTTACAGTAAAATTATATCCATATTGCACGTATGGTCCACGAAATTTGTGGAAGGCAATAAACGTCTCACGCTATCTTAAAAACGATTTAAAGACTGTGGTCGATCCCATTATCCAGAGAAATGGCTATTCTGGCCACCCGGAAGCAATAATCTTGTCAATGGTCACAAACGACAGACAGTCCATTCGAGAACTTGGACTATGTAGGATTTTCGTCGGTAAAGTGGCATAAGCAACAACAACAACAACTAATTAGGGCTACAACAATACTATTTAGGTATTAACTAAAACTTCGTTGAAGCTTACACAACAAAAAGACTCAAATCACTGGAACATTTCGTCACTCAACTTCGAGGCATTTCATATATAGACCTTATTGATTGTCAGAAATGTAATTTCACGGAACCCCTAAAAACACCTCGCTTGAAAGAAGATGATTTGAGAAATTTAATTTCCAGTGGATAGTCTGTAGCTCAACACCTTGTAAGTCTAAAATTTCCTAGCCACACACAAAGTGTTGAACGTTTCGTGAAGATAGTAACAGAGGTTTCTGCGGCTGTGTGTGGAGAAAATAAGTGTGAAGATTTTGTTAGAACCCGAACAGAGTCGAGAAAAGCTATGCTATCATTTGGAACCAAATGTGAGTACCGAGTAAAACCGGAATAACTGCAAGGGCAAAGGAGTTATGTGCCGATACGGTTGGGTGGATAGGTGGGCACGGGTGGAACTCGCAATGCAGCCACCTCCCCGTGGTGAGTTCTGGGTTTTTTTCTGAATTTTATTTTAGAAAAAGCGAAAAGCTGCATACTAAACAATGGAAATACACATTCTTAGCTTTATGGTAAAAATCTTCTAAAAATCACGGCCGAAATGGAGACGGAAGATATTTTTTGTTTTTCCCAAAACTTTGCATACGTGGCCTACCCACAAGTACCCAACTTTTCAGCACTAGGGCAAAAACAAAATCGAAAACTTTTTTTACGCTCCGTCCTAATATATATATACATATATATATATATATATATATATATATATATATATATATATATATATATATATATATATATATATATATATATATATATATATATATATATATATATATATTGTGAGCGTGTGTGTGTGTAAATAATTTAATTTTGTATTACACTAGTAAATACAAAGGAATATAATGTTAAATATAATTTTAAAACTTTGAACTGCAGGAAAATTAAAATAATATATGATTTAAGGATTATAATAAGCAACATATTTTTCATGCTGTAAAACTAATTCTTTATTGTAACTTAAATTAATTTTTAAACACAACTACCATAATACAAAATAAATCCAATAAAATTAATGAAATATTTCCAAGTCCCTAAACTTGACTAGAAGATTTGAGTATCTTTCTCAAGAAAAAAGAGAAAGTATTAAAATTTCTCTCTCACTCCAGATTTCACTTTTATTAGACACTTTCATTGGTCAATTTCGCGCCTCAGTAGAGTTTACCTAAATTTAAATACTTTCAAAGAATTTTTTCACAATAATACCGTAAACAATGATGCGTGACTTTAAAAGTAATTAAAGATTTCTTGTTTAGAAAAAGATGTTATAATAACATTCTAAAGCTACCAAACTTTTCGCAGAAATTTTATAATGAATTTTGCTTTCAAAAAAGTCCTTTTCAACCTGCTAGATACAAAAGTACAAATAAGCATGATGTGAATATACCTTTTATGAAAGGCATCTTCTAACTTGCGTAACAAATACTAAAGAAATGAGCTAAAAAAACGGCATGGAAAGTATAAAACATGCATTGCCGTTTTCTTTTTAATTATAAGCTCAACACAAAGGTTTAATTACTTCAAAAATATTTTTAAAAAGTGCATTTTAATAACTTGCAAAAGAACTTTATCCTTTTAATTAGAGGCTTTACGAAATTAGATATTTTTACCCAACCATTCGGTTTAATGGGGTAATTGACACTGATTAAATAATAGTCGTACACTATTTCCTTTATTTTAGGTATACGTAAAAAATACTAATCCTTCGAACTAAATCTTCAAAAGGAGGTTTCATGATAAAATTTATTGATTAGTATTGAGTTCTTGGGAAATTCCTATCATATTCATTAATAAAAATGCTTCGTATTAAGGAAAGATAAATTGTACCAAATATATTATTTTATTTAAGTTTATTACATCATTTATAATTCTAGATACCATTTATCTGAATTTCTAGGATTAAAAAGACAATAAAATAGCTTTAAGCATGTAATTTCTTAAACTCATTCAAATTTCTTAAAATAAGCTAATTAATAGTTTAATTAAAATTAGTTAATGTTATGACAGCATTAACTGAATTAACAAAAAAACCCACTTTTATCATTATTTTTTCATACTTCTACATTTTATTTTACTTCCTATTTCATTAATTATTCTACATTTATAACAGTTTAGATTTTTAGTCTTTAAATTTTTCGTAATATGTTCTTTCGTGAATTACTGAAGCGAGCCAACAGTTATGCTGGAAGATTTATCGATTGAGATGATTGTGTAACTGTAGCCTTGTGCTTGGATGATTTGAAGGACTTCGTACAGGATGAAGGAATCCTGCTGATTTTAAAAGGTTTTATTCCTCATTTTTTATTAAAGAATGTCTAGAACCAAGTGTTTTAACCTTAAGAATTACTTCTTTCTGAAACGGTTATTCGTTGACGCTTTATGTCGGCACTGACAAGAAGGTAATGGCATTCAACATTTTTCGACCAGCTTTCTGGATATGGTTTTCCTTCAGGAGTTTTTGAAAGATTAAACTCTAATATATTTACCCTCTTTCACAAGAAAGAACTCCGGTTTCAGAATTGCTATGGAAGTATTTAACTACATTCTTCAAATCTCAGTCTCTACGATAAATGTAAATCTGAGTAGTTTTTATCCAAAGCTGAGTAGTTTTTAATCCCTTTTCACACACACACTCACTTATGTGTGTACACTGCTGGCCATCTAAAATGGAACACCAAGAAGGAAGCAACAAAACAGCATGAAATTTGCATCATGCATATACCGCGACGGATTATGCAAATGATAAAGATTGCAACGCACGAGCACATCATGGGTGACTGCAGTGCTCCTGACAATCTGTATGTAACGAGAAGAATGATAGCCGTTCTTAAGAACGTGAATTGTGCTCCGGTGCGATTTTTTGTGTGTGCAGCTTCAGTAGGCCTTGGGGAAAAACACGAGCATCGTTCGAGCACGTTTTGGAGTTCGACTGAGGCAGAATTGTTGCATACAGAGATTCTGGATTATCCTTCCGAGAAATCGATCATCATGTCGGACGTAGCCAAGTAGCAATCATGCGAATATGGTATTGGTGGATTCAGGTTGGAACGAATGACCGACATGAGCTATTGCAACCGCCTCATCGCACAACTCCACGGGAAGACAGGCATGTTGTTCGCAGGGCACTGATGGAGCGCAGTGCCCCATCCGCAACTATAGCACAACGAGTACAGTCTGTAACACAACAATAGGTGTCCGCAGGAACAATACGACGTCGTTTGCAGCCCAGTGGACTGTTCGCTAGGGTTCTATTGCTTCACTTACCTTTAACATTATGGCACGGGCGTTTGCATTTGTAATGGTATACTGAACTACGGAGATGGAATTCCGAATGGCATGGCATTGTGTTTTAGGACGAATCACGCATCTGCCTGCAACTACACGATGGTCGGATTAGAGTTTGGAGACACCGTGGAGAGAGGCTGCTCAACTGTTGTGTTATGCATCGTCATACTGGTCCTGCACCCGATGTTATGGTGTGGGGTGGTTTTGGATTCCACGCCAGTACCACTTTAGTACGCATTACTAGTACACTTACCAGCCTACGCTATATCTCTGAGGTTTTGCAGCCTGTTTTCCTTCCTTACCTTCAGGGCTTGCCTGCGGCCACGCTTCAGCAGGACAATGCGCGACCACATGTTGCACGCCTGCCTGTTCTCTAGATCTATCAACCATCGTACATGTCTGGACAATGATTGGACTTCCGTAGCCCGCCAGTACAACAGTAGAACTTTGGCTACGTGTGGAGGCAGCATGTGCAGCCATTCCCCAACACCACATTCAAAGCCTTTTTCAGTCAATGCCGTGCCCGAAAAATCTATAGTAATTTCTAGATTTTCATTTATGCTCCCAAGTTTCATACCTCTCCGCACTTGTTAACAAAGCTTTCTGGATAACTCAAAGATATCCAAAACTTTATGCAAGATAAAGTTTAAGCCATGGCGACAATTTTTAACTTTCTGTTTGCACAAAAAGAAGGTTTTCAACCAGATTAAATATTTCCTCTTTGTATCTCGCTTAAGCAGAAATGTTCAAGGGAATTAACTGTGCTTTTTGTCAATGGTGTGACTCTTTGCTTGCCTATACATAATCAGCTGCGAATTATTTTACAGCACATATTTCAGTTGCCGTTAATCATCATATGGCGACATGTAACTGAACTGGAGGCATGGAGATCTAAGTGAAATTTTGATTTTTTTTTGTGTCACATTATCTTGAATTTATATTCCTTACTCTAGCCTTATGCATTATTCAAGTGGTGTGAGAGAATCTTTATTGTAGAAAAAAAGAATATAAGGGATACAAATATAGAACTACAAATGCATACAAAATTTTTAAAAAATTAATTAATTTCTTCATTCTTCGATTTTAAATATTTATTGAATTTAAGGAAATCCATTGTCAGTAATGGTGCAATAATAAATTTTATTTTGGCATTTTAGTTGTGCAATAAGATGATGCCCTTAGTACTCAAATAATGCTATTTTCCCTTTTTATGAAGCATTTAACATATCCTTTAGCTGGGATATCCACAAATATTCTATGAACTCTAGGCAACACTGAAATAAAAGAACGAAGATAATACGGATAAAGCTGCCGGAAAGAAGCTAGGGGTTTTACATAATCCATCTTCTCAGAAGGTCTTATCAGAAGAAAGCTTTCGTTAAAGAAAACCAAATTACGAACGATTACTCCAGAAGTTAAAGAATTAGAGACTAGAATGATTACACACACACTCATGTTTTGCTTTACGAATGTCAGAATTACGACATCTATTATTTTCAAGTAGATTGGCAAACACCCTTTTGTATTCAAGTTGTTGTACTTATATTCTGTAATATTGAGCCCTGTTTCCTCTCTATGAATATATTAAATCATATTACAATGGAAATGCAGCATGTATTTACATGCATGCACATTACACACGCACATGCATGTATCTACATATATATTTTTAGGATAAATCGATTCTATCTCAGTAAATTTTCTGACATATCTAATAAATTGTCTTCATTAAATTCGAAGCTGATAAAATTAAAACTCTCATTGTTTAATAATGCTAAATTTTACATATGCTGGTTAGCATAGAAATAAAACATTGAGCATTTTTACAGAGTACTTATTAAAATGTTACTAATGGGAACTTATCTTATAAACAAAGTAAAATATTAGATTACCAAAAACTATTTTTTGCTCCCCTAAAACGTCATGAATGAAAGAAATAATTTGGTCGGTTATTATTACATCAAAATTTGTTTGGTTTGGTCGCTTATTCCATATTCAAACGTTATAATTGCTATATATGAAAGCTATCTTAATATATAAGGTGTGTTCAAAAAAATTCCGAACTTTTGTTATATAGGCTTTACTGCTTATTTTATAAAATTTTAAGCATTGCCCCCTTTTCAAGGTAATTCTCTCTGCTTCCAATATACGATTTCCAACGTTTTTTCAATTCTTGAAATGTACCTTGAAACCCATTTTCGTTCATTCTGCACTGTTCCCCTATCGCATAATCCTGAATCTTTTATGTTTTACAAACGACGCCCTCTCTATTCATTTTTAAGTTTGGAAAAGTCTCACAGCCACAATACTCCGTCTAATCTCCAGTTATGATATTCTTAGGAATATTTTCATTATCATTTGCATTGGGAAACAGTTCCTGAGTAAATTCAACACGGTTTTCTTTCTAATCGCCACTCAACGAGCTCGACATGAATTTTTCTCTAACGCGACTGAATAGGTTTTTAGACAAAATTTGGTGGTAAGATCTTATGCTAAAGTCCATTTCGTTAGCAACTTTTATGACAGTTAAACGGTTATTTCCAAGGATTACAACTCGGCATTTCAACATATACAACACTGCTGTCGTCTGTTGATGCGGAAGACTGTCCAGTCTTGAAATCATAATCAACTTCTGATCTGCCCTCTTTTATTTGCTGAAAACCTTCGCAACACTGTGTTCCTTTCATTCAGTCCTCCTTATATTTACCAAGTTTAGTATTTATCAAGTATTTACCAAGTTTAGAGTAAAGTTTTATGTGCACACATGCTGTTCCTCAAGCTCTTTCATTCTGAGAAGCAGCTTGGGCATGTGCTTAGTTCAGCGGATGAAGCTCAACGACTAAGGCACTGTTGATATTGCCTCGGGAGCGTTGCGTTGCATAACTACATTGGCTTAAAGATTTTTGACATGACCTGTTTTAGATAAAGACTAAGCTTCTATCCTGCTAACTTATTTCTGACTTAAAACACCTCTTACATGTATATTCATCAACACACACCAACTTTCGAATAATCTCAGCGAGGATATCTTTAATTTTACTCTTTATAATACTGTGTCAACGTGGCGCACGCGGAAGACCGCGCTGTTCCTGAAATTTTGACCCGTGTTCGAATGCCGGCCGGGCAAATTCTGTTAAACCTGTAATTTCAGCTTTATAATGAAGGCCTTAATTTTTCAGCTTTTATTTTATTATTTTTTTAATTATTTTTTTTCCATTTCTTATTTTTTTATTTTATTATTTTTTTCACCTTTTTTATGATATGTTATTTACGTATACTGTGTTTAGTATTTTAATGGATTTTGGTAAACAAACTTTTTTTTCCCCTTCCATGAGTATATTACGGAGAGAAAAGGAATTTAATATGTAGAGGATGTTTATAGGAGTTTAATGTGGAGAGGAGTTGAATGGTTTGCAGCCCTTAATCAAACACTTCATTTTTTTAGAGGGAATGCTGGAGTCATTTCATGGTTCTATTGGAAAATTCTGCTAATCCTGTAATTTCAGAATTTTTTGCCCCAATGATGAAAGACTAAATCTTGCTGAATTCTTAGAAGTTTTTTATAAATTTATATATTTTCATATTGGGTTTTCCTTTTATTCATGTGTATAACATTTCACATGTTTTTTTCTATGTTATTTATACTGTTTAGTTTTAAATTAATTTTGGTTAACAAACATTAGACAATCTGACATTTTTACTTTTCAGATTTTAGAGCTACAATGATGAAAAGCTGAAATTCCTAAATTCTGAGATGTGTATAAAATTTCATATGTATTTTTTCTAAATTATGTATACTGTGTTAATTTTTAAATTGATTTTGGTTCACAAACATTCTTAAAATCCCGGGCAAAGCCGGGTACTTCAGCTAGTTACATAATACAATTAAAATGTGTTTCCTTTTTTTAACGAAACTATTTCAGAATATTTATTTGCGTGGTATTCATAATTGAACTCGTTAGCAAATGTAAATTTAAAACAACCAGCCATTCATTGATCAAGTTGTTTTTCATTAACAATGGATAACCCACTGTTCATAAGTGCACAATCAAATGAAGTTTCCAAACAAAATCATGACAAAACTATCTCTATAGAAAGCGAGGAAATAAATACTGTTCAGTAGAGATGAAAGCGGGTAGTAAACACATACAGAAGCAAAATGAATGAAAATAATAAGAGCAGTTAGATAGCGAAAGAAAAAAATAGATATGGAAAATAATGACTCATGAAAGGCATTCACCGTTTGTTTATGGCGAAACACAATTATAGTAGCTCTTGACTTGAATTATATTCTCTCGCAAATGAAGAATAGCGTGGGTTGCAGCATTGCGTTATTGTTAAAATATGATAAAAAAAGCTTATTTGAGGTTACTTCTATGAAATAAATGAAGAGATAAATTCATTTTACAGTTCATATAAATAAGAAAATATGTAAGGATCTCGAAAGAACTTCAATTAAAAAAACTTCAGGTAGTCTCTTCTAACGAAACTACCGCGAGTTGTTAACGTAGGATTACTTATCATTGCTTACATCTTTTGTATGTGTATATATATATGTATGTGTTATGTATATATGTTTCTATATTACATGTACGTATGATATATATACATATATGTATGTCAAAACTTTAACACATTTTGGTACTTCTCTGTTTAACTATTTACTGCTTGTCGAAACGATACAGACTGGTTTTGGTACGCTGCCAAAATTATAACTCGCGAGGATGGATGGATGTACGGTTTTAGCGTCTGAAATTTTGCTTTGCTTATGGAGGAACGTAATCCTACGTTAAAATAGAAACTGCAAAATATCTTAGTGCGTTCCAAAACATAAGACTTTTATATCGAAGAAATGTAAGATATTTAAGTTGAATCGAAAAATATTAAACTCTGAAGTTATTACGGTATGGAGACTGTTATTAGCGAATTTCAGGTCTGTCTGTTGAAAAAGTTATGAATTATCTTATAACGTGTTTCACAAGAGTACAGGTTTAAGAATAATATCACACATGTACGCTAAAAGGGATTTCCAGATATTTTATTATATAAATAAGATGATGACTCTTTATTCTAGCAACAGACAAACACCCTATACATTCCTACTAAATTCAAGATTTTTATCAACCAAAAGAAGCTATTCTGCACAGTTATTTATCCCTTACCTGTATATGTACTTCAGTATATTTTTATACTTGTATTTTATACATCCGCAATAAAAGCACTTTATGAAGATGTTTACGGAACTATTCTATACAAATTTTGGTGATTTATTTGAGAATAACTGTAACTGAAATATGTTTCATAGTAGACATAAAAAGGGATAAAAGTATAAACGGTAAACATAAAAGAAAGAACAGGAAACAGAATGAGATCGGTTCCTTATTTTATGTTTTTATCATTTAAAGGGAATTTTTACATTGAAAACGTTTAGATAAAGTTGATAACTATAAAAGAAAACATTTTTAAAGCTTAAAATAAAATTTTGAAGTTAAAAAGTTATATAGATAACACTGAAAGATATATAACTGCACATGTCACACATTTGTTGTGTTTTTGGTAAACGTGTAGTAATCAAACTTCCAAAGACGTTATGTATCCTTTCTCCACCTGATGTTCAATGAAAGCCTTAAATATATATATATATATATATATATATATATATATATATATATATATATATATATATATATATATATATATATTTGGAAGTTTTTCTTTTTTTATTATACCAATATTATGTTATAAAAATTTAATAACTGCAATTATCTTTCAATTCCTCTTTTTTAACTGTACTCATAAGAAAAGAGGACTACACATATTTTTTTAAACTCATACTTAGTATGTTAGTTTTTGACAATCAACCGCACTAGTAAAACATTCTCAAAGGAAAATCATGTTCAATTACCATTATATAATTGTAATCCATGAAAATATTGTACCCACTCAACGACACAATGAATGTCGTAATTTGAATAATAATGTCATATATTTCTCAAGGGCCAACGAGTAACCTTCCGCCTTCCAGTGAAAGATGAATGAGATTCACAACTGCAAAATTCTCTTATCTTCTAAAAAAACACAAAACTTTTTTTAAGAGTGGGGTAATTTATCATATTCCTTTTAGCAATACATGAGCTATTATTGAAATAAAATTATAAAAGAATTTATATACACTATACAGTGTTTTATAACACTCACTAATGATACGAACTTAACATTTTTATGAAGGACTTTAGCGAAAAATTTAATGTTCTAAAACACAAATTTAAATTTTCTAAGAGACTCGATAAACATATGAAACCAAATAGAAATATTTTTTTAAACTTTAGGTTATTTTGAACTTTAATTTTAAAATTGGGAAAAAATTGGTGTAAGGCATTTACGTGCCTTCCTGATTAAGTTTTCTTTATACCAAAGGATTGATATAGTTAGAGTTCAAATGTCGCCAAGTAAGGAAGATACCACTTAAGCGCTCTAAAAAAGGCCCATGTGCTGTAAGGAATGTAGTGGCGCTGTGAATGACCTCTATGTTTTGACTTGGGTAAGTATTGATGAGTTTGTCTACAAGTATGGCCAAACTCCGAATCTTACAACTATATTCTGAGAAATTCTTTTTGAAGATTTTTTTGACAGGGTTTGGGGGAAGTTTTAGTGTTTCCATCACATAAACTAATTTAGTGTCCTATTTGGCTGTCACTTCTTGTCTATGATTTCTTTGGTTATTCGTATGTACTGTTACCAAGCGCAATTAAAGATCGACAGTTTTAGACAGCCAGAGATCTGACCTTCTATTGAACTTATTGAAGTGAAGGTTCTTTGAAAGATAGGTTGGCTTTTAGTCCCAACAGACTGTCATTAAGTATAAGAGTTGTGGCATAGAACACTTTACTAGTTAAGTACTTCATAGCGTTGACAATGACAAGAGAGTTTTACTTGAATACAAAATTGGAATCTTGAAGTCTGCCACATCAGTAAAATGTTTTTATGAATTACAGACGAAGTTCATGGTTGTTTTCTACCCAATTGTACTATCTCTTCACTTCTCGAGCCATTTGTATAAATCCTCACAGTGTTTGGAAGGTTCTTCTGGATTTTGTTGTTATCAATGATATCCGCTAGATCTGTTTGATGAGTTCAACACTTAAGTTGATAGTCAGCTGATTAGAGTTCTTATCCATTCCTACTGGTCGGTACTTTTATTTGTTGCCTATTAAGTTATTTTCCTTTCCATTAGCGTGAGTAGAGAAAGGCATTCATGTTTCAAATTTCCATTATTTATTTTCTAATGATCAGAATCAGAGTTGATAAAAAGGTACAACAAAAGTCAAACAACGAAGGTACAACAAAGGTACAACAAAACGCCATGAGTTGTTCCTATAACTTGATACACTGAAGATGTGGTTATTATTGAGGGTAAACAGCAATCAAAAGCAGCCACATGTTAAACCTTACAAGCATACTTTAAGGTTTTAGAAACTTACGATATTTACTGTTTACAGGAATGATAGGATCAAGTTAGCGTATTTTATTAAGGATCTTATGATCTTGATTTAGGATTCTCTCGTTATTATCTTACTGTTATTGAACTTCTCCATTACTAATCACAGAGAACAGTAATAGACGCATTGCCGCAATTAAACGATTTAAATTAATCACCTTTCAAAAACGAAAGTATTTAGTAAAATAGCAGTAGAGTATTCTAGTGTTTTAAAGGACTTCCTTCATGCATTCTTCAGATTAAATGCAGTTCATTAAAATCATAAACTACCGTAAATATCGCCAGCAATAAATAAATATAAGAGAAAAGTTAAAATTGCAGGCGGAGAGATAATGAAGACTAGTTCATCCTTTAAATGCTGTGCTGCATTTTATAAATTGTTTAATCATTTTTGAACAACTTTCCAACGAATAAGGGAAATAAATTGATTAAAATAATAAATGCCTCATGTCTGAGTCGGTTGTTCTTATTCCTTACAGACATTCAAAAACTGTCCGAAATTTTTAAGAGATAATTTTGATTACATTCCACAAGGGAGTCAATTTATTTAAAATGCAATACTTAAATAATGCGCTAAACATGTTTTATTCAGTGGAAAATCATCATTAAGCTACACTTAATATAATGACACCACAAATGTTTAAGAAATTAGTGAAAACATTATCTTTATGTAAGTAACGCTTATACTACGTTTTTTCCGCATTTTAATGACGTCTGAGGAGATTTTTCTTCTCATAGCAACAGTGGTATATTTAATTAAAATTTTAGTTTTTGCAAAGAGGCCGTATCTTGAAGGATACGTATTGCGTCATTTTATTTTATTGGTATTTAGTAATTGTAAATATTTGGCATTATGATAAATATGCGAAATGATATTTATATATTAAACAATAATGTCGTTTATATAATGATTATAAATTATCTATAGTTAATATAACATAACGAACAGGTGTAAGGACATGATATAAAGGGTGGCATTTGAAAAATTAGATAGATCTTCTTTATATCTCGGGTATAGTTCAGTTAATAGAGAATCGGGCTCAAATTTTGAGGCTAAGGTTCAAATACCAGTTCTGGCAGATGGTCATTACAATATTTTTCTTTTTCTATGAAATAAAAGAGAATATTGTGTACAACAAAATAGTTCGCTGTATGCAACACGACATATTACGAATATTGGCCAAAATTTTTAATGCTGCCATTCACACACACCAATCATAAAAATTTGTTGCGATGTAAGGTTGTGTAGTGTGAGAGGTCATTAACGTAACATCGTTTAATTACGAATTAATTTCCTCGCCCCCGAATTACACTAAGTATTTCTCAACGTGCAATGAGGTCACGTTTCCAAAGATGGACGTGTAAGTCATCAAAAAAAAAAAACATCTTCAGTAAGAAGAAAAAACGCTACGTAGTTAAAAGAGATAGCTGATAATCGTTAAATGTATTGACGATTTGATTCTGTCAGTTAAATTGTTCATTAGCCAACTTAGTGGGGAAATGGATTCCTATGAGTTTAAGGAATTTGGGTGGAATGGTATGTTTAAATCATGTGTCCAACTCCAACTTTGGCCTTGTCGAGCCTTCAGTTTTAAGCAAAGGAAACATTTTTGTGTGAGAAATCAGAGAACGCTGTCAAGCATTCACAGGCGTATATATCAATCATGTATGTTGGCCATGGTGGATTTAAAAAAATTGACATTACATGTACATATTCCTATCAATATTAAGGAGCTTCTTATTAGACTAGGTGTAGGTGTTGGAATAGCAATATATGCAGCAGGTAGCTGCAATGTTATCTACATTTCAGCAGTTGTTTTATCGTGTAACCGTCAAGTTGAGACGGATTTTGTCCTTCAGATATATAAAAAAGCTTGTTTAATTTATTACATGTTTTATTCAGGACCAGATACGGTCCATGTAAGAGAAGCTGTTTAGTCCCTTACGAAGGAAATAAAGGAGAAAAAGGTTTTAGAAGTTATTTTCATTAATTTTAATACCTAGTCTCAAAATTTGTACTGTCCAGTTTATCATTACTCGTTAGTCTTAAGTGTATTTAACTGAGGAATTTGATAGTTGAAATTACCAAGAATTTTCCATCATACAAAAGAAAAACTATAGTGAATAAACTTTGTGAGTCATAAATGATTACCTTTGGGTTTATTTTCTTCTTACTGCATACTTTTTTATCTTTATCATTTTATGTTGCCCTTTTTTTACTCTTGCTATTTCAAATTTTGTTTATGTGATGGCATCATAAACGTTTATTGTGATACAGACTTTAGGAATGGGTATAAGGGAAAGGGTAAACTTCGTTTTCAGCTAACCGAGCGTTTTTCCTGATCATTTACCAACAACCAACACTTAGAGATGACATATGAACAACTTGCCCTCTCCGTAGCTAGTCGTTCATCAGTTTAGACAGAGAGAAGGTGAGTCACCCACTATTGTTGTTTATCATGGTGTTCCGTAGTTCCAAGATTGTATACTTACTTAGACGGTGTAAGCTGAATCACGCAATAATGGAAATGATATACAGGGTGGTACAAAATTATGGATCGCATTTCATGTTTGAAAAAATAGAACAAAATGAGGTACGTACATTGTTTATTGTTTTCTTGGAAAGACAATTTAAAACTGTTTTACACAACAAAAGTTTAAATATTAAATCACATAAGCCGGGAGATGGTGCAACAACATTTCTGAAGAAAAATTTACTAATTCCGTGAGTCTGTAAATGGCTACCGTACAGTAAAAAGCAATGTGCGTTTTGTGGTTCCATGAAAGCAAATCCATTGTAACTCATTTTGTTCTTTTTTTTTCAAACACGAAATGCGCTCAATAAATTTGAACTACCACAGGATGGTCCAAATTTGGAAAATAAAAGTTCAAAATGAGTTACAACTGATTTGCTTTCATGGAACCACAAAACGCACATTGCTTTTTACTGTACGGTAGCCATTTGCAGACTGACGCAATTAGTAAATTTTTCTTTCGAAATGTTGTCGCACCATCTACCGGCTTATGTGACATAATGTTTAAAATTTTGTTGTGTAAAACCGTTATAAATTGTCTTTACAAGAAAACAATAAACAATGTACGTACCTCATTTTGTTCTTTCTTTTCTTCAAACATGAAATGCGCTCAATAATTTTAGACCACCCTGTATTTTAAATAACTGTTCAACAAAACGATAATCAAATATTTACTAGCCATTCTTTCAGATGTAAAACTTAGATGATTAAATAGCATATTTCTCACACGTAGAAAGTTTCTATGAATCAATTTTTGTTATATTATAATTGTAATATCTATGAGTTTTCATATTCTCATAATTCTTTCTATGTGGAAACTAAACATTCATCTGGCTGTTTCAAGTAAAGAAAGATACTACAGTAGCGTCTTACTTTTAAAAAGGTGTTTTACATTAAAATTTCGGTTCAGTGGAATTTATTTTAGAACCTGCTTCTCTAGTTGCGTATGCTTTAAAGACTGTTTATAGTAGACGAATTATAATTATAAGTATCATTAGATGAGGGACATTCTTTGCAATGACTGCATACTAAGGTTAAAGTAATTAATAATTCAGAAGGAAGGTTTGTTACAGAACTTTAAATTTTTCCATTCATTTTCATAATCTGTTTAAAGGAAGTTTAAAGCTACATTTTACCTACATAACTGTTAAATTTTGAAATATTTTTAGATCTCCTTCCGTCCCACGCCTTTGGTTAGCAAGATATGTAAAAAATTTTAATCCTAGTCTAATGACGAAGGTAATGAGGCAAATAAGAGGAGAATAATTTTAAAAATTCTAAAGATTTTAAATGAACGTAAAAAAAATTTCAAGGAAAAAAAAATGTGAACTGCGCTTTAATCCTCCTAAACTTTTCTGAAGAGTTTATAAGGATTTTACGTTATTGTATGTATACTTTGCGGTTTACTGGAGCACGGAGAAATATGTGAAATTCCTATGAATTCCTGAAAGAGGATGAAAAACAAAATCTTTTGAAATTTTATTCCTACATTTTCAATAGATTTTTATACGCAGTTTATATTTGATATCATAATGAAAATTGTTTAAGTATACAAAGATTTATATTTTTTTGTGTCTTAAAGAGTCTCTTGAATTTAATAATTAAATATATAATGAGTAAATTGAAAATTAATCTCAAATATTTGTTTAGTTATTAACTGCACTTCATGTGGAATTTAAATATTTTATTGATGTGCATATTTTACTCTTTTATGATGCTTGAAAAAGCCTTTTTTGACTGATCTTCAGTTGCGAAGTTTAGTTGTATTGGGAACTACTAGGGTATTAAATATAGATAAAACATATTAATCGATAATCTGGGTGATGTCATGATAATACATCTCAGTAGCTCATTAGTAGTAACGCTTACCAATTGCAACACCTTCTAAATAACCGAATTACCCAAGATGTTTGATTAACAACTAGATGGACAGATTCGAATAAGCCTTAATCCTACACTTACCCAAACATCCTATTCCTGCTTATATTCAATTTTGAAGAGTGCAACTCTAGCGTATAGTTGAAATGGGTAAAATAACTACATGAAAATAACTTAAAGGGGTGCAGAAAAAAAATTACAAAAACGCGCATTATTTGTCCTTAGTTTAAAACATAATGCAGAAGTTTTGAGGTAAAAAATACACAAACCCCATAGTTCAACGACAATTACATAGTAGCATGCTACATTTTTTTGCTTTACTGTCTATGTGTGCGCTTCTGTACATAGTTTAAGTTCGTTTATCTTGGAATAGAATATTTCATGATTTAGCATTTTTAAAAGAATCCATCTAAAATTCATCTTAAAGTATGTCTATGAATTTTAAAGGACACTCTGTTGTTCTATTTTTATTAAATTGTTTTCAGAATTGCTGATTACAAGTAAAAACTATATCTAAATATTTTGACTTAAGCAGAAAAATAATCCTGCAGAGATAATTTTTGTCTTTTTAAAATTGATTTTAGATTTTATAGATAAAATTTAAAAACAACTTATTTTGGATTCTTTTGTAGAAACAACAGGGAAAAAGTAATTATTTGAATAAAGCTGTTGGTTCGGCAGATATAGAAAAAAAAAACGTTTCCAGTTTTTAATTTTTTTGGGACAACTTCAAAATAACGCATTATGATTTTTCATATAATTTCACATTCGTGGCATAAAATCCATTTCAAAATGCGAGTAAACAAAAACATAAAATACGAAGTCCCACAACCCGCCACCTAGCAGAGAAAAAACAGTCATAACAATTAGAAGAAAGTACAATAAGGATATGATTCTTCATATGCAATATTTGCAGCTGGATATTTTTTGTAGTAATATAATGCGCTATGTGGTGCAGCTGATAATATGCATTTATCTATCAGATAGTACTTTTTGTGTGTATAACATTTCTTGGATTCAAAGAAAGGCCAAACTAATCAGAACAAATTAATGCTAAAAACAGTTAGTTATAAGTACAAGTAATTCATGAATCACAGTTGGTAGTTATGTTATATAAAAAATTGCTTTTGTAGTTTTTCATTAATCTTCTGAGAAACATTATCGTGAGCCTTAGCCAGAATATGGATTAACATGAGTTATGTTTTATGCTTTGATTTCTTAAAATGGAAGGTTATCAAGCTTATCATTTACAATAGGTATTTAGTACACCATTTTTTTAATCTTCAGCATTAAATTTCGTCTACGTCTACAGTAGAAACTTAATTACATTAATTAGTTATCCAAAGATTGAATTGCTCTCCTTTAAAATATAATTAAATTTTTGAATGAAGTGTTATATTTTTTAACATGGGAGAACATATTAACTTAAAATAAATACTAAATGCTTAACAACACTCCACTAAATTAGTTCTTATTAGACTTAATATATTTAGAAATAAAATTATTAGCTTTTTATCTCAATTGAATCGTTTTAAGTTTTAAATGTTCTAGTAGAGATTTTACCTGAAACTCATTGATTACTTTGCCTTTTTTATCTAATAGCATCAAGCAATAATATATTTATCACAGGGAGATTTAAAAAAACATTAAAGTAGGTATAAAAAAAAGAATTCCATGAATTGAAGTATTTGTCAAGCCTGCTTTAAGGAAAAGGGAAGCGTATAACTTTAAAAGCATCTCCATTACTTCTTTAAAAAGTAATTATCCTATGGTAATATGGAAATGCTTCATGAAAATGGAGACATGGAAACTTTGGTTTTGCTTGTCTCAAATATAAAAAAAGATTCTGTTCCGTATTTATATCACCTAGTTCTGGCTCTGTACGCTTGATACAATTTCCCAAATTCCGACTAAACACACCCGCCTGGTGAAGTGTAGACTATCTTCAGTAACTATATATTCTTGAATATTTGGCCTGTCGATGACACTGAAAAAAGTATGACATTGAGTAGACTAGTGGTTCCTAACTTTTTGTTGATTAGGGACCACTTGTTAGGGACCGTCTCCCAATAAAGCCTTTTAGATACAAAAATAGGTTTTATTTTCTGAATAAACAAACTATTTGAGGTAAAAAATTTGAATAATAAGTTACAAATAAACTTAATGACAATAACAAATTTAAAGTAAAAGGACACTTAATAGCAAACATAAAAGCTTGCGAAAACTAAAATGCTAACAAAATTTTTCCTTTTGCATTTGCTTTACTATCTGTAAAACTGCAGGGATGCTGCGAAATAATTGCGAGTCAGCGTCCCAGAAAATATAATATTAGAAAATTTTAAGCAGAGCAAGGATTTTTTCATACTCAAAATGTTTTAAAGCGAAAGAAATACCGGAATTTTCAGAATTTGAATAAAAAATGTGGAACCAAAAATTTTTGGGTTCCCAGGTATTTTTTGCTATCCCAGAAGACCAGTAGAACAGATGCTTAAAGTATCTAACAGGTTGCTAAAAGTAAACACTACTTCTTCCGTTACTTGTTTGTCTTTTTTCCCCAAATTATGATAATAAAAGTTTAATTTTATTCTTTTAAATTAAATAATAGTTAAAATTGTAATCAAAACAAGATAATTATTTAAGTTAGTGTACATTTATTATTTTCTTGCAGAAAGCTTGAAATATACGATAAAAAGTTTGTGTAAATTATTGATTATTCGCGGTCGTTCTAAAACGATTGAACCAATTTTTATTTTATCACTCCTTACCTCACGGATCTGTTCTTGGGTACCGTCGGACGACCAGTTAGGAATCACTGGAGCAGACCATATCTCAGCACGATAAATCCCCCACGCATACACAGCGGCCAACCAGCGAAAGCGGTACGCGTCATAACGTTTTGTACCGTCCTTCAAAACTATCTTTTTCTTATGGGATTTTCCCCTAACACCTGCGCGTATCACATAAATGTGAATTCTGCCCCTTGACTGCACAGTTTTATTCAACGAAAACCTACATTTAGCGCTAAGAAAGGACCCCGCTTCTTATCAGTGAAATTCCTCGTGCGGGGGAGAAAGGGTTGGTATATTAAGCTACAACTTTGGCCATTTTTCACCTCGCCGAGATACACAGATATAATCGCTTATCTTTGTGTCGCTTTGTTTTCACAGTTTTTCTTGCCGCTTGGTGAGCGCTCTTCGCCAAATTTGGCGGACGGATGGACAGATGCGAAACTCATCAACCACCTGCAACAGAGATATCTCCCGACCCGTTGGACGAAATACTCCAGAGAAGAGTTTGTCAGGATGCCGAAGATGACGCGAGAGAGTTGGACTTCGAAAACGGTACTGTTCGCATGGGGATCCAAGACTCATCCATAATCGAATAGAATGACAAACATTCTGTATTTTTGCGGTCTTAAGCCACTTTCTTAATATTCCCTCAAAATAAATATGTTCCATAGTTCATAATTTTTGGGTCGTCATTCCTCGTTTATCTTTTTTTTATATCATTTTTCTATTCCAGATGACGAATTACCAAGAAGTATTCTGCAATATGCATCTTAAAATATTCTTAATACTACAGTACGTCTCGGAATAGTTTGATTAAAACGAGAGTACAATGTTTGACTTATCATCTAATAATCGAAATCCAGTTCCAGAAAGCCACATCGATGATCTACCTTTTGTACAGTACGAACGCTTCAATTGTCTTAAAAATTCTTTCAAGATTTATCTGAAACTGGGATTAAATATAAGAAAATCTAAGGTAACAGACCGGTGAATTTAGAACTAAATTATTTTTCATTAATTATCAATAAATGCACCATCTTCAAAGAGATCAAGCAGAGTTCAATTATTGTTAATAATTACTTTAGGTATGTGAAAAGTTAACACGAGCGTACTGTCTAGCACATGCACATATACACACAACTCTGTTGCAGTTTTTGAAATGCTATTCCAAATAAATTTAAGCAATGTTTTAAAGGATGATAAATAAGCATAAAGTGAAATTTCTTGATAAAATTTACGTCGTATTATTAAACTATACATTATACCCACAACTTGGAAAAAAGCAAAGAATTCTAAGAATTCTTCAAGAAATATTTAATGTGTATGTGACACGATTTTTTCCAAAACATAAGCATTCACATTAGCCGATGAAACTAGATATAAATATCATATGAACGTATGTTTACTATAGAGAGTATAAAATCCCACCATGATGGATGACTGTGTTATCTCGCTGATAGATGACAGGCCACGTTTCACACAAACAAGAGATAAAGGAAATTGAGAGAAATTATAAGAATTTTGTTTATTTTTTATATCTAACGCACATCAAAGTGGAACGAGAAGGAAAAAAAAAGTCTCAGAATATGAAGGTTAGAAATTTAATAGTTTGTTGCATGAGACTGTAATTTCCTTGTTCCATATGTATCTATCTCTATTAATTGAATTACGTACTTTGTTATGCAGCATAAAGGAATAAAAAGCATTTTCATTTATATATATATATATATATATATATTGTGATATCTTCAGACTCCGGGTAGCTAAAAATGTTCAGAGTCAGTCTACTACATTAAATTACAGTTTTATTAAATTTTAGTCCGAAAGTTTTTACACTATTTACAATGTTGATCTACCTCTAGACATAGAGGGAACTGGCCTTCGTAATAACCAAATAATTTCGATGATAAGATGTCGGCAAGTGATTTCACAACGGAACTAGAAGGTCGGTACACAGCCTCTAGAGCATACAGCTCTGAAAATAGAATAACTTCGTAAGGACAATTATAACTGACGAGAAGCTTATAGAGCGGGCTGCTCTGAAATATGAAGATAACTTCTTGATGAAGTAACGTGCTAACAGAAGCCTGTAGAGCAGGATGCTCTGAGATAGCTATACTTCAGGGTGAAGTATTAGTTGACGAGAAGCTTCGAGCTGGCTGCTCTGAAAAATAAAGTTCAGGATGAAGTCGGTCGCTCCAGGACAACTTAGACGAAAGGTGCTCTCTAGATGAGAGTCTCGACCAAGTCTGTCTAAAAAACTGTATTTCTTCTCCCGGCGTTGGCCAACGTGCTTCCGGTCACGTGACTGCAAATGTTTAGGTTGGCTGGAACAATTTGTGACGTCATGTCCGTTGGCTGTGATTCGCTTGACAACGAAGCCATATGGTCGGTTCTTATAAATCAGCTGATATGAAAATCATTAGTTCACGTCGAAATAGTCATTAGTTTACGTCTCCCCAGGGCCAACAGCTAGAAGCAACCCCATTCTCTGCTTCCAGACACCTTGACGCTGATCGATAGAACTGTTCGCAGGTCACCTGCTGTGGGAGGTCCGGCTGTCTGGGTGATTTATTCGGAAAGGTCGTAACGGATTCTTACAATATGTATATATATGTAACATACCGGCCCGGCGGGGATGATGGCCGGAGCCGGCATATCACACCGCAAAAACTTGTAGTCGTAACCAGAAAGACGAATATCTTCATTAACACATGTTTATTTATTCCTTTATTGTCATCGATGACGGCGGTTTACTAGGCAACAGTGCCACGCCAAATTCTTTCTCTCCGAGGTATGCTTTAACCTATATAAACTTCATCTCATCACGTGACAGAGGGGTGTGACTTAATGGCTGATTGGATAAAAGTTATTTGTTGATGTGCCGATCTGATCTAATTTTTATGGACGCCGTGTCGCGTCTAATTTCGTTAAACAGTCAGCCATCTTTAATGATATTGCCTGGGGTGACCAAAAATTGTAACAATGGGATTTCTACATAAGTTTTACTGGGACGACACTACTAAAATTTAGCCTATCTTTTGGGATTTAACACGAATGCCCAAGGGAAAATTAAGTACTTAATAAGATTAAAATGGGGTATGCAATTTTGAATAGTAAAGTGAAGAATTAATAGTTTTTAAATGTTAAGAGTGTTGAATTAAGACATTACTAGTTTTTGTAATATTATATATATACAATATATATATATATATATATACAGTGGCTCCCAACAGTGTTCGTACACTTACGATTTTCAATGGAATAGGGGTCTATCCATTAATTAAAATGAATATTTCAGGATGAGTATTTACTGATAAGATCTATAATCTATTCTTAACAAAACTACACTGCTCAAAAAAATTAGGGGAGCAAGAAAAGAAGTTAAGAAAACCGTGCGAGACAGCCACGTATTTTCACAAAATGGATAGTACACACGTATCAATGCGCAATCCAGAAAAAAAGGTGTAAAAAAATTTGTAATTAAGCTTTAATTCTTTGAAAATATGGAAAAAACATAAAAGGATGATTTAGGGCAACAATTTGGTTACATGTAAACGATAAAAAAAATATTGTTTAGAAATGATGCAAGAGTTTTAATATGGCGTGTTGTCTCCTCGAACAGCTAAGACTGCTGCACACCTGTTTTCCATGGATGCGATGATGTTATCGATAAGACTTTGGGGAATACTGTTCCACTCCTCAAGAAGTTCAATCTCCGTGTCTCGGAGAGTAAAATGAGGTCTTGGTCTCGCAGCAATGCCTCGTCCGAGCATGTCCCAAACATGCTCGATTGGATTCAGGTCAGGAGAGCACGCTGGCCATTCCATACGCTGTATTGTTGCAGCTTTAAGCATGTTCTCTACAAGACGAGCTGTATGCGGCCTGGCATTATCATGCTGGAAAACAAAGGAATCTCCAATGGCTGCAGCGTAAAGTATGAGGTCTCAGTATCTCGTCTGCATACCTTCAGGCCGACAAAGTACCATTCCGAATGATATGCAGGTCCGTACGTCTACCTATGCTGATTCCACCCCATACCGTAAAACCAGCTCGTCTGTATTGTGACCTATCACGAACGAATGTGGGGTTATTTCGAGTGCCCCTTTCCCTACATAACAAAACATGTCGGGTGTCACACTCCAGACTGAATCGGGACTCCTCTGTAAACAGCTCTTGGCTCCAATCATGTTGCTCCCAATCTCGATGTTCAGCAGCCCATCTTCTTCGGGTTGCACGGTGGCATGAGGTCAACGGAATGCAGACCATTAGCCTACGTGCATAGAGACCTCCCTGATGAAGCCTATTACGTACTGTTTGGCTGGACACCATTTCGTGCTGTTGCCAAGAGCAACTGTCTTTGCAGCTGAATAGCATTGTCTGTTCTGTTTCGACGAGCTGTTAACAGTATATACCGGTCATCAGTTGCTGTAGTGGCGCGTGGTCGACTTTGCCCTGGTCGACGTCTAACATTCTCCGTTTCTTGGAATCAATTCCACAGCCTTACAACGACACTTCTGGCGACTTCAATAGCGTCCGCGACACTACGTTGTGTTTGTCCGTATTCAAGTCTGCCTATAATACGCCATGCCATGGATTCCGGTAAATCACGTTGTCACGGTCAGACATTTGATGTCAGACATTTTCAAGTCACCTTTTCTCAAAAAGAATAACTGAGCAAACGAATTTCACAGTTAATGCAGTGAAACAGACGTTTCTGCAACATCCCGATTTCCGCCCTTATGTTCTTTTTCTGGTTTCTTACGTCATGAACTTTTATTTGCATATTAAGTTTACTTCTTCTGTTTCCTGCTAGGCTTTAAATTATGGATGATTTATTTTATGTTACTTATCGATGTAAGTATTTGCGTAATTTCGTTAAAACCATGTGCTCCCCTAATTGCTTTGAGCAGTGTACATGAAATATTTTATAAACATAGTAAAACTTTATTTTTAAGAAACCAGTAATCAAAAAGTAACAAAAACATTATCTCACAAAAGTCATGGTACACTTGAAAAAAATTTCTACATATTAGTAAATATACTACTTTTTCGTTAAATTAATATTTAGTAGGATATCCTTTAGCATCCGTAACAGCTTTTAAATGTCTGGGAATAGATTGCACTAGTTCTTTTGTAATTTCTGCATCAATGTTCATCCATTTTTCCATCATAATTGTTTTTTGTTCGCTTTTCGTGTGAATGGCGTGTTTTCGTACTCGAACCCCCAGTTCTCTCCAAATTTGTTCTATTGGGTTTAAATTTGGCGATTGAGGTGGTATTTTCAAAACTTGTGGACAATTATAGAGACACCAGAGGCGAACGTTGAGGCACCGTGTGTTTGGGATCGTTATCTTGATAAATAACAAAGTTGTTTCCAATACCCAAATTTTGGACTAATAATTTTAAATTGTCTCTTAAAATATTTATATAAACAGCGTGATTTGTTATGCCATCAATAAATATCAAATTATCTAGTTATAACACTTTGTTTAGTAAAAAGTGTTGTAGCTATCTAAAAATCATTCTAAATAAAATCAGGGTTACTGAAAATAGCTTTATTATAAATAATAATCAGGACGTTCTAAAATTTCTAAAGAGTATGAATATAGATAGCATACACGCATTTGATTTCGAAATGATGACTATCTGGATAGTACTTTAATCTTAAAATTTGACTGGATTGATTTATGTAAATTTAATATTTTTGAAAACTACATCTTTTATGGATTGATTTTTTTAAACAGATAAAGGGATCCCTATGGGTAATAGATTTTCCAGCGCTTTTGCTAATATTTTTCTACATTCTTACGAAACTAAATTTCTTAGCTTAAATAATGTTACCGGATTTAGGTATATTGATGACCTTATAATTTTTAACTGCAACAATCTGGAATTTCTTAAACAAATTTACCCAAAGGAATTAACTTTAAACAGGACTAATAAAAATAATCATTCCGCGACTTATCTGGATTTAAAAATTAAAATTCAAAATAGCGAATTAAAAATTGGGATATATGATAAATGACTAGATTTTAACTTTGAGGTTATCATGTTTACCAATTTCAATAGCAACTTGAACTATAAAATCTGCAATAATATCTTTTACTCGCAATTGTACAGAATAAAAAACATTTGTAATAACGCTGAAGACTTTTTGGAGGTATGTAACATTTTCGAGGAAAACCTAAGCAAGAACAATTTCCCTAAAAATTTCTTGAATTTAAAAGTTTAATAAAAATGGCATTTAGACTCGGGTATATTTTAAACATGTTTAGGATAGCGTTTCTGGTTTCATATTTTTGAAAACTTCCATGGGGTGTAGCGCTGTGGCCACAGTGACGTACTTACTAGGGAAAAATTGGGCTGCTGTTTCCCCATATACCGTCACCTACTGAATTAGGGTATGTATACATCTGTGTCTTTGCATTAGGAATGTATGTGTACTTGCATGGTGCGTTGTATGGTGCGTTGAGCCCTTACTGTAAGTTGTTTGTGTCTTTTCATTTTCTATTGACTAACTGTTTCATTGGGGAACTCGGGGCCTTGGGATGTCTTTTGGTTATACCAGCATCCTATTCAGGAAGTTCCCCTTGAGGTAACTGATTTGGTTAGGCTCCCTGATGACGAGACCTTTCAGTTACCTTGTACTTCTGGTTTAGTTCCGGTACTATTACAGAATCTTGCGTGTGGTGCGTGGATGCCATGAGTGCTTGATTTCTGTATTATTCTTGTCCACATTCTTCTTATAATTATCTAGCTCTGTTAAATTTAGTTATATATATATATATATATATACAAAAGCCTAGATCGCTTCGGCTCCTTTTGTATTATGTGTGAAATGATATTCATTTCTTGAATTTTAAAACTATTTCCAATATACCCTGATGTGAATATAACTTAAAGGCCTTAAATTTCCAAATATTACAAAATGTACAGGGCAGAAATCAGTTATTTTTCAGGAGAAGAGGCTAATTTAAAGGAAAATCATAAGTATCTAACAAAATTAGTCTAAACTTTTCTGGTAGGCTGATTAAGAGTACACTTAATCTAATTATGCAGCATACACGAAGAAAATTACACCCTTTGTAGATTTTGCGATATATATACTGTAGTGTCACGACAAGTAGGTAAGGCTATTCTCTCTGAGGCGTTGCTAAAAATTACTACCATGGGATCCATAACAAAGAAAGACAGAGTTCTAATTAACAAACGAAGACCAAATTTTTAAAATTATAACTCAGCAATTTAATAACAAAAAAAATTAACATTTTAACACTGCAACATATTCAATTAAAATCCCGTGCAGATTCACAACGTATGGAGCCTAAAACACACATCCGCACAGCCCGCGTTCTCAAGCGTCTCTCTCAATGTCTGGATTTTCAGATGGGGTGGAGGGGCCGGCAGATTATCGGCTGACAGCTCTTCTTAGACGCCAAACTTTATTACCTTTCAGAAACGTTAAGAATTCCCCCACGTGTTCCGAACTGGTGGAACCGAGCAACACATTCCTTGAAAAATACGCAGCTGTGTTTCAAGCTCTTGTGGGGTCTCGGGAAAAAAATAAGACCATATTTCCAGTACGCTACAGCTCCTCCACGCTCCAGGAAACTTTTTCTTCGGAGAAGAAAAAGTTGGTCCATCGACCACACCTACTCCACCAATAGCACACTTTGTGCACCGGCATACAGAGGAGTTGAAACAAAAGCACATAGCCAGCACCACCTTTAACACTCAAGTTGCAACCAAAATTAAACAAAGCACATAACCAAAATTTTGAAAATTAATAATCTATTACATTCGCGTTCAGTGCATTTATTTTGTACGGGATGTCATTTTCAATAAAAGCACTTAAATTCCAATATTCATTCACTTATAAGAAACAAAAATAATGCTAATGAACACTTAAATGCACATACCAAAATACAACAATCATATACCTTTCTATTGCATGAAAATAAAATCAATTTAATAACATATACAAGAAATACAAGGTAAATCAACCTCCGGTGTATTTCATCTGGATTTTCAACATGGGCTATCCACTTACTAATAATTAAAAAATACAAAAACATGATGCCCATGTGAACCACAGGTGGATGCATAGTGCAACTTATTCCAGGCTTACAACCCGAAACGAAATACAAGCCAATCAAATTCTCCCCCGACCGATCTACCTCCAAAATCAACTATTTGCACTTCCTCATCACCTCTCCCGACGCAAGATGTTTACTCCCTAACCCGAAAGAAAAATCGGAACTCTCAGGATTGGATAGTTTGGCCCTTGCAGGTAACCCTGATCTCTTAACCGAAATTCCAGCTTCTGAAACGACCACAGCATTTGCCATCTCTACATCTATCTCTATCTCCTCTCCCAAATTCCTTTCGAAACTTAACACCCTTTTACCCTCATGTTCTTCACTTTCTCTCATATCCATTACCCCTTTTTCAATTCCGTAATTTCCTAACTCTCCCGGGATCACTTTCAATTCTCTTCGTTGTCATCTTTCAAACGTGAGTAGTGTTCCTCGGGTTCATCGACCTCCTGCCCTAACAATAACTCTTTCTTCCCATCTCCACAACTCTGCTGGCCTTCCTCAGATGCCTCCCGAATGTTTTCAAAACACCGCAAGGTTACTCCCTCATTTTCCTCTATCGTAATTTTTCCCAACTCAACTAGATTTTCCCCTTTCGCCTCCACCCAAAATCGTTTAGCAGGGTCCTTTCCCCGACTGTTTTCACAGCTAAAGTCTACCTCTTTTTTTCTCTTCTTCAATTTGCTCAGAATCGTAATTCACTGTTTCCATTACCGTATTCTGGGGATATTCTAAGGTCGCCAAACGGGCCTGATACATAATCTGCAATTGTTGTAATTCGAGAGCTCTATCTTTTTCCAGCTTTTCCATAGCCAAAATCCTATCTTTTCCCTCTTTCTCCCTTTTTTCCTCTTCTGCCCGTAACCAATCTAGCATAATGGTCTCAAGAAGACCCCAAACAAAATTCTCCTCGTAATTTGGACTGCTCTCTATTAATTTTTTTAGATGGATTATTAATGCATCTGGGGCGGGCTGTTGACCCAACCTCATCGCCAAAATTTTCAAATCTGCTTTTCTTCTTTTGCTGAGGTAAGCCATTTTTACACACCGAATCAATCACAAATTTATAAGCACAGGTGAGGAAAATTGAAAAAAAACTCAAAATAACTAAAACACCTTCAATTACATTTTCTTCGTGAAACCATGTATTTTACAATGGGATCATACACATAAACAAACAAAATACCAAAATTTTCATATATAACACTTTAGCTTAACTTTTCCAAATTGCAATAATAACTTATTCAAAATCAAAACATTAGATTAACATTTTAACATTCGATAACACACAAAAACAATACTTCTACATAGCAAGTCGTTGAATTATCCCGCTAATATAATTGAGATATACAGCTTATATATTTTCCACAAAGGCACTAGTTTAGTGAACCTTTTACTTAAAAAAACTCAGTTAATAACCAAGTAGCAAACGTTAATCAACACTTATACCTTACAAGCATTAACCGGAATTTACAGTTTGTATATCCAACCCTCAAAGGCACTAGCTTAGTTAACCTTTGAAAACAATTAGAACCTTCTAATTAACAACGTTAGTTAACGTACAAAAACTCTCAATACATGATTTAAAAATATTATCGAGAGAAACAAAAAAAAATACCACTGTATTTATTTTTTAAACAAACAGTTTGCGTCAGGTAGCCTACCCAAAAATATCAAAAAACTCAAATAAGAACTGTTTCAAAAAATTATTGAGAAAAAAAATACCACTTCTATAAATTTTTTTAAACATTTTAAGCAATACAACCAGGGTATTTTTTACCCTCCACAAGAATTACAACCACCTCTTGCATCATAACTAGCTTAGCCATTCACACGTTACATATAAACACTACGGTTGCAAAATACACTACTTTTGTCTCCACAAAACAATTGCACTGATATGTATTTTTCCAGCAATTCATCACAAGTTAAAACTTAAAATTATTTCCGAAAAGTACCTATCCAAAATAACAAAAAATTGCAACTTTGAGTATCTACAAGCAGTACTTACAGCTTTTGGCAGGCAACAGCAGAAGAGTCATCGGTCACTCGCAGGCACTCTCCGCAACACGGATGAA
Source organism: Dolomedes plantarius (assembly GCA_907164885.2). NCBI lineage: Eukaryota > Metazoa > Arthropoda > Arachnida > Araneae > Dolomedidae > Dolomedes > Dolomedes plantarius. Next base: position 138,499,330 of record OU015491.1, on the reverse strand, counting down.
ACATTAATACACTTTGACTTCCCGTAGATCTTGACCACAACACAAAATACGCAGAAAACGAAACTCATCAGCACGGCGAAACATTCTCAATTTCACTGCGCCGGGGAAAACACGAGCCAGAGCCCTCTGAAAACACCCTCTTCCTGACCGCACCATGAAAACCACAGGAGCATCGGGGGCTACACACTATTCCCCTACCTCGACGCTGGGTCGATGACCTCCCGCTGAAACTTCCACGGAGAACGCAGTCACTCCCCCGCTATGGCAGCGTACAAAATCTGCACATTCTATGAGTCCGAGAAAACGACCCGCAAATTGGCATACTGAACTCTGCTTTCGGAATTAAGAAACAGATACGGATCCCTCCTCTGAGCACCAGTTTAAATTATGCTGTAGCGTCACGACAAGTAGGTAAGGCTATTCTCTCTGAGGCGTTGCTAAAAATTACTACCATAGGATACATAACAAAGAAAGACAGAGTTCTAATTAACAAACGAAGGCCAAATTTTTAAAACTAAAACTCAACAATTTATTAACAAAAAAAATTAACATTTAAACAGTGCAATATATTCAATTAAAATCCCGTGCAGATTCACAACGTACGGAGCCTAAAACACACATCCGCACAGCCCGCGTTCTCAAGCGTCTCTCTCAATGTCTGGATTTTCAGATGGGGTGGAGGGGCCGGCAGATTATCGGCTGACAGCTCTTCTTATTCGCCGAACTTTATTACCTTGCAGAAACGTTAAGAATTCCCCCACGTGTTCCAAACTGGTGGAACCGAGTAACACATTCCTTGAAAAATACGCAGCTGTGTTTCAAGCTCTTGTGGGGTCTCTGGAAAAAATAAGACCATATTTCCAGTACGCTACAATACGTTTGATTTTTACTAAAAGGACTCAGAACTGTTTTTATGACTTTCAAACATCATTGGGTTGAATATCTTATCTCATCTCTCTCTCTCTCTCTCTCTCTCTCTCTCTCTCTCTATATATATATATATATATATATATATATATATATATATATATATATATATATATATATATATATGTATGTATGTATATATATATATATATATATATATATATTTACATATATATAACCAATAAGGCATAAAGGATCCTCCTAATTAGACGACATATTGAATTTATTGAAGGAAGGATTTTGTAAATCAATCCTTTCGTTTGGATGAAATTTTTTTAGATGATTCGTCAGTCAAATGAAAACAAAATTTAAATATTAAAATATTGTCTTGAATGAATTTAGATAAAACATCCTAAAATCAAGGGTGTATTTATATATAAAGACAATTACTAGAAATATGTCTTATTTTAATTATTTTCTAAAAATTGTTGTGGAAATTCTTTCTTTCGAAAATGTCTGTTTTCAACTCAAAATTTTTTGTACAGCTTGATTTTGCGCCATGATTTTCTTGCAGTTTCTTTTTCTATATTTTTTCTTCAATATGTGATATCGTAGTTTCCTTTCTACATTCACTACAGCTGTTGCTTAGTAACACATTTCGTTTCTGCTCGATATGTGTTCAGATCATAGTAGTTGATGTATTTCATCAGAGATACTCGAGATTGACACACATACACATTTTTTGCAGGCAAAATAAAATCATATAATTCGTCCAAAGTACTCCTGTTAAATTTTATTAGTATATCCATTTTAGACATTTGAGCCTCCAATTTGTTAATGTTGTACATATATTTTTGAAAAAAGTGTCGGAAAATGCAAGCTGAAATAAGGGTAGATACTTTTCTTTCTCCAATTGGCAGCATCTATTTTTGTTATAAATATTCATTGACCTTTAAGAAGTTGATGAGCTCACTGTTTGTATATAATTTTCTAGTGTGTGTTTACTGGTGGAGAACCGACATCTAGTGTTTACGAACGAAATATGAAAAAAAAAATCTTTATTAACACTTGATGACGGTATTTTGTGAAAAGCATATAGACTGAATTTCCGCTTATTATTTTTAATTATTCAATAAAAAAATGTGAAAGTATTCAAAACAGTGTGTAACACTGTTTCACTAGAATTGGAATCGCTCGGTAAAGGACGAGTGTGTCTTTTCTTTCGACAAACATTAAAAAAGAAATCATCACTGTCACAATCATCACTTATGTTATTTCCACTTTGTATATCTGGCAAAGCATCTGCAATACTTCCCGTGCTAAATTCGGTAAAGGAAAAGACGCGGTTAATCTTTGGCGCGTATTCCCGAAGTTTTCAAAAATTCGTCAAAATCATGCCAAGAGACGACGGTTACGTAAATCTTTAATGCACAAAATTTTGTCTCACACACAAACAGAAAATTATTTATATCTATGATTTAAAGGATGCCATTGAAACTGAAAACAATAATTAAAAAAATTTTTTAGTCATTACGGTTACAGTGGTGAGGTGGTATACATATTATACCACCCTGCTATTAATGCATATACAGATTCAAATTAGCATACGCATATATTTTACACTGATTGATTGTTTTGAGTCTTTAAAATTACTTTTGCAACACTGTACAGCATCTAAAATAATAAACGAAGTAATACGTTTATGGAAGAATATGTTATGCAATTTTTTAATTGCAGCAAAACCTCATTTATAAGTACTGCATGGGGGACATCAAAAGAGAAACGTAAAATTGAGAAAACATATTCCTAATATAACATTAAAATTTAATGAAAATAATATGGAGGGAATGAAAATAAATAAAAAGTGAAAAATGTTTTCAAACTGTCCTCTAAAAAGTAATGTATAATTGCAAATAAATAATGTAAAAGCATTTGCCTAAATGTAATTTACAATTTTGCATACAAATATAGAAACTTACAAATATAGAAAACGCATGAGGTTTTACAGTAAGTATTAATATATTATTTATATTAATTTGCCTGTTTATCTACTTAAATGTTAACTAGTTGATACCTGTCAAAAATGTGTGTCTAGATAGTAAGTAAACGTACTAATACACAAATTATACTCAACACATCACTGCCAAATGTTGAAAATCATAATAATGCGCAGAAAAAATTAATGTGTTTAAACGGCCTCGTGCTTAGTGAGTATCTAAACCCAGATTTAAAAATGTTACTGAGCATGCGCGGAAAGCATTTTTTAATTGTAAATTATCGCTAATTAAACAGCGGGAAATAAACAATTTTCCATCAGGTTTAATCTTATATTTCACAAACATAATTACCATAAAAATAAAAATGGCAGAGAGAGGTCTAGAGAGACTCCTCGGAATAAACGTATTTGTCATTAAAACATGTCACTGAGCATGCGCAGAAACAGTGAGTTTCTATAGGCAGATTTAAACATGCCACTGAGCATGCGCAGAAATCAATTTTTTAACTGTAAATTATTGCTCATTAATAGAAATTGGGGTTACAAAAACCAAATTTGACAAATCTATAGATTACAATCTTTCGTTTATGACCAATATGAAGTAAATGGATGCAGTAGTTTTCTTTCACGGACTTCTCAAAAAATCGGCTTAGCAACTTAAATATATAGATGTTTTTCAAGTTTTCATGCTTGAATATTCATACTTAGATAAATGCACGATGGTATGGTTTTATTACCACCTCATGTTTAACAACATAATATAATTATTATTGTAATTAAATTAATAAAGCAAATGTATGTATATTTTATCAACTTATCTTGATATCATATCAATAAAAATATGCCTGTGTAAAAATCAGTTTAAGTAAATTACACCGATTTATTCAGACACGAGTACACGTGGCCGACAATACGACAGTTTCCGAAGAATTTTTAAAATCATCTGCAGAAATATACAACTATCGCCAACTATACTTGAAAAATAGAAGTATTTTAACTTCAATAACAAATGGTAGCAAAATATACCAACATGACCCAGAAAAAGCTTGAATATGTGGTATGTTTTTCATACCACTATGCTCTAAAGAGAGGCAGCAGGGAAAAGCATATGTTCAATGGTGGAGAGGATGTTTCGGCCAAATGTTCACAGAACGACAAAATCTAGATATTTTTTCCCTTTGAAACTAGAGATGATTAAAGAAGTACGGTAACTGTAAAGAAGCGGGTACCTCGTAGCGTGGTTTGGTAACAGTAACAAAAGACCAGCCGGAAACAAAATTGCATGTATATACAGAATATACAGCCAGTTTCAGCATAAATATTTCAGAATAAATCCTAAATGATATTCTTTCTTCTTAATTTAAATTAAAAAGCAGGATATTGTAATGCAAAGTATAAAACGAAAAGAAGTACTAATATTAAAAACTCATCAGTCGAAGGTTAATATTTGGCTGACAATAATGAACCCTTGGCGTCTATGTCACTGAAAAAAAATCTGTTATATACAAACCTGTTATCCATTTATAAGATAAAAAAAAAGATTACAATATGTTTTGCGACTTTATCGCCCACGTTAAATGGGGTAGCCACTTCTTTACAAGATCCACAACTATATAGAACTTGAAAATACTGGCTTAATAGAGATAAATCGTACTTCAAAATGGAGCATCTTAAAATCCATAGTTGATTCTATTGAGGAAACTAGAGGAACATGAAGTAAGATTGTATCAGCAACATTTGGCATTTGTCCATAGAACCAATCGCACTAAATCTCTACTGACTGAAATATCCATAGTAAAAAGAACGGCGACAAATACTCACCTTCTATTATGGATATTAAGAAGTTTTATGCATCTGTTATGCATTTTCACATATTTCTAGTAAGTAGAATTCTAATAACTGTAACATGTTTTGAATAAATTTACAGCTGGTTTACAAGTCAAAATGCATAATTTCACACAGCTTTGTGTCAAGATTCAAGCCTGTAATCTAATATATAAAAATGAATGTTTGTATCTCTGTAATTGTATAGAAATCCACAGTTTAGGAGCAACGATCGTGAAATTTTACATACAGGCGTCTTTAAAAACAGCCGAGGGTCTGAAGAACTTCAAAAATCGAAATTAATTACCGTTGATTTTTAATTAATAAAAAACCAACAATTTGTAAGCTGTTACACTTTGTGGAATCACTCCTCTGAATATGGCGTCCACGTTAGGGTTAGCTGACAAACAGCGAGCGAAAAGATAAAAATAAATAAAATCAAAAAGTTTCAAGTTATATATTAAACCAGAATAATAAATGAAAATAATAATCTTTCAAGTCAGGTTTTATACTCTAAAATAAATCGGATCCAACGGCATATTGACACTCTCACACGCGATGGAAAATTCGAATCAACCACGCTAAGTGTCACGATCTTTTTTAATCGCTACTGCAATCTCCCTAGCTAATGTCTTTGTGTCTATTGAAGAGTTAAAGACTAAGCTTCTATCCTGCTAACTTATTTCTCACTTAAAACTCCTCTTACTCCATAAATGTATGTATATTCATCAACCCATAGCAACTTTCCAAAAAACTGATTGCGTATATTTTTTACTTTACTCAACAATGTTGTGTATAATCGTGGCGTATTCGTTAAAATGGTTCGTCTGGTATCCCGTAATACTCGGGTTCGAGTCGGGATCGCGCAAATTTTGCTAAACCTGTATTTTCAGCTTTTTTATGAAGGCTTTTTTATTCCAGCTTTTATTTTATTATTTTTTTAATTATTATCTTTATTTTTTAAATTATTGTTATTTTATTTTATTATTTTTTTAAATTATTTTTATTTTATTTTTTTTTCAGCTTTTTTATGATGAAAGACCGAATATAGCTGAAATCTGAGGAGTTTATTATACATTTATATATTTTTAATTGGCTTTCATATTATTAATTTGTATAACATTTCGTATGCTTTTTTTTTCTATGTTATTTATACTGTGTTTAGTTTTTTAATGGATTTTGGTAGGTTTATTATAAATTTATATATTTTATGTTTTACTTTCCAGAATTTTTTGCTCCAATGATAAAGGCTAAATCTTTTCTATGTTATTTATACTGTGTTTAGTTTTAAAATTGATTTTGGGTAACAAACATTCATCAATAATTTATTTCTGGGCATTGTATTGCTAACAATTAGGATAACCAAGAATTTTTGAAGGATGCGATTCTCGATTCACAAATGAGCAATAGATGGCGCCACTATTTTAAACTTTTAGTATTCCATAAACCAACGCCTTCTAAACGTTCTTTTAGGAGGTGTTCCTAAACGAACGGTACATTCAAATTAAATACAATGTCAGTGTATGCAATTAATGCCAATATATATATATATATATAATATATATATATATATATATATATAATAAATACGACGATCAATGTATACGATTGATGTACAAAAAATAAAAAAATATATTAATAAAAAAAATCGTAAGGGATATTTTTATAGACAAAATAATGTAGAAGAAAATATTCAAATTAAATCTCATAGGACATACTAAAGAATATAGTACAGTTAATGTAGTACAGTTTGAGGAACATATCTTTTACATTATTTTAATATTTTTTTGAATAATGTCCAATCGTCTGCCGCATTATCAAGAATAAAGTCTCCAAACTATTATCTTTTATTGACAATCCAGAGAAACGCAAAATATTTTTCGATAACTTTTTTTACATCGTACAGTCTGCTGACAGCTTTATCTAGCAAAGGCTTTAAGGCAATCGGCACAGTGCGAGATTCCAGAAGGGGACAATGTTCTCTTGAAACAGCAAAAGAAATATCGAAATTTCAACGTGGAGAGTTTGACTACCGATGCGATGGAGAAGTTTATATGTGCCATTGGAACGATAGTTTTGTTGTAACTATTACATCAAATTTTATCACTCACGAACCATTAGGAAGAGCAAAAAGATATGTCCGAGCTAAAATAAAAGTTGATTTTCCTTAACCTTACATTATAAAATTATATAATAAAGGAATGAGTGGAGTACACCTGTTGGACCGACTTCCTGGAAGTTATCGACCAAAGTTACGCAGCAAAATATGGTACTTTATTCCTTGATCATAGTGTGGCATGTAAAAGGTTAAATTCTAAAAATTAATCTTTAAAAATTCACCAAAAATTATAAAATGGAGGTAAAGATTCGAAAAAGATTTCATATTAAAGGAATTTTTATGATCTTTTTCGTGATATAAATTTTATAACCCTCAAATTATTATTATTTGAAATGCAAACTTTAAAAAAGTTACTAAAAGAACTCAAAAATTTAATTTTAAAAAAATCTAAGAATTTTTCAAAAATCTTTCTTAGTGCACTCCTACACTATAAGAAGAATCGCCATGCAAAATTTCAGCCCTTTTATTTCCCGCGGTTTGGTCTGTACGTTGTATGTCTGTCAGTCAATTAGTCAGTCAGTCAGTTAGTTACGGAACTGTTATATATATATATATATATATATATATATATATATATATATTATTATTACTATCTTTATATCGTAACGTTAACTTCATGCGCACGCATTATTTTCCTATGCTTTTTTATTATTATCTTTATAATAGCGTAATTTTCACATGATTTTAAACAACAATAATTTTTAACTGGCATTCAATTCGCTGTTAAAACTTTATATTTACACCCTATTTAAAAGAAGTAGGGTGTAAATTTTTCAGAGGCTGTTTCAACACCCAACTTCAAAGAAGTAGGGTGTAAATTGTAGGGTAGAAAGTTGGTAAAATCAAAACTTTGCGCAATGTATTTAATTTCTCGATTAAAAGTAGTTTTTTTTCTAAAAATTAATTTATTTCGCTTGAAAAGCTAAATATTTTATGCACTCGGTTTATATTATTATTGCTATTTTTATATCATAAAGTTAACTTCATACGCGAGCATTATTTTCATATGCTTTTTTTATTATTATCCTTAATAACAACTATCGTTTTTATTCATATTATGTTGGTTTTTTATTAATTAAAAATTAAGGGTGATTAATTTCGATTCCGGAAGTTCTTATTATCTTTATTTTCATATGCTTTTTCATTTACGAATTATTCAAATGTTGGTTAAAAAACTTATGTAATTTATACATTTGAGTGAGTTTAATTATTGTAATTAATAAATTTATATTTCTAGAGAGGATGTTTCAGGTTTTAGTGGTACTATCATGAAAGGCTGAATCTGCCAAAATTCTGAGGAGTTTATTATGGAGAGAAAAGGAATTTAATATGTAGAGGATGTTTATAGGAGTTTAATGTGGAGAGGAGTTGAATGGTTTGCAGCCCTCAATCAAACACTTCATTTTTTAAGAGGCAACGCTAGAGTCATATCATGGTTCTATTGGAAATTTCAGCTAAACCTGTAATTTCAGCTTCTTTTTTTGCCCAAATGATAAAAGGCTAAATCTAGCTGAATTCTGAGGAGTTTATTATAATTTTATATATTTTTTCATTGGGTTTTCATTTTATTCATGAGTATAAGATTTCACATGTTTTTTCTATGTTATTTATAACGTGTTTAGTTTTAAATTAATTTTGGTTAGCAAACATTAGACAATTTGACATTTTTACTTTTCAGATTTTAGTGCTTCAATGATGAAAGGCTGAAATTCCTGAATTCTGAGATGTGTATAACATTTCACATATACTCTTTCTATGTTATTTATACTGTGTTGATTTTGGTTAACAAATATTGTTAAAATCCCGGGCAATGCCGGGTACTTCAGCTAGTCTATATATATAAAACAGTTCCGTAACTGACTCATTCATTCACTGACTGACTGACTGACATACAACGCACAGACCAAACCGCTGGACCTAAAGGGCTGAAATTTTGCATGGCGATTCTTCTAATAGTGTAGGGGTGCACTAAAAAAGATTTTTCAAAAATTCTTCTTAGATTTTTTTAAATTAAATTTTTCAGCTGTTTTTTACACTTTTTTTACGTTTGCATTTAAAATAATACAATGAGGGTTATAACATTTATATCACGAGAAAGATCATACAAATTCCTTCAAAATGAAATTTTTTTCGAATTTTTACCTCCATTTCCTGATTTTTGGTGAATTTTTAAAGATTAATTTTTAGAATTTAATTTATTAAATGCTGATCACGTGATTTCTTTTTCTGGTACTCTAAATAAATTTATCGTCACGTGCAATAAAAAATAGACAAAAAAATATTTTTTTCTTGCTAATGCGGCAGACGATTGGACTTTATTTTGTCTATAAAAATATCCCTTACGATTATTTTATAAATATGTTTTTTTACATCAATTGTATACATTGATCGTCGTATTTGTTATAAATATATATATATTTATTTTTTTTGGAATTAATTGCATACATTGACCGTTGTATTTAATTTCAATGTACTCCGTTGCGAAGCGCGGGTTTTCAGTCTATATATATAAAACAGTTCCGTAACTGACTCATTCATTCTCTGACTGACTGACATACAAAGCACAGACCAAACCGCTGGACCGAAAGGGCTGAAATTTTGCATGGCGATTCTTCTAATAGTGTAGGGGTGCACTAAGAAAGATTTTTCAAAAATTCTTCTTAGATTTTTTAAAATTAAATTTTTAAGCTGTTTTTTAAACTTTTTTTACGTTAGCATTTAAAATAATACATTGAGGGTTATAAAATTTATATCATGAGAAAGATCATAAAAATTCCTTCAAATTGAATTTTTTTTGAATTTTTACCTCCATTTCCTGATTTTTGGTGAATTTTTAAAGATTAATTTTTAGAATTTAATTTATTAAATGCTGATCACGTGATTTCTTTTTCTGGTACTTTAAATAAATTTATCGTCACGTGCAATATAAAATAGACAAAAAAATATTTTTTTCTTGCTAATGCGGTAGACGATTGGACTTTATTTTGTCTATAAAAATATCTCTTACGATTTTTTTTATAAATATGTTTTTTTTACATCAATTGTATACATTGATCGTCGTATTTATTATAAATATGTATATATTTATTTTTTTTGGAATTAATTACATACATTGACTGTTGTATTTAATTTCAATGTACTCCGTAGCGAAGCGGGGGTTTTCAGCTAGTCTATATATATTAAACAGTTCCGTAACTGACTCATTCATTCACTGACTGACTGACTGACTGACATACAACGCACAGACCAAACCGCTGGACCTAAAGGGCTGAAATTCTGCATGGCGATTCTTCTAATAGTGTAGGGGTGCACTAAGAAATATTTTTCAAAAATTCTTCTTAAATTTTTTAAAATTAAATTTTTAAGCTGTTTTTTACACTTTTTTTACGTTTGCATTTAAAATAATACAATGAGGGTTATAACATTTATATCACGAGAAAGATCATAAAAATTCCTTCAAAATGAAATTTTTTTCGAATTTTTACCTCCATTTCCTGATTTTTGGTGAATTTTTAAAGATTAATTTTTAGAATTTAATTTATTAAATGCTGATCACGTGATTTCTTTTTCTGATACTTTCAATAAATTTATCGTCACGTGCGTAACAACTAAATAGACAAAAAAAATATTTTTTTTCTCTTTCTAATGCAGCAGACGATTGGATATTATCCAAAAAAATGCATATCCCTTACGATTTTTTTATAAATATATATATATAGATAGATATATATTTTACATCAACTGTATACATTGATCATCGCATTTATTATCTAATATATAAAAATGAATGTTTGTATCTCTGTAATTGTATAGAAATCCACAGTTTAGGAGCAACGATCGTGAAATTTTACATACAGGCGTCTTTAAAAACAGCCGAGGGTCTGAAGAACTTCAAAAATCGAAATTAATTACCGTTGATTTTTAATTAATAAAAAACCAAAAATTTTGAAACTAAATGTAAGATGTTACACTTTGTGGAATCACCACTCTGAATATGGCGTCCACGTTAGGCTTAGCTGGCAAACAGCGAGCGAAAAGATAAAAATAAATAAAATCAAAAAGTTTCAAGTTATATATTAAACCAGAATAATAAATGAAAATAATAATCTTTCAAGTCAGATTTTATACTCTAAAATAAATCGGATCCAACGACATATTGACACTATCACACGCGATGGAAAATTCGAATCAACCACGCTAAGTGTCACAAGATCATTTTTAATCGCTACTGCAACCCCCCTCGCTTATGTCTTTGTGTCTATTGAAGAGTTAAAGACTAAGCTTCTATCCTGCTAACTTATTTCTAACTTAAAACTCCTCTTACTCCATAAATACATGTATATTCACCAACCCATAGCAACTTTCCAGTAATTTTAATACAAATATTCTCCTATTTACACAATGCACCAGCATGTTATTGTGGCGCATTCGGTAAGAGCGTTAATTTGCTATACAACATGACGCGGGTTCGAATGCGGATCGTACAGATTTTGCTAAACCTGTATTTTCAGCTTTTTTATGGAGGCTTTTTTGTTTCAGCTTTTATTTTATTATTTTTTAAATTATTATTATTATTATTTTTATTTATTATTTTTTTAAATTATTTTTATTTTATTTTATTATTTTTAAAAATTATTATTTTTATTTTATTTTATTTTTCATATTATTAATGTGTATAACATTTCGTATACTTTTTTTTCTATGTTATTTATACTGTGTTTATTTTTTTAATGGATTTTGGTAGGTTTATTATAAATTTATGTATTTTATGTTTTACTTTTCAGGAATTTTTGCTCCAATGATAAAGGCTAAATTTTTTCTATGTTATTTATACTGTATTTAGTTTTTAAATTGATTTTGGTTAACAAACATTCTTAAAATCCCGGGCAACGCCGGATAAATTATCACCTGTGTAGGTTGATAATTTATAAATTTTAAAACTGTTACCACATGTATATTTACAGATCCACAAGACCTTTCCAATATTTTTAATTAATAAATAACCAACAACTCTCGATTCACAAGCGTACAGTAGATGGCGCCACTATTTTAATTTTTTGTGTGTCTATTTCGTTGTTATGTGACGATAAATTTATTTAAAGTACCAGATAAAGAAATCACATGATCAGCGTTTAATAAATTAAATTGTAAAAATTAATCTTTAAAAATTCACCAAAAATTAGAAAATGGAGGTAAAGATGCGAAAAGAATTTCATTTTAAAGGAATTTTTATGATCATTTTCGTGATATAAATTTTACAACCCTCAAATTATTATTTTAAATGCAAACTTGAAAAAAGTTACAAAAACAGATTAAAAATTTAATTTAAAAAAATCTAAGAAGAATTTTTAAAAAATCTTTCTTAGTGCACCCCTACATTATAAGAAGAATCGCCATGCAAAATTTCAGTCCTTTAGGCTATGTACACATGAGAGCGTTGCAACGCGCGCTCTGGGGCAGTTGACTACTGTTTTTTGACAGGCATATTTCTATTTTTTTACAGAGTGCAGAATAAATAAGATATATATGAAATACATGAATTTTTCAAAATGAACTTATGCGAAATTTTCAAATGTTATTATTTTTAAATTTTTTTAAACATTTGAATTAAAATAAGGGAGTTTGATGTTACATGAAAGATACGCAACTTCGTGCCCAATATGCTAATGTATATTTTTTATTTTATGATTTATGTATTTTATTATTTTTCTGATATAGAACCACAATAATACATTCCATGAGTACATTATAAATTTACATTTCTTTAAATTTTCTCTCCCCTTTCTATCTACAGATGATATTTTTTGAATGTAATATTTTTTGAATGTTTTTCGTGATATAAATTTTACAACCCTCAAATTATTATTTTAAATGCAAACTTGAAAAAAGTTACAAAAACAGATTAAAAATTTAATTTAAAAAAATCTAAGAAGAATTTTTCAAAAATCTTTCTTAGTGCACCCCTACATTATAAGAAGAATCGCCATGCAAAATTTCAGTCCTTTAGGTTCAACGGTTTGGTCTGTACTTTGTATGTCAGTCAGTCAATCAGTCAGTTAGTCAGTTACGGAACTGTTTTATATATATATAGATTTTTATTACTATCTCTATATCGTAACGTTAACTTCATGCGCACACATTATTTTTAACTGAAATTCAATTGGCTGTTAAAACTTTATATTTACATCCTATTTAAAAGAAGTAGGGTGTAAATTGTAGGGTGGAAAGTTGGTAAAATTAAAATTTTGTGCAATGTATTTTAATTTCTCGATTAAAAGTAGTTTTTTTCTAAAAATCAATTTATTTCGCTTGAAAAGCTAAATATTTTATGCACGCGGTTTATATTATTATTACTATCTTTATATCGTAACGTTAACTTCATGCGCGAGCATTATTTTCTTATGCTTTTTTTATTATTATCATCTTTATAATAGCTTTATTTTCATATGGTTTTAAGCAACTATCGTTGTTATTCATATTATGTTGGTTTTTTATTAATTAAAAATTAAGGGTAATTAATTTCGATTCCGGAAGTTCTTATCTTTATTTTCATATGCTTTTTCATTTACGAATTATTCAAATGTTGGTTAAAAAACTTTTGCGCAATTTATATATTTGTGTGTGTTTAATTATTGAAATTAATAAATTTATATTTCTGGAGAGGATGTTTCAGATTTTAGTGGTACTATGATGAAAGGCTGAATATACCAAAATTCTGAGGAGTTTATTATGGAGAGAAAAGGAATTTAATATGTAGAGGATGTTTATAGGAGTTAAATGTGGAGAGGAGTTGAATGGTTTGCAGCCCTCAATCAAACACTTCATTTTTTTAAGAGGCAAAGCTGCAGTCATATCATTGTTCTATTGGAAATTTCTGCTGAACCTGTAATTGCAGCTTTTTTTTACCCCAATGATGAAAGGCTAATTCTAGCTGAATTCTGAGGAGTTAATTATAAATTTATATATTTATAGATTTCACAAGGTTTTTTTTCTATGTTATTTATACTGTGCTTAGTTTTAAATTAATTTTGGTTAACAAACATTAGAGAATTTGACATTTTTACTTTTCAGATTTTAGTATTAAAATGATGAAATGCTGAAATTCTGAGACGTGTATAACATTTCACATATATTTTTTATGTTATTTATACTGTGTTAATTTTTAAATTGATTTTGGTTAACAACAAACATTCTTAAAATCCCGGGCATCGTCGGGTACTTCAGCTAGTAAATATATATATTTATTTTTTTGGCATAAATTGCATACGTTGACCGTTGTATTTAATTTGAATGTACTTCGTAGCGAAGCGCGGGTTTTCAGCTAGTTATACATAAGTTCCCTTCCAATTTAGAATGAAAATTTTAAAAGAAGTTGTTAAAAATTTTAAGGGAATTCATTTTAGAGAAACTTTCGGGTGTATTTACACACAATAGTTATAACACTGTATTTTGTTGTGGAATTTCCATTGAAGTATTTTTAGAACTTTCCCATTGTACCGACCTGACACCATCCTGTCAGCGAACCGCGACCCTCGTTGAGGAAACTGCGTTCGCGTATGCTTATAGAGATCGGGATTGGATCTCTCGAGCATCTACTTAAAAATCGCAGACCCAATTACCACATTAAGGCGCTACTAACAAGACAACTCTATTTATGTGCATGTTAGATGTGGACAAAAATGTATACAAAAATGAAATTTAAAGATTTTTTAAAGATTTATTACCTAATGTATCTCTGTCAATATCTTGCATATACTTAGGATTGATTTGTCTACTTCTAACATACACTTTTCATACAAACGAAACTCCCGTATGTAAGTAGTAACGATATATCGCACCTCTTCTAGTGTTACATGTCAAGATAGTCATATTTTCAGAAAGATCCAAAGAAGATATATGCCGATATTTCATTTCTTGTTTTATGAATACGTATGATAATTTTGGGAAAAGTTATTGTTCGAATCACTTCAGAAGGCAAAACTATATGCTGCTAAAGTTGTTTACAATTTTTAAAGCATGATTTTGAATTTTAATTACAAGATATAACCCTCTTCTAATAACATCATTTTGTCAACATCGAATGAAAAGCTTGAGGGAATACTGTCATATCTCTATGCTAATGCACAATATATCTAAACTCTTCACTACACAAAGAAAAAATCATTGATAACATGAACAGCAGGTTAGAAAAAAATACAAATTTATTTTCTAAATAAAAACCTTTATTTTTCAAATAAAATTTAATAAACATTTTTATTAGAGGAATATTTTAATACAACAACATTAGGCACTGACAAAAATCTTATTTTCATTATTCGTGCATGAGCAAGTTCCCCCCCCCCCCTAGTTTTGGAAGAGGGTAATAAGCGCCATCTAGGAGATTGCGTTGGTACTAGACTTATAACATTATTCGAGAATAAGAAGCACTTCTTATAGAGCATTGTGGTGCAATTATCACAAAATCGAAAATTTCGGATATGTAACACTCTTTTAGCAGAGGTGCTATATGTGCCTCCGAAAGTAGGAATATAGTTTGCAAAGAAAAATATGTGATGGGAAAAGTCACCAGTATCTTTTTCTTCTTTTTCTTAAAAAATTTTAAAATTCAACTTTAAGTTGAAGTTCCTAAAGTGGAAATATGTTGCGAAAAGGGAGTATTTTCTTGTATATATTTTATTTAATTGCCGGCTTTTGACGTAAAGTTGGCGACAGGTCGATATAATGGGAAAGCACCATATTTTCTACAAGTTTAAAACATAAAGGTCACCATGTTCAACAGATCATCTTCCAATTTTCTCCAGAATATTGATATAAAAGCCATTTTCAAAGACAATTCTAATAAAGGGAGAATCCCATGACATTATAATGAGAAATAAAACTACTTACTCAAAGACAGGCATCTCCGTATGAGCATATTAGCATTCTAAATGTTCATTATTTCCTCATAAAACTTTAAAACCCTGATAACGTCCTGTTGAAGCATTCTACGTATAAACATTACAATCACTATTATTTCAAATGGGAGCAAATTTATGCAGAAACTTTAATAAGCAGCAATTACGTATCTTACTGAAAAGAGTGTTTTGACAGAACTTTTAAGGCCCCCGAAAATAAATGATCATTAAAAGATGAAACATAGTAAAATGCGGCAAAAGAAAAGATTATACAAACGCATTATCCTCAATAATAATATTTAATTATATTCAATTAGAGATACAACTGTGTTTTGCTCAAGTAAACAATTATTCAAATAATGAATATAATTAAATATTTTTTGAATTGCGGTGTCAGCATAATTATTGTAAACATTGGAATAACCTATAATTTTCGCAAACCTTTTATCGTATATTTCAAGCTTTCCGCAAGAAAATAACAAATGTACACTTACCTAAATAATTACCTAGTTTTGATTACAATTTTAATTATTCTTTAATTTAAAAGAATAATGTTATACTTTTATTTTAATATTTTTGGGGAAAAAAAGACAAACAAGTAATGAAAGAAGTATTGTTTACTTTTAGCAACCTGTTGGATACTTTAAGCATCTGTTCTACTGGTCTTCTGAGACAGCAAAAGTTTTGTTACCATGATATGTGCATATCATTTTCTGTTTGGATTTTGTAAAAAAGGATTTCGAATATATGTAAATGACTTAAATTTTTTTGCACAATGCATACCATAAACCTACTTTTGCTGCAAATAAATAAGTAAAATAGATGCTTTAATCATAAAACTTTAATTAATATTTTACCCACTTTTTTTAATTACTTTTAAGGAATATTTCAAAACAATAACTTAACCTCATAAACCCAGTTAAGAAATTTTCAGTAAAAAAATGAAAAGATATATTTGTATTATATTTTTGTGTGTAATATATATATATATATATATATATATATATATATATATATATATATATATATATATATATATATATATATATATATATATATATATATATATATATATATATACCGGGTGTCCCAAAAATTACCGACGATTTGAAAAACCAATTAAAGAAAACGGATGGTGATAGAAATGTACGGTTTGCTGCATTCTGCTTAGGTAACCAGGGAATTTATTCTCACCAATTTTCAAACTTTAGCTACAAAGTTCGTCAACAGATGGCGCTGCTGACTGGGAAAAACTATAAAACAATGTTTTCAAAGCAAGAAGCATACGCAAAGTGGCATGGATTGGCCTCCCTATACGTCAGATTTGACGTCATGCGATTTTTTTTCTTTGGGGGTACCTGAAAGACCAGTTACATCGTCACAGTCCACAAACTGTAGATGAACTGGAACAGTACATCTCTGCCGCTTTTCAAAACAGTCAAACTGAAATGTTTGCACTGGAGTCTGCAAATTTTGACCTCATACTGCGCCCCGTTGTCACTGCAAACGGTGGTTAATTTGAAAACATTGTTTTATAGTTTTTCCCAGTCAGCAGCGCCATCTGTTGACGAACTTTGTATATTTTTTTGAAAATTGGTGAGAATGAATTCCCAGGTTACCTAAGCAAAATGCAGCAAACCGTACATTTCTATCACCTTCCGTTTTTCTTTCATTGATTTTTCAAATCGTCGGTCATTTTTGGGACACCCGGTATATATATATATATATATATCCATTACATAACGTCCTTTAAATACAACCTGAAAAGGAAAACTAGCTCATATTTACATGGCTGAAGCTAGACTCAGCCTGAAGGGAATAAAATTTTGATGCAGTCTGGCCTAATCGTTAATTAGAGTGACAAAAGTACATCCTTTCATATCAGAAGACAGCTCGGAAGCTAATATCACCTTTCAACCTTACACACGAGAGGGTGAAATACATGTAACTATTATTTTGTAGGGTTAGCAGATATTGATGCTCGCGATGCGAACCCACTCCTTTCTCCAGGTGTATACACGTGTAGAAATGCAAAGGCATGCAATTCGTGGGAAGTTCTGTTGCTAAGGGTTTTAAAGCGATTCTTCACCATAAAACTAAGCTCACTCTTATGACTTCTTTGCACCATTACACAAAATATATGAAATTAAAGAAATATACAATGAAATCTATAATGAACACTTGAAATGCATGGAATTAATATAATATGCAATGAAATTTATAATTATTAATACGATGTGCAATGAAATTCAAATAACTGAAATATTGTTTACAATAATCTGAATAACTTTTAAACAAATAAAAATTCTTCATTCAATAATGAGTCCTAAAATAATATATAATTCGTAGATTCCTTAAATTCAGTTTAATTTCAAGTCGTTAAACATTTTTTTTCAAATAAGTCCTTATTGTATGTGGTTTATATTCAATGCCTAGTTTGTTCCCATAATTTTAAATCATCATGATTTACATCAATTATCATTCATCGATCTTTCTTTTTATATTCCTAATCTCTTGTGCTTACACACGTACATAAATTTAAAAATAATTCACAATGTATAATTCAGAATATATTTTAATTAGTTCGAGACAACATTACTTTAGACAATACTATTACAAAAATGATTTGTTATATTATTCTGAAAGTTTCACTTCAATTACAGCATAGAATTTAGATACCTGTCAATTTTCTAACAATATATAGGATCATAAATTAAACAACTCAAAATAACTATTTAAAAATCCTTAATTATGTAAATGGGCATTCATTTCCATATTAGGTAATATTCATAAAAATGTGCTTTAACATCGTCACTAGTTTCAATTTATTATATTCAAATCCTAAAATCATTGGTACCAATCATGACATAAGTGACAAAACTGGAGGTGAAATGGGCTATGTCCAACGTGAAAGATTGTTAGTTATCAAGAGCTGTGATGCAAAGGCAGTAAGAAGCTCATCCCTCTGTGGAAGATCTACCACTTGTGCTGGCAAAAGGGTTATCCGGTGTCAACAAAAATAATAACTCAGATCATCAACACACTTGACAAAATTAGGGGTAACCTGTGACATGTCATATTAGCCCCAACCTTGAAAAAAATTTTTTTTTTACTTAGCACATCAACATTCCTTTTAAATAATATTCTTTTTTAATAATTCAGATGGTAATTTGTGGAAGGCAAACTAGTATCAAAGTTCTCTAAATAAATATAATTAACTACAAAATTTAGGTAGGTATCTAAATTCATCAAAATTAGGTTATCTTCAACATGCGTCAACAATCTTCATTAGGTCATCAAAATATCGTAAGATTATCGGAGTCATAGTCAAGTAGTTATTTAAGTCACAGTTGGGTAGTCTTAATCATCACAGATAGTGTTCTTTTCCTAACACTATTAATTAATTTTTACTTGGGATCTTGGGCGTTTCAGGGTTTGCTGTTATTAAAATAGGAATTTTACTTTTTCTAGTTGCTAATCGAAAATTATCTGCAGGTTTCAAAGGTCTTAATCTAGTACGATGTACAATTTCCTACGTTTTCTTTGTAAGGGAATTGGGTCTGTTAGTTTCAAAATTTACTCTAGAAATTTGCTTCAAAATTTTATATGGACCAGAATAAGGGGAAGTAAGTTTAGGAGTATTTGGTAACGAAACTCTTCGTACATCACTATATCACCTACCTTAAACTTAGATTCCTCAAAATGAGTGTCATACCTTTCTTTATTTACTTCATGATTTCTTATTGTTCTCTGTTCAGCAATCTTTCTAGCGACTCCAATTGGTGGGTACATGTCTTGGTCATCAAGCAAGTTTTTGTAGAGTGGTTTTCCATGCATTAAATAAGAAGGGGGAAATGTTGTTACAGTATGGGGAATGTCGTTATATTCGTTCGTTATTTCACTTAATAATTTTGTCCGGGAGACTTTACCAGGGTGTGAATTTAATTTACATTTAAGCCTAGTAATGAAAGTCTGATTTAGTCTTTTATTTTTTCAATTTTTTTTGTGGTCTATGCGATGTAGTTAGTAGTTATTTAATATTATTGTTTCTCAAAAAATGTTTAAATTTGGAGAAAGTAAAAGCACTATTCTTATCGCTTAATATTTTCTTAGGTACTTGATGTTGAAAAATTTGTCTTGAACAATTAATATAAGTATCTCTAGTTTCATTTTTAGAAGCAAAGGTCCAGATATATCTGGTGGCATGATCTATGACTATGTGTAAATATTTCTTTGTAGACTCGTAATAATTTAAACTACCAACAGTGTCTAAGGTAAGAATTTGAAAGGGCTCACTGGTAGAGGGTAACATTTGTAAGAGACCAAATCTTTTGTGTCTAGACTTCTTGTTTAATTGACATACCTCACAATGCTTAGTAGTTACTCACATCTTTAGTTATTCCAATCCAATAATATTGAGAGGATATCAGATTTAAGATTGCCAAAACTCATAAATGTCCATAATTTACATGGGCTTTTTCTAATAATTTTAATCGTAAAGAGAAGGGCACAACAATTTTCATTAAACCTTGTTTTTTAATTGTCCATACATTATTTACTTTTTCAAACTTCTTACCGTTTGCATTTTCTAAATTTTGGTGATGCTCGATTTCTTGCAATGTCAACAGTGGGTAACGTTCATGCAAAGTTACATGGAGAGAAATTAGGTTTCTTGTTAAGATATCGGCTTCATAATTTGTAGAACCTTTTTTATATTTAATGTCGAAATCATACATGGAAACTTTAAGTGACCATCAGGGTGTTGTTGTTTTAAAATTACGCTTACAGCTTGTCCGGACGCATCCACGATAATATGGCATGGGTAATTCGGATTGTAAATAGTCAAAACAGGTTTAGAAATGAGAGCGTCTTTTTAAATCCTGGAAAGCTTTTTGGCAATCTTCCGTCCATTCAAATTTAGTGTCTATCTTTAATAATTTATTCAATGGTACTCGTAATTTGGCATAGTTGGGAATGAATTTATTATAAACATTTACACTACCTAAAAATCTTTGCAAGTCTATAACATTCCTGGGAGGCAAGTCTATAACATTTCCTCATTGAAGTTTTTAATGATTTCTATATTGGCGTTAATCGGGTGATAACATCCTTTTTCCACTTCATATCCGAAAATTTTTTTTGGTTTGGGCAAATTGGCATTTTGAACATTTCAATTTTATGTTTTCTTTTTCACAAATCGAGAAAATAGTTTTTAAATCCTCTAAATGTTCTCCGAAAGAGTCTGAAAATATAATTATATCGTCAAAATAGTTGAGCGCAAATTTAATTTCGTATTTATTAAAAATTGTCTGAATGTTCTTTGGAATATGGTGTCGTGTTGCCTGTCTTGAATTATTTTTCTGGGCGTGATTCGTAGTTTAAATGGGTTAGTACAAATTATTTTTTAACAAGAAATTATTTGGGTGCGTTTTGTTTATTTTAGTTGACTGAATGCAACCCAAAGATCTAGGCATTGATTGGAAAACGAACAACTTGAATGACACCAAAACCTTAACTAAAGAAGAAACTTCGCTTTTAGTAAACTGAAAACCATTGATAACAATTAAAACAGAGAACTAAATAAATTTAAATTAAACTTAGTTTATTTACAGTTTGTACATTTCTACTTATTATTCTAATCATACCTTTCATAGGCACACTTAGCCATATACAAAAGTCAGTTTATCTTTATCTTTAATATTAAAATTCAAAACTACTTGACGAGGAAAATAGGGAGCGCACGATACTAACCAAAGCTCAAATACTTATTCAAAATCTATCACCTTTTTAAATTCCTCCTACTCTGACCATAGACTAACTTATTTAAAAATAAAACAAAAAAGGACTGAGCTAAACAATAACTTGTACCACTCACTCTGTTCCGATGATACTCGCAGATCGTTGATTTCACTCACTCGTCTCACTGGGGTTCGTGGGGATACTTCCTTGCATAGACAGGGGCCAACACCTCTTGTTTCTCAGAGATCAGCTGTCTATTTGTGCACCAGAACAACCTTTGCACATCCGTCACTTCAGTTGGCGCTGTATTTTTAGAAAACTCGTAGCTGACATTCGCACTCGCTATATTTTATGAGCAGATATGTGGAGAACTTAAAGCTCGACCCAACGCAGCAAAACGGGGAACCTCAGGTCTACCCGACAAACAAAAAAATATCTGGAAACAACGGGAAACCTAAGCTCAACCCGACAAGCCACCAAAATCAGAAGACTGAGGAGAAAAACGGGGAATCGTAGCTCAACCCGACAAGCGAAGTCTAAACGGGGAACCGTAGCTCAATCCGACAAGTGAGAGAGAGACTTAAAATTTTAAACTCCCAAATTTATATTTTTCTTATTCCTTTCTATCCTTGTTCACACTCTCTGTTACGGTATGATTTCTATCCGTCTTTATATGATTATCAAACTCTTTGCCCATTTTTACCTCAACTCCTAGAGATTTTCCCAGATCTTCTTTGAGTCACTCGCTAACCGAGATCTGATCCACAGTGATTGAGCATTTTCTGACCAATTGCATTCCTTAGCAACTTGACTAAATTGTCTATAAAAATTTGTGAAACTCTCTTTCTTATCGCCCCTAAAGATTGGCGATCTATGTTCAGCGAATCTATGTTCGGCATCATTTGAGTTCTAACAGTCGTAGTCGTATAATTTTGTAACTCCTTCTCATTAGTACCCGAATCTACGCTCGTCATGTTGACCAAACTATTCTATCTGAAACTTCTAATTTTATACTTATGAATACTCACTAATTACTAACACAAAATTCTAATTTTTCAATAATACTATATATGGCTAGGGCGTTTTTCCAGCCAAAAGGTAGTCTTTTCCATTTATATAAGCCAAAGTTTGAGGTGATAGCTAATTTTTCTGTATCTTTCTCATTTAGTTTAATATGCCAGTAGCCACTCGCGAGATCAAGGGTAGAAAAAATCTTAGCATTGGTTAGTTGATCTAAAACTGCGTCGATTTGGGGTATTGGTTCCGAGTCTGCTATTGTAATACTATTAAGTTTTCGGCAATCGATAAACATTCTGGATTTTGAATTTTCATCTGTCTTGTAAACTAAAGTAATTGGGGAAGCATAGAGTGAATGATATGTTTTTATTAAATCTGCAGCTAAAAGTTCGTCTATTTGCTTCTTAATTTCGGCTTTATCTTTTGGCGACGCCCTGTATGGACGAAGGGAAATTGGCAGTTCAGAATTTAAAATTACTCTTTGTGGTTCAAGACGGATACATCCAACATCATATTTATTTTTCTCGAAAAAATTATTATACTCATTCAATATTTTGTTCAATTCAACACTTTCATCATTAGCAACATTATTTCCAATTTCAATTTTATAGAAACGAGTATCACAATTTCTATTATATTTAGTACCAAGATTTCTAGTACTATAAGAACAAGTATGTGGCACATTAGGATTATCATAAGTTAAAAATATATAACAATTAGTATTAACATTTTCCAATGACAAAGTAGATGAGATATTATTTTTTCCTTGATATACAGAAAATTTTTTTAAATCCAAATTAATTTTAAACAGATTAATAATATCTGACTATAAAATTTCATCCTTTAAATTAATTTCAACAACATATAAGTTAGCAGATCTATTCAACTTACCTATTCGTCACTTTGTAGAAACTATTTTATCAGTTTTGACTTTACCTGCAAGAGTACTGACCTGAGAATTGTCCGGTGGAAGAATTTTCACATGTGTTTTAATTTTCTCATGTAAAGTTCTTGAGATAATGTTAATAGTACTTCCTGTATCTATCAGGCCGCTAATCAGTTCCTTACCGATTCCTAGGTCTACGGTAAGCATCCGTCATTGTCGCTGTTCTCTTATGTTGTTGTTATTATTGTTTGCATGTTGACGAGGCTGGAAACGAGTCCCGGGGCTTTCCCCTTCTCGAAAATTCTGGGGCCATCTCTGCCATGGTCGCGGTTGTTGGTGCCGGAATCTAGGTGACTCATGTTGTGGGAATTTTTCATGGTCATTTCGCCGATCGAACGGTCTGCGAAATCCGAACTGTTTGTTCTGTAAGTCTCTATTATGGTGGTGTTTTTCCTCTTGTCATCTTCATAGCTGTTGATCATTTTCCTCGCAAGGGAATTTCACTGAGTAGTTGTAGCTACGTTACTGATTAAAAGTAAATCTTTGTATTTTGCGGGCAATCTGTCTGTTAGACCTTGAGTTATAATTTCTTCTTCAAGTTTTAAGGATTTTCCGATATTGATTTTCTTTTTAAAATAGTCATTTATATTCTAACTATCAGAATAGCTCAACCTGCTAAAATCTTCGAATACTGTTTTTCTTCTGAGAAATAGTCACTTATTTTAATTTTAACTTCATCCCACTTTTGTGAATCTGTTAAGTTGTCGATGTAAAATTCCAAAGCCTCGTCTGATAGAAAATCAGGAACTATTTGTTGTTTTTCTACTTACGTCAATGCAATAGTCTTTTTTCGAAGAATTTTAACCAGTTATTAATTTTAACCATCCCCTTACGATCAAATTTCGGGAGATTAAACAATTGATTTGGCGAAGATATGTGCCAGTATAACAAAAGTATACTGGCACTGTTTTCCAATATACTTTTGTCGAAAACTCTGAAATTATCCATCTATTTTTCTTCAGGTTGGTCAGTTTCACGTCGATCAGCTAATTTTTTATTTAAATCCTTCAATGCCATTTTCCTTTGCTCGTTTTGAAAAGCGAAATCAAAACTAGGTCATCTCATTATATATATATATATATATATGGGTCATTCCGTGTCAAATCAACACAATTTTTTGCAAAATCCGGAATGACCCTCCCAGATTTTGACGATTTTTGGCACACTTGCGGGTTGCATGGACACATGAAAAAATGTCAATTCTTAGTGGTTTTACTTTATCGGTTAAAAAGTTATTAAACATTAAAATTTCAATTTTTTGCAAAAAAACACCACATATGTCGGTCTTAAAATGACTGTAAAACAGTGACCATTTGAGGTTCAGACCTGAACTTAGGCTCATTTTAAAGTTCTATTTTAGGGCTTTCACATGATATGCAACATGATAGCATTTATAAAAAATTAATTTTATAAAATCAATTTGAAGTTTTAAAATTTAAATTTCTCAAAAAGCGACAATTTTAAAATTTTGAAAAAATTCTCAAAATAAGTTTATATCATCATCTAACAGCACCCAAAATCTTATTTTGGGATCTTTATGGGATCCTGAGATATAGCAGGTATAAAGTATGCATGGGTAGACGAAAAAATGCCAAATCTTCCATATACATATACAAATAAATATAATTATAATGTATAATTATACAATTATATATAATTATAACTACATTTATAATTATATAAGTACATATATAATTATATACATATATAATATATATATATATATATATATATATATATATATATATATATATAACACTTTTCTAGAAAATCCAGTCTATCTCTAAATCATAATTTTATTTATGGAATCATGCATAGAGTTTACCAGTTTAGAGACATGGAAGTAGCATATGTACAGCGATCACATCTTCATTTCTGGGAGGCCATGAACTCTTGCACAATATCCTCAATCTTTCTCACCTCGTTGCCTTGTAAACTGTATGTTCAACCAGTTGGTGTGATGGGGTTCACCTTGCAGATCACATTTGAAGAGGGAATCCACAGTACATCAGGTCTTGAAGGGTATGAAAATGAAGGAGATGGTCCTTGGGGATGGAGAAATGTTGCCTTTACTTCATTTACATCTTCATTTTTAGCTAAAACATAGCTTAGGTACCATTTGCTATCATAGACTGCAACCACATATCCACCCATGTCACATATTTCCATAACTTGCTACAGGAAAGATAGTTGATGTAGATGCAGAAGAAAAGGATTTTACAGTTACTTTTGTTGTACACTTTGAGGGTCCAAAGGCATGGTGTGTCCCTGGGATAGCTACAGTTTTGCTGTACTGGTGTGCCAATTGTTCTTCTGTTTGAATATACTCTTCATGGTTTACATATGTGAAATCTGTTAGAAATATTCTGATTTGCCCATTCAAAGAGTTGTCTTGGAGTCTGTATTTGGTCTTCATAAGGTCGCTGCAGGCTAGCCCTGGCTACCAATCTTTTTACTGTGCCCCCACTCCATCACATGGGCCTATTCCATGTGCAGTGGCTGAAAAATGCCATTCAGCTTCAACCCCAAAATCTTTGTAGTGAAGGCACAGGTTTAAAATGTTCTTTTTATTCTTGTATCGGGCTGCTGACCCATCTGAAAAATAGTATATATTTTTTGGAAATGTTTGAAACTTAGATTTCAGATACTGGATTAGTTTTGTTTGAAACAGATAGACTGCAGTAGTGTTGTGCTTAAGGCAGTCTGATATTATTACGAAACTGAAATGCTCTTTTTTATCTTCTTTTTTAAAATACACTACAAACGGATGCATTGTTGCCTGGTTACGTGTCCAGTGGTAAGATTGTGCTTCGTCCGGTAATACTAAGGAATAATTCTCAGAAAAATCACAAAGGACCACCACCTCAGAATCTAAGAGATTTTCCTTAGTCTCACTCATAAAAGAAATTTGCTGTTTTGCTATAAAGTCATGACGAAGCAGAACAGAGAGTTTCTCACAAAAAATTTCAACGAAGTCATCTACTGATTTTTGGATTGTTTCCAAGTTACAGTGATCAACAGAGATCCCCTGGCGAAAAGTAATAGTCTCAATTGCATTTTCTTCAAACCCTCTATCCAGAATCATCCGGATTCTTCTGTTCCTGCACATGACACACAATTAGAGAAGAAACAGTTAATGGACGGTGGGTTACAGACCATCATTTGCAAACAGTCCTGGTATGTTTTTATCTGGTTGTCTGTGATTAGTTTCATTTTGCTGTTTTCAACCATAAGTTTCACATTTTGGTAAGTAGTACATACACAAACTGAGTGGGTGCTACTCTGACCAGGCAGAATACAGTGTTTGGGCCGTACTTCTGCAAATTTAGAGAACCCAACTTTTATACCTGGAAACTTTTCCTGGAAGCATTTGTATACTTCCTTTAAATTACTCAGCATCAGTCTCTTGGAAACTTACTTTAGCACCTGTGATGTCTTTCACTGAAATACATCAGAGGTCAAACACTAATCAGCTTCCTCCATTCTCAGATTGTTATATATTGTATTTTATAATTTAGGAAAAGATTTTTCAAAATCTGTTTGATATTTTTTCACTTTTTAGTAGTGTAAAGGAGATGAAATTAAGAATTAAATAATAAAATTATACATGATTATAAATGTAATTATTATATTTATATATATTTTTAATCACATATTACTATGCAATTACATATGATTGTATAATTATATATTATAATTATATTTCTTTGTATATAACTCTATTATATGGTAGATTTGGCATTTTTCCTCTAACCATACATACTTTATACCTCCTATATCTCAGGATCCCATAGAGATCCCAAAATAAGATTTTGGGTGCTGTTAGATGATGATATAAACTTATTTTGAGAATTTTTTCAAAATTTTAAAATTGTCGCTTTTTGAGAAATTTAAATTTTAAAATTTCAAATTGATTTTAAAAAATTATTTTTTTATAAATGCTATCATGTTGCATATCATGTGAAAGCCCTGGAAAAGAGCTTTAAAATGAGCCTAAGTTCAGGTCTGTACCTCAAATGGTTACTAATTTACAGCCATTTTAAGACCGACATATGTGGTGTTTTTTTGCAAAAAATTGAAAATTTAATATTTAATAACTTTTGAACCGATAAAGTAAGACCACTAAGAATTGACATTTTTTCATATGTCTATGAAACCTGCAAGTGTGCCAAAAATCATCCAATTCTGAGGGGTTCATTCCGGATCACTGTGTTGATTTGACATGGAATGACTCATATATATATATATATATATATATATATATATATATATATATATATATATATATATATATATATATATATATATATATATATATATATATATATATATATATATATATACACTGCTGGCCACTGTAAATGCAACACCCTGAAGGAAACATGCAAATAACATGAAATTTACAACATGCATTAGCGGAGGTGAGATATGCAACTGATTAGAATTTCAGCGCAGACGCACATCACGCGCGCCTGTGGCGCCGCTTCAAAGCGCTATTTAATTCCGAAACGCGCTGGTAGACGTTTCTCCTTCCTATACGAGGCATAACACGATCTTCTCACAAACAGCCAACATTCAAATGTGATTTCCGAATGAGAAACCCGTTGCGTAACTTCCCTTTTATACATATTTTGAGATGCCGTTTGTCCCTCCTGCATCGTTCGTCTGCGCTTAAATACTAATCATTTGCTTATCCTAGCATCTTCTTCCTCTGATGCAAATTTGACGTTTGTATCATCCCTCCTTCATGGTGTTGCCAGCAGTATATATATATACAGAAAGAGAGAGAGAAAGACATTGCAGGAAAATTAGCATAAAGCAAATAAAACTTGAAATATTTCTGAAATGATGATTAATTTATTTTAGATATAATGAACGTGGAAATAACATACTGCATTGAAGCAGTAATCAACTGTGCTCAGATGGACAACTAAACAAATACCCTCATAAGTAATCTTTATTGTTATGATCACTGTATATTTTAATTGTAAAAAAATTGATTCGATAGATAATGGAATCTAACATGTATTTGATAATGTATTATTCTTCATAAAATAATCCTCTATTAATATAACATACTTTATTCCTATAAATCAAGTATTTAAACATGAAACTTCAAAGTTGAAATTCTTTCCTTTAAAATAATCATCTTGAAAGATTAAAACGAAATGTATATTCTTGAAGGCGTAGTAGTATAACAAAACGTTAAGGATTGTTTTCGTACAGCACACATGAAGACGAAACCAGTCTTCATGTATGAAGACTGGTTTCGCTTTGTATCCTATTCCATCATTAGGGTATTCCATTTGTTTCTAAGTTAGTAAGGTGAAAACAACTATTTAAAATTTGGCACATGTTAGTTGTACATTAACATTTGTTTTTTATGATCACTCAGACAGGCTTCTGGAAAAGAGTTCTACATTTTTATCCATATCTACCACTGAGAATAAAGTCTTATCCTGCAAAATTCTGACTGTTTTTGACATAAAAATTCCGTTTTGGGGTATAAAATATTTCATCATTTTTCTACGTAGTCTCCACGATATGTAATGCAAGTGTTTTGCGCATTGGAAGTGCATGGATACCTCTTACAAAAAATTCATCAGACTGTATTTGTAGCCACACGTTTATATCCACTCGCTAACCAGCTAATTATTATTCATGATTTAAAAGCCCGAGAGGATAAATCTACAACATGAATGGTTAAATTTTGTTAAGTTTAGAATTCACACAATTATTTTAATTTATTATTATTTTTTAAATTTTATCCATATCCATTTTGAATCCATATCCACTTTGAATTTTAAACATCCAATGTGCAATTTAAATGGAATTTTAATTATTGTACAATGTTTGAACATGAATTATTTTCTCGGAAGGTTATGCTCTTTAAGGAAACAGCATTATATTGAAACCTACGATGAAAAATTATCTTTTTACACTGCTTTTAGATATAAATCCTTCCGAATCCAGTTATGTTATTTAAATTAAAAAAAACCTGTTTATTTGGATTCCGTAAAATTATACAGAAGTATGCATTTGTTTCATCTACATAAAAGCTTGATTATTTTGAACCGATAATATCATACTGCTGAAATAATATCAGTGCAGAAAAAAATTATAAGGAAATAATAAAAAAAATGATTTGTTTACTTTTGCTTCGGATAACAGTTTCTTGTCATTGAAATGCTGCACAAAACCTGCATCATTTATTGTACGACTGTTGGTATGTATCTAAAAGTAGGTTACGTACCGTCTAGCCTTAAGGTAAGTCTGTATCGGAATAGCAAAGTGTGTTGTACTTTCTCAGTTTCAAATCATTAATGACGCAGTTGTAAAGGATTGCTAAGATATTTTTGGTAAAATTCTGCAGTCAAAGTATTACTTCCGTGAATGTCTTCGTGACAAGTGCCTCCACATTGGGGGAAAAAAGTATTACTTCCTGTCACACGTTTAAAAATATTCCTTATTTCACTATCCAAAATTTTTCGAGTAATAGAAAATGAATTCTGTTTTACAAGAGATAAAAATTGCTGTAACATAACTATCAATGTATGTTTAAAAAATAATTCTCCATTCTTTAATACTTCGTTCGGGAGACCATAATTCAATATAATAAAATGGAATTTCCTATTAAATGTTACATGCGGAAAAAATATACTAGAGTTATCATTTATTGCATAAAATTTGCAATAATATTGAATCTGTCATAATAACATGGTTGGAAAATTTAAACCATTCGAGTTATAAAGAGCTAGTTATCATAATGATTAATAACAGTTCAGTTTTTCATACATTTTCTAAAATAAAACAAAATTTCTTTCTTCGAAGTATCTAGAGAAAAATGCCATTTAAAAAAATCTCTTTTTACCGACATAAATATTAATAATTAAACCTTTAAAATTCTTATTCTGTTAAATTTAGTTTCTATATTAACTAAAATAGGATCTACAGTATTACGTGATATTGCGTGACTGTCATATTCACGTTTTGCTTTAACAGTGGCTTAATTTTTTTTATCAAAATGAGTTTTTTTAAAATTATCTGTTCTTACTCACAGCATCGTAAAACAAAGAAGTGCATTCAAAATACGTTGAAACTTTGCAGGAATGTATTTTAAATGTTAATAAAGGACAAAAGTCAGTGAAAAATTGACTTTTGGACTTAAAGTTTGTTCCCTGGATGCGTCGAAATGGCACGGTCAAATAATGTGCACATAGAGGTTTTGTAATGCAAATATCACATTTTCCATGAATTTGTGTCATTTAATTTTTAATATTGTCTACAAAGGTGTTTAGACGTGTACATATCTCATGTTCTCCTGTTTGGTCTTATGCTTCACCACAACTGGTTCTTCTTTCATCCTACTACAAACCACCAACCTCGCTATATAATTTATCGGCCACCTAGTATATGTATATATATATATATATATATATACAGGGTGTTCCATAATTACCGCCCAAACTCTGCACAGCCGGGATTCCTCGTTCGGAGTACATAAAAAATGCTTAAAGAACTGTACCTGTACGAAGCATAGTTTTCGAGAAAAATACGAAAAATAATGTATGACGTCACATCCGGTGCAAGGAAAAAAAATTTTGACCCATGAACAGCAGTATTTGCATATCTTTTCCGACGATAGTGTTCAAAATGTTCGCCGCGCATATCGCGTCATGCACGCGCACGCCGTAGAATGACTTTAAGCCGTCGTTTAACTCGTATTTAAAAGACTGCATCTTGCAGCTACCGGTATTCTTCGCATGGTGATCATGTATTCCGTTCGTGAATATTGCGACATGTATGTGATCTACGGTCAGTGTAATGGAAATGCCTTACGAACTACTAGGGAGTATCCCCTAGCAGACGGATTTAGTTGCTCGTCTGCATGCTGCTCGAACTTCGGTGAACACCACGCTGTTGCGAAGTGTGCAGTTATCTATCCATTCTACGGCACGTTCAAGCCTGCCTCGATATGCACCGCTGGCACTTTGAACATCTGCCTTTATAAACATTTTCAAATACTGTTAATGTGTCAAATAAAGCGTTTTTCACTTGCACCGGATGTGACGTCATACTTTCTTTTTCGTATTTTTCTCGAAAACTATGGGTCGTACAAGTATAGTTTTTTGGGCATTTTTATGTACTCCCAACGAGGAATCTGGCTGTGCAGAGTTTGGGCGTTATTTATGGGACACCCTGTATATATATATATATATATATATATATATATATATATATATATATATATATATATATATATATATATATATATATATGTGTGTGTGTGTGTGTGATAATATTATTAACAACCTATAATCGCCCATTCTGAACTTTCTCTCTGTTCTGGTAATCCCTTTTTCGACGAGGCGAAAACGCCTCGCTTTTCCACACACTAACTTCCTCCGTCAATTCTGGCAACCTCTCTGACCTAATTCTATTTTGGTGCTTTTGAGGTAGACGCAAGCTGGCTCCGAGGTAATTAAGATGTGTTAATTTTTACGTCAAATAAACTTCAATTATTCAATATGATTTGGAATCTTTTTGTTACGGCCTCGATTGCAGTATTTTCAAGAGATGTCCATTCCGGACATCTCATATATATATATATATATATATATATATATATATATATATATATATATATATATATATATATATATATATATATATATATATATATATATATATATATATATATATATATATATATATATATTACGTATGTAACATAAAATGCATGATATCCCTTTAATAGTCAATGATAACCGTAAAGACATTTATAAATTATTAGTATATTTGTTTCTGCTTAAGCTTTTTTTTCCCGAGGAAACCACAATTTTTTTATTCCAAATTTTTGTTACACTTTCAAATTTTTCCCTTCTAAAAAATATCACAGTAGTTAAATTTTTCTATGTTGTTTTTGAAGTTTTAAGTCATAGGTCATGATAAAATGTTTAAGTGACAGAAAAACCGATGCTATTTCAATTTTGGTATCATATTTGTCTTGCGCGAAGTCACGTTGACACATTGGATTCTACAATAATTATGAAAAATATAAATAACGTTTTTCCACAGCTTAAACGCTTTTATTAAATATCTTCGCATGGTATTAAAATTGTTTTTGAAATATTTTACCTGCCATAAAAGGAACAGAAAAGGATTTAAACGTACTCAAAGAATCTCAGCAATAAAGATAATTGAAATATTTTTCTATTCAAAACTATAGCCAAACATTTGAAGAATTTCCCACATGAGAATTTTTAAAAGTATCGGAATTGCTGGCAATGTTTTCCGAGCGAAAAAAATGTGCATATTCTATTCACAATTTGTAAATTTTCCACAAAAAGTTTGGCAACTTCAAAGTTAACTTTCTTTCGCTCTAGAGATGCTTTCTTATTTTTAAAAGGTTCTGAAACTTTCAAAGTGATTTTAGCGTACCTTCATTAGCGTAGTCATTATAGAGGAAATAAGTTTCTTTAAAAGTAGTTCTTTTCTTTCGTAAGAGCTCGGACGAGTTTGAAAGATAGTCCTTTAAGTTCCCATGCAGCATTTTCTACAGGAAGCGGAAATTTTAGAAGAATTCACTTCTAAAACATGTTAGTCTTATGCTTGCTTCAGAATGCGTAGTTAACAAATAGAACATCCTCTAGAAAGTGGAATTATTGACTTAATGCATGGGGAAATATTTTCTTTGCATGAACTCTAAATTATGTATTCGAACTTTTGATAATATTTGAGTTGCCAAAACCCCCTTTTCTATTACTTTTAATAAAATAATCGCTTATTGGACAGAAAATGTACGTCTTTTTACATTGCTAACTTCGTCATTTTGTATTTGCCAAATTATTTTGAAATTACTTCGGATAGATCGTAAATGTACGTAAAAGTTTCAATAGCTCATAATTCTTCTTCTTTTCCTTATAATAATTTTAAGAAATAAATGTGAAATGATTTTATTACAATAAAAAATAAATGTCATGAACCAAGTAGTGATCGCCTTGTAGATACTTCAAATTATTATAACATAAGAAAGTAAAATAATTTCATAATTATCGTGTAGATCAATTATAAATGATTTTAACTATTATCTTTGCACCAAATGATATTGTAAATATAATCTTGTCACAAATTGATACTCAGAAGCGAAAGCTAAATAGATATCGAAGCATGCGTTTGAAAACTACGTTTGTTTCAGACTGAAAAGCATAAAAATATTTTTCTTAAAAACAGAAACTTTATAAAAATTCACATTTTTTAAACTGTAACATTTTAGATATTATTTAACAAATCCATACCTGAAATATTGTAATATTTCAAACAAAAATTAATTTGGTGAAGAAAATGAAGAAAACCATAAAACGACTTTTTATAAAGACAAGCTCTAATTTATCTACTTAATTAAAAGTACTGTATTTCGTTGACAAATTTAGTGCTGTTTGCTGTAACATCCTTTGGTATTTGTATCAAAATATGAATTCATACGTTTATTTTGTAAACAAGTTTTTATTATTTTTAATCAGTCATACCTTAGATATTAGGGGACGGTGGGGTCAAAAGTCGATAGCATGTACTACTTGACACGGTTCCTAAGTCTTAAATTATTATCACGTACAGGCCGACCCTCGGCTGCGTATTCAGTGTTATTGCGAAGCGACAGGTCTACAGATTAAAATACGCAGAACGCCTTAACGGCCGGGCCGGTTAATATTTAGTGAATACCTTAGATATTAAGACATGAATTATCAAGATGCAACATACTATTAAATGCATAAATAATATTAAGGGCTTTAGTGATTTTTCTATGAAATCGCAAGATTTCATCGTGGTGTTAACGCGGAACGCTAAAATTAAACCGTTGCTATCTCGCAAAGAATTTAGGGCGAAATCTCCTTAAAGCTGAAATATTATGTTCGTAGTTGCTTAAAAATATTCAGATTTCTTTTTCATAATTAATACTTGTATTTAGACTTAGGACATATAAAAATGTAATAGTGAACTTACAGAGCAGTGATCCCCCGATGGGCCATGAGATCGGCTAGGGGTGCCATAAAATTTTTTTTGGTTAAGCAAAAATAAAATCAGTAGAGCTCACATAAAATAAACACTAAGTTCAATTTATGACTCTCAAACTCCACAAATTATTACACAGATCAATATACTCATTCCGGGGGCTATTGTATTAGCTACTCTATTAGATCTTTGGGGAATGTATAATCTACACTCACTTTCTCAACTGTTATACCTGATGTCAAACATTTGTGCTCTAAGTCTCGCATTAATAAAAAAAATCATTTTAGTAAGTTTCCATTGTACTATTCTAGTGCAATACTATACCGAAGCCCAGGGCTATTATTGAAACTGTTTTAAAATTTCCTATTCTAGCGTTTGTTACGCATGTCTTTTAATAAATGAATAAAATTAGCAGTGGAGTAAGTAATTGCTTGAACTTAAATTTAACATCTTTCTGATATATAGGATGAGCCAAAAGTTCGTAAAAACTTTAAAAATTCATAAAAAGGGTAGAAATAATGATAAAGAATTGCAGTTTAGAAGAAAGGGATGACAATGAGTTCGGATTTTTCTTATTAGCACCAGCAACATAAAAAAAAATTATTTAAAAAAAGTCACCGGTAGATAGCGCTCACATGTGAGAGATTCAGCAGAATTATGCAAATAAATCTTGCAATAAAAGACCGTGACACACGAGAATTTCTCATTCGCTTTCAGAATATTATTATTATACGATCGAGCGTTGTTGGTAAAGCTGTTTAGAGTCGCCTTAGTTGTGTCGTAAGATGTTCTGGAGGTCATGTTGAACAATTGTTATAACAAGAATAAATGAATGAAACGTACTGTTCCATTAATCGACGTTCATTGTGTATCGGGTCGTCTGCGCTTTCTACTGGTGACACTTTTAATTAATTTTTATTTTGCTGCTAAACACATCCGACTTCCATATGAACCCATTCTAGCAAACCGCACTTCTTTATCATAATTTCTTCCTTTTTTATGAATTTTTAAAGTTTTTACGAACTTTTGGCTCACCCGTATATTCCACTTTAATTTATTTAAAAAGATGGTAAAACTAAAATTCTAACAATGGTGTCCCAAGTTTCTAATATCCTTCCTAATCTCATTCCGTTAACATACAAGGGTTGAGAATATATGTTATATAGCATTATACGACAATGTATGTACACCATCAAAACTTATGTTACAGTCGTTGGTCTTGATTTTTGAGTCATAGAGTCTTATAAACCCCACTTCCATACAATTGAAAGTTACGCAATGTTACTACAGACAAAAATAACGCTTTTTATTTTAAATAACAAAGAAGGGCTCATTTTGGTTTACACTCTCCTTAAAAATTTCTTTAGTATTTTATCATCAATTATTTCCCGTTGGCAGCTTTCAATTTATCTTTCGCATTGTGGCTAAAAAGTTTTCTAGTAATTTTAATCGGAGAAAAAAAATGTTTTGTTGGTAAAGAAGTAAATTGATTAATCTCTTTCAATACTCACACTTGTTTTCTTCCCCTTACATGTTTTTTCAAGTGAATACTATTTGTTTATTAGTACGCTGAGGTATTCATTACAGTACCTATGTACAAGGTGCGTGCCCGAAAAGATTAAGTTGTCGGATGAGGAATCGGTTACGTCTTTTTGCGCTGAAGTTAAGACGCATTGACATAAATCATTTCACCTTCCTCCATAGATTAATCTTTCGGGGAAAAAATTATTTGGCTTCTGTTACTTACAACTTGAGCCCTTATCGTCATGCGATCGGAGGCTTGCGTGCGTAGGAACAACTGATGATTCGACAAATCCGGTAACTTTTAAGTACACGAGGAAAGAAAAATGGTGAAAGAAGGTGTGAGGGAATCCGATATATAATTGTCTCCTTTTTATTCATGATATTATCTGGCACTTGCGGAAATTGCTATGTATTAGTATTATGTCTACCAAAGGAAGAGAATTATCCATCTGTCCGAAATTGCAGGCTTCAGACATTTCCTGTAGTACCTTCTTTATGGCATCTACATTTTAAATTACTTCTAAACCGTTATTGAAATACAAATCTCTTGTACGGTGAAGTTTTTATATGAATTAAATTTTACACAAATTTTTTACTATAAATATCCATTAGTTTTTTCACTGAAGTTTTGTTAAATTCAAGCGAAATGAAATTCATTGTTTAATAATTTAAGATGGCTCATAAATGAAAACAAAATTTAAATTAAAGAAAACAAATACTTCATATACTTTAAACAAACTGCTATCATACAAGGACAAAACTCACATTTTTTGCCGAATATGTCTTTCAATATACCTTATTTAAAATCTTAAATTATTTGAAAAGTATAATGTAGTGCATCCTGAGATTATGTAAAAGAAAGATGTCTTACGGAAATAAGTTACTTTTCATGAATTTATTGAAATGTCACAAGATATAGAAAAAATAAAATTACATTGATTACTATTTTAAGGTTCTCATAAATAAGACAAAAATTTGTAGGTTCAAGACCCACTGCTGACTCAGAGGCATCTAACCAACTGGCATTAAACTGTAGCTACTGGTCTTTTTAATCGTATCAGAACAAAAAATGACTGTTGTGCTCTCAACGAGTTCCCAACCAACCACAAATTAAGCAAAAACTTGGTTCGAGACTCTTTAAGGTGTTATTGATAAAATGCATTATTCTTTCTTCCTAGCCCAAGGTAGCCTAGTGGTTTCTCGTTGCGCCTAGATGTGAGGGTGTTGGGTTCGAATCCCTGTGAATTCCATTAAATACCTTCGTGTTTGACCTGGATATGGGCACCTTAAATCCGAAGGCCAGAAAGTCCTTGTATGAGGTCAGAGAGGGTGGGAGAAGTTACGATTTCCTCGGATGTCTCGGCCCTGGGAATGTTCAGTGAAAATTAAGGTGACACCAAGAGGTATTGTTAGTGCCCCCATTGAAAACAACCAAAGATTCTCGAGGATTAAGGGCTCTGAACTGGCAAACAAGATGAAAATTTTTTCTTCCTTTGTAAAACAGTACTGGCCAACATATTGGTACACTAATTGTTTTATTTAAAATTTTGGTGAACATGTAAAAGTCGCATACGTATACGTAAAAGGTATAACAATAGCCCTGTAATGCTAATAAATATTTCATAACTTTGTGCCATATTTTAATGGATAAGAGCAAGATTAATATTCTTTTATTTGGAAAAGTAGTGATAAACTTATATCAAATATTACAAAGTATAACCATAAAATATAATTTTACTCGATGTTGTAATTTTATTGTATTCTTATAGAACTGTTACTTATATCTTGTTACTGATATATTTCCTGTAAAATGTTACTGAAAAAGCTTGTAATTTTTGATCTAATAGTTCCATAGAAAGGAAAATACAACATATATAATATAGCACAAAAATTATGATACTCTAATCGGACACTTTTCCTATTTTCGTATTAAATAATGAAGGCAATCAAAAATATTTCTTGTTTCCCAGGATAGCATTTTGAAGAATAAAGAAGTATTTTACATTAGATATTGGCTTTATAGCGGCATTCTAAACCAAGTTCTTTAAAATTTTAAGGATAGGTATTTATTCACATATTCAGTTAGTTAAGAATTAATGCTAAAATTTCCTGAGAAAGTATGTTAAATATCTATATTTCAGAATAATCTATGAAATTATTATACTCTTAATCATGCATAATACTTTACCTATGCAACTATATTCGTATACACTCAAGCTCTTTCGTATTCATGTATTCTAACTTGTCTGTCAGTTTTACGCCAAACGTCAGGTAGTTTATTTTGTTCAGATTGTTTATAGTTTCGTGTCTTAAAGGCGTACAAATACATATTCTCTACTACATTATATATATATATATATATATATATTCTGATGGCTCTCTGTTTAACGACTTTCAAGGGACTTTCTTTATTCTCTTTTCCAGATTTTCTAAAATGTTAAATGTGGCATCTTCCATATCCGATGTAATACAGCGTCGGAGAACATCTAGAGCAGAAGTTGCATTTGTGTAAGACGGTAGCAGTGTCTCGTTTTCCGTGTCTTCAGCTTCACCTTCTTCGTCCGACACTATGTTTTCGTTTACTATATCCTCATAAATTTGTTCTACATTTCTGTAAGATGTTTTTAAAACAGATTCATCACAATGGGGGAAATCTTGAATTGAAACATACTAATCTTCAACAAGACTTCTCGATTCTTCAGGGGTTATGTCATCTTCGTTGATTTCTACATCCGCAATTTGTAGTTCTACTACAAGTTCTTTGTGAATTCCAACAAGGCGAAAGCAGTTTTTTATTGTGGATGAAGAAACTTTCCATGCTGATGTTATCATGAGCATTGTTTCCAAGATAGTAAATTTTCCGATTTTCATTCTGTCATCCGAATTGTTTATCAATTTCCCAATTAAAGATTTTCTGTCGTATGCTTTCACACTGCGAATGGTACCCAGGTCTAATGGCTGCAACTTTCTAGTGCAATTAGCTGGTAAGAAATGAATAGTCAAATCTATAAGTCCAGGGATATTTGGAGTATGTGCAATGCAACGGTCGATTAAAAGTAAAACTTTTCTCTTTTCTTGATGCATTTTTGCATCAAATTTTCTAATCCAGTCAGTAAAAATGTGTGATGTCATCCACGCTTTATTGTTATTCCGGTAATCACAAGGTTTCTTAGTGATATTCTTAAAAGATCTTGGTTGCTTGAATTTGCCTATAACTAGTAATGGATTGGTTGGTTCACATTCTCAAAGTGATATTGCTAGGTCTGGAACATCGTCGAGCAAAATAAATGTTTATTCACAAATTGTGAAATGATTTTTTGTATACAACTATGAAAGTCTTCCTTGTTTCGTTCTTAACTGATAAAACTCTTCATTTTGAAAATCTAATATCACCACAAATAAATTGCGGGGATCACTTCTTTTTGTAAACCTTGTGTTTCTAAACCTTCTCTAGCGCTCATTCTATGTTTTCTTACTTGTTCTTGCATACTTAAAATATCTGTCTGATTCAAAGGGACCGATGCTTCATTCTCTTTCTGAGTCTCAAAATTAACTTTAGGTGGAGGGTCATTTTGGAATAGATCGTTATTATCCATATCAGAATCATCTTCTATTTCGCTATTAGGGTTTTCGGAAGCATTATTAACTGTCTAGATTGAAGCCTAAAGCTCTTCTTCCATTTTATGATGTTCGATAGAGTCATTTGGGAAAGAAGACGTTTTGAAGCCTATTTTTACAGGTGTCCCAAACATTGCATCAGAAAGAGTACACTTGATGCCTTCATGAAATGCTCTAATTTTCATAAGTTGTACAAAGCGTAACCCTTCGGACCATTTACTAGTTTGATTGCTTTCCAACGTAGAACTTAGCATATTTTCAAAATCCTGGTTTGCACGCTTGACTGAACATTGAGCCTGGCTGTGCCTAGGTTTTCTGAGCACAATTTTCAGATCCGGCAACATTGCATAAGCTTCTTCTACGACTTTGTTACTAAACTCATAGCCATTGGCACGTTGCAGTAGACTGCGGGCACCAAATATAGTAAAAATCTCAATTTGGTGATATGCAACCTCTTCTGCATGTTTACTTTTTAGGAAACGCAACTGTACAAACTTCGCAAAGTGGTCTTGATAGACAAATATAAACTTAAAGTCATTATCTGGTTGCGACTGCATTGCAGTTAAGTCTACCTGGCATCTTGAGTTAATCTATTAAAAGACCATTGGCCTAACAACAAGTCCTTTCTTGGGTACCTTGGATTTTTTTTTTTGATAATTTTCACACAAATTTAAATAACTCATCACTTCCTCGGTAGTAGTGTTTTTGTACTTTTTTTGAAGTTCTTTTAAAATCCTGTTTATACACCCATGTCCTGTTAATAAGTGTGCCTCATGAATTACGGTAAAAAGTTCTTCAAAGAGCACGTAAAATCTAACATTGGAGCTGTCTTTACTTACGTGAAATCTGCGGTTGTCACGTGTTGATATAAGCCAAGAAGTTGCGCAAACTGAACGAATTTTGATAACTGAAATGAATTTCGAAGTTATTGACGTTTATATTTACCATTACGCGTTCAGAATTATGTAAACAAATCGGTTAATTTGATAAAGTTTCCATTATTTATCATATTTACCAAATTTAGTGGTGATTATGCATCATAACAGGCAATTATATATAATTACCGGATTAATCACATTTACCGTAACACACATACACACACACACACACACACACACACACACATATATATATATATATATATATATATATATATATATATATATTTAAGAAGTGGCGCAACAGTCCATTGTGGACCAACTCCGGTGGTGCCCATCTCCACTTTTTTGACCGTAGGCTTGGGGTGACATAGAGCATGTGTCACGGGCAGGTGGTCAGCCAGCCATGGGATATATATACATATATATATGTATAATTCATTTCGAAGTAAACATGAATGTTTTTCAAAGGGATGTAAAGGATTTAAAAAACGTATCCAAATTTCAGAGCAATGCCATAAGTACTGTCCCTAAAGGAAAACATGTACATGCTTAGTAAATATGAATAAGAAGTCCTGTATAATGCATTCAAATGCTGATACTTTAAAACATAGCCTTAATTAATAAAAGGTAAAAAATTTCCTTCACTAATGAATAAATCCCTGGGTTTTCGGCAGAACGCATCATCGTCGTAAGAAGCACGTTACAAGTATATAAAATTGACATTTAGCATGAATAACGGGAAATTGAATATTTGGAAGAGCATATTAAAATTCAACTATAAACTACCTCGATATTTCGTCTGACAGATTTTGGAAATTGTAAATAAACATTAAAAAAATATTTTATAACATTTGTAGGAGAAATTATAACTACCAATGTAACCGACATAAAAAACTATTTACAATAATGACAAAAAATTGTATTGATTATAATTTTTAAAACGTCTTTGTAGTCCATCATAGAAAATAAAATTAAAAGAACGAGCACTTGTTTATCCACAGGTGCTTGTTCTTATAATTTATATGTTGTCAGTGAAACTAGTATGACTTATAATTTGTACGTTGTCGGTAGTATTTGTATGTTGTCATAGAAAGTCCACACCATCCTACAAAAACGAAATGCATTGATGACCTTCCGTTCATCGAAACTTCTAATTAAATTGGAACTTGGAAAACGATATAGACATGACTAAAAAAACGACGGGAAAGGCTTAGGAGTGTCTTGCAGATTCAAAATCTTGAATTCCGGGGTAACTCGTGGTTTTGATGTTGACCTGTTTCGTCTTATTACCGGACACGATTGTGTCAATGCCCACTTTTTTAGAATAGGACTTAGGGACTCTCCTAATTGCACTTTATATAACTCTTTTCGACCAATGGATGGGGGACGTTTAAACACGTGCACTGCACGTAATGTTATTGGTTTTATTGTTCAAAGATACTGGGAAGCAAGAAAGTTAGTGATTGTCAAACGCCTGTCACTTGTAAATAAATAAAAAATAGTATGTCATCATTCTTTAGAAGTAAAATTTCTATGGTTTTGAATGCAATAATAATGAAATTAATAATAAAAATATTTATGAAATTATTAATTACAATAATAATTATTATTCCGTTTAATGACTAAATATTAAACAATAACTTTTGCGCCGGAGAAATAACAGAACATCAACGCTATTGCTTAACATACCCAGCAATGAATACATGGTGTCCTCATATGTTTAATCTATCACAACTTATTCCATTTAACCTTTTCACTTAATTACGTGAATATCTTCAGCTCCGCTGTATTTACATTTGTTTCGGAATCAAGCCTATTCGTTAGCTACCCAACTTCCAACCAGAAAAAAAAAATCTTACGAAAAAAGACTTAGTTACGAGCGCGTGTTTTGTGAGAACAGAAGCAGCTGATACACATTCAAAAAGGAATGTAATTAATAATGCGCTTACTCCTTCTCCACGTAATCGTAAAATGCAAAATAGAAAATTTTCTTTTCTTCATCTTTCATATTTGCAATAACTTTATTTCGAAAATTGCCTCTTACAGGCGACAAGAAAATGATTTTTGAAACGTTGGAAAACTAAACATGTAGATTCAGTTTTAAAATGAACAAATTGAAAGTTTTGAAATTTAAGAGTTAGAAGAAGAAGAAGAAAGAAAAAAAAAGGCAAATTCTCTTTCAATATTAAAAAAAAAAATGTTTAACTACGAAAATTGGGACATAAAATTTTATGTATTACTATCGCGTGTATCATTGAAGTGAATGAGAGGGGTTTTAAACGCATCTTATAAAACTGCCTAAGCACGCATATTGCATGATAAAGATTTTAAGTATGTATGTACCCTTTCAAAATCTATCTGAGTTAACGCTTTAATATAATTTTAAGGAATTAAAGGATAGAGAAAAAATTTAAAGTAGGATTATGTTTAAGAATTATTGGTTAAAAATTAATTAATAGTTTACACCAGATGCTTACGTTAAGAGACTAAGAACATTTTATGTTACTGAAAAATCACAACATTTTGGTAAACTATGCAGCCGCATTCTGCC
The DNA here is from genome assembly GCA_907164885.2 of Dolomedes plantarius. NCBI lineage: Eukaryota > Metazoa > Arthropoda > Arachnida > Araneae > Dolomedidae > Dolomedes > Dolomedes plantarius. The sequence goes on along the minus strand of OU015491.1, from coordinate 138,456,341 downwards.
AAAAAAATCGACAGCTCGATCTAACTTTAGTTTTTAACATATTTTTGCAGTTTTGTACAACGCTTAATTTGTTATTATAACGGCGTAGTTGTCAACGTTTAGGTTTATTTGATACATCGATATATGTAAAAACGTTTATGAATGCGTATGTTCTTTTAAGTATGAAACTTAGGTAGCGTATAAATCCGCTAGCAACAGGTTCCAGACATATTTATATTTTGCTTCAAAATATACAAACTTTAAATTCCTTCATTTTACTTCATGTTATCATTTTATATGTTGCTTCTTATTTATATTCTTCATTCTGATTAAAACGTAGATGTACAATAATACATTTTCTATAAATATATATCATATCTGTTTCGATAAATGTGAACGCGCTATTTCAAAATTAACCTTTGTTATCCTAAGAATACTTTATACATATCAAAATATTTATTTAGATCTATATAAAGTGTATAATTAGGAAAAGAGAATTATAAAGGATATATTCGTCTCCTGAGCTTAAGAATCATTTAAGGGAATGGTGATGCTGTCGTCTAAAGCTATATAAAAATATTTATTACATCTAGGGAATGTCACGTGATAATGGAACAGTAAAAATGATGATTGCAGAAATATCTATAGTATTGGCAGAACAAATCCTTACCTTTGGATTTAAGAAGTGAAATTCGATTATAATAAAATTTACGCTGTAAATTTCAGTATTAATCTAAGCTTTAAATAACTTTTGTTACACATGTGATTTTCTTTTCTCGTGAAAGTATTTTCTTGATCTTTCGGCTTTGTAAACAGGAGTCGATCTAACAAGTCCATGTCTCATGGAGTAAATAGTCAGATATTTTCTGTTATTAAAAGCAAACAACGACAGATGCAAAAAGCCAACGTACCCTCTTCCGTATCCCATCCTTTTATGTAATCCACAGAAGTACCGTGCATTGTCCTTGATTCTTAATACAGTCTCCACCATAATACGACTATACAAAAAACCGCAACCGTTTCCATAATTAAAAAACGATCATTCAAAACTGTCTGTGATCTCAATTCAGCTAAATTTCATAGAATCTAGATTTTCTATTCAGAAAGAAAAAAGAAGCAGGCATAAATACCTTAAATAACAAAAACAGCAACAAAAAAAATTCAATCGTGTATTTTTCGAGGTAAAAAGATTTAATTGTTTAGGTGGTATTTTTTGCGATAACTTTATGAACTGATTTCTTTTTACCCAATAAGAACAGAATGGTAATATATTTTCTCTTTGCAGTATACAATTATTTTCTTCGTTTCAATTTTCTCTTAAATTATAATTGCATGTGGTCATTAATGATCATTATGTAATAAGGTTAATCATTGTTTAAGAAATGGCACGTTGCAATTATGTTATTTAGAAATATTCTTGCTCCCAGTCATAAATAATTTTAAAGCAGTAATTGAATATGATGAACGGGGTATTTTTTCTGCTCTTTACTAATTTTCATTCTTAATGCAATTATAATGCAATAATGTCTATAATTTGTCTTAAATCTAATTAATCCTACCTGAAAGAGTGATAGTGGTAATTAATTATGCTTGAAAAAAAGTAAGTTTCCTAACTCAATAATTTTCTGTGATTTTATATTGATCTCTTCCCTATTTCGGATTAAATAATATGAGGTTTTATGAATGAGACAAAAGAAATATTTTCTTAAAATTTCTAAAATACTATCTTTGTGTCAGGCATATTCTTTGAACATAACTGTTGTTTTACTAAGTTTTTATCAATGGAAGTCTGTATACAAGCATTGTGTATACAGAATATTTTCAAGGTATGATACTTGAGTTGGTGCAAATTTCATTTAGAAAAATAATGGGGAAACCCCGAAACTATAGATGCCTAGTTATGATATTGTGATATGAATTCCGGCTTCGTCCTTCAAAAATCCAGTTTTATATAATCAGTGGAACTATTAAAGAAAAAGATATTAAGGCAGGTTCACTTCTGAGATATCCACATCTATTACTAATTCAATCTTCATTATTTTCTGACACTAAAGTTAAGCTGGTAGATTAGAAATCAAATCTGTCACGGCAAATGTAAACGTAAACCTGTTTAACAAGTTATTCAGGTCTTTAAAGCCGGAATCAAAACCTATAATTTTTCACTCAAGTTCGTGTAAGATTATTCGAATGTGTGGTGGTAGATGTCCACAACAAGCGACTATAGCGCTGATCTGAAACCAGATCTGTGTGAGGATTAACATGATCTCTATTAAAGTACGTATATCATGCTTTAATGACCACTACTGACTAAAAATTAGTAAAATCAATCTATTCGTGGGGAGAATTTTGTTTGGCATACATGTACTTCACCAAGCAGAGTTTAAAAGGAAATTATCATATCAATATTCTACCAAAACTTAAAACTTCTTGTAAGTATAAAAGTTACATACAAAAGTTTTAATTTGTTAGAGAGATTCGGTTTTCTTTATCAGGGAGTATGATTTTATTTCAGAAGTGTTGTTGAATAGAAAAAGCGCAATTTGCTAGACTTGATATGACATTAATTCAGGCATGTGTGAACTCACAAAGTTTTAGATTTATCTATTTTCAATAATACTTCTTCTTTAATAAATTAGAAAAGAGTAGATGAAATTTGATCACTAAAAAATAAAATCATAGGTTAGGATAAAATTATAGGTTTTGATAAAGACTATTTTGTTGTTGACATTAAAGTAATGACTGGAGGAAGACAATGAAAAACATACAAAATCATATATTAAATAATGAAACTCAGTAAAGCTGAAAATATACACGTGCTTATAGAGTTATCAAATATAATAATTCAGGAAGTTTGCGGACGGGTATAAATGGAGTTGTTTGTTTCATTTACAAATAATGCAGTTGCACGCAACATGTCACAACTCAACTCGTGACAACCGACACGTAAAGCGTTTACAGTGAACTGCATAGCCTACAAAAACTTATTGAGATATGCTCAGTGAGAGAGCTTTGCAGAGCTCCACACGTAAAACGCTTGGAATCTATTTACTGCCATTTTTTCACGTGGTTGCATAAGTGACATTGCGTGAAACTACAGTTAAGAAATTTATCAAATACGGTTTAAATTTGCAATCTATCACCTGTATTATGTTGTTTGATATTTAATATACTTAACCAATTTTATTTCATTCATAAAGAAAATGTCAGACTTTGGAAATATTTTTCTATTGTTATAATTGCATTATGAAGGCCATCCTCTAATTGTTTTCTTAAGGTAGATTTGAATAAAATGCTTGAGAGATATCAGAATAAAAGATTAAAACTGATGTATTAGAAAATTTACTTTTAAGTATTTACATTACTGACTACTTACTGCAATTTTCTTTTCAACAAAAGTAGAAGATATTTAAAGCTAAATTCTTGATAAAAATTTATAGAGAAAATAAAAGTCAACTTTACATTTATATTTGAAAATATTCAATTACAGTTTAAAAGTTGAGAACCAAAATAATAATAAAAATACTCCACCTGTTGATAGCCTGGAAAGATTGTTCCGAATATCGTGGAATGAATTTGTAACAAAGATATTTATTATATTTATATTCAACTGGCCCTGAAGTTTTGGCAGTATTATGCAAATTTAAGACCATGCGTTCTATCAAAAACAATCTGCTTAAAATCCTATGACAAAACCTTTAAAGCAAAGCAAAGTATAAATTTTACCCATAAAATTAAAAAAGACGTTTATTTTCAACTTTTCGATAAATTTCTATAGTGCTCCTAACCAGAAATTAATTTCATAAATATGAAATTTATTTATGGTTAACGGCTCTATAGTATTTCTGGTTAAAGCATATTGTACTTTAAAGAGTATCATTATCTTATACCGGGTGGGCAAAAAGTCCATATAAACCTTAAAAATTCATAAAAACCAGAAAAATAACCAAAATTTAAAAAAAAGGTTTGCAGGGTTAGCATCGCTAGGTCACGGGATTTTTTTTTTTGAGACAGGAAAAAAAAACTCAAAAAACAGTCGCCAGGTGGCGCTGACTTATACAATTTAAAGAAAAGACACGCAAATAACGAAAAGGATGCTTCTAAATCGTTTATTACAGCACTAGGTGTTCCACATGACCTCCACCACAGGGAATAAGGCATTGCAGGCTAGTCATAAATCCAGCAACGGCAAAGTGCAGCAGGTCCGGATGTATACATGAGACCTCTCGGCGGATCGCGGAACAACGGTGAACTGGTTGTGGATTAGGAGCGCTCATTTTTATAACTGTCTCATTTGCATATTTCCACAGAATTCGATCGTACGAGCGCAATCTGTCGGCTGTTTTTTCAGTTATTTTTTTTTTCCAGTCTTAAAAAAACTCCCGTGACCTAGCGATGCTGACCCTGCAAATCTTTTTTTATTTTGTTTATTTTTCCGATTTTTATGAATTTTTAAAGTTTATACGGAATTTTTTGCCCACCCGGTAAATATATATTTCAGAGAAGTGCATGTTTCGTTGGATGGCGTCAGACCTTGATGGGAACATGGCATTTATCTCCTATTACAAAGATAGGAATAAGTAACTCACAAAAACATTCATTATTAAGGGCAAAAAGGACAAAAATCTTGTTCTGTGATTGATGGGATGCTTATGTGGTTGATGGATGAAGACACGTGAATCTTTCTTATGAGATAAAGTGCTTCCATAGAAGGAGGGAGAAAAGATCGGGGATTATTGAACAATATGTTGAGGAGGAAGAAGGAGGAAATGAATGAGATTAAGGTGTCAATCATAAGTTTCTTTTCGCAGATGCAGAGGAAAAGAACGAAATAAATTTCAGTTATTTCATGATAATAATCGATGAAAGGGGAAACTTTTTTTGATAGCTTGTACACTGCAAAGAGAAAAAAAAAGTTTCGACAATTGTTTTGGAAACAGTGAAAACATCTTTCTCTTTTCAGTACACTAATATGAAAAAATAATAATAATAAATATTTTTCAATGCAACTGAGTCTGTAAAACAGTAAAAGGATATTTGCTTTATTTTATTTTGGTTTAATTTTTATACCTGTAGGTTAAGCCTGAATCTCATTTAGGACTCTCATTTCAGAAGCCACACGGAAGTAAATATAAGTACATCTTTTAATCTAAGAGTAGAAGGTTATATATATATATATATATATATATATATATATATATATATATATATATATATACGAGGGTCATTCTAAAAGTAAAGAACGTTTTGATCTGACGAGTCGCGTAATTCTACCACCACTCCCGCTGTCGTGAAATTTACTTACCAAATCATTCCCATCAGTTTGTGGCTAACAGCGAGCAGCTGCGGTCATTTACTGTTTACTTTTGCTATTTTAAAATGTGTGACAAAATTAAGGATCCCGCCAAGTGTGGGGTTCGTAGCTCAATACGCTTCCTGAATGCAAAAACACATTCGCCCTATTGAAATTTACAGACAGATAACTGAAGTTTATGGTAAATGTTATTAATGAAGCTTCAGTTCGAAAATGGTGAATTATTTTTAAATGTCGCAGCCTGCTGCCAGACCCTTCACCGACTAGCCGTGCCATTCAAAACAAACGGCGTGGATTGTTGTCCAGTGGCATTGTGCTTCTTCGCTCGTCCGCATGCTGCTGCGTTGACGAAGGAATTTGCTTCAGCGATTTAAATGGGAAGTTTTGGAACATCCCACCTGATAGCCTGGACTTGGCCCTCAGTGATTACTTTCTTTTTTACCAAATTGAAGGATTTTTTGGGCGGAAAACACTATGGAAATGATGACGAACTGAAAGAGGAAGTTAGTGACTGTTTCAAAATTTTGGCGGCAAGTGAGTATGTAGAAGGCATAGGAAGGCTGGTACAGCGCTTTGACAATTAGTTCAATTTGAAAGGCAACTACGTAGAAAAATAGGTAAAATATCAAAATGTGTTGTACAATAATTTTTCTTTCATTATCTTGAATAAAAATGACTAGAGAAACAAACGTTCGTTACTTTTATAATGACCCTCGTATATATATATATATATATATATATATATATATATATATATATATATATATATATATATATATATATATATATATATATATATGTAACAAGAAAACGCGTCTTCCTAAATTACTTTACTTTAAAGCATATTCTATTGTTAATAAAGTACGACCCCTTGTCCAAAATTGTGACCTAAAAGTAAAATAAGATAATTTATCGTAGCCCTGCAGATCATTAAGCAGGCATGTGAACTATCGGAACTCAATAACATCCCCAGATATGAGTGTTAGAATTTTATGTGATTCCGAATATCAGTATAGTGTCAAAATTCTTGAAGAGCCCTCGAACCACTCTGAAGTTATGTCTTCTATAACGTCAAAAACTCCACTTTGCAAGAACTTTATGGCCACTTATCCTACGCCCGGTCAACAGTTCGCAGTTCTAACAAGCGCGGGATCTAGCAGTAAAGTCCCCGATAAACTTAAGTGGACACGTGAACTCCACGAATCTAAAGACGCCCAATTAAAATATTAAGTAGTTTAGGTCCTCTGGCGTAAATATCGCAAAACACCCATTTAATATTGCATTTAGATCTCGTTGCTGTCGGACCTGCTGTCCGCTCCTGCATGTAATCCGCGCCCCGTCCGGTCAAATCCAAGGGCCGCTGCAGCCTTCGCGATGCTTCATAATTGAATAAAGGTGATTTCCTGGATATCGTCGGAAATGGGTGTTCCTCTTCTATGGCTCCGGGTGTGTTAATCTCCTAGATATCATCAGTGTTTTTCTAGATGAACACTCCGCCCGACTGCATCACTCCTCGTACCGACTGCATCTCCCATTAGTTCTACGCGTCAATCCCCTTGTGCTAAATTTTCCAAATGTGATTATTATCACATATATATACTAGCATTGTTGCCCGGGTAGATAGATATAAAATTTTCATGCATTCCATAAAAAAATACTGGGCTACCCCCCCCCCCCGCTCTTCATGTTCATCTGGCCAGACAGAATGCGCTTGGCCCGTTTCTACTGAAATGATATACAAACAATATGAAAGAAAGTAACTTTGAGCCTGCGGACCTTCTTCTGATTATACGTCTGATTTTATTGAGAATTAATAACACAGTGTTGCGTGATTCGTACGTTTGGATTGAATAAGATTACTGTTTAATTATATTTGTTAGATACTGTTTAATTAGATTTAATTAGATTTGTTTGATCCACTGTTTAATTAGAGATAAGTTTTATATTTTACATTTGCCTTTATTTTTTATTTTTCCCTTAAAAACGCAGTTTTTTCCATATCACCCAAGATATGCACTTTTTTCCACATCACCCAAGAGGTAAAGTGCAAGATGCGTAATTCCCTTTATTTAATTAAAGTAAGGCGGGATTCCGCATGAAGCCTAGGCTCAAAGTTTCCTTTTTTCTTATTGTTTGTATATCATTTCAGTAGAAACTCGCTAAGCGCATTCTGTCTGGCCAGATGAACATGAAGAGCAGGGATTGCAGCCCAGTATTTTTTTGATGGAATGCATGAAAAATTTTATATCTATATATCTACGTGGGCAATCATTGTTTAAAAATAATTTCATTAATTTTCTTATCCCTTAATATAACTAATTGACTAATAGTTCGGAATGAAAGTTATGTGTCGTTATGTTTCTCTGTTTAAAGAGCTTTTCCTCCCACTGCTTAAAAACCTCAAAAACTCTAAAAGATTTATCTTATATGATTTCACGGAATAACTAATTCAAATAAATTTCGTATGTTAACTCTGTTTCGCGAACTTATTGAAAAAATCCTGTAGAACTCTTAAACTTCTTCTCATTTTATGATTCTCAAACAACTAATATATTTAGATCAACAGAAGGCTTCCAAAAACTGGCCATGGGACAAACTTAAATTTTCTTTTTTTTCTTCCTTTTTTTTCGAAATTTTATTAAGTTCTATGAGTTTGAACGCTATTGTCTAAAATTGTCTAATGCAGCAGTTCCCAACCTTTTTAGACCCACGACTCCACTAAACGTAAGGAAAATAAAATAAACACTTCGCCCCCCCCCTCGTCACCCCCAGACCAACTCTTAAACCACCCCGAGATCACCCCTCAGAACAAACTTCTTTTCCCCCGCGTATCAAATTTGACTGGTTGTGGTGAAGGGGTTGTATCCACATTTAAGAGGTGTGCTTAGGGGCACAAAAATCAATAAACAAATTAATAAAAAAAATTTAGCCCCAAATTTTGTTTTTGCTGCGTTAAGGTTCTCGGGTCCTAAACATTAACTGTTCCGAATTTGGTCCCGGTGGGTCTTATGATTCTATAGCGGAGAAACAAACAGATGAGCTCTTTTATATATATACTAGCCGGCTTCGCCTAGCTACGCTCAAGCCATCCGTCCACCAGATGAAGTTTGAATAAAGTGTGAAAAATTTTACACATGTTTAAAAATTTCAGTGATTCGCGCTGTGAATGATTCATGCTTTATTTACGTATATTTATCGGATAACGGTGGAGTCTGCTTGTAGAATTAAAATATCTGTAAAACTATTGGCATCTTATGATTGACAATCTAATGAGAGTTCATCCGACTTCCTGCAAATAGTCCCCCCCGTGAGATATCAAACATTCCGTTGCCATCATACAATTGTGTGAAGTTCGTCACGGTAGACAAAATACCTAAAATTATTAGAAAAGAGGTTTTAAATTAATAAATTGCTGATTTCCACACCACGCTGGGCGTACAGCGAAGGCGCCTTATCCCCCTTTTAGGATATTTGCAAGGCGAGGATTCCCCAGTAGGGATATTTTTCCTTGAAAAAAAAAATCGTTTAATTTTATAATGGATTCTGTAGCATAAAATGCAACTAAAAAAGAAAAATTTGTTATTCGTATAAACACCCACCACCACCTGGTATAATATGAGCATACCTGCATTAGAAAAAGATAAATTTTCATGTGCCAGTCTGGAATTGAATTCTAACAGAACAGCATTAACCTCTTGAGACTCGAGCAAAATGAAAAATAATGTTTTCATAATTATAGTTTATTAAAACGAATGGGCATTAAAGAGCTTATTTTTCAAGAAATTAATTAATTTAAATTTTTAATTTTGCAGGGGAGCACATCCATTTTATTGGATGTTGAGATCATAAACACGATAAATAATGACAAACCCGCACAAAAACATTTAAACAAAAATCTTTATTTAGGTAAACTAATAAACTTTTTAAAGTTAATACAAAGTTAATTATTGAATTTTAAACTAAAATTTAATTAAAAAGTTAATTATTGTATTTTAAAAGTGTATTACTAATAGTTAGTTTACAGTTAATTACTTATCAGTTTACATTAAGATACATGAAAAACTTTAAAACAATTTCTTTCGGCAGTAATACGCAAAAAAATTTTGCAAACTGTACCACTAAAAGCTGTAAAGAAAAATGTCAAATTGTGGAATAATTGTTAACCAAAATGAAATTAAAAACTAATACCAGTATAATAACATAAAACCTTGTGAAATGTTATACGCATGAATAAAAAGAAAGCCCAATATAAAAAATATAACTTTATAATTTAAGTCCTCAGAATTCAGCCAGATTTAGCCTTTCATCATTGGACCAAAAAAATATGAAATATAAAACGCACGCACTCACATGCGTGCATACTTAGCCCTCAGAATTCAGCTAGATTTAGCCTTTCACCATTGGACCAAAAAAAAGCTGAAATAGGAAGGCACGCACACACGCGCATGCATACGTGCGTTAGTTAGTTAGTTAGCGTCCGTGCGTGCGTTAGTTGTTTAGTTAGCATGCGTCAGTTGGCTGCTGGCAAATTTAGATTTGAATGAAACTGTTTATTGAAAAGTTAGTAACATGCAGCATGCATTCATGCATTAGTTAGATAGTTAGTTAGAAACATGCATGCATGCATTTATGCATTAGTTAGTAACATGCATGCATGCATTAGTTAGTTAGTAACATACATGTATACATTCATGCATTAGTGAGTAACATGCATGCATGCATTCATGCATTAGTTAGTTAGTTAGTTAGAAACATGCATGCATTCATTCATGCATTTTTTTGTAACATGCATGCATGTATTAGTTAGTTAGTAACATGCATGCATACATTCATGCATTAGTTAGTAACATGCATGCATGCATTAGTGAGTAAGTCAGTCAGTCAGTTAGTTACTGAAGAAAATGACTGGTGTTATTACCAAAAGCATCATATGAACCAGAGCCTAATTTCTTTAAAATGGAACAAAAGAGCAACTCCAGTTAACCATGTAATCCACTACTGCTACAGGGGAATAAAAATGTGAGAAGACAGAGTTTAAAGCAGCCGAAACTGCAATTATGTCGGACCCAGGTACTCCGCCTAAACTACAAATTGCTTTTGATAATAACACCAGTCATTTTCTTCAGTGGCGTTGTGTTGTTTGTTGAGTTGAGTGAGTGAGTTAGTTGCATGCATGCATGCATTAGTTAGTAACATGCATGCATGCATTCATGCTTTAGTTATTAGTAACATGCATTCATGCATTAGTAAGTAACATGCATGCATGCATTAGTTAGTAACATGCATTCATGCATTAGTTAGTAACATGCATGCATGCATTCATGCATTAGTTAGTAACATGCTTGCATGCATTCATGCATTAGTTAGTAACATGCATGCATGCATTCATGCATTAGTTAGTTAGTTAGAAACATGCATGGATGCATTCAGGCATTACTTAGTAACATGCATGCATGCATTAGTTAGTTAGTAACATGCATGCATACATTCATGCATTAGTTAGTAACATGCATGCATGAATTCATGCATTAGTTAGTTAGAAACATGCATGCATGAATTCATGCATAAGTTAGTAACATGCATGCTGGTCATGCAGCGGCTAGTTTTTAAAAAAGTTATGTTCTCAAAATATGACAATCTAGAAAAAGATATCATCGAGAAAAAATAAATCATGCTACTTAAGAAAGTCATACCACAAATTTCTATAAAATTAATGTGCAACTATATTTGATGTACAAAATAATGCATATGTCATATAACTATTTTTCCTTATTTATGCAAAAAAGTTATTGAAAAAATAAACAGATTAAAAGAAGGCACGAATTGAATTCAGTTAGGGCCCTCCTCAGCGCATTGACTGCCGGACGGTCCTTAAAAAATGTGAAATATTATGATTTATTTTAATTGAATAACAGTAGAATTGATATTTCAGTAGTATTCAAAAGTTATACGATGAGAAAAATAAATATAATATAAATTAAATGAGAAAAAAAATAATAGCATCGACTTTTTGTTATGGATCATATTATTGTTAATTTCTTTCATTTCTCAAGCAATATTATAAAAACATGTGAATTTAGAAATGATTCTAACACACGTAAGTAAACACACACACAAACAAACACTTGAAAACAATTATATAAAAAATAATTGTTTTGGATAATATTATTTTTAAAAACTATGTGAAGACAAAAGACATAATCGGAATCTTCAAATTCACAGTTTGAAAAAGCATAAAAACCCAACTATAATTGTTTTCAAGTATTTGACTGTGTGTGTGTTTACTTACGTGTGTTATAATCATTGCTAAATTCACATGTTATTATTATATTGCTTGAGAAATGAAAGAAATTTAGAGTTTGAATGTGGTATATAATTGTTTTAAAGTGTTTGTTTGTGTGTGTGTTTACTTACGTGTGTTAAAATCATTGCTAAATTGACATATTATTATATTGCTTGAGAAATGAAAGAAATTTAGAGTTTGAATGTCTAAAGTTTTAAATGACGTTAATTAATTTCTTATGTTTACAGTAATTAATGTTTTCGTATCGTTTCACATAAATATTCTTTTAAATCGGAAAATTTTAGACAACTTTTAAGAAAGATGGGGTTTTACGCTTTTTCAAACTGTGAATTTGAAGATTCTGATTATGTCTTTAGTCTACACATAGTTTTTAACAATAATATGATCCAAACTATTATTTTTTAATATAATTGTTTTCAAGTGTTTGTTTGATGTAATTTTTAAAATCATTAGTGTTGGGTTTCTCAGTCTTATCTTTAAATATGGTCTGAAATAATGGAAATAAACATTTTTTAATCACGATGCTCGAGAATCAGCCTTATAGTGAATTTAGCAATGATTATAACACACGTAAGTAAACACACACGTAAAACAGTCGCTTTTATTAATATAGATTTCTTATTAAATAGTATGTTTCAATAATGATAATACTTATTACTTCGTTAATATAATTGTTGAAATCATATTTTATATTTCTTATTAAATAGTATGCAATTATATTAAAAATAAAAGTTTCAAATAAAAATTCCAACTTACGACTTTATATGTGGTATTTAGTGCAATTAACATGTGTTTGATTTGATCAGTATCGGACTTTATTTTTTGACTGTTGTGAAGCTGGTTGTTTGTATATTCCTATTCCATCTTATAGTGAGATTCAATTTTATAACACTATTGATTTTATGATATATTTTATAAGTTTTATATGTGTTATGTGATTTTTATACTATGTACCATAATAAATACTTACTTAAAATTGGATTGATTATATTTTTTTGTAAATCCTAATAAACTTAAATATGTATTTTTGAATTTTGTATCAAATCTGATATGTGATCAGTGGTTTAATTATGGAGTTACTCTGCACAGAAAGCAAATATTTCTCTCATGGGATGAATAAGAAATCTACTGAAATCCAACTGCATTATTTTAAAATCGTAGGATTTTTTCGCAAAGATCACAGGAAAAAATGCATGCACACATACATAATGACCATTTATTTTATAAAGCAGCATATAATCCAATATATCAGAGTGATGAGCTTTCATAGCTCGTATCATGACCTCCTAGTTATAAATTCAGCTAACATACTCAAATTTGCATTTGTTTATATTGCATATATTTTCCCATAAACTTTTATTTCAGCAAAATTAGGATCACTGAGTAACTAAAGCTAAAAATGATTGAATTATTGCTCTCATTTTCTTGTGATACTATTTTTACCATACATTCAATGAATAGTGTTGCGGGGCCACTACCAATAAGTGCGGTTGTGTTGGGTTGAACAACTCTCCTAGCCTACATAATATTTTTTCATGTTTCTCTAACTCTCTTCTAATAAAAATTTCTTTGTTAAACTTCGTACCGTTTCACATAACAATTTTTCCTTATTTATGCAAAAAAAATTATTGATAATATAAACACATTAAAACAATGCGCAAATTGAAATTCATTTTTAATATAATTGTTTCTTAAATTTTTATTAAATTCTGTTGCTCTTTCTCTGTCTAAATGGCACCTTTTGGCGATGGCACTTTCTTCACAGTCCATAACGGTACGAAGAACATATGCTTTACTACAACCCAAGAAAAAATCCACATTTAAATTACCTAAAGCATGCAAGAAACCCCAAAAATGCTTTAAACTACTTAAATATGAAAAGTTATTACAATCAAAACTGAAAACAATAAATAAGGTGAAATTCACATTTAAATTACCTAAAACACGCAAGAAACCCCAAAAAATACCGTAAACTACTGAAATATAAAAAGTTATTACAATCAAAACTGAAAACAATAAATAAGGTGAAATTAGTTTTTTTTTTTAAATCTCTCTATTCTAAAAGAAAGTAACTGCCGCTGCAGCAGCCGCCGCCGCCGCTGTCAAAAGCTTGTCACGCTATCTCCTCCGAAACCGCTGGGGGTATGGGGTCGAGACCGATATCAATCGATGTAGAACAATGTGGGGAAGAAAGTAAGACATGTCTCATATTCGTCGGACTTTAAGTTTTTTTTTATTTTATGTTTTGTGGGAAAATATTGACTTTTTCATGTTCAGATTACGATAACTCGCAAAAAAGGATCGTAGAATTTTTTTTTTACTATCTAAGACTACAGACATTTCTCCTTTAAACAAGACCTCATTTGTTTAAAAATAATTTAAAACAGGCTGATATTTTTACTAAAACTGAAAACCCACTTTTTGGAAAAATTTATGCGTTTCGAGATATATAAATTCGATGCTCTCAGACTTATTATGTTACAAAGAAAATATTTATATCAACTGGAAGATGAAAGCTTTCTCATTCATATAAACTTCATTTCAAGTCTCTATCTTAAAATTTCGATTTTTAATTGAATTTTAAAGAAATACTTCAAAAAAATCTTCTCATTCGCTTCCTTTGCAAAAGGACATGAAAGAAGATCCGATTTTTCCCCCATACGGGCTTCATCCATTTTGCCGGGAGGGGGTGGGGGAAGCTTCAACTGTAAACAACTATTGAGTCATTCATTCACTTGATTCACCAGAGGAACGAGCGTAGCGAGCCTAGGGGCGAAGCCCCTAGTAAGTTAAAAAAAACAAATATTAAAACAACAATAAAATATAGATAAATATTAAAAAGAAGATGATACAAACAAATTGAATACATCTGTTCTTTAATCTGCAAACAGAAAAAGAATTCAAAATTTTACTCATGATTTCTTCAAATAATCTATTTATTATTATTAAATTTTTGAATAAAGTATTTAAAAAAATCAGTAAATCCCCAAAAAATCAGTATATATGTATTTAGTTTCAATAAATTATTTATTCTTATTAAAAAGTTAGAAATAAAAAAAATCAGTATATATCTATTTAGTTTGAATAAAGTATTTATTATTATTAAAAAGTTTGAATAAAGTTTGAAAATAGAAAAATAATTAAAAATTTTACAAAGGATTTCTTCAAATAATCTAATTATTATTAAAAAGTATTATCGAGTCATGCGAAATATAATTCTTAACAGTAAATCTTGTTAACCTAGACTTACTTGTGTTTTTCAAAACGCTCAGAGGGCCTCCGGATAAACAACATTAATTGTTTTCCCATTCGGAGTCAAGATGTATATATTTTCTTTTTTTTCCAACTCTGGAACAACCTACATACAATCGACCATGGGAGAAACACGGATTTAATAGATTAAGTCCTACAACTTATAGAGTTTGGCCTTGTGCCTTGTTGATGGTCATTGCAAAACTGAAGCGTACAGGGAACTGAAGACGTTTAAAATCAAACGGATGATCAGATGGGATTACCGGGATTCTTGGAATTAATTCTTCTTGTCCCGCACCTTGTCCAGTCATGATGGTGGAGTGAATAACATTTGGCATTTAATTCTTCACAGAAAATCTTGCTCCATTGCACAGTATAGGTGGATTAAGATTCCTTAGACGCATTATAGGTGCACCAATTTTCAGCTCCAGAATGTGAGAAGGTACTCCTGATAACTACAATGAATTTAAAAACTCAGTTGGGTAGTTGACTGCTTGATCTGTATCACACACAGTGTCTACGTATTTGTAAACATGAAGATTGGTAGGGAATTTCTTTAAAAGTTTTTTATTGATGGTGGTAACTGCTTCATTTGTGGGTGCAAGTATTGATCTTTCGGCTAGCCAAGTAGCATCATTAAAGTTATGTTCTAAGTCTGGAAATACTGCTTCTTTCAGCTGTTCTTCTGTTGTTACAATTCTTCCTATGTCTTTAGTTGATACTGAACCATCCTGATTAGTCACAGCTAGTGTTCTATTTCCTAAATTGAGTAGAATATCAGCAAATTCTTGTGCAAAGGATCTTCATTAAGATGAACTCGCATGTTGGTCTGCAAGCAAAGTTTTACAATTCCATTCCAAATGTATGAAGATTTTATGCAGGCCTCAATTTCATCGGCTCTTGTTCCACGCGGAATGACAGGAATCGTTTGTCGAAAGTCACCGTCCAAGACAAAATTTACTTCCCCCATTATATTGTTGTTACCCCGAATATCCCGCATGGTCACATCGAAGGCTTCAAATGCAGCTTTGTGTGACATTGTGCATTCATCCCATATAATCAGCTTGTAGTCTTGTAGAAGCTTTGCCTTTCCGGAGCGTCTTGAAATGATGCAAGTTGCTCTTTCGGTGGTTGCTAGATTCAGGGGTAATTTGAACGCAGAGTGAGCAGTCCTTTCTCCTACCAAGAGTGTAGTTGCATTACCAGAAGAAGCCACAGCCAGGGCAATTTCATATTTCTGTCGTACTTTGGCTAAAATAAGATTTATTAGAAAAGTTTTACCAGTACCACCAGGAGCATCCAAAAAATATTCCACCACGTCTGTTGAAAACCGCATTCAAAATTTTATCATAATGTTTCCTTTTGATCCGGAACCAGTTTCGGCTCATTCTCTTCCAAGTAAGTTGCAAGTTGATCTGTATTGTATTTCATTTTACTATGCACTTCAATCGAAGTAGATGATTCTTGATCTGAAAGTGGTTGAGGCAGTCCATATGATTGTAAATCCAAACCACCGATCGATTGAATCTTGTTTTGAATGAGGTTAAGTGCCAAGTTGAAAATACCATCGGTGTATTTGAAGTCCGCATTCTGTTGTTGAATTCGTTCCTGATGAAGTATATCTTCAGAAAGATTTTCCTTGTGTTTCATCCATAACTGCAGAGGATTTGACATGCAACATGTGTGCAGCATAACGGAAAAAAGATCTCGTAACATTTTGCCAGAGCGAGTTGCAGCCGCTTCTTCTAAAGTCATGTCCCAATGTTGATCATTTTCCAACAATCCTCTAAGCTGTCAAGCCTTTTTAAATGTTTCACAGATGGTACCTTCCACTGTTTTCAGATGTTGAAATGAGGTCGGACCTTGCACTTCGTGTAGTAGCAGTCGAAGGTGAAAACATTCCGAATTACTTGGATGTACAGTATAGACACGTCCTAATGCATCGGTTGCCTTGATCCCCGGATGTTCAGGTACATTTGTTCCTTTTTTATGCCGGTTCCATTTTTTTGGAACTGTTGTTCCATGTATAGTACTTGGGAACTTGATTATACAATAGTGTTCGGGCAAAGTCATCTTCTCTGCAAAACTTGAAAAAACTGGTAAGTGTAGTTTCTTGAGGGGTTCTAGCTCGTTCATTCGCATTTTGTTCTGTAAAATAAACCCTCTGGGCATTCTCCAGGTGGACACTTAAATGAATGACTGTGAGATAGCGTTCATGAATTGGGAAGTCGAGTATTCTCCCCGCGGCTTCATTGCTGCTAACATATCTACCCATTTCATATTTATGAACTTCATTACTCTCATTTTCTGTATTGGTCAGTTCGTAGACAGCCATATCAGATCCTTTGTTGACGTATTTGCAAACGTACTTTATAGATTTCACAGAATTACAATATTCGACATTGATGTGGGCATTAAAATTCCTTGACAGAAGAGGACAATATGGAACAATCCATGAATTATCCACTACAACCAGTGAGCCTCGGATATGTATGTTCGCTGTTAAACCCCCATCTTCTGGAGATCTGCGACGATATAATGGTTACCCATCCCGACCAGTTTTTGTTTCTTTTACTAAAACACGTGGAAATATCTTTGTGCATTTACCATTTTTCATGCATGGGGAATTAGGATTAAAGTTTCCACAGCTACCATGAACCATCTGTGATGTAACAGTTGAAAAAAGAGCTGGATCTTCATCTGGATTAGGGATTTCTGCACTGATGAAATCATTTACCCTGGTCACATGAAGGGTTTGTTCAAGCCACACTAAAATGTGCGCATGAGGCAGTCCTCGCTTCTGCCATTCGATTGTATACATAAAACAGCGCATTTCCCCAAAATATTTACCTTTGTGATGAGATTCATCAGCGTCTTAAGCTTGAGGTGGAAGACTCTTGCCAACAAATCATGACGATCTTGTGGCCTTTGACCTGGAAAGAGTTCAAACTTTTATCTCCTGCTAAGTTGGATTGCAGGTAAAAGTTATAAAGAGATCCGGACGACCACAGTTCCTTACGTATGTCATCGCATATTGTGTTCGCTCATGCATATACCTTGGTCCTCCTGTAAACGTGGAGGGTAATATGATCAACTGTCCTACGTCTGCAAGATTTCCATCATTTATCATAGCATCCCTCAAATGCATATACTGTTCCACTCTCAAGGTCCTCTGGTTCAGACGAATGTATCTCAGACTTTCAGTTTCGAGCTTGACATACATATCAACAATGTACTGGTGGAATAGATTGTTGCTTATGAGAATAATATTGAAAGAAGAAGACCGTACCATCATTCGAAAAGCGTAAAAGTCCATAGCAGAAATTTTTTTATTGGTCATAACTCCTGATTTTTCCACATTAAATAAAGTCGAGCCCAGACGCACAAACGGGCCGGCTATATGAACTTTATTAACACATCACAAAGAACTTCGTACAAACAGCACAGAGCCAGAACACAGACGTTACTAGCTCCCACACCGGAAGTATCTTAGAACGTTTACAAAACATGCAGACAGCGGTATCGTGCTGCCATCTAGCAGACAAACAATCATAACATATTAAACAATTGAATAAATGAAAATACAGGAACATACTCCATGAACAAGTCCTGTAGTCGGGTTGGTCTGGCGGAATTCAAAATGATATCCATCTTCACCTTGCCAAAATATTAATGGATATTGAAGCGCATCATACGATCTGTATGTTTCGGCAATTCTCTGGACACTGCCCGACCTCTTTTCTAAAATGATGTCTCTGTTACCATGTTGCTCTCCTCCAACAATTACTGCCACCTCAGATGTTGTTGCCGCATTGAATCTTCTGGGAGGCTCACCTACTGGAGTTTTGTCTGCCAATATCATGATCCTTTGTTCAGGAGTAATTTCTGTCACAGTTGAATTGAAATCTTTGACATATGCGTTTTCACGGTGCAAAATTTCCTGTAATTGTAAGACAATCTCCATTTTCGTTTTGGGAACATTCTTGCAACGTTGATCAGCTTCCTAACTCTCATTTCTTAAAAAGTAAATCTGTAAAAACTTTAGCTCTTCGTTTGACATTGGTTGCAGACTTCCAATTCGATGATACACTTGACCCTGTACCTTGAAAGTGGGCATGTATCGAGGTTCTCTAATTTCTTTTGTAGCTCCAAAAGACGTAAGCAAGACATCTGAAAGCAAGAATTATAATGGCTCATATTAGACTGAAAATGCCTTGCTTCTGCCGTATTACCAGTTAACAAAGATTTGAGGGGTTTTGGAGGTTCCACTAATGGATTCAACTGAATCTTACCCCCATTGCAGCACATTCCAGGAGCTTCAGCCTTCCACTTCAAAGCCTGGCAATATTGACATGGAAATGACATTGTTCCTATTCTACACATACGATCAGAAGCATAATCTATTGATGGGTTATACGCAAATGCAGAATCTGAGCATAACCCATTACCTACTGGTTGTCTTACAGAAAAAATCCATCGAGCTTCAAGACGTTTCTCTCTATCTTCTTCAGTTTCATTTTCACGAAGATTTCTTTGATAACGCCGGGCTGCTTCACGTTCCCTCTCGCTTTCTTCTTGACTTAAGCAAACTGTTGCTCTATAAAGGCGATCTGATTTACGTTGACTATGACGTGGATATGCTTCATCTTCAGCAACTGTTGATGCAGCAGCTGTTTGAAATGAATGTTTAGTTTTCATTTCCCTCTGTATGGCTGTGTATTTTTTGCTCTTTCTCTGCCTAAACAGCGCCTTTTGGCGATGGGACTTTCTTCACAGTCCATAACGGTACGAAGAACATATGCTTTACTGCAACCCAAGAAAAAATTCACATTTAAATTACCTAAAACATGCAAGAAACCCCCAAAAATGCTGTAAATTACTGAAATATAAAACGTTATTACAATCAAAACTGAAAACAATAAATAAGGTGAAATTCACATTTAAATTACCTAAAACATGCAAGAAACCCCCCAAAATACTTAAAACTACTGAAATATAAAAAGTTATTACAATCAAAACTGAAAACAATAAATAAGGTGAAATTAGATTTTTAAATAAGTTAAAAAAACAAATATTAAAACAACAATAAAATATAGATAAATATTAAAAAGAAGATGGTACAAACAAATGGAATGCAACTGTTCTTTGATATGCAAAGAGAAAAAGAATTAAAAATTTTACTCATGATTTCTTCAAATAATCTATTTATTATTATTAAATTTTTGAATAAAGTATTTAAAAAAATCAGTAAATCCCCAAAAAATCAGTATATATGTATTTAGTTTCAATAAATTATTTATTCTTATTAAAAAGTTAGAAATAAAAAAATCAGTATATATCTATTTAGTTTGAATAAAGTATATTTTATTATTAAAAAGTTTGAATAAAGTTGGAAAATAGAAAAATAATTTAAAATTTTACAAATGATTGCTTCAAAAAATCTAATTATTATTGAAAAGTATTAAATCCCCAAAAAATCTTTAGTTTAAAAAAATTATTTATTATTATTATAAAGTTTGAAATAAAAAATCAGTATATATCTATTTAGTTTCAATTAAAAAAAAGTTTGAAATTAAAAAATCAGTATATTTCTATTTAGTTTGAATCGCTACGCCATTTTTCACGCAGTTTAAATTTTGTTCAGTTATTAATTATTTTTCTATTTTCAAACGTTATTAAATACACTTTAGTTTGAATAAAGTATTTATTATATATCTATTTAGTTTCAATAAATTATTTATTGCTATTAAAAAGTTTGAAATAATAAAACCAGTATATATCTATTTAGTTTGAATAAAGTATTTATTATTATTAGAAAGTTTTAATAAATAAATACTTTAGTTTGAATAGATTTATTATATATCTATTTAGTTTCAAAAATTTTTTTATTATTATTAAAAAGTTTGAAATAAAAAAGCAGTATATATCTATTGTGTTTCTATTAAAAAGTATGAGATTAAAAATCAGTATATAACTATTTAGTTTCAATAAAAAAAAGTTAGAAATAAAAAAATCAGTATATATCTATTTAGTTTGAATCGGTACGCCATTTTTCACGCAGTTTAATTTTGAATAAAGTATTTAAGAATAGCTATCTATATATTTTGAATATGAATAAGTTATTTAGTTTGAATTTGGAATCTGACGCTACGCCATTTTTCATGCAGTTTAAATTTTCTTGAGTTTTTAATTATTTTTCTATTTTCAAACTTTATTAAAACTTACTTTATTAAAAAAGATTTTTCTTAAATACTTTATTCAAAATAGTTATAGGTAAACACATTGAAAATTCAAAATAAACTGATAATAAAAATTAAGAGGTTTTGTACTCACCATGCGCATTTCCAAATTGATTGTATTTCAAAATGAAATTTCGCAAATCGAATCACTTCACTCACACTCGAACGGAAAAAATACCACTTCACACAAAAATCAGTAAATCCACCAAAAATCAGTATATATTTAGTTTCAATAAAGTATTTATTATTATTAAACAATTTGAATATTTAGTTTTTCAAATAAAAAGTTTGATAATTTTACACATGAAAAATTTTACACGGTGACACATTTCATTTCAGTGATTCATTTCTTAGTGAGAATCACGCTGTGAATGAATCACCCTTTGTTTACATCGTCAAAGAGGGATGACGCTTCTGATGCTTCATTAGAATCGAAATAACTCTAAAACTATTGAATTAACAGAATAAGTGTACGCAGAAAAATTTATCAGTTTTCAAAGCTCTTTCCAAATATGTAACATTTATGTACTTTCATAAGAAAAAAATACACCGATTTCTGTATTTCTCGGCCATTTATTTTGGATGAGTGAGATCCGGTCGCGTTATGTCACGTGATTCGACAAAGCCCACGACAAATACGTCTGTTACTTTATTTATATAGATAGATATATTATGTAATATATACTGAGTTTAGTTTTTAAATTGATTTGGGTTAGCAAACATTCTTAAAATCCCGGGCAAGACCGGATCTCCGGGGGTGGCGGGGGGAAGGAAAATAATTTTTCTTCTGCGTGCGACTGTTTTCAAGACGTGGGATGCGTTTCCTCAAAATTTAAATGCCTTTATTCGCTGTTTTTAAGTATTTCCATTCTCTGACAATGATTGCTGAAGGGAGAGGGTCCCTAAACCGACCGGCTACACGGGCGAAGCGTGTGTGTGTGTGTGTGTGTGTGATGCAAAATTTAGAAATATTCTAAATTTTTCTATGCCAATTTAATTTATGGAAAGCATTTCTATGTCATTACATGTTACGCGTTACATAATGGTAAATAATATGTATGCAACACATTCTTCGAAGCCTCTAACCCTATTAGTTAAATGCTAACGCAGGAAACATAGAATTAGAAATGAATGAAAAGGGTAGTACAGGAGGGAAAAGATAATTCATGTGGGGTATTTCACAATAAGTAATGCACTTTAATTTTCGAAGAATTCATTTGGCTTATAGTTGAAAGTCGAGCTGATACGTTACATCCCAAAACTGATAAAGATTGGCCTTTACATTTCTCTTTGTAGTGTAGTCGAGAGTGGATAATTGTAGAGTTTGAGTTTCATGGGGAGAATTGAATATTTAATGAAATTTGTTCTTCCATTTAGTTATGCAGAGTGTTTTGTTATAGATATCTTTGTGTTTTGTTATAGATCATTGTGTTTTGATGACAATTTTTGAGCTGTTAATCAGATTTTCGGGGTTAATACTAAAGTAAACATTGTTGTCTGCACTAACGTTTTAAGTCTCAACCCTTCATTACACATTTAAGATAGAAAAGACTTGAATCGAATATTGTAAAAAAATCGATACTCATTATATCTCTCGTATTTTTAAACTTTGCCATCTTCGTGGAAGAATCAGAAACCTTCACAATCTAGCAGGAAAACTTGTCTTTATCGAAATGCGATTAGTTTTATGTATCTATACTTCATACAA
Source organism: Dolomedes plantarius (assembly GCA_907164885.2). Taxonomy (NCBI): domain Eukaryota; kingdom Metazoa; phylum Arthropoda; class Arachnida; order Araneae; family Dolomedidae; genus Dolomedes; species Dolomedes plantarius. Next base: position 138,433,548 of record OU015491.1, on the reverse strand, counting down.
ATACAGTGATTCCTTCAACAAATTTCATGCACGAAAATAATTTGGGAATTTAGAAATGTCATCTCGTAATTATTATGCGCATGTATTAATGTCATGTATCATGTATGTAAAATAGTTTTATAAAATAGGATTGATGCAATTGATTTTTAAAGGGAGCATTTAAATTAAGAAAGTTATCCACTTTAATAAATATGTGCTTTCCGATAAGAAGACATTTCTTTCCAAAGTTCGCCTATTTTCACAATAATATTATATATCCCTTAAGAGAATAGATACAAACAGACAACTATTCAGTTAGTGTGACTTCAACTTAAATCGCTCATAAATTTTCTGTTACTCTATTGTGTATCGCATGCGTTATATAATCAGGGGTTTCCGGCACATAAAGGATGACTTTTCCTAACTGATTTATTTCTTTTTAATAGTTTGTTTACGCAATAATTTCTTGAACTGCCACTTTAAGAGAATCGGCATAAATTGCCTCTTTTACCAGCGTTTGCATTCGAACATTATGCAATTATACTTTTAACAAACACAACTAAATTTGTGTTTAGTGTGCTCGTTTTGCTTAAAGTTTAGATTTCTATCCGAATTTTCCTATTAGAATTTTGAATATTTCTTCATTTAAGGCATTTATATAACAGAGTATGCACAGCATTATGTAGTACAAAAAAGTGTATAATTCATTTTTCAGAAGTAATTTAAAATACATCCCCCCTAAATTGGATGATATGATAATGATGTTAAATAGTTTGTACTTTTCTTTTTAAATCATGCTAAATGATTATACCTACACCCCCCATCCATATATATATATATATATATATATATATATATATATATATATATATATATATATATATATATATATATATATATATATATATATATGCACGCGTGTGTGTGTGTGCGAAAAAATTGAACAACATCTGTTGATCTGTTGATTGCATTTATCAGTTTTATCTGTTGAATCAAGTCTACAGAGGAGATCTCAATTTATCTGAAATATCAAGTAGACAATAAACAAACTACAGACAGCACATTACTCGATATAGTTATATAGTTTGGAAGAAAATAAAGATATACAGTAGGGTTTCATCTACGAATACAATTTAACTTTTCGAAAAGCATTTCAAATGTCAATTAATTTCTTTTAATTCAGTATTACAAAAAACTTTGAGATCTAACTTTGCATTTAAGAATATTCTGGTCGAAAGTAATAGAAATCTTCTAGAATTAGTACTTTTACAGATTGCACGAGTTATAGATTCCAGGCTGGACTTGCATTAGGATCTAAAACAATAAATAGGGGTACATAAATTTCGCATAAAAAATATCGAAATTTCGCAAAAAAATTTGCAATATATAAAATTTTGCATTTATTCGCAAAAAAAATTTAATTCAAAAAGTTCGAATTTATTTTAAAAAATCACAAACTTTTTATTTGGTTAGGTAAGTATCAAAATTCTTAGTTAAAAGCTAACGTTGTAGTAGTCTCCACATTCTGTTCCCTAAGTTTTTAGCAATAAGTAATAAGCAAATTTCGAGAGTGAGATCTCTCAGTTAAAGACCGTGGATGATCTTAGATAAGCAATTATGTTAATAAATTATTACTATCATTACTTCACTTCGCTTAAAAAGCGGTTTATCAGCTGTTTATCACCGAAAAGTAATAAAAAAAATGTTTTCGCATTTATTCGCTCATATCGGTAAATTTTGCATTTATTCGCATCCATTTCGTAAATTCGAAAACTACGTATCCATAATAATAAACTTATTTTTGAATTAAAATTACTTTTGAAAATAGCCAGACTGGATACTTTAATATGCTTAGAATATTATAAAACTATGACACGTGTTAAAGTTCGGACTATGTAAGGCAGTGCATTTGGAAAATGTTTAAGAGCTTTAAAATCCTTGCATAAGAAAATAGAAATTCAGGGGACATGTTATATGCCCGACAAGTATGCAAGTTATATACAAGTTATATATTATAGTTTTGGTGTTGCTACTTAAGTAATTAAGTACAGTTTTAACTTGAATGATTATGTAGGTATTAGGGTGTATTACCATTCATGGTATATGCATTTCAATTTCTGAAAAAAAACTTTTTTTTTTAGAGATTGCAAACAACACACCCTTTTATTTCTTCCTCCTCTTTTCATGTCGTAAATTACCCTATACAATTCAAATATTATTTGTTTATTTTCATATTTTCATAGAAGAAACACAATGAGAAATACCAAAATATTTCAAATGTTCAGGGAAATTTTCATATGTCAATAACGGAGGTAAACACAGTTTTCAGAAGAACGATGTGGCTTGAATGCAAAAAGTAAAGCCCCGTTTTTGCACCAAAATAGTTGTTTGTCTCCAAGACATTCCCCTGAATTTATGGAACATTTTTCATACTTAGCACTTAAAGAAATAAAAAAATCGTTTGTGCATGCTGTTTACTTAATGATATCAGTTTTCTTTTCCTTTTTCGGTTTGGCTGAGCGTTTTCACTCTTCGGATGTTTGATTTATCACACCGGATTTTCACAAAGTAAACATTTTTTAAAGAATACAATGAAAGTTCCATTTATATTTATGACAACTTGAAAAATTGAAAGGTGTGATTTTACTTTCATAAAATTCAGTGCTTTTCGTCAAGGTGAGACTTTTTATGCAGGGGCATGTAAAGTATTTTGAAATAAGAAATATAGCAGGTAAGCTTAGTCACTGCAACTCTTACAATATCTACTTTTGGTTGGTTTGAAAAAATATACTTTTTATTTTTTAACGCATTTTAATATTCTACGTATATGCATAATAAAAATGAAAGATACTCAAGTGGCCAATTTATTATAACCACCTGGCAATTTTATGGAAATCAGCTATAACGTGTGCTGTTGCTGCTAGAGTGTACGATTGGTATAAGAAGGTATTACGGAGTAATTGTAAAATCAGTTCAAGTGTATTGCCCGTAAAAGTATAAGTAAAAAACCCAATTGAACGAATTTCGAACATGGAATGATAGTGGGTGCAAAAAGCAGGGAATGAGTAACAGTGAAATTGTTTCGCTTCTGAAGAGCAGCTTTGGTTCATGTTTACAAGAGTGGGATACAAAACATAAAACCATATCTCAACGTAAGGCGTGTGGTCGACCGGCTGATGGATGGTCAAGCTGAAGAAGAATTTTAAAACTTATCTAGTCCAATAGAGGGGTAACCGTACATCAGATTACACCTGATCTTAATGAACGTCCAACTGCTATGGCCCCTCAACGTAATGCTGGGCACACGTTACACTGTACCTAGTTTGGGAATCTAAAACCTCTTCTAAAGCCTTTTTCTGTCTGCAGCTAAGAAGATCATGTATCTCCCGCTGGCACGAGATCACAAGGATTGAACAGTAAAGGAATGGAAAAGAGTAATATGGTCCGAAGAAACACGTTTTCAACTGCACCATGCAGATGGCAGGTAGCGAATATGAAAAATCCGCATGAAAGCATGAACTTTATTTGCATTGCCACAACACTTCAAGTTGGTAGAGGTAATATTATGGTTTGAAAGACATGTTTCCGGAATTGTTTGGGCCTTTTAATTCGTTCCGAAGAACGCCTAAACGTAAAAACATAATTATAAATACTGTCGTTAACCAAGTACTTCCAGTTATGTTAATAGTTTACCCCAGTGGAGATGGATACTTCCCCAACAACAATGCTTCACGCCATAAAGTTCACATTGTCCATAGATAGTTTTACGAGCTTGAGAGAGACTTCAGCTTCTGGCATCAACAATCGACAGATCTCAGTGCCATTCAACATTTGTGGGGTGAAGTCCAAAATGTCATCAGGCCGCTGCATTCAGAACTATCAAATCTTAGAGAATGGGAAAGCTCAGTTCACCAAAGCGATGCTCTTGCTGCATAAACCCCCTACCAACATCTCCCACAGTCCATGTTAGAAAGTATAGAACAGCCGTATAGACAGCAAAAGGTTGTCCAATGAGGAAACTCAGTAGGTGGACAAAATAAGTTTGCCATCTAATGTATATAGTTGTGCACTACATTTCGAAATGTTTATCCCAACTTTTTATCAATCTCAAACACGATTCTGAATAAAACTGAATATCCTGTTCAGACTATAGTTTCGTGCTTAAATAAGCTGACGGACCAACAGCAAAATTTACTTTATTTTTATTTCTCTACTAACGGGAGGCAGAGTAGCTGACGACCGCTGTCAAGCGGTGCTTTCGTACTTCTACTTATTTTTACATATTGCCGCTAGAGGGCACACGGATGCATCTCATGACACTAAAGGGTTATATGACGTAACATACACCCCGCGTTGAAATCGAAGGTTTTAACAATTATAACAGCTTAACGCATAAATTTTCATCAAAATGCAATACACATATTACAATTACAGTTAAAAAACAATTAAGCAAATTTTACAAAAACAAAAGAAAGTGATAATATGCAAAGTAAAGGAAAAGTTATATACAATTATATACAGTCTGAAAATTTCTATATACAAGTATTTACAGTCCATGGGTAATAAACAAACTTGATTTATACCCCTCTTGAAGATACCCTCAGAAGTTTTTACCCAAACGACTCTGACATTTTCATCAGAGCCCTTTACAACTTCATGTATACGTCCTAACTTCCATTTATAAGGTGGCAAATTGCTATCCTTTAGTAATATCATGTCGTTCGGTTTTACATTACCCTTAGTAAATTTCCATTTATTTCTTGCTTGTAAATGATTTAAGTAATCTCTCGACCAATTTTTCCAGACCATTTGAACAAATTTGGTCGTTTTTTGCCATCTGGAAAAATAATTATCTTTACATCCTGTTAAATTTGGCTCTGGTATCGAAATTAATGGACGGCCAATTAAGAAATGTCCAGGTGTTAATGCATTACAATCATTGGGATCTGTAGACATAGGCGTAATGGGTCTACTATTGAGAATACCCTCTATTTCTGTTGTTACAGTTAATAATTCTTCGAATGTAAGCCTTGTAGAACCCACTGCTCTTTTAAGGTGATATTTAAACGATTTGACACCTGATTCCCATAACTCTCCAAAGTTTGGGGACCGAGGTGGGATGAATTTCCATTTAATTCCTTCTGTGACTAAATAATTTACAAACATTTCAGAAGGTTTACTAATTAGTTTATGTAATTTTTTGATCTCCGAATTAGCTCCTATGAAGTTCTTGGCGGTGTCAGAAAAGATACAAAAACTTTTTCCACGTCTAGCGAAAAAGCTTTTCAGTGTTGCAATTAATGCGTTTGAAGTTAGATCTGCGACCACTTCTAAATGAATCGCTTTAGTGGCACAACACACAAATACTGCGACATATACCTTTTGAAATATACCCTTGCGTTGACCCTTATACTTGGGTAAAAAAGAGCCACAGAAATCAATCCCGCAATGAGAAAATGGAGGACTAGGATTGACTCTTTCAGCAGGCACGTTTCCTAGTAGTTGGTTGGAACTAATGGGCTTGGTTTTGAAACACGTAACACATTCGTTAACAATTTCCTTGCGAAACTTCTTCCTCCAATTGGAAAAAATTCTTGTCTGACACAATGCAACAAAGCCTGAGGGCCTAAGTGTAAATATTTCCTATGGAGGGATTCCATTATAATTTTTGTAAATTTGTGTCTAGACGGCAAAAGTTTTGGATGTTTAGTATTTTAATTTACATTTGCATTTTGTAATCTACCACCTACACTAAGAATATTTTTGTTATCCAAAAATGGATTTAAGTTGGTTAATTTCCCAAATTTAATAGGTTTGAGTTTAGTCAAACTAGAAATCTCCTCAGAAAATTCAGCTCCTTGAACCAATCTTACCAATACATCCGATGCATGGTTGAGCTCCTCTGTTGTTAGACTACCTACCTTGCGCTCCTTTGAATTTCTAACATTTTGATACAATCTGAAAATGTAACTTAAAATCCGACAAATTTTAGTGAAATTATTACTTAAATTTAAAATATTATCAAGAAATTCAATTTTTGTATCCCCTAATAAAACTATTGGAACAGAAGGTTTAAGTTCCTTATTATATAAATCATCATTTTGATTATCCCAGTTACTTGAAGACAGAATGTCTGGGTTTAAACAAGTGGGGCCATGCCACCACAAAGAGTTCTGCAACAAGTCAGCAGCTGATGCACCACGTGATATAACAACTGCCGGATTGTCTGAAGAGGGAATATATCTCCAGTCATAGTTAGGACACAAAGAGTTTATTAGCATCACTCTATTAGACACAAAGGTCTTTAGCTTTTCCGGAGGTGTACGAATCCACGCCAAAGTGATGGTGGAATCACTCAACATGTATATGTGGTTCATGGGAATTTGTAGGATTGGCACCAACCTCGACACGAGGCAAGCCAATAACAAAGCAGCGGAGAGCTCAAGACGAGGAATAGTTGATCTCTTAATTGGACAAACTCTTGATTTGCTGCACAATAAATTTGTTTTCACTTTTCCGTTGATGAGTTTAGAAGATAAATTGTAGCACCTTAAGCTTTTTCTGATGCATCACAAAAACAGTGCAGGTCAATGGTAGTAGCATTTGGAAAAAGGACAAACCTTGGAATCTGCAACTGATTGACATCAGGTAACTGTTTTAAAAATTTAAACCAGTCATTTAATTCGTTTGGTGGAATGGGAACATTCCACATGAGCTTCAACTGCCAAAGTCCTTGCAGAAATATTTTCACCCTTGTGACAACGGGACCGATAAGACCTAATGGGTCGAACAGTCTGGCGATAATTGAAAGAACGTCACGTTTTGTGTAGCTCTCTGAATGTTGTACTGCGACTCTAAATTTGAAATTGTCAGACATGGGTTGCCACAGCATGCCAAGTGTCTTAACAGTGGGCAAGTCTGATGAAAATGCATATTCTTCAATTTTGTTGTCATTTAATAAGTCAGGGTTATTAGACAGCCACTTGTGCAGTTCCATACCTGCTTTAGATAGGACTTGAGTTAACTGAATTTGCAAGTCCTTTGCTTTTTCTAAACTATCTGATCCCAACAAAATGTCATCTACATAGGTATCATTGATTAGTGCTAAGGACAGCTTGGAATAATTATTTTGTTCATCTTCAGCCAGTGCTCTTAGAGTTCTTGTCACTAGAAACGGAGCACAAGCTGTACCATAAGTAACAGTTTTAAGTCTGTATGTCTCCACTGGAGCACAAAGAGTTGGTTTCCACACTATCATTTGTAAATTTCTATCCCTGTCATCTACAAGAATCTGTCTCTTCATCTTTTTTATGTCCGCACTGAATGCATATCTATAAGTACGGAATCTCGCTATTATAGAAAATAATTCTTGTTGTACTGTCCAACCATTCAGCAATATGGAATTCAGAGAAATTCCACTGCTTGATTTTGATTAAGCGTCAAACACGACGCGAAGTGGGGTTGATGTGCTTTCTGGGTGAAAAACAGCATGGTGTGGAATAAAATAGCTCTCCTTAGGACACTTATCATTGATCACTCTTTCCATATGGCCAAGAGAAACATATTCATCCATAAAAGCTTTATATAATGTGCCCATTGTCTTATTTTCATCTAATTTTTTCCAAAGGAAGTTTAAACGGCTTTCTGCGATTTCTCTAGAATCCCCTAAAGTGTGCAGTTTTTCTTTAATGATTGGTAATCTCACAATGTACCTTCCTGTTTCATCTCTTTTAACTGTAGAACTAAAATGTTCTTCACAGTACTGTTTTTCAAATGTTTTTGAGTCATCTGAATTTCCTATACGATCTTCATGAAAGGATTCTATTTCAAAGAAATGTTTTACAACCTCATCTAAATTTTCAGATTGTGAAATTAGACCAGAAAAATAATAAGAATCTGTATTTTTGATCGACCCTGTAACTAGATATCCGAAAACACTGTTTTGCAATAATAATGAACCGTCATACGATCTGAATTTTTCTGCCTTTAACAAATCAAAAAATAATTCACAACCCAACAATACACTGATTCTGCTAGGGACATCGAAATCTGCATCAGCAAGTCTTATTTCATTAGGAAAATAAATACTGGATATATCAATTCGTTGAGTAGGCGTTAACCCAGTAATACGAGGCAAATTAAAAATGATAAAGTTCGGCTAAAATCACCCTCTTCATTAGATATTTTTGCTGTGATTTTATTTTTCACAAAGCAGTCACCACAATTTATTCCCGAAATCGCTGTGTTAACTTTTTGCTTATTCAATCCTAATGATTCAGCTGTTTCCGACGTCATGATGGATATACTGGAACCACTATCCAAAATACCTTTTACTTTTAATTTTTCTCCAAATTTGTTTTCAATATATAAGTTGACTGTGCAGAGCAATGCACTATGTTTGGAATTAGCGGCTAGAGACGATTGCGAACATGTGGGGCATTTGGCGCCAGCCTCGTATCCGAAGGCAATGATTCATCCACCTGAGAACAATTTTCACAGTTCGAAAGCGGTACTTTCGATTCCGACGGAACATGAACTAGAGAATTGTGACCTGATTTTTTACAAATTCTGCAGACAAATGTTGATTTACAGGGTGCATTATGAATCTTTAAACAATTTTTACACAATTTGTTTTCATTTAATATTTCTATACGTTTATGAACACTCATATTCAAAAATTTCGAACATCGGTACAACGGATGTTCTATGTTACACAAAACACAGGGTTTGACATAACTTTTTTGTTTATTTTGATTAACAAGTAAATTGTTCACTTTGCTTGTTGTAGCCTGACGAAATTTAGTTGTGGTTGGGGGTTTGTAAATCTGATCTAAAACGAGAGATCTTGCATGTAAAAATTGAGGTAGTTTTTCAAGCTATGGAATTTCCTTTGATGCCTTTTTTTTCGTTACCTAATTTTTGTGAAATTATATTTACAAATATTGCATTCGTAAGCTCGTTACACTCTAATTTTAGAACCTTTAAGGCTCTTAAGCTTTTATTTACTGTATCTGCAATTAATCTTAAACCCTTTGATGACTCAACATTTAATTTTTCTATTTTGATAATAGACTGGATGTGTATGTCAACAACAGCCCGTTTATTTTCATACCTCAGCTCTAAAGCAGCAAATAACGACTCAAAAGTATCATCACTTGTTTCAATAAATTTGGCTTCACCACGTAAGGCGGCCTTCAGGTAGAACAATTTATGTTCTTCAGATAAACCTTTATTGTTTGTTATCAAACTAACAAATTGAGTTTTAAAGTTAGTAAACTGTTCGATTTGGCCACTGAAAAATGGCAAAGGAATTTCCGGTAATTTAGTGTTAAGTTCTAACTGATTTATGACAGATTTTAAGTTTATATTTTGCCCAGCTTTAGTTGACTGAAATTCAGATACATCAGAATTAAGTTTAGAAAGTAAGCATTTGACATTTACCTCTAAATTATCTCGTTTTTCGTCCATTTCAAGTAATTCTGTGTCGGCTTTCAACAGGATTTCTTCATCGGCTTCTTCCAGCTCTGAATAGTTACTAAATAGCCTGTAAATTTCTTCTTTTATTTAATGAAGATTACTTAACTTTTGTTCCAACACTATTTCTTGTTCTTTTTCTTCTTTAGTTGAATCATACATTTCGATGAACTTATGCATATGAGTAAATTTTGTTTTTATCCTCCCACGAATCCTATTTAAATCCTTCAAAGTGGGAGGTGTTTTTCTTTTATATCCATACCTGATTTCTTTTCTTTTGTATCCATAACTGATTTCGTCTCCGTCCTCGGTAGGACCACAGTGTTTAGACTATAGTTTCGTGCTTAAATAAGCTGACGGACCAACAGCATTGATTGCTGCAAAATTAACTTTATTTTTATTTCTCCGCTAACGGGAGGCAGAGTAGCTGACGGTGTTTCGTACTTCTACTTATTTTTACATATTGCCGCTAGAGGGCACACGGATGCATCTCATGACACTAAAGGGTTATATGACGTAACATATCCAAATATAAATCCTATGACTATTATCTTACTTAACATAATGTAATATAATAAACTGAAAATATGCCGGTTTTATAATTGAAACTTTATTTCTCAAATTACTTTAGGTTTTAAATGCGAAATAAAAGGTATAAAAATTATTAAATCTTAAAATAAATCAAAAGTACCTTATTCATATATTACTACTGAGGATAAATTATTTGATGAAAAATTTAGAGGCTAAAACTTTTGTTCAATTCATGATAAAATTACTTTTTTTTATATCCTGAAATGCTTTTATTGCAATTTTCCGAAGATGATGCTTTAGAATTTATTCTGAAACATTATTTATTTATCATGCAATCAGTAAATTTTAAAAATGCTATTCTATATACATTAAATTAGTTAATTGCTGTGAACTAATGCACAAAACTTTCTTAAATTTTAATTGAAATTAAAAAATAATACTCTTAAAGATACATATTTTTTGTTGTTTATTAAAAAGAAAAGTGTTGTAATTTATAAGATTGTTGAAATTGCATAAAAATCTCATTTTATTTTTCACTCAGCTAGTAGAAAAGTTAATATAAATGACTATAATATCGACCATTGCATAATGAACTCACGGATGCAAATATGTCCATATAGGTTCTTTTGTGATCAGATTAATTACATTAAGAATTATTGAAAGGGTACGTCATCAATTTAACTTTATAGGAATCCGTTATATGCATTATATACATTATAATATTAACTTAATTGTACCGAACACTTTAAAATCTATGCCTTTGACAAATTAAACACATATCCGATGCAAGGCTGATAAGTGATAAATAATAATATATTAGTGACCACAATTCTTTCATTTGAACTATTCGTAGTCAGATGTTTCTTTTGCATTTTTAATCATAAATTGTAATTTGCATAAGTAGATGCAATCGGACTAGCTATTTTGTAAAGCAAAACTTTATTGAATTTTTAAATTATGAATTATTTATACCTATTTATAGCAATATATATTTACACTCATGTCCATAAATTAAGGCTAATTCATAATCACAAGGAAATCGAACTTCAAAGTAAAAATTTCACCTGTAGAATTATCACACACATCTTCAAGAATAATATGCAAATTACAGGAAGCAACCAGATGACGCCGATAGTACGTCACAATGACGAGAGTGTAAGAGAGGGGTATATAAGGTATGGTGGCAAAGAATTAAAATTATTCACAAGCGTTCTGTAAGACGCTCAGTGCCATAAGTGAATAATTATGACACAGAGGACGCATGTGGATGATTTTTTACATGGTAGAATTACCGGCCGCCTAGAATGTGGGCGTACTCAGATGGAAGTATCCGAGGAACTTGGAATTGCCCAAAGTGTCATATCTAGGCTTTAGCAACGATTGCAAGCTGATAGAAATGTCAGTAGACATTAGAGTACAGGTCTCCCCCGAGATACAACGCCGAATGAAGACCGGTATTTGGCAGTAAGGGCTTGTTCACATAGGAGTCCGTTGCGTTGCGTTAAGGAAAAGATGACATTGAGACGAAAATAAACCAATCATAGGCGTTAAAAATTTCATTGCTAATCGTTTGGAGGCATATGATTGGTTTATTTTCGTCTCAACGTCATCTTGTCCTTAACGCAACGCAACGGACTCCTATGTGAACAGGCCCTTACTGCCATAAGAAGTAGAAGGAGCACATCATCCGACCTGTCTCGTCAGCTATCTGCAGCCACGGATACCACAGTTTCAAGGCAAACCGTGTACAGACGTTTGAGAAATATTGGTCTAAGTGCTCGCAGGCCTCTCAGATATGTTCCGCTCACAGCAACACACGGTCGGCAGTGATTTGCCTGGAGAAGAAAACATGCAATGTGAACATCGTCACAGTAGGCTTGTGTGATGTTTTCCGTCGAGTCCAGGTTTAGATTGCAATCTGATTCACGTCGGACTTTCATATGGGGAACGTCAAGTACCCGTTACCACCAAGACATCGTCATTGAACGACACTGTTACGGTGTTAAGGATTGCTCGTTTGGGGGTGGAATCATACTGGGCTCCAGAACAGATCTGCATGTTCAAATCGAAACCATGAATGACCACATTTATCGGGACATCATTCTGGAACACCATGTACGTTTGTTTAAGGTTGCCATGGGAGCATGATTTGTGTTTATGGATGACAACGCCCGTCCTCACCGAGCAAACGTCGGAAACGAATGCCTCCAATCTGAGGATATCACCCTATGGAATTGAATGCATTCTCACTGACATGAATCCGATAGAGCATGTGTGGGACATGCTTCGCCGATGACTTGCAGACCGTCGACCACCTCCTATATGTGTACCGGAACATGGGAGACCATTGCTTGCTAAGTGGAGTAATCTTCCCCAAGATCAGCTCGATACTCCCAATGATTAGGCGTTGTACGGACTATATTTCATCGCATGGCGACATACAATGTATTAACCATCATACCACCATGTAATATTAAGTTTTTGTAAAGGAGATATTTTTTACAATTGCTCCAGGGAGCAAAAATCGTAGTTTTTATGAATGGTATCATACATACACCATCTTGTTTGTTCTTTATCTTTTGTTTAAAAAAATGGGCTTTACGAATAAGTGACGTTTGTTTGGTATCTGAATCTGTATTTGCCAGTGCTGACATTATCCTTAATTTATGGACATGAGCGTATATATATACAGTCGAACCTCCATATATCGAAGTAGCAAATTGCCGGAAAAAAATTCGATATATAGAAATTTCGATATATAGAATGGAGCTTAGTTTTATCATAATTCTCCTAAAAAAATTAAAGCTAATTTACGTATACGAAACTCCATTTCTAATTTATATGCGAATCCCATTGAATGAAAGTTAATAACAAAAATGAATTAATATGAAAGATTTATTGAGTACTACATACCTTTAAAAAAGCAATAATCCCGACAGTGGTTATAATGATCACAGTTACATTTTTTATTTATTCAGTCCACTAAAAACTTAATCAGGAACCTTTTCCGCAAATTGAAGTCCATGACATATTGTTTCAAATGCCAAAAATTGGGAGATTTTATTCTAAAGTGGTATAAAATGTCCCAATCTGTCTTGAAAAAAATTTCGATATATAGAGATTTTTTCGATATATAGAAACAATTTTTCTATGTAATGAACATGGAGATTTGCTAAGAGTTCGATATATAGAAAATGTCGATATGTGGAAGTTCGATATATGGAGGTTCGACTGTATATATATATATATATACACCGGGTGGTCATAAAGAAACTTTGACGATATGTGGACATCTAACGGCCGTTCCGTTCAACCGGTCAAGATGATATTTCAGATATAGTTATTCAGAGGTATGAGCTCGGGATTCTGTGAACGGCAACCCAGTGGCGCTCACAGTTACGGTTATAGGTACAGAAATTCGAAAATTTTCGAATATCTGTAACTATAACCGTAAAATTTTCGAAAATTTTCGAAAATTTTCTTATAGAAACACCCATTTTAAACCCATCGCAAAATACTCAGCACATGCGATAACCCTAAAGAGCGTTGGAATGGTACGTGTATCACAAAAAAAAACGGACGCGTTATGCGCGCACAAAAAACAGCTCTTCGAACGGCCTACAAAAACGATATATGGACATCTAGAGACCGTTCCGTTCAACCTATCGAGATGAAATTTCAGATGTAGTTATTCATATGTATGGGCTCGGGATTCTGAGAACGGTAACACTTTGATACTCACGGTTACGGTTATAGGTATAAAAAGTTGAAATTTTCAAATGGCAACACTTTTTCCTCTACAATTGAAGATTCTTCTATGAGCTACCTTTAAGGAAGTTATACTTGATTAACTGTAGTACTGTAGTTGTTTTATTACTGTTATTTTCAGCTTGTATTTGAAAGAGACATTATTTCTATAATACATATAAATTATGGACCTTGTATTGAGGTTTACATATAGAAAAAGTAATTTCCAAGGAGTGGCATGATACCTAAAAATTAAGTTAAATAAGCCTTTTGTACAATTCAAAATGATAACTAAATTTTAAAAATTTATTCTTGTATTAAATAAAGCAGTGATAATTAGACATTGTAACTTAATTTTATCCTAATTTCCCCTAATTTAAAATTTATTTTACAGCTTAATATACCAACGAAAGTAGAAGATTCTTTTTCTGGTATCTAATGTTATAATACATATTATTTCAAATATGAAAATAGTATTGAGAAAGAAAATTTACATCGAAGTCAGGCCTTTCAAATGAGCATCGGAAAAACGCCATCGAACACGATGAAAAACGGAAATTTGAAATTCGGTAGAACACGTGTTTATGTTCAAACTGATGGAATTAGTTCAAATAAAATTAAACAAACTTTTAAATCGGAAATAAGGCACGAAAACCCCTTACACATAAAACTGAGGGCAAATATGTTTTACCTTCGCACCACATAACAGCGTATTCCCAGACCGCAAAAGATACCTATCATAAATCACCCGCTAACTGCTTTAGCCGCTGAACACGTGCTTCAGGTGAAAGTGATTCTGCCGTGCGAGTGGCAGGATAGGTACGTTATGTGAACAACTATGCATTATTAAAACAAAAATCTGGTGCCGTGATGGATGGCGACCGTATCTACCATATGGATAGGCGTACGTGTTTTCCTGCGTAGAGATAAAGCACTGCATCGTGAGGGGGATATGAAAGAGGAACGATTCGGATGCTATTTATCAAGAAAAAAGGGGAAAGCGAGTTTAACTTGTCAGGTGGTAAAGTTTAGAATCGTAAAGAAAAACGGGAGTTAATTTTCAAATCGGGAGAGAAATAGAATATTCACCGATGAATCCGGAGCCTAGGCTTTAAATCAGCAACTGTATATTACGTTCTTCAGTGAACCCACATAAAGGAAGAACGCCAAGTCGTATTCTTAAATTTCTTCACTTCATTTTCCAATGATATGGGAGAAGAAAAATGATGCTTAAAGTTTTTTCTCAAATTGGCACACTTGTTAGCATGTTGAATAAGAAATCGTAGTATAAAAACGTAGGGGGGGAAGAAATTATATCAAGGCTTAGACGTGTCAAATAGCATATGTACAATTAATTATGTATTTTATTTAGCATGAAAATATAATAATTAAAAAATGCAATAAGTCATTGATTAAATTCTCTTTTTTCTTTTTCTCACAGAATGACCTGAAATACCCGGGTGGTGGAGAAAAATCTTACTTATACCTATTACTGACTTTCTTGAAAATTATGATATTAGACATAAGGCATAGTGAAGTAGCAAGGGGGTCTATCATGACCAGGGCGCAGAGGGTGGTCCAAATGGTCCCTAAGACCATGGGGGGGGGGGCGCGCCAAAAAGCTATCGTGCCCCGGTCGCCAGTTATACTCTCTAGGCCACTGATAAGGAAATACTTAAAGTTTTCAACCGTACAATTTCCATTAGACATGAATATATACTTTAGATAAACAATTAATAAATCATAAATATATTACACTGGTTATCAAAAATAAAGGAAAAGTCATAAAAATAGCGATTACTCAAAAAGTTACCCATAGAATTTAACGAAACTTATACACATTATACAACACATAGGTAGGTATAAAATAGCATAAAAAGAAATCTCCAGACAATTATTGTGTTATATATTATGGTATAATATGGTGTTATATGGCTCCAGACAATTATGGTGTTATGCGGTCTAGGAGTTCAGTAGGAAGTGAGGGCTATTGCCCTCTAAAACCAGTTGAAAGCGTGGCTATGGTCTTAGGAAGAGGATTGAGAGCAGCTATACGTCGTCCTAAAGAGTCCCAAATATGCGTGATAGGATTCATGTCCGGTGATCGAGCTGGCCACTCCATGCACTGAATTGTTTCCTGCTCAAGATAAGCATCTACGATGCGAGCCCTGTGCGGTCTCACGTTATCGTCCTGTAGTACGAAAGCATCACCTATTGCCCCGGCATAAGGGACCACATAAGCATCAAGGATGTCATCTCTATAGGTGTGAGCATTCACGTGTTCACGGAGAAAGATATGGAGGTCTGTGCGTCCACTCAAAGAGATACCATCTCAAACACAGACACTGCCTGATCCGTATGCATCTCTTTCACAGATGTGTGATGGATGTAAACGAGTTTCAGGTTGTCTCCAAATCAAAATACGCCTACTATCACTTTGGAGGCTAAACCTGGACTCATCCGTAAAGAGAACAACCCTCTATTGATCACGCGTCCAGTGGACATGTTGACGTGCCCACTGCAAACGTTACCGCCTATGGCAGGACGTGAGCGATACGCCAATAGAAAATCTAAATGGAAGATAAAAAGTTATAAAAAATATTAAATATTTGTTTATTATTAAATGAAAATTTATATTGTCAATACATTAGAAATTTTATTTGTTATCACAAAAATTTTTAAAAATCTATTTAAAAAAATGTATACCTGTTATAATATTTATTAGATACTGTTGACATGTTATAAATTAGTATACATACATTGTTTTTTTATGTCAACATATTTATTCTTCATGAAAATTTGTAAGGTATACACAAGATTCGATTCACAAGAATCGAACTTTTGAGTGAATGAATTAAAGAAGCTGCTTTAGATATGCTAATTTCGGCATACGCGCTTAGTATAAATACCATGCAGCGTCATTAAAAAAAAGAAGGTGGTTAGGGTTGAAGAAGTTGTTAAAGTTGATAGATAAGCGATAGGGAGCTACGAGGTATGCAGCTCCAGTACTATCCTGAGCTAGTGCTTAGGGGGCCCAAAGTTTACGTGGCAGAATTGC
This sequence comes from Dolomedes plantarius, assembly GCA_907164885.2. NCBI lineage: Eukaryota > Metazoa > Arthropoda > Arachnida > Araneae > Dolomedidae > Dolomedes > Dolomedes plantarius. The sequence continues at coordinate 138,416,759 of OU015491.1, read as the reverse complement.
TGGTTTGACTAACTGTTTGTGAGTATTCGAAATGTGTATTTCTATTGAATGATAATATATATGTTCCGTACAAGTAGTACGCATGCTTATTGCTGTAAAAGCCAATTATATATGTGCAACGAATTCAATAAACATTGTTTCAGGTATAAACTGTGTTTGTTTGAAATTCAAATAGAGTGCCACTTCAAATTATATACACCCAAGTCTGGGTAGAAGTGAGCTATATACTCTATAAATTCTTTAGAATTTATTTTATGATTCCACATGTTTTAACCGTAGAGTGCTTACACTCTAAGCTTAAAATTTAAATAAATGTGAAAGGAATTCTTAAATTGAATGAAATATCCCTATTTTTGATAATGAAATCTAAATAATACACTGAAATTATAGTCTAGACGGGTTTAGTATTCTCAAATAAAAGGACACAAACTATAAATATTTATATCAATGCAATCTAAATAACATATGACATTTAATTAATGTTGCATAAAATTTTGTGTTGAACCTATTTAGATTATTTTCTCCACAACATGAATTGTAAAATGCGCAACTGATAAACTTCTTTGTATAGTTCTTACAGTAGATCAATCATTATTAATCACAGCAGCATGAAAAATTGATAAGAAAATATTTCTGGAGTTTCACTCTCAACTAATAATGTGTGTCTCAATTTGAAATTCCAACTTCAAATAATGTTTGTATATTAATGAGAAGTCTACGATTGAAAGCCATATATGTTTTTTATTACTACTGAAAGAATGAAAGACTTGTAATTTTAAACAAGATAAAGCGCAACCATACAGCAGTATTAGTATTCTGTTGGTTTATGTTTACATAAACCAACTGAATTTTGAATTCATGGAGTCTTACATAGATTTTAGTCGAAAAAAATATAATTTTTAGTATTCATAAACAAGTAATGGACTTAAGGAAAAAAAAAGTCCAATTTTTTTTTATAAAAAAAGGCAGAACGATGAGTCAAAACTGTTTAATATTATTTTATGCTTCATTAGAATGAAATAAAATTTTAAAACTCACGCAAATGCATTTTATTCATCTCTGGAATACATTTTGAAGAAATGCGAAGTTTAATTAACGAATTTTTGAGCATTTTGTATGTTTAGGTTTATGCAATTTCCGATATACTTTGTAAAGAAATTCGGTTTGAATCAGAAATAAGTTTAAAATCTCGATGCTTCCCATTTTATTAATGGTAGATTTTAGAAAGGCTATGTTGTACTAAGAAAATGTCTGGCAACACAGACAGGTTATCTTGTAACAAGAAGACATAACTTAAAAATTTATATATAAAATGCCACACTGTGACAGTCTTTCGGACTAGTGATTTTTTTCTTGGTTAAGAATTTCTAGCTTCAAGCGTCCACTACGTAGCTTTGTACACTTTTTTTTTCAAAATTGAAAAGTAATACTAAAAGTATATATTATAAAATTTATAATATATGCATAGATTTTAGGCGATTATGAGTTATTTTAAGATAAATTGTCAGAAAAATGGGTAACATGTGTCAACATTTTTATTATTTTCATAATTATTTACTGCGATTAAGTAATATGGGCATGGAGTATTATAAATACATACATAATATTTCATTATGGCTGTTGGGACCTCATCCCTCCCGCGCGCGTGCCCAGCTGTTTTCAGGGGCAGTGAGTCACGTGAACCTTTTGGTAGTTAGTCCGAATCCCGATTTCATGCACTCATGACGCATGATGTAACTCTTGATTACTTAATTTCATTTGTTTTATGCTTCAAAGTTGTTCATAAGTGTAAATATTGTAACATAATTAAATTATCAAATATCAATGATCGAAGTCCTTATTGAAATATGCACGAAAGTTTGTTTTATTGAACTTGAACAATTCTTCAAGATCACCTACTATGGCCCTGAGGACATTTTGAACTGGATTAATTTAAACACTATTTAAAAAGTGAAATTTAAGGAATTGTAAATTAAAACAATTGTATTTTACAATAATTTTGAACATTATTTTAAATCTTGCTTAGGAAATCTCAAAATGATAATGTAAGAAATTAGTGTAAAATTAGATTAAAAAAAGTTGTTTTCCTGCACATACATATTTTGTGTTTTTTATCAAAAATTTGCGTTTAATGGAAACTAGAAAAAATAATCATTTGTATCAGACCTCATACAGAAAATAAATTTTATAAACGCTACAGTTTAAACATTGGTGTATATTGGTGAGAATAGAGCCTATATGAATTGATACGTGCATGTGTGGGACAAGAAAGGAAACATAGAGAATTTGGTCGTTATCATACTTTTATTCGACAATACTTAAAAATTCTTTTAAAGTAAAATTAATAATAAAATAAGGTTCACATTCAAATCATCATATAATACATGAGGAATCCAGATGAAGAGGCAAAATAATCCGTGAAAGCAAAGATTTATAAGTTCTTACGGGAGTCACCTACGACTCTTGAAGAAGGCTGAAGCAGACAGCGATGAAGACATCCGTTGACGGGTACCTACACCAGGACAGAGTTGACATCATCATGATAGACTCTAGAAACCTTCGAAAGTCTCAGCGACAGCGCAATCGGATCCCTAGATCCACAGGGATCAGCAAACGAAGGATCTTGACCTTTTTTCTTTTTTTCTCTCTCTCTCTTTTTTTTTTTTTTGTTTGTTTGTTTGTTTGTTGTTTGTTTTTTTTGTTTTTGTTTTTGTTTTTGTTTTTGAGGGGCTGGTGTCAATTTTTCTCGGGGCCATTGTGGCCCATCCCTTTTTCTCTCATTGGACAGTGGGCTGCCTTTATCTTAACAGTTCCCGCCCCAATTGGTTCAAAGTAAATCAAGTGCCTCCCCACCATAATTTTCGTTTGCGACACCAATTTGACAATGATTTGAAAGTTTTATTGTGGGCCATAAAATAACTTGAACTTAACGTCATCATATCTCTTACAATATTTATAGTCTTTTTCTCGCTATCAATGGCCACACAGTTTTTCTCTTACTCCACACTTTTGGCTTATAATTCAATGACTTTAGTGTTCCTCAGGTCTTTATTTATTTTTCGCTTCTGGAGTGGTTAAAAAAGTTTTAATATTGACAACTCTCTCGGCCACACACTGAGGTGAAGTATATCATCCAGCGCTTCTACAGTCAATACGAGGGAAAATGTCTGTTATATACCAATAAGAGGGATGTCTCTTATGTACCATAGAAGAAAGAAAAAGTCACAAATGCAAACAAAGTTACATTTTAACATGACTACAAATTTGAATGAAAATAAATCTATATTATAGGATATAGTTACACGAATTTTGAAATAAAAATATTGACGTATGTTTATATCTTCCTTAAGCAGATTTAATATAGGACAGTCGTTTCTTAATCAAGCCATGCCTTAAATCTTTGAAACTAACCCAATATTCCCTTTTGAGAAAAAGTTATATGACCTACGCATTGGATCGAAATTGGTTAATTTTTGCACTGTGTCAACCAACACTGTTTCTAATCACATTTTAGCTACACTACAAAGCAAATAGATTATATAAAAATCTAGTCCCATGCTTTCTTTGGCAGGTGTGGTGACCACGGAGCCAACAAATGGTGGAATGATCTTTTCGAATTAACCTCACAATTCCTCAGAAATAATGTTAAATAAATTATTTGTATCAAGCATTAGAGAAAAGATTGACTAACGACACGTTATAATAATGCTTCTCTTGGAAACACCCAGTCTCTAAGTGATAAATCAAGGTATTCGTATTGATATTTCTAGTCACTGAAAAGGTGAACGTTCTTGAAATTGAAGACATACGGATTTTACTCTACTATAGAAGCGAAAATTTATTTGTTTCATATACCTACGTTTTATTATTATTACTGTCTATTACAGAGATATTCAAGGCTAAAAAATTGAACGTCAGTATTTTTATTCAATATTTTCATCGTCTAAACTTGCAATAGTGAGACAACTGTGTAGGTTTACATTTAAAGAGACCCACAATTGAAAAACAGTCGATATACATTTCACTATAGTTTATTATATTTATGGTGAGGTTTTAAGTCCTTACTTAGCGTTGCAATAATCTGCCGTGTACAAATTTACTTTCCAAAAGAAATTTCTGGGACCAGTTTTATACTTTTGTCTTATCTGATATTCTTGTCTTCTTTTTTCATTATACTGCAGTTATAAATATTTTTTAACGTAGTGCATAAGATTTATTTATTTTAAAATTTCATATTTGAGCACATGTATAGATTTATGAATTACCTAAGACATTTTGGTATTTTTTGTATTAAATGTTTTTCTCTAATCTAAAATTTTCATTACATGTTTCAGTTCAATTTTCAGTTTAAAAGAAGTGTACACTGATTGAAAGACGTGTGGGGAAAATTTCTAGGGCTATAATAGAGGTACAAACAGCTCATTTGTCTCTTGATGGGATTAAATTTTAAATGGGATAATTTATCTTATAACCTTATTTTTAGTAAAGAATATCCTGATATCTAAATTAAATAATTACATGGAATTTTGAGCAAAAATATTGTTAAAATCCGGTGAATAATTGAGCTAAATTATTTTCATCCAAGTCTGGACGATTGCAGTTATTTAGGAAAAAATATCAATATAGATCAATTGCTCAGAAATTAGGATACATTTTTATAAAAGTTTATTTAACTGGATAAAAAATATCAAAGTTCAACTCAAAAAATTACCGGGGAGGTACTTTGCATTCATACTTGAATTTTAGTTTTCCGATTATATCAAAAACTCTTTATATATATACTATCTTAATTACCCTTTGGATTTTGTAGACTTAGTTTATTTGTATTAACTTAATAATCCTTATATTATAATATTTTTGCACAGTGTCATGCAAATATTATCACAAAATGATTCCTTGAATCTAATCATTAATTCCTTTCCATTTTGGACCATCACTTTTATACTGTTTGATGATATACACAGATTTATTTCTACTAGAAAAGTTATAATTTTCGAATTTATTAACTATTACTGCATACATAAATATGATTGTATTTATTATACTCCTGTAATACTATCTAAATGCCAGCAAATACAGTAGGAGCTAACACCTATACAGTTCAGCATTATTTAAGATTTGAAGTCCCCTAATGATTATAAATTGCACCTACATGCTTAGTATACTTGATGGTTAGAAATTTTCCTTTTCGTAATGTCATGAATTGATTTTCACAATTGTATTCATTTTTATAATTTAATCAACAGAAATAAATCTCTTTAATTGGTCTGAAGATGAGAAATAATACCTTATCTATGTATTAAAATAATTTTCGAGCTCTTTACTTACATGAATGGATACTTGTTATTAGAAGTTTTCTTGGAAAATAATTATCGTGAAAGATATTCAAACATTTAACCGATTGCATTATATTTTACAAATTAGTGACATTAAACGTTCACTTGAATTTAAATTGTAACTTACTTTCATTTTTTAAAAATTTTATTATCCATACTTTCTATTAAGAATTACTATGCCTAGTATTTTCGAAAGTGTATTGTACTTATTAATCGCTTTAGAGATAATTATACTTTTTTTTCTGTACTTTGTATGCTCATGCATAGCTGAATTTTTCAACTTTCCTTTATCTGAAATCATCTTTATGCAACATTTTTCTCTCAACTTCTGCACTTTATACGTAATAAATATATTTTTTGAAGGTTGTTTAAACTACATTCTATATCTGTAGTTGCAGACCTCATTTTGCATAGATGTCATATACGTCTAAACTCGTAATTCTGTAGTGCGTTTAAGTTAGAAATGTAGCTATTCGTAAGGCTTACTTTTTGTTTGCGGCTGTTGTCATTGATACTTATAAGGGATTAATGCAAATAGATATTTCTAATATTTTGTTCGTTAGTTTTTTCAGTACAACATTCTTTCATTTTTTTATTAAACATCTTAGAAATGTATTTTACTCTTATCATCGTTAGATATAAAGCTTTTACCACAACCATGTAAATAAAGGTAATGTTTCAGCGAACTGAGTGACCAGTTCAACAGAGTAAAAACCGACCATTATGACACTATATAGTGAAAAATAGAACACTGTACAAATGGAAAAACTACTATTGTGAGGGGTTGGAGCTAAATGGCATTATTTCATGACAAATTTCCCAAATGAATTTTAACTTTTGTCCCATAATGCTATTTAACCAAATCATATCTTCAGGTTTTTGTCTGTTAATTTGTGTCTCGTCCTTTTCATTTGTTATTAATTGTCTGTCCACAAGCGAGTCTGCAAAATTGGACACTCAACAGTGCTTACACTGAAACAGTGCTTTCCTCTCACACTGATACCATATAAACAAGATTACACAGCTTTCAGCATTGTGCATGTCTGTTCAAACAAGCTATTCCCTTTCAGCAATTTGGCAAAATCTCCAGGACCATGCTTATGAGATCACAGCCCTCAAGTACCTTTAAAACTTTACCCAGTTAAAAGCATCAGCCAAGCCCTCATTTTAGAAGTATTAGTATGCAGAGAGAGAAAATGCCAGACATATGTACCTCTTAAAGCTTTACTGCAAATAAATCGTGGCAAATAGTGTTTCCTGAAATATTCCTGCATTTCCTCTAAATTATCGTACATTTAAAAAATTGTTTCGAAACGCCTACTCACACGCAGGTGTGTATGCGCTGACATAAATGAATATGTTTATTATACAATTAATTACCGTGTTATTTCCAGATGTGGAATAATATATGCGTAGGGATGTGTGTATGTGTGTGTATGTGTGTGTATGTACGTGTACATGTGTATGGGCAGAAAAGTTTCAAATACAATATATCCATACGATTTCAATTCATAAAAGTATTTCGTTTGTCACAAAACATGTTTGCAGATTCTCGTGCTATGAATAAGTGAAGACTGGGAATTACCTTCGGTGCGAAAGAATAGAATGTCAAAATGAATAACGACTTAGAACTTTTGTCGATTGTTCGAAACCACAGAGAACGACATCCTCCCAACGGATAAAAAGAAACTCGAAGAAAATGGTCCATGTATATAAATTGATATCTGTGAATTCTTTTCAAATTGTTAAGCTATAAATTTAAGGAAGAATATATTTATGAATACTTGCACACATCTGTCAGTGTGAAATGTATATTTCAACGTTTATTTATGAAATGATGCAAAAAAAAATTATAAACAATTTATAAACAATAATAGGTCCTAATTTTCGGAGAAGGGGACTTAAATCAGAGAAACAAAGAAGTAGTATTTCTGTTAAAATATTCATTTATATCAAAACATAATTGATATCATAAATATTTAAATGTTCATTATCTATCGTGTATTGCTACTTTACAAACGTGTATCGCCCCCAAACTTGATGCAGTTATTTCCTGTCTAAAGATATGACACTGAGTTATGATATTCTAAAATTTTTATTAGGGACAGTTTTATATTTCCTTTTAATAACTAAAATAATTCATTATAAAACATTTCTTAATTTTCCAAACGTGACTAATTAATTTTTATTTTACAAATATCAATTTATCGTGTATAAGTTTATATTATTCACCATTTGACAAATTGAGAAATGTTATAAACCAATTCTTAAAATGTCTAGACAGGTTGATGGCCGAATGGCTAGGGCTCTGGTATTTGGCTCAAGTCTTCAGGTTCCTATCCCACTATTAGCATGGATGTTTATAGTCGTTCGGAGTCGGCTTTAAGCTGTACGTCCAGGTCTGATTAGCCCTCGTGTAGCAAAATGTTTACCGTAGCGCTCCAAACCAAACCTTAATTTGTCTAGATGTGACTAATTAATTTTTTGCATACAAATATAACTTAATGTAAGTACATAAGTTTCAACATTGATATTATGCAGTGTCTAGACAAATTAGGACTGTTATAAAAATAATTTTAATTTGTCTAGATATGTCTAATTATTGTTTGTTTTACAAATATTAACCTAAAATGAGCTTCAATTATGACATTGTTCACTATTTTGTTGTACTTTACACTTACTCAAATTTTTAATACAAAACTAGTTATGTCTTAACAAGTAATTTTGGTTCCAATTATAATTTTATTTACTTTGTTTTTATTTTTAAATACTTTTTATATATGGTGTGATACATGCAAATTTGGATATTTTATGAATAATTTTGAATAGTTTAATAAACGAATAAAAAAAATATTTTTACGCAAAACATTTTAAAGCCTCATATCAATTACCATCTGAGTTACAAGATTTAAAGAGTTTAATTCAATAACCCTTACAAAACGGAAGAAAATGTGTTTAAAATCTTCATTTGATACAAATAGTCTTTCAGATATTTATACCTTCACATTTATCACAGTATAACAGATATGTATTAATTTAAAAGAACGGAAAAATTCTAAACTATGTGTATTCGGCAATAACTTTGCTGCACATAGAACTAACGACTCTTCTATACATAAAATTACAATAGAATACCATTTATAGGACTTTTATAAAGTCCCTGAATGGTAAATGATTTTCTGAATGTACATCTTTTCCATAGAGTTTAGGGGAAACCCTTGTACCTAGGGCCGGATATTTTCAAATGGCAGTATCTTTACTTATAACTAACTTACAACAATAAAAATAGTTTGTATACATTACGTGCTTTATTCTCTTTAAATAAAAATCACACCAAGTGTAGAAAAAAAACTTGTAAATGATATTGAAAATTTTAAAAAAAATTACAAATGGCCCTAGGTACAATAACACTATTGTACCTAGTGCCAGTTATTTCCAAACACTGGAATTGTTGTTTAGAATAAAAAAAACAATTTGTATGCATTATTTCTTTCATGCACAACTTCTAAAATCTTCGTAAAGAAGAAATGTTAATTGTAGGCAATGTCTTAAAGGAGGAAATGTTTATTATTTCATCACTTTCTAATGTATGTGTTTTCTCCATTGTCTTCTTGATGATCCCACATAAATTTTCTGTTTCAAACACAGATTTCGTAACCTTTTCTTTATCAATTACTTTTTTCTATAGTTGTGCTTGATTTTAATTTTTCTCGGAGGTATCAGTGAGAATTCTACACTTGTCAAGTTTTCGTCCACCCCGTTTCTACCAGAGGTCATGGCCCTAGGTACAAGACAAGATTATGGCCCTAGTTACAAGATGTTGTTGTTTTTGGCAAAATGGCTTCCATAGCCAAAGACCTGCAGAAACCAAACTTTGTTTTTATATAATTTTTTCCTTTAATGATTACAAAAAATATCTGCTATACATTAAAACATAAGTTTGCAATTAATTTCACAAAATAAGACTTCAAATTGAAGTGAAAAAATTTAGTTTTGATCATCAAATCAAGACTTCCTTTTCTATTTAACTATAGCTTCTTCTTGCTTTCATTAAAAATGGCTGTTATGATTTGAAACAATGTTGTCACTCACTCCAATGAGTAAAAATGCTGTAAAATAATAATTATTTAAATAAAGCATGGTGGCCCTAGGTACACGATGGCCCTAGGTACAAGGGTTTCCCCTAATGCAATTTTATTACGTCATATTTTATATCTTTGTAAATGTACTAACCAAATTAAAAGAACATTAAAAAATTGAAATATTTCCAAAGTAGAAACTATGGTTGCATATGAAAACTGATGGTACGTGTTGTATGTGATTACTATTGAAATTTCAGTAAAAGAAATATTTTTATGAAAATACAAGTCAACCTAAAATGATAAGAAAGTCAAAACTCAGAGCTATTTCCAGTGCACATAGACTTTTAAGACTGCTCTTAATGCTGATAACTCAAATATTTCTAACATGAGTTAAAATTTTGATATTGATATGATATTTATAGGGAAGGTTTCTTAATAAACGTGCAACATTTTATCTTGCGGTATGAAAAAGAAATTTATTGTAAATTATAATAAGAACCCTTTATAAAATTGTTTATCTAAATAACATTAAATATAAATGCTTATTTAGCTACTTAGTAATACACTATCTGGGAAAAAGTATCCAGCCGCCCAGTGGTACGGACTCGGAGAGTCCTAAGACATAGATTAATATGATGTCGGGCCTCTTTTTGCATCGATGACAGCCTGCACACGTCTGGGGAGACTTTCCACCAGTTTTTGATAGGTGTCCATAGGAATTGACTTCCAGACGTCCATCACAGCTGAAGTGAGTGCTGGCAGTGAGTATGGTTGATTTGACTGGCTACGTAATATGCGTTCTAATTCGTCCCAAAAGTGTTCAGTGGGATTTAGATCGGGACTCTGAGAAGGCCAGTCCAGTTTTTGATCACCCGTTTCGTCAAACCATGGCTGCTCAAGTCTTGATGTGTGAATCAAGCAGTTATCCTGCTAAAAGAGAAATGGACCTTCCCCGAAATATTGCCATAGAGTTGGGAGAACAGCATTGTCCAGAATGTCCACATACATCTCAGAGTTCATATTTCCAACCACAGGAACTAAGGAACCCAGTCCAAACCATGAAAAAATCCCCACACCATGATGCTTCCACCACTAAACTTAACAGTCGGCACAGATTCATCACTCCAAAGAACATTTTTCCACATGTCCACAGTCCAATGATGGTGAGTTTTGCACCATTTCAATCGACGCTTCGCATTCTGGGGAGTGATGCTCAGCTTGTGAGAGGCTGAACTACTATTATATGGAATCCCAGGTTTTTTAACTCTCGACGAGCAGTCCTTCTGCTAGCACTAACGCCTGATAAACTCCTGAGTGATTTCAATCAACAAGGCGATTTTGTTTCACTACCCTTTTAGTTCTACGGGTGCGTTCACTAGTGTTTTTTGGCCTACCACTTCGTTTTTCTGCAGTTTCACTGCCTCGACGTTTCCACTTCACAACTGCATCACTCACACATTGACTCACTCATTGTCACACAAACGCATAAATATGACCTGACAAATCAGTACCAACACTTTTAGAGCTTTCGGTTAAGCATCAAATTACGTCACCTGCCAGATCCACTTTTTAGGGCGGTGTCCGAATACTTTTGGCCAGATAGTGTAGTCTAAAAGCCTAATAACGTTATTTTGAGGTTCTGTTTAATAATATTACACGTAAATCAATAAGAGGGAAATTATGAATGACAAATCAAACGAAAGTTATAGATGCCAGTAAAATAGCTTTTCCAAATGTGATAACGCCCATAAAGAAATTAGAACTTTTTCCCCTGGTCTCTTAATGTTTCTCAGACTCTGTTCAATAAATTCGAAGTATTTCATTTAGTTATTGATAAGAAATATCATAAGCAATGACAGGCATGCATTGTCTATATTTGGATAATAGAAAAACAGGATAAAACATTTTTGTCATCACATGAAGGTATTTTTGTTTTTAAATGCATTTTTAAATTAAATTTATCCTTTTGTTCTAGATATTTACAGTTAACATATTTTAACTTATTAACAAATTTTTATGGATATGATTTGGATGATGCCTTTATCAAAAAATAAAATTTGTAAACACTGAGGTTTGGGGATCCGTAAAAGTGTTCAATGCACATTCTTCTGACTACCGCACGACACTCTTAACCTACAGCAATTTTCTTCAGTTGGACAGATTTTTTTTATAATGCGATAATATGCGAAAAATCAATTGTTCATTTATTATTAAGCTGGGCATTTTAAATACGACGGATAAAACAAATAATATGTGGGAGACTTTGATTATATGTATATATATATATATATATATATATATATATATATATATATATAACTAAAAATAAATAATCCAACAGAGCTAGATAATTATAGGAAGATTATTGACGAAAAACAATAAGAAAACAAGCACTTAGGGCTCCCCGTACCAAAGGCAAGATTCTGTAGTAGTGCCGGAACAAAACCAGAAATCGAGGTAACCGACTGGTCTCGTCATCAGGGAGCCTAACCAAATCAGTTACCTCAAGGGGAACTTTCTGAATAGGATGCAGGTATAACCAAAAGGCATCACAAGGCCCCGAGATACACATTGAATCAGATAGTCAAAAAAAAAATGAAAAAACACGGACAACTTGCACTAAGAGCTCAATGCACCATATATACAATTGCACAAACAATCCTAATGTAAAGAATAGAGCAAAGATGCTCACATACCCTAAAACAGTGAGACATGGTTGTGGCGAAACAGCAGACAATTTTTGCCCTAGTAGTTACGTCACAGTAGTAAAACCACAACGCCAACCCCAATGGATATTACTTATTATATATATATATATATATATATATATATATATATACTATATATATATATATATATATATATATATATATTATATATATATATATATATATATATATATATATATATATATATATATATATATATATATATATATATATATATATATATATATATATACTTTTTAAAACATATCAGGATCGTCATTAAATGTCTTATCACAATAGTTCAGAGGAAAGATATACCTAATTGTACAGAAGCAAGTTCAAGAACTATGTCAATGCTTTTTTAAGTTCATCTCAAGAACAGGGAGTTGAAGAAACTCTAAATGATGATAGAGAAATATAAATAGTAAACGTAACAAAAATATTTGAGATGATACTGGTATCACACACACTAAATTGCCCGTGGGTACCTAAAATCATATTTTTGTTTCAGTACGAAATCCGTATTACATGATTTTATAAAATTATGGAAAATATGCTATGGAAGTTATATCTGAAAACTTTATTACTTAAGATTTTTTAAAATAATTTTACAGCATGAGGATCATCTTAGGAAGAATTATGCATTCATTTTTTGTTCAAAGTGATTGGAAAATTTAGCTTTTCTTTATTTCTAAGAATGAGTAAATTGTACAAATAATCTATTGTATCCATCTCTAAAACCGACACTGAAGTAAGACAAATCAAAAGATAATAACAACTACACTACACTGGTCTTATGAATGTTACACGATGAGGCATGTAAATACTGTTCAGTGTATATTTGAAATTTTCAAGATTACAAGTATCGTTGAAAGCATTCTGATAAAAACTTCCAAAATCGGAAATTGTGTGTAGAAATTTTGGTGGAGTGTTTACAAAATAAATTCCTTTGCTGAGTTAAGGGGCTGGTAATATCAACTTTGAGACATAATAATATTCACAAGGATTCGTAAAAAAAGGCCTTGTCGGAAAAAAGTCTGAAATAAAAATGTCCAAAAGAATTGCCGGGAGTTATAAAAAATATATGGAAGAGTAGTGCAGGAAAAGCACAAATCGTAAATAAAATACAGCCAGCCATGGAGAGGGTTCCAAATCCTCCCCCCTCCCCGAGCTCTCACAACCACATATAACGTCATAAAGGGGCATTTTGAATAGTAAATGGAGGGACAAGTTAAAATACCAAATTTAAGACAATCAGAATTCAGAGACACACGCAAAAAATTAAAAGAGGCCCATTCAAGTGAAGGTTGGCGGAATACTTAAGAACTTTAAGATGAGAAACTGGGAAAAGAAATTCATAGTGAGTAAAAAATTAAAGTGCTGAAAAACTTTGCGCTTTAAGCAAATGGAGAAATACAGCTTGAGAACAGAAAGAGATGTCATTGGAACAAAACACCGTAAAAGGATGCTATAAGATAAAAGTGGATTATCATGCTAATGAAGTGGAGAGATGGTAACTTGAAATAGACAGACCGACCGTAAATTTGAATTTCATGCTATAAGAACATGTATTAGCACACAGAGGAAGAATGTAAAACGTCTTTGGAGAGAGCCACGAGAACTTCTGGTAGATCCAATGGATGAACTGTAGAAAGAACTCGCGTAACTCAACAGACAAATCGCCAAATGCAGCGAGGAAACAGGATACCTTGCGAGAAGTGCTTTTATCTTCCGCTTCGGCCAAAGAACTAGTTGTAGCAAGGATTTAAAGAATAAATGAAGGTCTTATTTGAATAGTGATCCAACTCCACTTTAAAAAAAATGGAAGTAGCCCCACTTTCATGTTCATACAAGTCATTTCTATCTTATTTTTAAACTGTTACACCTCCAGCTTATTTCTGCTGCCAACAGAGGACATTACAAATCAGACTTCAGCATTCCTTTCTTAGCTCTCATTAGACTTTAAGGCTCTGATCTCAAAATGAACAAGAATGGAGTTGGATCTCTATTCAAATAAGGCCTTCAAATGAGGTTAAGTACTTGACAATTCACGTCACAAAAAATGATTAAAGCAATGACAATGACAGATATAATTTGTGATTTTCCACAATGCATATCTCTTACTAATAATTGAGTTATGATAAGTATAAAGGATTTTGTAAAAAAGTACACTTGATTTATAAATCAAGCGTAATAAATTTAATCAATATAATATATTACTAAACCAAATATCTTTTATAAAATGATTACAAATGTTTATATTATCAATAATAGGACCAACGGGACCAGAGGCCAATGGTCGTTGTACTTACCACTATTCAGAAATTCTTAAAAAATACTTCGTGTAGAAGATTTTTTTTGAATCTATAGACACTGAAGAAAAAATGTAAATAGTTTTAGTTAAACTAAAACAATTAATTAGTAACAATAACAACACTTTATTTCCCAAGAAAGTTGGGCCAGGTTTTTAGGTTCAAGATTCAAGAGTAAACTTCTTCCGAGCCATCACACTCAGCCAAAACAACAAGAAGTGCCAAACCGCGACAGACACCCCCAGGGCATTGACCCGTACAGCGCTATCTGCGGTTAAAAATTTATATATATATTCCCAATAGACACAATTCTTACCCTTTCAATATTTTTACACAGAAATGATTTGGTATAAAATCACAGCGAAGATGTTTTGTGTTCATTTTGACTTATTATTCGTGGCGAAGTTGTATAAAATCTATAGGTTGACCCATTCCATAGATATATGCATAATACTTTATGCTATATAAGCATTTTGAATATTATTATCATGATACAGGTGTACTAGAGGTCTGCTTCTAATTTAATTATATGACAAATAATAGTTGACTCCTGAGGGCGTATATTATCAGCAGGGCTTTTGAAACTATAATGCATGCTTGTTCTGAGCGCTACAGTCATAATTTGTTTCAAGCCCTAAAATGTTCAGTACAGTTTGTATATAAAATGTTTATTATTAGACTTTTTTTCTAAACACTGATACATATGGCATGCTAACATGTTGCGCTGGAAAAAAACTTTTTAATGAAGAATTTTGCCTTAAATTAGGTTCTTTGGATAAAAAACTGCTCTTAAGGTTTCGAAATGAGTAAGAAAATTGTTGAAACTTTTTAGGAAAAATCTTGACAAGTAAACTTTGTATAAGTATTTGTGAGAGCATATTGTTAAAATGTTATAGCTCTTATATATAAATATAACTACTAAGAAAGTAGATATTTTTTGGATTTTGAAGCCTGAGAAAAGAAATTATTATTTTGAAAAGCTTTAGATATACAATCTCTGAGTGTAAATTTCTAGATAGGAGGACTTTTTCTTAATAATAACCTTCTTCCAAACAATAAAATTACCCTATTTAATTGATGTTGAATACTTTTTCTTTTGTTGGATACCAGCAAAAATATATTTTTCCTTCATTTTGTAAAAAATATTTAATGCTACAACTAGGTTTCTTGAACCAACATCCATCTCCGTCTACTCCATAAAAGCAATGACTATTTACTATGTTGCTTTGTTAGCTCTTACTGTTACCAACATTATTTTTTCACCATGAAATTTGTCTTCTGAAAATAAGGAATATCATTTATATTGTTTGGTTCTAAGCAAAAGTTTAGTCTCTAGTTGTTAAAGTGTAATTTGTTTTGTAACATTAAAATATGAAAAATATAGAAAAAATTAAAAGGTAATCCAATTTAATAGTAATTTGAAGCAATAATAATTTATATTTAATTTGTTTAAAAAATGCAGCCTCATCATGAAAAGCCATAACCTTAGCTTGAAAAGAGATAAACATTTGGGGTTTTACTAAATTTTATTATTGTGTATTTGGCAAACAGATGTATTCAAATCTGCCAAATGTAACTCGACCAATCACATACATTTTCTGAACTACAAATAGCAGTAGACTTATATCTGTGTTGGTGTCTGGGTGTGTTTTTGTGGACGGTAGTTATGGTAATAAATTGTTAGAGGTGTTCATTATCATATATTTCTTTCATAAAAATATTTTAAGCCAAGAAAAGAACTAGTCTTTTTTTTCTTAACATAACAGACAGTAAATAAAAATTTAAAAATATAGCTCACTAATCCGAGTTTCTGAGACAGAGCCATCTAACAGACAGAAACCATATGCAACAAATTTTCTCTCAAATGAGTATATTGTACGTATTACTTTAATGCAAGGGACTCCAAACTAACCGAGAATGTATTTTATGATATTCATCAATTATACAGTACATAGGACGCAAATAAATGTCCCTGACACTCACATTATGTATGTATATATTTTGTAATAAAAATAATCAACTTCCTTGAAAATAACAAGAATTTCTAATTTTTAGCCTCAAACTCGAAGATGGATATAATAACTTGCGAAATTATTGAATTTAGCTGTCAGCTGTCTTAAACTCCCCATAAATCATTTTGACATTTATTTGCATTGTTACCTCTGAACATTACTTAACTTCACAACCAAAAATTACCCCTTCTCTTTCATATTCCGGTAAAAGGTTCGAGTGTAAAAAAAAATTGCCAAGTAGAAAAAAATTGAGCTTGAATATAGATATTTAACAAGAAGATAAAATCTAACGTTGCTATTTTACCCTGTTGTTCTTAAATATTTGACAGATAAATCAAGATATGTTAAGGAAAAATATCATAACGTGTCTTCATGCCACAGGTTATAAAAATGTTTTGTGTAAATTACATATCTTTATTATCGTTCATTCATCCACTTATCTTTTTGTTGGCATGTTCAATACAACGTCAATCTTTCTGAGATAATACTTTTAATCTTCTAGTGAAATAAAACGTTCTAAAAGCAGAAAACATGAAAGATTTACAATACGTTAAACTGTCTGTATAGGGAGATATTATATTTTTCTGTTGTTGATCAAAGTAAATGAAACCTAATGTAAACATCAGCTTAAACCACATAGCTGTTTTGTTGCTGTTGTTATTCACTGCATTGGGGCACTGTATGATAACATTTACTCCAAACTGAATCAAAATGCGTCATTAAATTCGCGAAATTTTATCATATACTTTTAGAGAATTAGCTACTTCTACCCGCACTTGAGTGTATATAATTTGAAGTGGCACTCTAAATGAATTTGATACAAACACAGTTTATACATGAAACAATGTTTATTGAATTCGTTGCACATATAGAATTTGCTTTTACAGCAATAAGCATACGTACTACTTGTACGAAATATATATTAGCATTCAATAAAAATACACTTTGCAAATACTCATAAACCAGCAGAGAGTCAAGCCAGCAGTTCTGCCACGTAAACTTTGGGCCCCCTAAGCACAAGCGCCGGTTAACACCTGGAGCTGCTTACCTCGTAGCTCCCTTAACTCACTTATCTATCAACCTTAACAACCTCTTTTTTTTTAATCAAGCTGCTTGGTATTTATACCAAGCGCGTATGCCGAAATTAGCATATCTCAAGCAGCTTCTTTAATTTATTCACTCAAAAGTTCAATGCTTGTGAATCGAATCTTATGTATACCTTACACTGGCCTCCCTCGAAAAAAAATTAGGTAACTGAGGTCTGAACGGCTTCAGTTAACTAATTGAAAACGCGTGATGGTCTGACTTTTTACATAATGGGTGGCAAAGCCAAATAACCTTCCACCCGTTGTGTGGGGGAAAAACGCCACTCCCATTTTACAAAACTAACCCTGAAGGGTCCAGGTGACACCACCAAACAGTGGATTTGCAGAGTGCGGATACTGGGCTGGCCAACTGCGTCCTAGAAAATCTATTTTAGTTAAAAATGTCAACACAATTGCACAGCATGACATTTCTTGACTGTTTGTAGCTGCTCTCCCAATTCATAATGCACATGTGTTATGTTTTGTGAAGTTAGTACATTAGTTAGTTAGTTGTTATCTGTAGTTAGTATGTATTTTTTTCCTATTCACTACATGTTCCCTTCAAAAATTTATAAAACCGTCTGCCGTTTTTTTCAGTTGCTCACCCCTTCCCCTCAAAATGTTTACACAGTATATACAATGGGGAACTTTCCAACCAGTTTGGTTCGATTTTATTGAAGGGGGTGGGATAGAATAAGAGAATGTATACAAGACTTGTTCATGAAGAATTTTTTTTCTTAAATACATGTTCAGAAAAAAATACAGAAAAAATATACGTTCTGAGGTTTGCTGAAAGTAAAACAAACGCAATGTAAAAATCAGCATAAACAAGAGAGCTGTTTTGTTGCTGTTGTTATTCACTGCATTGGGGCAATGTATGATAAAATTTCCCTCACTGAATCGAAATTCGTAATTAAATTCTCAAAATTTTATCATATACTACAGCAGGATTTGTTAACTTGTTCAGAGGACATGTATATTTTTTTAAATCGTATACCAAAATACCTGTTCAAATTGCAGTTTAGTGTTTCATTTTAGACACATGTCTTTTCAATAACTTCATTTATATAGAAACTATTCTTTCATAAACGCAATCTGATTTAATGGAATATTCAACAAAAAATATCATGTTCATAGTTTTCCCCTCATAAAAAAACAATTTTACTGTAACTCACACTTCAGATTGCTTGAAATATGGATAACTTTTTATACGAGTCATAATAACTCTAACCTATTTCTCATGAATGCGTTAAGATTTCCATCTTAGAGAATGGCTCTAATAATCAGGAAATAAACTCTTAAGGCTGGAAAAAAAGCTTATTCGAAGTAGTAGAAAAAGTTACCAAGTTTACTTTAAATGCTCCTTTTTTTGGTCCAGTATTTCCTTCGTAAAGAAAAAGTATTCTTTATTCCACACACTAAACGTTTTACTGCGAAGAAATATATTAAACTGTGCTTACATTCTCTTTCCTGTTGGTTCTTTTATTTGACAGACATGAAAAAATATAAAACAGGGAAGAGGAATTCTTGTATAAAACTCAAGATGAATTTGACTAAAAAGGGAAACAAATGTCTTGTATTCATAATTTGATTTTCTCAATTCTTTCCTGTTTTTGGGAGGAAAGTATTTCGTGCCATGCTGATTGCACCATCAATTTAGGTATATGCAGATTTTTTTTCCTTAAAATGTTCTTCCGTACGCTTCAAATATTAAAGGTATATACTCATTTAGAATATTTATTTCACTTCATAAGAGAAAAATAAATTATAAAATAAAATAGAGGATTTCACAACTGTTTGGAGCCTGATAAAAGAAATTTCGACATTTAAAGTGCCAGTTTTCTTAAGATAATAAGGGAATAAACATCTATTTTTTTAATATGTGTCTCTCAGTGTATTACTCTATTCTTTAATCAACTTAAATATATTTTTATTTTATCACAAAAACTCCGTTGTTTTTGTAAACGGGCATAAATTTATACCCCGGAATCAATCCGAAACAATTTTCATTCTACCCAATTTTTTCCTTGAAATTTGAAGGTATCTGTTTTTAATGTATGTATTAAAGGATCTTCATACATGATATTTTCCCTATTATCAATACTGCAATAAAAAGAAACGCACATTTTTTATGCAGAAACATATAAGTAACTACAACTTATATGTTGAAGAAAAAATTTGAAACAATTAAATTTTTCAAACAATTCAATTTTTCACTAATACGTAAAAGTTTAAAAGAAAAAAACTGTATGCATGAAAAAAAAATAAACAAATTTCCTTTCGCAATATGAAATTTGAGGTTGTATGCTTCCGATATTTAGAGTGCATTAACCATTTGAGAAAAAATGAGGATTTAGCTAAAGATTTTCCTCGTAAAATTGAGCTGGGGTAGCAAAATTCTTTAAAAAGTGTGCTGTAAATTTTTTTTATGAAATAAAAAAATTGGGTCTATAGAATCGCTTTCTGTTGCTGCTTTTCGTATTTTATTTCGTTCATTTGTTTCTTTCTTTTGGCCTCAGTTGTCTTTTGTACCCCGCCATTGGTAATTAAAAAATTATGTAATCGAATGTAAAAAACAGTTCCAACAGAACTCCTGAAAAAAAAGTCTGACGCTTTCTGATATTTTTGTTGTGGTAAGTAAACCGATACATTTAGTAATACTCAGATTCAATGGGCAGTTTTCTGGTTATAAAACAGTTACTGCTTTATAGCAAGATTACGTTGAGTTATGTAATACTCAATTTTGTTTTCAAGTGTTGATACCATTAAAAATGAATTATTAACTAAATAAAGAAACAAATTTTGCCACCTAAAATATGCAAATTTTTTTCAGTATATTAATATAATAAAAGTTACCATATTATGTAACTATATTATGCAACTGTATTATGTGACTATATTATGTAACTATATTATGTAACTATATATTTATACCAATATTATGTACGTGTTATCTACTATATCAAGTGATATAATATATATATATATATATATATATATATATATATATATATATATACTCGTATATACATTTTTAACAGAAACTGTGTAAAGATATATATAATTATTAACAAATACTTATAAATAATTTATGGTAGTTCGAAAAATGTCTGTATATAGAAGTTTGAATTATAAGAAGCTATCATATCGAATTCCCATTTTGCTAAGCTCTGGTTACCATCGAACGAAATCATATTTATCCCACTTTCAACTTCTCACTGCAAAGAAATATATTAAACTCAGTTTGCATCTTCTTTCGTGCATGTTTTTTTATTTCTCCCGAACGAAAGAAAAAGAAGGATAAAATGAGGAAAACGAATTCTTGTATAAAACTCTCAGTTTCAAGATGAATTTGACCAAAAAGAGGAAGAATAAAAACCTTAAAAAATACGTTTGTATTCATAATTTGATTTCCACTTTCTTTTCAGTTCGTGTGCAGCGAGCACTTCGCAACGCTGATTGCATCAGGAAAACTTTCTTACCCTGTTTGTTTATCTTACATCTCTTTGTGTAGTACTTTCTTATAACTATTTTTCTGTTTGTTTTTTTTTGGTTTTCGTTTCTTTATATAGCTATTTAAAGTCGATATTCATTTTGGAATATTTATGCTTTTTTTTTTAAAAAGAAAAAAGATAAAAAGTGTAAAGTGAGAATTAGAATATTCCTTGTCCCGCGATGGGAAACGATTTTCATCTATGATATGAGAAACTCGAATAATAAGCCTTTTT
Organism: Dolomedes plantarius; assembly: GCA_907164885.2. Lineage (NCBI taxonomy): Eukaryota > Metazoa > Arthropoda > Arachnida > Araneae > Dolomedidae > Dolomedes > Dolomedes plantarius. Next base: position 138,395,496 of record OU015491.1, on the reverse strand, counting down.
TTTTTCAATAAGAAGTTTTCTTGAGTCAGTAATGAATAAATAAAAAATTTACTTGAAGTTTTGGAATCAAATGCATGGTTAAACAATCGGAAGAAGTAATTTTAAAACAAAAATTTTAAAAAGAAACAATAGGAGGGAAATGTCTTAGCTTTAACTTTTTGTCTCACCCTCCTCTCCCCACACACACAAAACTAAAAGGAAAATACTCAGTGTAATCATGGGATACTTATTTGCCTAAAGCAATTATCGCTTTAACTCGGAATTTTAGGTGCAAAAGGATTATCAGAGTAAGAGTAGAAAGTAACTCTTCTTTTGTTCTAATATATATATATATAATATTAAAAACTAGTAATTTCTTATTCAACACTCTTACAATTTAAAAACTGTTAATTCCTCACTTTTACTATTCCAATTACAAACCATTTCTAATCCCTTACACTATTTAATCCCTTTGGGCATTAGCGTTAAATTCCATTATTACAGCCTTAGGCAAAATCATTCAAGATGGCTGTCTTTTTTAACTAAAGAGACGCTGCGTGGCGTCAGTGCAGGTTTAAATCAGTTCTGCACATCAACAACAACTTTAAACCAATCAACCATTAAGACACACCCTTTAATCACGTGATGGACTGAAGTCTATATAAGAGTGAAATCCGGGAAGTAGGACGGATTCCTGTACTTTCTCTTGCTGCATCCATACCGACGGATCGGACGGTGATCTCAATAAAAATGTTTCCGTAAAAACTTGTGTCGACGACTTGTTCTTTCGTACAGACTACCATTCCAGTGGTCTACAGAGATGACTGTGATGTGGGGTTGCGGCATTCTTCTTTTTAATGACCGACGGCCGTTCTCCCCATATCACAAAAGTCGGCACGATTATCTCACCTGCTGCGGCAACAATCCCATAGGAGTTCCATTGCCATTAAGGATCGTCGGCTGATACAGTTTTCCCACCAGTTCAGTGTTTTAGTTAATTTCGCCGCACCAAGTTAGCAACGCAGAAAACGAAAGTAGGTCACCGCCAACGTGTCACGTCATCTTTCCAATTCAGCGCTGTACAGAGCTATATTTTTTTCCCTCCTGCCCATCTACCCGTGTGATTAACAGTGTTTATGGATTTAAATTCATCGTTCTTCTATCCGGACTTCAAGACTTTCTTTTTGCCGTGTGACGACAAGGGGCTGCGGAGTTTAATTTATCACGAGTGTCATCAAAGAGTGGTAATCACCGCCAGTTCAAAAATCATCGATGTGTATGCTGAATTTCTTTCTAATACAGTTCTTGTGTGTGAATTTAATTAAGCCGGTATGCAAGCCCTAGCGCTGTACCGTGAGCGAAAGACAAATTTTGTGCAACCGAGAATTTTACAGTAGTGTCTTCAACAAGCCAAGAATAACACGACCAGGTCGTATATGTTTTTCCGTCATAAACTTTTAAAAATTATTTTCATAAACAGTGATTTTTATGATATAGAAAGTATTATCTCCCTCTTTGACGTATAAATTTGTAATATTTTGATAATTTTAGTAATGGAGGAAAAAATATAAAAACAGTACAGGAAAGATTTTTTTAAAAATGTGATTGTATGTGTAATGTGTTATATTCCTGTTTTTAATTGAAGTATATAACTGTGATATTTTGTTAAACTTATAAAATGGAAGGAAAAAATATAAAAACAGATAATAAAAATGAAGGGACAGAATGCAAGGACCAATTTCAACTTGATAATTTAGAGAAAGAATTCAGGGATTTTAATCCTTTTGACCCAGAGGGGGGTATGAAACTACAAAAATGGCTTGCCTATATTGAGCAGAAATTTTCCCAAGCAAATGTTTCAGATGAACATACATACAGATGCATTTCAAAATTCCTAAAAGGGAAGGCTCTTACCTTCATAAACTCTTGCCTACACATTCAAGATTGGACAGAATTAAAAGATACTTTGCAAGAATTATTCTTTGAGGCAGATAGCGTGGAATTCTCTGAATTTTCCAATATGAAATTTGAATATGATGATGGCTTAACCAAATATTTTCATAAAAAATTGATGTAGGAAAGAGATTGGGGTTATCACAGAAGTTAATACTAGAGGGCCAAACACAAGGCCTAAATGCTCAAATGAGAATGACCATAGCTGCAAATCCTCCTCAACAACGACAGAAGGATAGTGTTGGCTAATAAGCTAATCAAATAAATAATTAAGGAAACAAAGCTAATCAAGGGGATCGGGATAACTTTTTAAAACTAGATTTGAAAATAGGCCCCAATTTAGACAGAATTACTACAACCAACCTCAATTTAAGATGAATTGTAGCCCACCTCATCAATTTAGACAAAATTACTCTTCCCAGCCTCAATTTAGACCTAATAATAATCAACAAACTCAGTTTAGACCTAATTATAGTCAGCAGGCAACAATTCAGGACAATGGCAAGCTAGAGATCACAAGTTGAATAGAATTTTGGAATGAATAAATATTGTGGAATAAAAATGAATATAGGGAATGATGAAATGAGAATAATAAGAAATATAAAGAATAGTTGAAAAGAGATTTTTTTTTTGATAATAAGTAATATTGAAATAAAGGAGATAATGGATATTAAGAAAAAAATAATGAGATAAATAAAGATATGAAAACTAGATAATGAATAAGAATTAATATACTGAGAACTCGTACAAGATTGAGTTATTTGATTAACAAAATATGTTCTGTAATTTTTTATATACAATTTATATATTTGAAATGTGATTTTTATTGAAAGTGTGATTTTTTTATTATAAACTGTGATTTTTTTTATTATGTAACTAAAGAACTATTTTTCTTTATATGTAAACAAGTCGATATAATGTGATGTTTATGTATTCTACGTTGTGAAGCAGAAATAGCACAGCACTAAAAGACTGTCATTTTTTTTATGTAACCAACTACAAAGGACTATTTTTTTTTAATTTAAGTCAAGATATTGTGATTTTTTTTGTGTATTCTGCGCTTGCGAGATGATAGGTCACAGAACCTGCCGAACTGTGATTATTTTTTTTGTACTTTTCTCAAGCAACATACTGTAGCTAACATAACAAGGACAGTGAACTATAGGCTACCATGTGTACCTTACAAACTTTTTTGGACTCACCCCAATGTTGTGAGTGTTGAGGAGGAAAGTACAATAACTTCAAATTATTATGTCATGTTCTATTCCATTTACTTAACATTTTTGTTTGTTGATTTTGATATTTTCATTCTTATATTCTATTATTTGTGTGAGTCGACTCAAATTAAAATTGATGTAAAGTGAAAATTTGATAACTTAGTTTTTTTGGTTAAATTTAATTGAAATTTTTTTTGCTGGGATGTTGTTGTGCGGGGAGGGCCCGCCCTGCACAGCAATTTTCAGTTGATGATTAGGTAGAATCTTCAATTTAATATATGTGTATTTCTTTTTAGTGATTTTATATATATTTTTCAGTAAATTTGATAATGTTGTTATGTCAGCTCATCACGTGATCTTTAATTTTTTTTTGCAATTTAACTTTAATTGAAAATTATTCGTTAACTTATTCCAAATTTTTTAACGCCCATTCTTCTCACTCATCTGAGTGAGTCTGCCCTCCAATGCAGGCATTGTAGGTCAGCCTCTTCTCGGACGGGGGGATATTCTATAATATTAAAAACTAGTAATTTCTTAATTCAACACTCTTAACATTTAAAAACTGTTAATTCCTCACTTTACTATTCCAAATTACAAACCCTTTTTTAATCCCTTAAACAATTTAATTCTCTTCGGGCATTCGCGTTAAATTCCATTATTACAGCCTTAGGCAAAATCATTCAAGATGGCTGTCTTTTTTAACTAAAGAGACGCTGCGTGGCGTCAGTGAAGGTTTAAATCAGTTCTGCACATCAACAACAACTTTAAACCAATCAACCATTAAGACACGCCCTTTAATCACGTGATGGACTGAAGTCTATATAAGAGTTGACATCCGGAAGTAGGACGGATTCCTGTACTTTCTCTTGCTGCATCCATACCGACGGATCAGTCGGTGATCTCAATAAAAATGTTGGTACTTACGTATTATAGCTGAAGCTTGGCAGCCTTTAACCTTGGCGTAATATCTGCTCGCCAACACCTAAACTTCACAGTGGCAACCTATTTCCTTCCCGGAAATTATAAACAACATTTCGAGCAGAAGCATGTTAAAATAATACAATGTGTGGAACACGTGGTTACTCCCAAGCTCTACGTGCCCAATAAGATTTTTTTTATTAAATACAAATTTTAAGGGGGTTAAAAAGGGCATAACCCCCTGCCCCCCTCTAAAAACACCCACTGTATCTTTGTAACCATAGGGCCTAGGAAGTTGAAATTTCGCATAGTGGTTCCCCATAATCCCTAGGTGCCTTCTAAGAAATCTTTTTTTGGAAACTGTAAATTTTTAGGGGGTTAAAAAGAGCTTAACCCCCTGCCCCCCTCTAAAAACACCCATTGTATCTCTGGAACCATAAGACCTAGGAAGCTGAAATTTTGTAAGGTGGTTCCTCTTAAGCCCTAGGGGCACACCTATAAATATCTTTTTGAAGTTTGGATTTTAAGGGGTTTAGCCCCCTTCCCTCTAAAAAAAACCACTGTATCTCTGGAACCATAAGGCCTGGAAAGCTGAAATTTGTTTGTTTGGTTTCCCTTAAACCCTAGGTACACACTAATAATTTTTTTAGTTCAAATTTTAAGGGGTTTAGCCCCCTCAAAAAAAAATAATAAATAAACCCACTGTATCTCTGGAACCATAAAGCCTGGGAAGCTGAAATTTGGTTGGTTGGTTTCCCTTAAGCCCTAGGTGCACACCAATAAATCTTTTTTTTTTTTAAGTTCAAATTTTAAGGGATTTAGCCTCCCCCCCCCCAAAAAAAAAAGAAACCCACGGTATCTCTGGAACCATAAGGCCTGGGATGCTGAAATTTGGTTGGTTGGTTCGTTTTCCTTAAGCCCTAGGTGCACACCAATAATTTTTTCCTTTTTTAGTTCAAATTTTAAGGGGTTTAGCCCCCCCCCAAAAAAAAAAAAGAAATAAACCCACTGTATCTCTGGAACCATAAGGCCTGCAAGCTGAAATTTTTGTTGGTTGGTTTTCCTTGAGCCCTAGGTGCACACCAATAAATCTTCTTTTACATTCAAATTTTAAGGGGTTTAGTCCCCCCCCCCCAAAAAAAAAATATCCCACTGTATCTCTGGAACAATAAGGCCGAAGAAGTTGAAATTTTGCATGGCGTTTCCTCTTAGGCTCTAGGTGCTGGCCAAGAAAGATGTTTAAAAAGCAACTTTTTAGAAGGTTGTAAAGTGGTTTTAAATCCCCAAAATAAAAATGAAATATCCAAAACTCGTATTTAAATTCGGATCACTGTCGTTAAATTCTGCAATGAACTCCTTATGAGAAATGACCGCACCTTACTGCTAAAGTTAATTGAAATTAAATAAACTAAATGACATAATTCATGACACTCGTGTAATCTGTGGCGAAGCACGTGTATGAAATATACGAAAGCAGTTATTAAACATGCATCAACATTTTGAGCAGCAGCATGTTTAAAAAAGTATTTGGAAAACACATGGAAAAGTTAAAAAAAAATAAGCAGCTGAAGAACATGATTTCGCTATAGATAATTTTAGATCTAATTAAAAATTTCATATTAAAGACAAAATAGAAATACACTCTTAGACAAAAACAAAAGCGACGCGCCAAGAAGGGGTAATGCAAATTAGACACAAATTGATATGCATACAGGTTTCGACGGAAAATGCAAATATTTAAAGTTTGGCAATCGGGATTTTAAAGTAATGGCAATCGGGAACCGTAGAACCAGCTTTCCTTCTGAATTCTGACTGTTTTGCCGCAATCTTTAATATTAGATCTCCAGCTATTGGTCGATTAAAATAGGCACGCATGCTGTGAAAGTTAGGGCATACACGCTGACTGGGCAAAATTCCACGGATCTGGAAAACAGACACTGCATCTTCTTCCTTTTGGTCTATATTACACTATCAAAGTTCTTTGACAAAGATATTTTTTAAAAGTTATTTGTATCTTTTATAACAGTTATACATAAAAGAAATGCTATAACCTCAAAATACCCCTATTACACTATCAAAGTTCTTTGACAAAGATCTTTTATGAAAGTTATTTCTATCTAAGGGGGTTAAATCCTTTAAAATTCGAGCTCTTAAAAAAGATTTATTGGTGTGTACCTAGGGCTTAAGGGAAAGTACCATACAAAATTGCAGCTTCCTCGACCCTATGGTTCCAGAGATACAGTGGGATTTTTTAGGGGGGAGGGGGGTTAAACCCCTTAAAATTCGAGCTCTTAAAATATATTTATTGGTGTGTACCTAGGGCTTAAGGGGAACCACCATGCAAAATTTCAGCTTTCTAGGCCTTATGGTTCCAGAGATACTATGGGTTTTTTTTTAGAGGGGGGGTTAAGCCACTTTTAACCCCCCTTAAAATTTGCATTTTTCAAAAAGATTTTTTAGTGGGCACCTAGGGCTTAAGGGGAACCACCATACGAAATTTCAACTTCCTGGGTCCTATGGTTTCAGAGATACAATGGGTTTTTTTTTCAGTGGGGAGGGGGTTAAGCCCCTTTTAAACCCCTTAATATTTGCACTTTTTAAAAATATTTCTTAGTGGGCATCTAGAGCTTAGGAGTAACCACCATGCAAAATTTCAGCATCCTAAGACTTTTCCTTTGAAAGATTTGCGTTTTTAACATACTCATTTTGAATATTTTTCGTGTACTTCTGTTTTGTCATTAGTGTTCAATTTTTAATTAAAGCTAAAACTATTTCGAATCGAAATCTTGTTCTTTATCTGCCGCGTTTTCCACACATTTGTATTTTTTTAACATGCTGTTTCTCGAAATGTTGTTTATAATATCCGGGCACCGAAATCTTTTATAAAACTTTGACGAAGAACCCAGCTTTTATAAAAGTTATCTTTTATCAAAGTTGAGGTATTACACTGTCATATTTCTCGTCAAACTTCTTTTATAAAAGATCTTTGTCAAATAACTTTCATAACCTAAAAAATAAAGAAAATCTTCAAAACGAAACTTAGAACGAGAGCGAAAAGCAATGAATGGCGAAAACAATACTATCAACAAGGATGGGGTGCATAATTGGAGCTTTATTGCCGCTTTTTCGCCAAACCGCAAAGCTTCAGCTATAATACGTAAGTACCAAAATGTTCCCGTAAAAACTTGTGTCGACGACTTGTTCTTTCGGACAGACTACCATTCCAGTGTCTACAGAGATGACTGTGATGTGGGGTTGCGGCATTCTTCTTTTTAATGACCGACGGCCGTTCTCTCCATATCACACACACACACACACACACACACATATATATATATATATATATATATATATATGTTTACGCTTGGTTAAAGGTTGAACGGTAACCGTCGTTCCTTGGCGCCTATGATTTGGCGGCAATAAGTGTATTACACAGTCTTTTGCTCGAGTAGGAAGCTTCATTCGGAAGCTTCCCTAAAGAAATGAGCCATACCGTGGCTAACGTTAATAAATCCTTAATAACTGAAACTTGCCAATTTATTTGAACTTTCTTCGTACAGTCTATATCGACCAGTATGGTACTTGTACCGCCGGAGCTGAATTGGCTCGAATATTTCGCTTAAAACTTTGTTTACATTTAACTTGGAACGTATTGCATAATACTATTGTTCGAAAATGCCTAAGAAGAAGAAAATAATAAATCTTCTGAACTGTTAAATACTGAATCGTCGGAACCATTAAAGACTTTGAATCGTCGGAAAGGCAATTGTCAGTCGAGAATTACAAAATTGCGAACATTTCTAACCGAAAAGGTATCGGAAGCTAACAAGATTGTGCTTCAAACCAAGATTGATTCTGTGGTGGATATATCTGCTAAATTAAAAGACTTAAAAGTGGAGTATTATGAATTACTAGACAATGACGCTTTGGAGGACGTAGAATTGCAGTTTGAAAAGCTAGAAGAAGAGCTAGAAAATATCAAGGTAGGATTACAAGAATTTCTATTTCATTCTCATTCAGTTGATAAATTACAATTAAGCAAAACTCAAAAAGTAGATGATAATTATGTTAAATTACCGGATGTTAAGTTATCCGAATTTAATGGTAATATAGAACAATGGAAATCTTTAAGTACAATTTGATAGTTTAATAACAAATAATTCATCGTTATCCGATACTCAAAAGTTATTTTATTTGCGATCTGCCTTAAGAGGTGAAGCAAAATCTATTGAAACCCCAGAAGACACATTGAAATCATTAATGACAGTTTTGATTGATAGAATCGAAAATAAACGGTTAATTGTTCGCACTTATATTTTAAATATATTAAACATAGAAAAGTTGACTGGTGAATCGGCTAAAGATATTAGAAAACTCATAGATATTTTGAACAGAAGTTTAAGAGGTTTGAAATTAATGGACTTAGAAACAAGCTAACTGACTTATCAGATTTTAATTAATATCCTGTTACAAAAATTAGATAAGGAATCTCGCAAACTTAGAATTATTGAAAATCGTAAATTATTATCGTGAATTATTGAATATTTATTGAAAATCGTAAGTGTACGAACACTTTTGGGAGCCACTGTATCTGTTGTGTCGGAATGAAAATAATCAGTTCAATGAAATAAATTCGCCGGTGAAAGATTCCTCGCCAAGCTGGGAACCACCGGCACAGACGTATTTTTCGCCAGCGCCAATTGCAACCCCTCGGGTCTGTGATGAAGTAAACATTTCAAATAACCAGGAAGTGTTGAGATCTTTCTCGACCATCAATGAAACTTTGAACAAAACAGTGATGCTGACGACAGCTAATGCATGGGTTTGGTCACCCGCTAGACATAACTATATTTGCGGGAGAGCGATGCTCGACAGTGCTGCTATGTCAAGCTTCATAACAACAAATTTTGCCTCGGAATTGGGTCTGGTAAGGAAAAATGTAAACATTCCTGTTTGCGGTTTAGGTGGAATTTCAACTTCAAATGGAAAACGAGAGCATTAAGCCCGCCACTCACGTAGACTTCTGTCATCTGGGACGCCGGGAGTATCGCCCCTCGGACGCCTGGCATCGGCCACTCACGGGGACTCTCGGCGTCCAAGGTCACCTGCCTTCGCACACTCGTTATGCCCGATTTAGCTCAGTTAATGTAGATCCGTCGTGGTGTAATTTCGCTCACTATGCTCTCTCGCAAAAAATAGCGGCAATTTTTGCCGCTTTATAAACCACTCATATAGTTATTGTTTTCCTCCTTTAATTTGTTTATAAGAGCATAATTATTTCGTACCTTTAAATATACGTTATGAACGTGAAATAGTGTAAAGTATCGAATTCAGAGGCACAAACTTACTCATAAACATATGTTTTCGATATTTGTAGTAAGTTCCTTAAAATTTTCTAATCTTTTTAAATCCAGTTTAAATGGTTATTTATTTGCCAATATAAATTCAACTATCCATACTCTTCGCTTTAAGTATACACACAATAAATCATATTAAAGCTAAAAAAACAAAAAAAAACATAGTTTCTTTAAATTCAAAATTAGAATTCGAATTCGGTCGTAAGGAACTATGTTGAATTATTTAGCGTTCTCCTTAAAGTAATAGTGCGTTTTAGGCATAAACATTTTCTCCCCTCCGCAAAGAAAAAAAAATTGTATGTGATTTTCTTTTAAATTAGATGCCCTGATTTTATAAACCACTAAAAGTGGTTTTACTCTTTCCCTTTAAGTTTTAAAGCGCAATTATTTCGTTACTTTATGTATGTGATTTTGAAATATGTTGTGAAAAGTATCGAATTCAGACACTCGAAACTGCTAATTAATGTGTCTCTAATATCTGTAAAGAAGTACTTTTAAGATCTGTAAACCATTTGTAAAGCCAATTGAAATGCTATTAGTTTTTCGATATTTCTTAAATTACTAGTGGTTAGCCCGTCAAATCCATTTAAGATGCATTTTTTAAAAAATTTAAATAAAATCTCAACACCACATAATAGCATCATTTTACTTAATTCTATTACGCTAAATGATTAATACATTAACTGCGGTGGAAAAATTTAACTTAGTTGTTTCATAATTGTTTCATAATTTTAGTTCATAAATGAACCCGCGCCAAATATAAACCATTGAGGTGTTCGGTATGCAAAATGTACATGTTGAAAAATATTTTTATATATTTGATCGAGAGGAAAGTATAATCTATATATATAACAGTTCCGTAACTGACTGACTGACATATAACGCACAGACCAAACCGCTGGACCTAAAGGGCTGAAATTTTGCATGGCGATTCTTCTCATAGTGTAGGGGTTCACTAAGAAAGATTTTTGAAAAATTCTTCTTAGATTTTTAAAATTAAATTTTTAATCTGTTTTAAGGGGACTCGGTACATCTCATTTTGTCGAAAAATGACCAAATTGACGAATTTCATATTTTTATTCTAAATTATTCCTTCACATGTCTAGAAGATTCCACCCAAATTTCATGTCATTCTGATAAATATTTAAGGAGTTATGGTTAATTTTCGTAACCCATATCTTTCATTTTCCCTTTAAATGTCCCTTTAAATCCCAGCTGCTTCAATGTTTACAGCTGAGATCTGATCGTCTCCCTGGTTTATTGTAAAAATAATTATTTTTTTATCGATGCTGCTTTCAAAGTTCGATTATCCACAACCGTAGCGCCAACTTGTTTACATTTACGAGTGCTGAACACTGTTTTTTTTCATGGATTGCGTTTTATAATTCGAGTTCGTTTAGAGAAGTGGAAGCTTCGTTCATTTTTATTTATTTTGTGTGTTCTTCTGAAATCATGCCTAGAAGGAAAAGAAAATCTGTTCTTGCAACAGAAAATAATAATAAAAGATGGAAAAAACCGAAGGTAACATAATAAGTGATAGTAGTGCAGAATCACGTTGCATGAACACAAGCATGTCATCAAACAGTTGTGCTCGATTGCAGAATTTTCAATCTTGTAATCAAATAGAAACAGAAAATATTAATGGTGAATATATTTTTGTAAATACTGTTGAACTGTGAAATTTGTTTTCTAATGTGAAATGTGTAGATTGTGGAAACATATCTCTCAAATTAGACTGTAGCAGTGCAGTTGGCTTTTACAGAAATTTAAAACTTGTTTGTTTTGAGTGCACCAATGTATTATCAGACACTAAAAGGAAACAAGAATGTTCTAATTTAAATATTCAAGTTGACAGTGCCTTTTCTAATATTGGGAAAGGATATACTGTTATTGAAAAATTTTGTATGTCAATGAATATGGCCCCATTTTCTTCACGAACTTATATGAGGTGTGTTGAAAAGCTTAACTCTGCAACTTGTACTTTATCAAAAATATGTTCGAACAAGTTCATAAGGAAGTGAAAGAAGCTTATAGATCAGGTTCAAAAACTTCAGCTATTTGTGATATTTCTGTTTCCTGTTTGTGATATTTCTGTAGAAATTAAAAAGGAAGAATGTGTAAATCGCGTAAGTAAGAGATTAGGGACAGCTTTGCGAAATGCTGTTAAAGATTGGCGTGTTCGTGGTTTCAATTTAGGGCAAAGGGCATGGTAGTCTTAAGGAAACGACAATAAAAAAGCTCACAAAATACTATCAAAGAGCAATTTTACAGAACAAAGGTGATGTAAATAATATGAAAACTGCAATATATGCTACATTGTTCCACAGTATTTCAACTGACCAAAAACCACAGCACCACAAATGTCCAAGTGGGGCTGATTCATGGTGTTTCTATCAGTCTGCAGTTTCGAAAGGTGTAAAACCAGGAAATCATAAGTTAAATGTTGGAACACCAATTAAAGAAGAATTTTTACCAAAGATACTTCCTATTTACCAACGACTAGCATCAAATGAACTTTTAGAAAAGTGCATTAGTTACAAAACGCAAAATGCAAATGAAAGTTTGCATAATTGATTTGGTCTAGGTGTACCAAAGACATATTTGTGTATAAAAAACGTGTAGATTGTTCTGTTAGACAAGCAATTTGCGAATATAACAAAGGTGTGAGTTTTACATTAAAAGGAGTTCATAAATACTAGGAATAAAGTCAGGGTGCCATACATAAAGACTTGCAAAACGTTAGATATGCGAAAACAATCTTTTCGAGAAAGACGAGCTACATCTAAATATCAATATGTAAGAAAAATTGTAAAAAATGCAAAAGCTAAAAGAGAAATTGTAGAAAAAAGAGAGAAGGAATTACTTATAGTGCTGGCTACTTTTAAATCTATTGGAAAGTAATTGACCCTTGTTCATTAAATTTAGAAATTGAAATATTAAAATTTGGTGGTTTCAAAATTCATATCTTAAGCTATTAATAGTTTATGTTTATTATTATTTAGGATTTATGACAGTAGTGCATCTTATTATAAATATAACAAGTAAGTAGTATATATTATGCCTTAATTTTTGCCCATTTACAGCATTTATCTATTTCAAGATAATTTTACTGCAGTAAACGAGTGGATAACAGCTTATATGCATCTCAATTATTTAAATTAAGGTTTCTAGCTTTTATTTTTTGTTGTGAAAACAAATAATATATCCTATTATTGTTGGCAAAAAAGTTTTCATGAAGTAAGATTATATTTAATATGTTTTTCTATAAATGAAATCTTTAAACTCATTTTTCTCAGTTTGTGATTTTTCAAATTCTCCCCATCTTCGAAATGCTAAGGCTTCTACAATTCTAATGCAAATGGTCTAATTTTTTTTTTGCTTAATCTTGATACTTACTGTATCAAAACTTCTGAGTGGTTTTTGATATCTATGAAAAAACTTTTTAAAAAAATTTATGAATCTAAAAAAGTACTATTTTCTATCGTTTTTTCCATATGCAACCACATTTTTTTTTTTTACCCTGATCTACTTATTTTATTTAAAATCTGCTCAGAAGTTTTATGTAGTTAGGTATGATGAACAAGTGGTAAAAAAATCTAGTTCCAAATATAAAATTAAAAAAAAGTAGGAATTTGAAAATTATTGAATTTTTTTTAAAAAATTCAAATTTTTATAAAAAATTATAAAATGTTAACAATTTGAAATGTTTTATTATTTTGTATCATTCAGACTTACTTAATATGATTTCAGAATTTTAATATAGGCATTATTTAAGAAAAAAAAATTTTTGGTACCGAGTCCCCTTAACTAACGTTTTTTGGAGTTTGCATTTCAAATAATAATTTGAGGGTATAAGAATTTATATCACGAAGAAAGATCGTAAGAGATTCCCTTTAAATGAAATCTTTTCGGATTTTTAATCATCCATTTGCTGATTTTTGGTGGCATTTTAAAGATTACATTTATAGATATTTAATTTATATAATATGCTGATACACGTGATTTCCTATTTCTGGTACCTTTAAAATAATTTATCGTCATTGCATAACAACGAAATAGACAAAAACATTTTTTTCTTGCTAATGCGGCAGACGAATTGGACATTATCCAAAAAAATATTAAAATACAGTAAAAGATAATTTTGCTCAAACATGTACTACATTCTTTAGTATGTCTCTTGGATTTAATTTGAATATTTTCTTCTACATTATTTTGTCTATTTAAAGCCTAATTTTAAAACGCAAGAATCACAGTACATTTGAATATGGCAACAAAAAGGAAAAAGCGTTCCAGAAAGATAGATAGATCTGAGCTATTATTAGATTATACGAATTCTTGTTTTATGTAAGATACAAAAATAATATACCCAGTTTTAGAACCACTAAAAATAGTTTTACCTCTTTTGGTAGGAAGTTGAGCTTATTTTAATATTTTAAGAGTGGGTTCAAAATCTTCAAATAAGGCCCATTTTTATTTTCTTATTATTTTGGAATAAAAAATTAAAACCTGAAACTCCTCGCTAGGTGTCTCTATGAAACCTTTGTACAGGCTTCCAGTTTTTTTTAGGCGTTAAAATTCTGAAACGTTTCCCCGAAGCAAACCTATACACCAAAATATTAAACTTTATTTTGCCGTTTAAAAAAATTATTCAACAAAATATTTTATAAATCCTTAAGAACAATATCTGGTAACCTTCCCCGTGCAATAAAGGGAAAAAAAAAGCATGCAATAGTGCCGGTTTCGAAAAATGTATTAGCGGAATAAAAATTTAGTATTAAAAATCAAAATTTTAAATATTTCAAGAATTTACATATCCACTAAGATAGAAAATAAACTGGAAATATTATTGGAATAATCATCTGATTTACCTTCCATAGGCACGGTAATGTTCTATACAGTTCAATGACGGTATTAAAAATTCGGATTAAAGAATAATTTTCAATTTCCATTTTGTTCGCAAACAAGCGGTAAACTATAGAAACTAAAGCCGGCGAACCTTCAGGCGTCTGATATCTCGCGTCCAGGACCCCACTCACGGGACTTTTGGCGCCAGGAATTCGTGGCGGACTGAGATTCCAGGCACCAGACTTTTGCCATCTGACGTCTCACCAAGACCCCCACTGCCGGAGGACTTTTGGCGCCCAGATACCAAAAGTCCGTCGTCCCCAGATGACAGAAGTCTACGTGAGTGGCCGGCTTTAATCAGTAATAAAAATAATTCTTTTAAGCAGTTTATAGATCTAATGTGTTATATCGAAGATTACCGATGCCATCCCGCACTCGGTTCTTGACATTAAAGAAGTAACATACCACCGTGCTCGAAATTAGCAGATCCTCAGTTTGATGAGCCTTGACAAATGACTTTGATAATTGGTGCAGAATTCTTTTTTAATGTAGTTAAAGAGGATAAACAAATTGGTGTCAGATAATCTAATATTTCAAGATTCGGTCTTTGTTCTCCTTGCCAGTGATTCGGTTATGACAAAACTTCTAAAATATTGTGGTTGATTTCTAATTCTGAAAATCTTGAGGATAGGCATTCGAAAGTTTTGTGAGGTAGAAGAGGTGTCTTGTGATCGACCATTAAGTAAGGAAGAAGAATTTTGTGAAATTCCTTTCAGAAAACTCATAAGGGAAATGAAAATGGTAGATTTGTCGTTAAGAGCCAATCTCAAGAAGAATTAAATACTTTAGGGGATTCTCGACAATTAGTTCAGAAAAGACGTGCAACAAACAATTTATAGTCTCCACAAGAATCCGGTATGCATAGGCTCTATAATGACTTTTCTTAAGATTACGAGTCTCTTGGGCATATGGAAAAAGTTTCGGACGAAATTCGTCTGATGTTGTGTATTATTTACCACATCATGGAATTTACAAACCGGAAAAAACTACAAACGAAACTTAGAGTAGTGTTTAACGCGTCGACCCCTACCACTTTGGTGGTAGAAGTTTAAATGATCTACTACTTACAGGGGAAGTTGAAAGGGAATTATTCGATATCATGATACGATTCGTAAGCATAATATAGTGAATACTGCTGACATAAAGCAAATGTTCAGGCAGATAATAATAGCTCATAGTCAGAAGGGATCTATGAGAATACTATGGAAGAAGAAAGAAAATCAAAAAAACCATTGGTCTTCAACTTAAACACGGTGACTTATGGCACAAAAAGTGCTCCATTCCTGGCAACAAGGGTTATTAAACAGCTAGCCAAGATGAATCTATAAAAAGATTCTCATTAGATCAGAAGTTGCGTTATCGGATGTTTATATGGACGATATCGTTTCTGGTTGCCCAGACGTTACTTCAGCCAAACTTTTGAAGGTTGAACTAATTGAAATGTTTCAAACATGCTGTATGAGCCTTCACAAATGGAATTCGTATTGTGAAGAACTTCTCGAAAATCAAAAACAAATTCGAGACGAGCATTCATTTGCTCAAGATTCAGAAGCTACGATCAAAACCTTGGGAATGGTCTGGAAATCTAAGGAAGACCAGTTTATCTAAGAAAAGTAGTCTGTAAGCCACAAAATTTCTATACTAAACGAGATGTTCTACCAACAATTGCTAGTTATATGACCCATTTGGATTAATCGGACCTGTTATTTGCAGAGCTAGAATTTTTATGCAGAAAACTTTGGTTAGAAACTGAACTGGGATGATAAATTACCAGAAGAATTGTGTCAATGAATGACATTATTTTGTTAGCTCTTAAAAGAAACTGAAACTATCACAATCAACAGGTATATCTTAAGAGAGGAGGAGGTTAAAGTTATCGCACTTTTTGGATTTTGTGATACCTCAATCTCTGCCTATGGAGCTGTTGTTTACCTAACTTATTACACTCGACCTGGATCTCATACCTCTAAAGTTACTCGCTAGCAAATCTAGAGTCGCCACGTTGAAGACTGTATCGATACCTCGATTAGAATTATGTTCTTGCTGGTTACTTGCGCAACTGGTCAAAAAAGATCTTGTTTCTTTGAAAATGACAATTGACAAGGTAGTGTTATTCTCGGATTCTACCATCGCCTTGGCATAGATCAGATCGCTTCCTCATCTTGCTAAAAATGTTGTTGGCAACCGAGTTTCCAAAATACAATCTTTAATCTCAAATCATCAGTGGAAACTCATTTCTTCCAGTGACAACCCTGGGGATGTTCTTTCCCGTGGTGTTGATCCTAAAGAATTTAAAACCTTGAAATTGTGGTGGAATGGACCACAGCTTACATTTGAAGACATTCTAAATTCTCCCAATGAAAGTGGAATGGACTCACCTGATAAAGAACTATATTTAAGTGAACTAAAACAATCTTCGAACGCTAACATGATTCTCACATCTAATAATAGCTTTATTAACAAAATTCTGATTTAAGTAATAGCCTAGTTAAAATAATTAGAATTCTTAGCTTTATTTTAGGTTTCAATACAATTGCAGAAATAGAGAGAAAAAACGTGGACCTATCACTAAGGAGGAATTTAATGAGGCTAAACGATATTTAAATCAAATAGTTCTTTAAGAAAAAGGAAAGGTTGGAAGGACAGTCACGCAAGTAATTTAACTATTTTTCTAGACAATGATGGATTAATTCGTGTTGGAGGTCGACATAATTCTTCAAATTTGTCATTTGACCAAAAGCATCCTATTTTGTTACCAAGAGATCATAAGCTAACTATTTTAATAATGCAATATTTCCACCTAAAGAATTTGCACGTTGGTGCTCAAACATTACTTAATTTTGTTAGACAAGAATTTGGCCTTTAAATGGCAGAAATAACGATAGAAAAATTGTCCATAATTGCATTACTATTTTTAAAATAAACCTAAAATAGAAGAAACAATTAATGTCATCATTACAAGGGAAAGAGTGACGATTAGCCCTACCTCTTTTAACACGGGTATTGATCTATGTGGCCCTTTTTTATAAAATATAAAAACCAACGTAAAGGTGTTGAAAACAAAATTTATGTTGTTATTTTTGTGTGTTTTTCAAATAGACCTATTCATTTAGAAATTTAACTGATTTGACCTCGGATGATTTAATTTCAACTTTGAAGAGAATTTTTGCCCGACGTGGTGTTCCCGCGACCGTATTTTGAGACACGCTACGAATTTTGTCGGAGATAATTCTGAACTGAAAAAACTGTACAAACTGGTACAAAAGCCATCTGATGATTTAGCATCATACTTAGTACCGCAGTCAATATCTTGGAAATTTCTTCCTCTCAGATCTCCGAACTTCGGGGGATTGTGGGAGGCTGGAGTCAAATCTTTTAAACATCATTTAAAGATAACAGTAGGAAATTCAAAACTGACTCTGGAAGAATTTTTAACTGTAACAAACCAAATCGTAGGAATTTTGAATAGCAGGCCAATTATTCCACTCCTCTTCGGACCCTAATGATTTTGAAACCCTAACCCCCTGGCCACTTCTTAATAGGTCGCCCAATCAATGCTATTCCAGAACCTTTATTAAACGATATGCCAGAAAATAATCTTTCTCGATGGCAAAAAATAACTAAATTTAATCAATTATTTTGAAAAAATGGACACGAGATTATTTAAATCATTACAGCAAAGAGGCAAATGGCTTTTTGATAAAAATGACATTACCACTGGAACATTAGTACTACTAAAAGATGACAAATTACTAATTTGCACTTGGTCTAATGGTAGAATTCACGACACCATCCCAGGCAAAGATGGAAAAATACGAGTAGTCTTAGTAAAAACGCCTCGTGGTATTTTTAAACCTAGTATATCTAATATTTGCATTTTACCTTTAAATAATATGGAAAGTTAAAAGAGTTAATTTTATCTATATCTTTAATTTGTATAGTCTATTGAAGTAATTATATGTTGAAGTGTAGTTATAAATATTTAGGTATTGGTTTATACTGTATTGTAATTATGAAGGGGAATTGGCACTGTACTAAATCTGTACTGGAGAGAGAGACTGGGGTGGTATAATGTCTATAATGGAGAATTCGGAAGTAGAGGCACTGTTGTTATACTGAAGAAACTACTGGAAAATAGACATCATATTGCTGGACGAGGGATCGCAAACAGGATTGGACGACATCACTTTATCTGCAGTACCTTTTGAAGAACACTCGGAACCGTTTCACCGAAGAACTTTGTCGAAAGGAAAATCGGTTGATTCTATTAGTCGTAGCGGCGAATAACAAAGTTCATAGCGACGGATGATACGAGCGGTGTCTCCAAAGAGGAAAGATGTTCTCAGAAGTTTTAGCCGGAAATAGTGGTGATATTACATTTGCGCTGGAAAACAAAACTCAGTTCGTGCGGACTCCTGGCAACTAACTATCCTGGATGATTGTACTTCAAATAATTCTACTGACACATGTTTGAGTCGACTCTCTTTTATTTTAACACAAGATGCTACGTAGTCATAATGCTTACAATTAATACAAAAATATCATAGATGAATCTTCATCAACATTACAAGCAAGTACTCTTCCACAAAGTATAAAAACTGGCAAAAACATGGCTAGGCTATATAAGTTTGTAAGTCTAAGTGAAGTCAGAGAGTATATCTGATAAATTTCTTTCGAGCCGAGCAAAAGAGGGAGCGAGGGCTGCCAGAGAAAACGTGAACCAAACCTCGCCAAACGCTGAAGCCTACGAAAGGTAGAAAAGAAGCACGCGCATAAGTAAAAGGGCGAGTAACGGCGAAAACTGGTAGTCGTGTACCAATGACGTGAAGACGCGGGAACATAAGACACGCTCATTGGCTGTGCAGGTGAGACCTGGCGACTTATGACATCTGGCGATTTCGCGCCAACGCCGGTTGTTTCTCAAAAGCTGCCACGAATACACACGATTATTGCCACACTTAGGTGAAAACTCAATACGCATAGAAAAAGAACAGACGAACGTCACTATGGGCGTTACGTACACGAATAACACAGTGCAGGAAAGGAGGTTCCCATATCGTATGCTGAATGTTAGCACGACATATCAAACCGTAAATTTAAAAGTAGCCCTGGGAAAGAACCGTAATGGTTTATTTCAACACTGTCATGCCGATTCAACTTCCGCACAGGTGTGCATGAAAGAGCGAGACATCGTTAAAATGAAGACCACCTTGAATTCAAAGATCAGGACTAAAGAAAACAACTGCTACTGCTAAGATAAATACCTACCCTGACAGAGTTAGAATTTTAACAAGTTGTTAATTAATTTTAAGTTTGAATTAAGATAAAATTACTACGCATTAACTGTAGCGATAAAATCCACGCTACAGTAATCTACATATAATTTCGTTGTTTGTAAATTTTGAATTGTATTAATCAATGTATAATTTGGATATTGTATGAATATGGTTGTAAAATTGTAATTTTTCTTGAAATCACTAGGATTTCAAGTCGGGCGGTAGGGTAGGTGGGGGCAAAGGTTCGCATGGGGGCAAAGGTTCGCATGGGGCAAAGGTTCGCACATACATTTTAAAATGACCGGGAAGAGTTTTAGGAAGAATAGGGTAGGCAATGCATTCCTTACTTCCAGTCAGTTGCCTCGTAAAAAAATGTTGGAATTAAGACCCCCTTTTGCAGAGAAAATGAGGGTAAGTTTATTTCCGTCTCTTTTAATGTAATTTTTTGCAACTTTTGAGTAATTT
Organism: Dolomedes plantarius; assembly: GCA_907164885.2. Lineage (NCBI taxonomy): Eukaryota > Metazoa > Arthropoda > Arachnida > Araneae > Dolomedidae > Dolomedes > Dolomedes plantarius. Next base: position 138,375,426 of record OU015491.1, on the reverse strand, counting down.
TGAGCATCACTGAAACTCACGAACTGTTTTTGGGCTTATTTTCGCATGTTAGGGTGGTAAATAACCTTTCAAATCCTACCTTAAGTTTTGGGTTAACTCAAATACAGTGGCGTCCATTCTGCAGAAACAGAACCAGCACGAAATGGGGTAAAGGTTTGCAGGAGTCATGGGGTAAAGGTTCGCAGTGCAAACCTTTGCCCCATCTGCAACCTTTGCCGCTCTAACTATTAACATTTGTTTCATGTCCTCTTTTCATTAGGAATCCTTATTAACAACGTCTTTTATTATTAATGAGAATTCACATTTTTGTAATTTGAAAAAAAAATTATGGTTTTTGATAAAAACTGCCTGTTTTAATCAGAAAATTTTTGTAAAATGCTTGAAAATCCATAAATTAAAAATAAAATAAATTAGTACAACACAAAAATAAAATAGCTCTGAACAAAGACCTATTTTACAAGATAAAGGAATTAAATGTTGTTACAAGACATTATAAGCATCGAAGGTCTGGTTAGGGAAAAAAACTCTAAATGAGTAATTTCCAGATTTGCAAGTCTTTGAAAGGCTCCTTGCATCACAATTTTTGACGAATTTTATAAAATTTATTACAAAACTCCTCTTATACATTAAAATAAAGTTATGTATCCATTTCAGGTTTAGACATCATTCAGATTATCAAAGTTTAACTTAAGCGTGGAAAAGTACAAAAATTTCACGAGAATTCAGAGTACCAGCATAAAATATTTCCTAAAAATTAATTATTCAAACGAAAGCACAATCAAAACAAACCCTGATCAAAATGTATAAGCAATCTAAATGCAAAATTAAGGATAAGACTAAAAATTGGATCGCAAGGAGCATTTTAAAAAACATAATAAAAATTTAAATTTTTAAATATAAAAATAAAATTTTAATATTTATAAAATTTTATAAGGTGTTTGAAATAGTTTTACTTTAATGAATATTTATGCCCAATTTCATATCTCTGAGGTAAAAATTTCAAAAAGTGCTTTGTAATGTCCCCCATCCCCTTAATTTGCTTAATTTTACGGGTTTTAAAAAATGAGTAAAGCCTAAGATATGATATAACGATAGTGTTAATAGTTGATATTTTAATTAGAAGTTCTTTAGTTTAAGAAAAAAATTATTGAGATTAACCCCTTTTCATTTTGTGAATTTCTTTGTTAGATTCATCTTTCTGTGTTAATAGTTGATATTTCATTTTGAAGTTATTTAGTTTAAGAAAAAATTTATTGAGATTAACCTGTTCAATTTGTGATTTTCCATATATGTAACACCTTTAAAAATATTACAAAATGTGAAATAAAATTATTTAGACAACTCTTTTTGTGATTTTCGATGCCTATCCAGTAAGAAACCAACGAGTGGGGTAAAGGTTTGCAGTGCGAACCTTTGCCCCATCGATTGGGGCAAAGGTTCGCAAACAAGTGTTTTGGTAAAATTAAAAATTCGGTGACTAAATATTTCGGGAAAAAATTCATTATTTTATAGAAGGTAGAGGGGATATCCAACTACAATACAAGTAACTTTTTGGGGCGATAGGATCTAACGGAGACCCGTAAGAAACCCAAAACTCAAAACTGCAAACCTTTGCCCCCACCTACCCTATGTTTACGCCTGGTTAAAGGTTGATATAAAAACCTTCCTTGGTGCCTATGATTTGGCGGTAATAAATGTATTGCACAGTTGAATTTCGTCTTTCGCTGGCGTAGGAAGCTTCATTCGGAAGCTTCCCTAAAGAAATGAGCCATATCGTTGGCTAACGTTAATAAATCCTTAAAAACTGAAACTTGCCAATATATTTGAACTTTCTTCGTACAGTCCATATCGACCAGTATGGTACTTGTACCGCCGGAGTTGAATTGGCTCGAATGTAATGACACGGGCGCGGGCCGACGAATGAAAGGCTGAGTAGTATATCTGATTGAGGTTAACATCGATGACTTGTCGCCCAGCCGTGCATCACAAATATTAAAATCCATTCCCGCATTTCATCTCCACCCTCGGACACAAGTAATAACACAACTTTCACGACTACATTTTATTGAGATCACCGACCGATCCGTCGGTATGGATGCAGCAAGAGAAAATACAAGAATCCGTCCTACTTCCGGATGTCAACTCTTATATAGACTTCAGTCCATCACGTGATTAAAGGGTGTGTCTTCATGGTTGATTGGTTTAAAGTTGTTGTTGATGTGCAGAACTGATTTAAACTTGCACTGACGCCACGCAGCGTCTCTTTAGTTAAAAAAGACAGCCATCTTGAATGATTTTGCCTAAGGCTGTAATAATGGAATTTAACGCGAATGCCCAAAGGGAATTAAATAGTTTAAGGGATTAAAAAAGGGTTTGTAATTTGGAATAGTAAAGTGAGGAATTAACAGTTTTTAAATGTTAAGAGTGTTGAATTAAGAAATTACTAGTTTTTAATATTATATATATATATATGCAGGGTGTCTCAAAAAACCTTGACGCATTTTAAAAATTTACATAAAAAAAGTGTACAAGGTAAGGAACTGGAAATTCCCAAATGTGTTACCGAATATATTTGAGTTTTTTTCTGTGTGATAAAAATTCATCAGATGTCAATATTTGTTCCGTGAGAGTCAAAGTTGTAAAATGGCTAAAGTTGTAAATGGCTATCATGCTGCCCCACATATTTCTTATTTACATCCCAAAATCATTTGGTAACAAGACGGTGCACCACTTTATTGGGGTATGATTGTACGGGACTTTTTAAATGAGGAATTTTCAAACAAGTGGATTGGACGAGATAGTCCCATCCAATGGCCGCCCCTATCTCCAGACATGCACCTATTGACTTTTTTCTTTGGGTATTTGTAAAAGATAAAGTTTATTCAATAAAAAAGGACAGTCTTAAAGAAATTAAAAAACGCATAATTGCTGGAATTTCATGTGTTGCGGAATCTATTTTGGAACGCACATGGCTTGAAATGGATTACCGACTGGAAATGCTCCGTGCCACAAAAAGAGCAGATATTGAAATGTATTGACTATACTAAAAAAAAACTCTAATATTTAAGTAACACGTATGTGCATTTGTAGTTTCTACAATGAGTACTTTTTTTATATAAATAATTAAAATGTATTATGGAATTTTGAGACACCCATTTTAAATATATATATATATATATATATATATATATATATATATATATATATATATATACAGGTGGTTATCAAAATAATGGAAACACTGAGAAACATCAGGAAAACCTTTGTTATTACGGGGCAGGATCACCTTAGATATGTAATACCACCTGATTCACCTTGGAATTCGATTATACAAGTCATAAATAGTGGTTAAGAATATATTATACCATTTTTCAGGGAAAAATAATGAAAGTTCCTGTAGAGATGATGTGGTGGATATCGATACCTTTATCTATCCGCTTATACAGATCGCAGTGGTTGGATGATTTATAGTCGGGGGGTATTGTACAGGGCAAGATAAGATATTTGACTTCTTTTTCATGCTCTTTAAAACAATACTTGATTTAGCTGTATGTATTGGGGGGATTATCATATCGGAAAACGCCATCTCCTGTAAGTAATAATGTTTGCACCATAGGATGGACTAGTGAGCTAAAATTTCGCTTTAGTACTTCTCATTCAATCTCCCTTTTAGGGTTACAATAGGGCCTGAAGAAAACCATGACATGTCATCACAAACCATGATAGATCTACCTCCATGATTGAAAGTTGAGATGAGACAGCCAAAATATTACTCTTGTGTAGGTGTTCTACAGATATACGAACGTCCTGTTGCGAGGAACAATGCGAACAATGATTCGTCGGACCAAATGCCGTATTTCGATATATTACTCCACCAGAATTTGCACCCGTGGCACCATTGTGGATGATATTTTGTATTTACATCTCTTACAAGTGGCTTGGAAATAACTACTATTCCGTAAATAATTTGTTTGTGAAGTTCCATTCTACCTCTACTGGTTTATACCAGAACATGCAGATGCCGATTGAGCTCTTCGGTAATTTTGGTTGCAGTTGCTTTCTTTTATATGGTAGAAAATGAAAATAACCTTACAATTTTCTACTATGAAATAATAAACACAAGTCTTTTTTTTTTTGGGGGGGGGGGTGTCTGAAAAAAGTAGTCCTAATATGAGACCCCTATTCTACAACTCTGAAAATGAATTAGAATTGCTGAAAAGTTCGTAAAAACCAAAATAATCCTATGTACACAATAATTAGATAACAGTTACCTATATACACTAACAGTGCCATTTTAAACAAATTATTTGGTTTGCACTGCAGGTTTTGCATACTTTTTGCTTTTAGATTCAAACTTTTCACATTGTTTACAAATAAAAAGTTCGTCAGCTCCACAATCTTCACAGGTCCACCTAAAACACCTTCTACATTGACGCCAATGCTCTCCCCGTTTGTCTTCTGAAAATAAACAATCACAAAAAAGGCATTCAGCGTCGTTTTCATCAGTGCTATCATCACTGCTGTCATGGAGAGAAAGTTTTTCATCATCTTCAATTGATCTGAGATCATCATAGCTATAATTAGACTTATTCGCTCTCTGTTTTTTAACTAGTGTTGTATTTTCATCCATCCTTAATTTTTACCTTCCTGTAGGGACCCGTTTGCATTTTCTTTTTCCTTTATTGTTTCCTTATTCCTTTCCTTTTTATCTTGATCTCCTTTTCCTTGTTTATTTAAGAAATTTCTTATCTTTTGGGTCTATTCCAATTTTTTTTCTTGTAGGAAACAAAGTGTTTTTCGAATATGCTGCAGTTCTTTTATTAATGCTATAATTCAATTTATTTTTATAGGGTGATGATGTGATAACATAGGCTTTACGGGCCTTACTTGGTTTCGGGGTTTTTTTCTCAGGTAACGTAGGCAAGGGATTTATTTCTTCAGGAGACTCTAAGAACTGGTTTTAACGTGTTGTTTGATCAATACCTTCCACATTATCACTACTGCTACATGGTTGTGGATTTCGCCTGGGCGTCATTGCATCTGCAGGTTCTGAGGAAACAAGGCTGTGAGAGTCAAAACTAAAACAAAACAGTATACACTGTAGCATACCTAATATGAGATACTATCTCATATTAGGCATGCTTTGGGGTCTCATATTGGTCACGACCATGTTATTGAACACGCCAACGAATTTTTTAGGTTAGGATTAAAAACAAACAGGCTTGTTTACACTCCACATTTATAGCTACCTATCCAATACTAACAGTTTTAATAAGAGTCTTACCTTCAAGGTAAAAACAGATAATGAAAGTGGTGATGCAACAAAGTCAATGAGCACACATTCAGGGAAAAATATACTACACCTTTGTGTGCGCTTGCAAACACTCGACTGACTCACCGATTACGAATGATGCAATAGACCAGGGGTGGCCAACAAGTCGATCGCGAAGCCAATTTTGGTCCATCGCTCGCGATGTCTTAACTTAGAAACCGATTAGACTACGTGATAAATAGAGCACTAATTTAGGAGCCTAGTTAGGACGGCAGTAAGGGTTCTGTTAACACTGCACTGGACCGGGACTGTATTTCAGTCTGAGATCGAACGTATACCATGGCACCTGTGCTTTCCAAGCATAAGAAAATTTCCATTGATATACACCTAATTATGATTCCTTGGTTAGAGACATGAAAACTCAGTCTTCCCATTAATGTTAAAGTAATGAATTCTAAATCTGTCTTTATCTGTAGCTAATTTGAACTAATTTTGTCAATAATTACTCATGTTGTTTTAATTATCCTGGACGTGACTTTTTTGTCCCTTTATGTATGCTGTTTTACACGTAGATAGATACGTATGTTTGAATATATATTTTGCTTATATACCCATAGCTCGCGAGAGTGCACCTCATAATGAAACACGGTGTATAAACATAGTATGTATTTTACACCTCCCCCTCCCCACTTAGACTACGCCTATGACAAGTCGATCGCGACACATTTTGAAGATAAAAAGTAGATCTTATGTACACAAAAGTTGGCCAACCCTGCAATAGACTACTGTTTTACGCTCCAATCGCCAGGCGGCAGTACTTGATATGTCCTGTTAGCTGGGGTCTCATATTCCAAATACTTACCCTACATTCTTATACATATTTAATCACATATATAACAATTTTTCCGGAGAAAAAAAAGTTAGATAACGTTAACCCGAGAGCACTCGCGCCCAATTTCGAACACGAGAACTCGCGCCGGGTATCTCATACCCTAGTTCATTTCTGCTATTTAAATATCAATTAATATTGTTTATATGCAAACCTTACGTAACTAAAGAACATAAGATAATAAATTAAAGATTTTTAGTGAATTTTAATAATACTTACATTTTTATAAACAATTTTTACAAACTTCATACTGATGTTCAACACAGACATTTCCCCCATTTTTGGCACATAAACTTTGTTTTTCAGTCCTTATTACTTGGGCAAATTTAACATCGTTTATATTTTGTCTTGAGTTTTTTTGCAGGTGGTTCATTATTAATGATTTCCAGTTCCATTGAAGGGCTTGAATAAGTTGTTTTTGTCTGAGGCACCATCATATTTAGCATGTTGCTATTGAAGAGAACATTCCATGCATCTACGGGAGAAGCGAAATCTCTTGAATAATTTGTATTACCTGGAAGCTTGATAATTTCGTTCCTTGAAGGCTTTCTTACATTTTGCGGGTATTTTTTCTTCAGCCATTTTGTAATTTTATCTTTACTAATATAAAAATCGGCTGTTGACAGTGAACCTTTATCTTCGGTTTCTGTCTCAATTTCAGTAGAAGAATCGTGATTGCTAATCATTATCTTGGGAAAAAGCTTCATTATCACTAGAAACAGTCTCTAAAAGGTGTCGCAATTGTTTTATTTCCTCGTCGTAATTCAAAAATCGCGCCATGATGCACTAAACTGACAGAAAAAAGGAAAGATCTGAATGACGCGAGGACTCGCACGGGTATGACATGCACGTCGAAATATTTTTCTCAAAATCTATTTATTGAGCAGACTTAGTTTTTACCCCGCTGAAAGAATGTGGTCTTGAATACAGCTACACGAAATTTCGGCATAATCCGATAAGAAGAAGATAACAAAAACTTTGAATGAAAATGGATTGGGTATGTCATACCCGGTGCGAGTTCTCGCGGGTTAAAGAATATTTATATATATATATATATATATATATATATATATATATATGTATATGTATATGTATATATATATATATATATATATATATATATATATATATATATATACATATATATATATATATATATACATATATATATACATATATATATACATATATATATATATATATATATATATATATATATATATATATATATATATATATATATATATATATATATATAATGAAAAACGTTCGACTATTAGTTATCATGAAAATAACTGGATAGTTTAGATTTTTTTGGCAAGCAAATGAAAGGTTAAATATTGTTTGCTTAGTTACAAAAAACTATTTAATTCGATGTTTTTGGTCTATTATATATGACACATGAAACCCTAAGAGCAAAAAATGTTTTATGAGGAAATATTAAATATTGGGATAAGAAGATATAATTCGAAAAATACGTATAATGCGTTTGTATATACGAATTTCTGTTCAAATATTTCTTTAAAAAGAATTTTAACCCTGGTATTAATAACAGAAAAAAGACGAGTTTATTTAACTGCTGTTAAAAAAGATCAATGTCATACTGGTACCCCAAACTTTCAAATAAAAAGAAAATCTATGAACTATGCTAGTTTATATAACCTCTAGGTGCATGTGCATTTGTTTTCCAAACATTTGGTTTTATCCGGAACGCATATTTACATTAGTAATCCCTAAACGCTCTCTGCCAAAAGTATATGTATTTACTATCACTTTGCGTTTGCTAAAAGAAACATTGTATATCAGAACAAGGTTTTTCTCGTGTATTTTCTGTAAGAGAAACCAATTATCAGTGAAAAGATATCTTAGTCAATGCAAATGAGGCTCATGTCAAAATAAGTAAATTTATCGCGGTTTTAATTTGTATATTTTTGTGTATATTTTCTTATGCTGTAAGAAATATATATGCATGCCAGGAGTTTTATATTTTTAAGCATAAGTATTTCTGCTTGCCAGGTGTTTTATTGTTTACGAGAGGCTAAACTATTCACTTTATGATAATGTATTAGTTAAGAGTTTAGCGAACATTAACTTAATTTTATAAAAAGGTATATTTCTATACATGAAAGTAGCATTCAGTAAAAACCTCCTAAATATCTTGTTTATCGTAAGCAGATAGAACTAGTAATTTCATTATAAATAAATTAGTAATTGAAGTCAATTTTAGGACAACACAGATTACAAAATGCATAGTTTGAAAGCAAAATCTTAACAATAAGCAATTTATGTAAAGGAGCCTATTAATCTATTCCACGAATCATATCTGAATATTACATGAAACAAGCAGAGAAACACGTATCAGGAATACAAATTTCCTTAAAATCTACGACAAAAAGTTAGAATGATAGTCTGATAAAGAGCTAATTAAAAGAGTTCTTTATCAAACTGGGGAGCACTCGGTGTTATTGACTTTATGGACATTCCATAAATGCATTAATTAATATATTTACATCTTGATAAAGAATTGTTTTAATTAGTTGAAAACTATTAGATTCCCTTCTTCCTTTTACTGTGGGTTTAAAGTAGCTGTGCATTCCTATTACATTCTAAATATTCAAAACTTATATGTAGATGTCATGGGTCAATTCATGAAGTGTTTGTTTTATCTTTGTTCTTATAATATGACTAAATATTAACAACTTCTCATGCTGTGTAAATAAATATTTTGGACGAATAAAGGTTTTAACATATTAGGAAAATATCACAAAATTTGTATTATTTTTGTTCAAATTTTGTTCAGTTTTGTGATTTTATAATGTACAGGAAGTGTAACCCTTTACTGTAATTTATTGAACAGGAAATCTTCTACATACTGGGGAAGTATTATTACTTTTATTTATTATCTTAGGTTCTTTCTTTCGAAATGTTGAATTTTGAAAAGTATGTCAATGACACATATGCCCAGAGAAAATAATGCCTCAGTTAATTTACCTAATTCTTAGAAGATTTTCAGATAAAAGTAATCAACTATTTTTTAATCCCTGATATTTTGTTACAGAATAAGTTTTTTAATCGGCAATTATACAGGGTGTTTCAGAAAAATTGATATCATTTGAGATATAAATATCTCAGTAATTTCATTGGCTAGTCCAATGTAACTGAAGAGGCTTATTGTTGAGTAAATGAATATTTATTAATAATTATTAATATATATTCAATTATGAGTATTAATTAATTAATTAATAATTATCATTCCAATGAATTCATTTAACACACTCAATTAATTAATCATTATCATCCTTCCTGAGACATCGTGAGCGCTACCATCATAAATATACTTAATTATTATTTATTATCACTTCAATATATATCTACATCCGAGTTATCAGTATTTAATTTAATTAGAACTAGGCAGCATGGCTCATGACAAATTGGGAAAGAACAAACAATACCTTCAGTTGATGTATCATTGGGCACTGAAGTAAATCTTGCATCTGCCAGTAGCAACACGGTCTTTTGCAATTTATTGCATAAAGAGATGTTCTGACTTATGATATCAAGTGACTCTTGAGGATGATGCTGATGCTGGTTTAGTAGATGACTCTGCATAATGAGAGCGACGTTAGACTGTGATTTCAGCGTAGGCAGAGTCATCTACTAAACCAGCATCAGCATCATCCTCAAGAGTCACTTGATATCATAAGTCAGAACATCTCTTTATGTAAAACAAGCTCCTTCTGTCCTCTTTTACTCACTATTCCTTCTTTTTCTTAACTTTTTCATTCCTCCCACTTTGGAATCCTATTGGTGTCTCCATTCTATTCTTAACAACACCCACATGCATTTATTCGCTTGGGTTTTTAATTATAAACTTCTTACTGACCATTCCTGATTAGGGGCGTACCTATCTTCGTGACCCCACTTTCATCGGTCTCTCGGATCTCAACCCATTTTCAACCTAGCCCGGGGCTGGAAGCTCCTGTGTGTGAACCATTTTATTACGGTCATAACTTTGCTACTCTTCTACTTTTTTTCTTGCTTCCCATCATTCCTTCTTATCTTATTATCCTTTAGAATGCATGCTTTATCACATATTCTTTTTATATTTCATTTTGCCGTTCTATGTCATCCCTGTGACAAGCACTGACAAAATTAAGAGATCGTGAAATGATTCCAAATTTTCTAAAACACCCTGTATTTTTTTCTTTGTCTATAATAATCAAAAGTACAAATTACTATTCATTAATTTTTAAGATGTATTAGAAAACTATTACTTTTGCATTTCCTTAAAATTACGTTAAATACAGGCTTCAAGAAATATCTCTAAGCTCTATCTAATATTTGGCTAATATGTCAAAATGGCGCGGGAAAATAACATTTTTACGGCGAAAACTAGACATCCGAGGGTAAGATATTTACCATGTATGGACTTCATCTTCTTACAGTATCAACACCCTTCATTGAGGTGACGATACGGTAGTGTGTTTAGATGAAGTGATCAACTTGAAAATAACTATGTTTTCGTTCTAAAAATGTCAATGAATCTCTTTTTTGTTGGATTCTCTCTTTTCTTGAGTGGTACTATGGTTTGTCCAACTGTTATGAAAGATCTGCCCACCAGAGAAGACACATTCAGGGAAACCAAAAAAAAAACTTTTTTGCAGATAGTTTCCATATTTGAATAAGATTTTAAAAATATATGAAGGCCTTATTTCAATAGTGGTCCAATTCCACTTTAAAAAAAGAAGTTAGTCTCACTTTCATGTTCATGCAAGTCATTTCTATCTTATTTTTAAACTGGCACATCTCCAGATTATTTCTGATGAGAACAGAAGGCATTACAAATCAGACTTTAGTAGCCATATCTCAGCACTCATTGGACTTTAAGTCTCTGTATCTCAAACTGAACAAGAATAGAGTTGACCACTATTCAAATCATATCTTCATATTTGCATAACCCGATGTGCGAAATCTGACATTAAAGGTAAATTTCGATATTGTTGTGATGGGCAGAATGAAGAAAGAGACTTATAGAAATATATTGATAGAAAGAAAAACATAACGTTTGGATGTGAGTTTTAATCCGAATTATAAGTAAAAGATGATAGGAAGCAATATAAGCAGTAACGATGTGACATAAATTCTGACATGCAATTTGCGTGCACTAGATTTATCTGATATAAAATCTATGCAGAATGTTGCTACATCAGGTTGTAGAAAATTGACATAAGAAATGAAATTAAACAATGGTATGGACTACCTGGAGAAAAAGTCGTATGAAAATGTGCTTATAGAAATAGTTTGACGGTATTTTCATTATAGTTAGGATCCGGAATATAGAAAATTTAAGAATAAAGTGAAAATTATAACTACCAATGATTTTATATGAGTTCTAAAATGCAATGTTTGTACACGCATTACTAATTTATCAAAAAGAAATTTCGGGGGACATATTTACTTAGCATGGCGTTAGAAAATAAAATACTAGAAGCAAAGCATTCATAGAAACAATTTATAAAATTTTTATATCACAGTCATGATCCAAATTGTAAAAAATGACTATAGGGAGTTATAAAAGACGAAGGATATAGTCCGAAAAGTGTAAAAGTTCAAAAATGCGAGATTTCGACTTCAAAATTTTAAGTTCTTGATATAATTCCCGATTTACTATTATTAACATTATTAGAAATTAGTAATGCATTTTCAGAAATGCCTTGTAAAATACAAGTTGGTTAAAACTATATCCGCTGGAAAAAGTCATTGAAAGGACCTAATCTGCATGATTAGATGTCAGCACGTTGGAGGACTGATGTTAGATTCACAGGGTCACAGAAAAAAAGTGAAATATCAGTGAAAGTTATAATGGTAAGGGTAGTTTAATCGATCCTTAGATAATATGGGTATGAATTATGAAGAAATAGCGATAAAGATATTGCTCGACATCATTGACGTACTGGAACTTAATATCAGTATCAAAATGCAATTTTTTAATAAGATGTGGGATGCGTTTATCGGAAAGATTTACTAGAGTCAGGAATAATCCATTCAATCATCATAGATTTGAAAGAAGTGGAAGAATAATTAAATGTCATGAAAAAGAGAGTATTCCTTTTTGATGTCCCACACGAACCCAACGGATGACATACAAATGAGATGAAACAAAACTTCTATCAGGAACTCTGAGAACTGGTAAATAACTTAAATAATATTTGACAGAAAAGATAAATCCCATTATTCACCCTTAATGTTGGAAAATAACTCAATAAAAATAAGTGTTTGTATACGGAAAATAATCCGATAAATTTTTAATATGAATATAAAATATAGACTTGTTAAATTTTTTATAAGTATTTGAATTATTTTATTTATTCTTAATAGCTGGAAATAATTTACATACGTTTACGCCGTGCTAATTTGTAAAAATTGAGATAACTTTCTACGCTAGAAACCTCTTTTTATCAGTTTAATTACATTGTTTATTCACCCTGTATAATTTCATCAAACAAGATTAAAAAGATTGATTTTAATTGAAACATTCATGCGTTATTAATTAATTTTAATTCTTTTCATTATTCACGCTTGATTTAAGTTTAAAAAAGCAAATTAGTTTATTTCTTATAGATATAACAACGTCTGTAATGTAAATGTAGACAAAAATACATGATTACAATGAACATTCCTTTTTTGAACCAATGTTAATAAAAAAATGTATTCCTTTAAAGTTAGAATTACGAAGGAAATCTATTTGTTGCTGTTTTTATTGCCAGGCCTTAAACAACGCATTATTTGGCTTGCAATTAACCCCAAAACTGATGTTTCTTTCTTGTGTTACATTAGAAATACGTTTATATCTTTATTGTACCACTTCATCTGTCATATTTAATCATCGTAGATATATAATCAATCATTACTTCCTCTTTCTTACTTAGTCTTTGAAGATTCAGTGTTCCTTAGATTACTTTTTTATGTATGGATTACTTTTATATGTTATGTATGATAGATTGTTTGGGATAAAACGCGTGCAAATTGCTTAGGTCTATGAGTTCAGAGAACTTAAATATGTTATTGATACTTACTTGTACATACCAGTTTATCGAAATTATATATTTTTTAATATGAACAGAGCTATGCAAAGATTTTTATGGGATATGATATATTATTCAGCAAATGTGGTTTATTAGTTTAAAGAGTGATTTGGGAAAACTGAATTAATTGAGTAGATACATTAGTAACACCTCTTTAGTTAATAATTACTTCTTTTAGCAAAGTATCAAGAAACTGATAAGCAATGTCTAAATCAAATTTAAAGTTGTTTAATATGAATAGAGCTATGCAAAGATTCTTATGGGATATGATATATTACTCAGCAAATGAGGTTTATTTGTTTAAAGAGTGATACCGAGAAACTGAATTAATTGAGAAGACACATTAAACAATTACTTTTTAGCAAAGTAGCACGAAACTGATAAGCAACATCTAAATCAAATTTCAATTTTTTTAATATCAACAGAGTTATGCAAAGATTTTTATGGGCTATGATATATTATTCAGCGAATGTGGTTTATTTCTTTAAAAAGTGATTTCGGGAAACTGAATTAATAGAGAATGTAATAAGCGAGATGTGAATATGCGGCTATCCTAATTGAAAGGGACCACCCAGCTGGAATTGTCAGGCAAATTTACGATTCCGACGCTTCGGGGCGCCAGAGAGATAGGCGTTGTACTGTGCAACAACAGGTCATAAAATATCAAAACTTAAGAAGGCAGCAGCAATAAATCTGATGTCAAAGGTCAAGAAGCAGGGGACTGTCCCTTGAGAAGATATCCCAGACACGGACAGGCGTCAGAGTTCATTAGAATGCACCGAAACATTTCAGAAGCAGCCAATGTGACAATGAAAAGCCGAGAAGAAACCTACGAACAAGGTGGCTCGTCCCTCATCCCAATAAAGGGGTGGGGCGAATGAATGAGAAACCATGAAGGCAACGGCCAATAATAGAAACGAAAAGAAAATATATATAAGAAAATATATATGTGTTGAAGCATTTTCGAGAGAGCCCTTTATTAAAAAAAATAAGAAATAACTAAGCTGCTACAGGGCCGACAAGATTTCAAATAATATAAAAATTGAATGCCAGCGCGAGCCCCATACGAAAGATGGAGAAAAACTAACTAAGCTGCTGCGAGACCGAGAAGCATCCCGAGGCGACGCAAACTGATTAATCATCGGAAGTACGTAAAGTGATACAACGTCAACTATATAGCAACGGTGAGACGACGAAAGAATTTACTAAGATAGGAAACCAACGATCAGAGATGATGGGCACGAAGTTTGTTACGAGGTGCCGAGGTGAACACGCAGCTGACCGACCCGCGGAACAGCCTAGTGGGACTGATCCCAAATCAACGTCCAAGATCTAGTCCGAGTTATCATCGATCAATTAACTTTTAGTGACGAGATAGAACTCTTTTTGATGGACTTAAAGCACAGGGACTAACAAATATTATAAGAGCTTTTTTTGAGCACCAGTGGTGGAGACGGGATCAAGCGACAGTGCCGGCAGTCCCATGGGTGAGCATATTTGTTAACAGTATCTAGTTCACATCCTATCTTATTACATACTCGACACTTGCCCACAAGGGTCGGCATTGCCTAATTTATGATGACTAATATACAGTGTAATCGTAATTGAGTATATATATATATATATATATATATATATATATATTTATATATATATATATATATATATATATAAACATATATATATATATATATATATATATATATATATATATATATATATATATATATATATATATATATATATATATATATATATATGTATATATATATATATATATATATATATATATATATATATATATATATATATATATATATATATATATATTTAATGATACTTTATTTGAATAATACTACGAATTCAGCATGATGCTAAATAATGTGTGTGTAAATATATACGTAAATAAATTGTAAATATGTATAACTAGAGTGTCTTCTTTGAGAGTTGTACCCTTTTGCTTAGTTGAGTTGCTGAAACAGAATTGGTTGCAACGCGACGCTAATTGTACTTTATACGATCACAGCCTAATGACCCGACGGGGTTATTACAGAGAAGACACAAAAGTAACACCTCATCAGATAACAATTACTTTTTTTAGCAAAGTACCACGAAACTGATAAGCAACATCTAAATAAAATTTAAAGTTTTCACTGCAAACCCTCAGTGAAAAAAACTAATTTTTTAACACTACTTCTGACTGTAAATTAAAGAAGGATATAAAAAACTTCTTCATTGGTGTTAATTTGTAGATGTACTGAGTTAAGTGTTATTAAGAAAATGATGTATTATCGATAAAAGTTTATTGTTTGAATTCAGCTCATAAATAGACTATTAAAACAAAATATAGTATGCCAGTGACTGGTAAGTATTCCGTTCGGAGCTCCCAATACTACTATTTCCAGTACTAAATCTCATGTGTGTCTCTAATTCTCAATTGTAAATTTCGACACTAATCATTAAGGTGACTGCCTACGTTGAAAATGTCTTTTTGGCTATTTTGGTCAATTCCATTTTTTGCAAGAACAGTGTAATTCAATCATTTCTCTTTTCAAAACCGTTTTGATTTTTACTCTACATCAATTAGAAGCAGAGTTATACCTATTTAAATAAGCACCGTCTGCTACAAAATTGAATGGACAATCAACCTTAAATGCGTTTTCCTCAGAATTATGTTTTTTTAGCACAAATCTCTACCGTTATTATGATATCTCACAAAATAATGTACATAATTTGATAAAATTTTCAGGAAATGTTTTAGACGCTATTGTTAATGAAATAACGTGTGTGTGGCTAATGTCCCTGGGGGATGACGACGTTACACCCCAGTCCGGTGTACATATGAATACAAGACATAGAAACAGACAAATGACACAATCACAGAAGAATTTTTTTTTTATTGACAAACGATGACACCGGTGATGGACGATGGGTTGCAGCATCCCTTTCTAGACGGGGCTCCATTTGCAGGCGGAAGACTGACCGGTTCCCCAGAATACAGCCAAGTTTTAAGCGGGAATCGAACCCGCACCCCCGGCGTGGCAGGCTGATGCCTTTAACCACTTAGCCACTGGGCGACATGAAATGACGTACAATAATTGATGTATAATAAATAGTTTTTTACTTTGGGCTGTTTTATAAGGAAAGGAATGACGAATCTGGTAAAACTTTCATATTTGAACAGAAAATTGTCTGTATTATTTTTGAATTTTAAAATTTCTCTTAGATTGTGGGTCATTTTGAAGATAACTGTCATATGGATATTGTGTGAGAAGGAAATTAAAATAGTAGCATTAGAATTTTGTGCAGAGGGATAAGCGTTTTAGTTAAATTTCATTAAAAATTACTTCAAACTGACCAATTTATAAAAAGTGTGGTATTTACAGGTAAGTTTTGTTCCTTTTTTAATTTTTAAGTGCTATTTTACCATAAAAGACCAAAAAATCCTTTAAAAAAATTATTTAAAAAAAACTTGGATCCGAACGTAGGCAGTCACCTTAAGCCTCCCTAATCAGCGGTTCAGCCTACGTTTAGCAGATTGCTTGATAGGCGAATACAGCACCCTTTTTCAGGTTCTGTAATCCGCAGCGTTTTGTGAAACACAATTAGCATCACTTAACGTTTAAGTAGCCTACCGCACCAAAACATCATTTTATGTATGTTACTTGATAGTACACCAGTTCTTAGTTTCGCTTTGGAGGCAGTGTTGTGCAGAATTGAAGAATTTTGCTGTTTTTTACAAATATGATAGCAGACTTAAAACCAGTACCTTATACTATCTGATTGAAAAAAGGGTCCTGGTTTTCAGAAACTGATTTTGAATGGGACAATCACCAGAAAGAAATAAAATACCCAAAGGAGCCAATTTTTTAAGATTACCTCCCACCACCTCCGTACGAAGCAAATGAAATCTATTTAGTCCTGATAAATGAATCATATCTTGAATATTATGGTAAGCAGCTGATTTTTTTTGAAATGATGAACTACATTTTTATCATATCGATGGCAAGGGATGTCGTTTTCTTTGGAAAGACACATAGCGCAGTTATTGTGTGTGTGGTGGAGAAGACAATCGAGGGGATACAGAATTTTGTGGTCGAGACTTTGAAGTGAAAAAATATTTCAAGTGGCTGCCCATGTTGTATAGTGGTTAGCGCCATGAGATGACACTCAGTGGGCTCGGGTTCAAGTTCCTAATAAGGCTTGGCCATTTCCGTGTCGTCCTCCCCATAGGGACGAACGCTGGCCCATCTGTATGCTGCTCCCATAATAAAGTATCTAGCAAACAAGCGGTGAATAACAAAAGGCAAATGTGTCTCGACAAAGTGCTTCCACATTGAGTAAAAACATCAAGTGTGCCATTTAAAACTGTCATTTCTGTATAAAACAATTCGTATTAGATAAAAATGACTTGTTTCAGCAAGAATACTTTGCACAAAACTCTAAATGTTTGCAAGCCGTTTGGAAAACGAAGTAATGAAACTGTTCCACTCACTCAGAATGTTTCAGCTCTTTTATAGTTTTGGGGTTTTCTATCATACTAGCTGAAAACCCGCACTTCGCTACGGAGTACATTCAAATTAAATACAACGGTCAATGTATGCAATTAATGCCAAAAAAATAAATATACAGTCGAACCTCCATATATCGAAGTAGCAAATTGCCTGAAAAAAATTCGATATATAGAAATTTCGATATATAGAATTGAGCTTAGTTTTTTCATAATTCTCCTAAAAAATTGAAGCTAATTTTCGTATACGAAACTCCATTTCTAATTTATATGCGAATCCCATTCAATGAAAGTTAATAACTAAAAAATGAATTAATATGAAAGATTTATTGAGTACTACATACCTTAAAAAAACAATAATCCAGACAGTGGTTACAATGATCACAGTTACATTCTTTAAAAATAACTACGAATATCTTGCTGAACAGCCAGTTTTGCGGAAAGTTAAAAAAAATGTTGTATTTATTCAGTCCACTAAAAACTTAATCAGGGACATTTTTCGCGAATTCTAGTCCACGACATATTGTTTCAAATGCCAAAAATTGGGAGATTTTATTGTAAAGTTGAATAAAATTTCCCAATTTGTCTTGAAAATATTTCGATATATAGAGATTTTTTCGATATATAGAAACAATTTTTCTATGTAATGAACATGGAGATTTGCCAAGAGTTCGATATATAGAAAATTTCGATATGTGGAAGTTCGATATATGGAGGTTCGACTGTATATATATTTACACTGCTGGCCACTGTAAATGCAACACCCTGCAGGAAACATGAAAATAACATGAAATTTACAACATGTATTAGCGGAGGTGAGATATGCAAATGATTAGAATTTCAGCTCAGACGCACATCACGCGCGCCTGTGGCGCCACTTCAAAGCGCTATTTAAGGCTTGCAGATTTCAACGATTTCATGTTCGGCAATTGTATTTTTCTTGTGGTTTTTTTTAAAAAAAACGATCAATTATGCCTCGTTGAAAACAGCGATCATCTTTTGATCAAGTATCCGAGTTCGACAGAGGAAGGATAGTGGCCTACCGAGATTGTAGATTATCTTTCAGGGAAATCGGTAGTCGTGTTGGACGAAAACCAAACAACTTAATGCGGTTATGTGATCGTTGGATGCAGGAGGGTACGACGGACCGGCGTGTTCGATCGCATCTACCTCAGCGCACCACTTCACGTGATGACAGACAAATTGTGCGCATGGCAGTGACGGATCGCTCAGTCACATCACGAACCATAGCACAGCACATGCAGTCTGTAACGCATCATCCAGTGTCTGCGCGTACCATTCGACGCCGTTTACAGCAGAGTGGTCTGTCCGCAAGACGTCCATTGCTTTGTCTACCCTTGACGCAGAACTACAGACGTTTCCGCCGCCAATGGTGCGATGACAGAAGAAGGATGTGGACGACAGAATGGAATGAAATTGTCTTTACTGACGAGTCACGCTTCTGTGTGCAACACCACGATGGTCGCATTCGAGTCTGGAGACACCGTGAAGAGAGGATGCTGAACAGCTGCGTTATGCACCGCCACACTGGTCCTGCACCGGGTATTATGGTATGGGGCGGTATTGGATATCACTCTCGCACACCTCTAGTACGCATTGCCGGTACTTTAAATAGCCAGCGCTACATCTCCGAGGTGTTGGAGCCAATTGTCCTTCCTTACCTTCAGGGCTTTCCCACAGCCATATTTCAACAGGATAATGCGCGACCACACGTGGCACGCATTTTCCAACGGTTCTTCGTCAATCGCCAGATTGAATTGCTTCCCTGGCCGCCTCGCTCTCCGGATCTTTCGCCGATAGAAAACATGTGGTTCATGGTTGCTCTACGATTGACCCAGATTCCATCCCCAGCTGCCACAGAACATCAACTTTGGCAACGTGTGGAAGCTGCTTGGTCTGCTGTACCCCAAGAACTCATCCAAAGTCTCTTTGAATCAATGCCGAGGCTTGTGGCAGCGGTGATCTCCAACAATGGCGGCTATTCTGGCTACTGATTTTGGCCGGAACCACACTTCACAGAAGTCTATAAATTTAATCATTTGATACTTGGTCAACATGTTATCTACAAAATAAATTTTGTTGTGATATCTCTTGTCTTTCTTGCAATTTGGGTGTTGCAATTTGGGTGGCCAGCAGTGTATAATCAATACGACGATCAATGTATACAATTGATGTAAAAAAACAGAAAAAATATATTTATAAAAAAATCGTACGGGATATTTTTATAGACAAAATAATGTAGAAGAAAATATTCAAATTAAATGTAATAGGACATACTAAAGAATATAGTACAGTTAATATAATACAGTTTTAGTAATATAATATCATTTATTGTATTTTAATATTTTTTTGGATAATGTCCAATCGTCTGCCGCATTAGCAAGAAAATTTTATTTTTTGTCTATTTAGTTGTTATGCACGTGACGATAAATTTATTTAAAGTACCAGAAAAAGAAATCACGTGATCAGCATTTAATAAATTAAATTCTAGAAATTAATCTTTAAAAATTCACCAAAAATCAAAAAATCGAGGTAAAGATTCGAAAAAGATTTACTTTTAAAGGAATTTTTAGGATCTTTCTCGCGATATAAATTTTATAACCCTCAAAATGTTATTTTAAATGCAAACTTAAAAAAAGTTACAAAAACAGCTTAAAAATTTAATTAAAAAATCTAAGAAGAATTTTTCAAAAATATTTCTTAGTGCACCCCTACACTATAATAAGAATCGCCAGGCAAAATTTCAGCCCTTTAGGTCCAGCGGTATGGTCCGTGCGTTGTATGTCGGTGAGTCAGTCAGTTACGGAACTGTTTTTTATATATAGATAACATAATTCTACATTCGCATATTCCAAGAGTTCCACTTTATAAATTAAGAATGTTGTAGAAACTTTACGAAACATCACGAATACTCCAGTGCTGTTTGAGAGATACTGTTTTCAATATCTCTTGATGCTTGGAAGTTCTCTCAAACCATCTTCTGCGAACGAATATGCAACTTTGGCTTACTTGTGTAAATTACAACCCATTCTTTTTGTGAATTATTTCAGAAGAATTGGAGGGTGAAGACAATTTTAATATATGCATATATATTCTGACATTAATCTGCTTAAAAATGTGTTAAAATAAATTTGTAACCAAATAAAAACACGAGGCGCAGACAGCTTGAAATTTTCTAATACTTGCAGTAATGTACAGTTTCCTTTTTAATTAATTTTATTAGAATTTTTATCGTATATTAATTTTGTTGTCAAACGCAGAATTCATAATATACATCTGTAGTTATTTTGAAAAAGATTTTGTTAATTATATTTTTTAAATTTCAAACTTAGTTTCAAATATTAAATTTAATGTCACTTCTCTGGTTTTTTATTACTTTAATTGCATTCCTTTTATATGTATTTTCTTCAGTTATGATGTGCTCTCTAAATTATATAAAATATTTATGGCTTTTTTGATGTTGTAGTAAGTCAAATGACAAAAAAATTCTTTTCAATTATAAGTGTACCATAATTTTTTTATTATTGAGATTTAGGGAGTAATGATGAATTAGTTGCTATATTTAAACAGGAGTTTGAATATTTCAGAAGGGGGCAACTAAATTAGCCGAAAATCAAAAAAAGTATTGTAGATACAAACGAATTGATATGTTTTTTATTCGATATAATTTCAAGAGAAGCACTTTCCTGAATTTCAAATCTGAATATGGAAGAAATAAGTTAAGAAAATCGAAACGTTTCTACTGTCATACCTACAGAAATATAGTTAAATAGGTAAACAGTAAACGAATAAATGAGAAAATCTTTGATAGTTATTTAACATTGAGTCTCAAATATATATTTAAGAAAAAAAGGTCCAATTTTAATGTGCTTTAAAAGTAAGGAGAAATTATCTGTAACATGGGAATAAGTTTATAGTATTTATTTTTGATGTTAAAACACTCCGGTTTAAAGCGTGCAATGACCTTTCTTTCAGTAGGAAATAGAAGTACTATATTTACTTACAAAAATATATTTACGAAGGGAAAGAAACTGTGAGAGCTTTACAAACATATATTCATAGTTTAAAAAGTAAAGCGAAACCATAAATTTTTAAATATATTAAACCAAACACACTATTCGTTATTATTTATTTATTGGAATCCTATAGTAAAATGTGATGTGTTTTTCATTGCATGTGTTGGATGTAACAACTATTAAAAAATTATTAATGCCACTGATATAGTAATAAGTGAGAAATGCTGTAAATTTTCTCTTTTAGGATTTGAATTTCTTTGTTTTAGAAATTTAGGAATACTTTCGAATAAAATTAAATGATTTTAAAACATTTTTAATGGATTGTTATAATAAAAATATTTGAATTTCTAACAGTCTTAAGGACAGAAAGGATTTAGTTATGAATTCTCCCCTTTTCACCCTTTTCTAATAAAAATGACTGCTATAGTTAACCATTTTTAGTGTTATAATTACATTACATACTATTATACACTATAATGCTTGATGTCCATTCATAATATTTTTGGCAATTCCTATATACGTTAATTTTTTCATACCGAGATGATAGGTAAACTTAAGATAATTACCTCTAAATGGATATCAGAGTTCAAGCGTAATCACGTAGAAGATATCGATACCTTAGAGCCCAAATGTACTATGTCCATTATTTTAGCCTTCAGGTATTGGCAACACCGGTTTGGTAATAGGAAACAAATTCAAATACACTCCAGTTCTATGTCAAACAAAAATCTAAAATTGGTTAAATAACAAAGAATGTGAATGTGTTATGACCTCTCGTGAATGATTGAAACATGCACAAATATGCCATGTCCCACACTGGGTTATAACGGACATAGCTCATTTGTGCTCTAAGGTATCGCTATGAAATAAACAGGCCTTAAGTTAAAACAAATAGTCTTTGTTTGATGTTTTCAAATAACTCGAATATTTGCATGTTGTCACGCACTGAAATACGTTTATTTATTTATTTTTTCTTAT
This sequence comes from Dolomedes plantarius, assembly GCA_907164885.2. Classification (NCBI taxonomy): domain Eukaryota; kingdom Metazoa; phylum Arthropoda; class Arachnida; order Araneae; family Dolomedidae; genus Dolomedes; species Dolomedes plantarius. The sequence continues at coordinate 138,352,655 of OU015491.1, read as the reverse complement.
ACTATCGACTAAAATTGAGTTATTTATAGACATTGGCAGAAAAAAAATCAGGTTTCTACACTGCCTCCATTTTTGTCAATATGTGGTTTAATTTACACATGCGTCTTGGATTACCGAAGCATCGGAGATGGACGTAAGCGAGATTTTCTCCGTCAGGAAAATAAGAAATGATGGATAAGAGTCTCATCGGGGTCGTAGAAATCAATGATTCTGAGGCGTGTCTGAGGACAATAAGCCGAACAATTTCCGAATCAAAATAAATATTAAAGATAGAGACTAATTTTGCTACAGCATTTTCTTTTCCGGGAATTGACAGCAACTATTATAATACATGAATGAAGTATTTTGCTTGAATTATCATCCGATGAAATTTAAAATTACATATCAAACGTTTAATGCTTATTTATGAGGGTTTATATTGAATTTTAATCTAATAATCAATTTATTTACTCCTTGTGGCATCAAAAATAACAAAATGATGGCAAGATTCATGTAAATGACTCTAAATGCACCGTCTTATTGCGTCAAAAGCTGAAATTGATCTGGTCGTTTTATAGGGTAGATTCTCTCTTTCCTACAAATTTAGATTTCAAAGCATGTTTCTCAGATTGGTGTGTTACTCAAATCAAGATCTTAGTTTGGCTTACATCCAGGGGTTTTTACGAATAGGAGACTGAGGTAGAAATCAATGACGGAATGAAGCAGTATCTGTGGGATATTGGGTGAACATCTCTAATTACTGAAACAACAACGACATCTTTCATAACCATGATGAGGAGAAGGAAATGGAAGGGTGTTATGTATACTGATACCAAGCAGAAAATAACATAGCGATTAAATTTTTAAAAAAAATGTTATGAGGTAGACAGGAGTTAATTTAACTTTTTTGCCGAAGCATATTTATGTTCTTTGGAGGCAGAGAAATGAAGTTTTATTTACATGTGAAGTTTTGTTCTTTAAAACACGATGGCACATTTATCACGAATACATTTTAAATAAAACCATATGCGTTCAATAAATACAGGGTGTCCGGACAAAAGGTATCCAAAAGTCATGACTTACAGTGATTTCCGCTTATAAGAATCACGTTTGTTATTACTGTTTTTTATTCTTATAAGCGGTTGATTCTTATAGCCGAAAATTAGGTTTTTGCACAGGCACACACACACACACACACACCTATATATACATATATTTGATAATTTACCATAAAATACTATTTAATTTAAGTTAATTATCTTTTATTAAAATTACTTTTTATAATTTTAAAAATACAACTTAATTTCTAGACGTATAAGTAGATACACATGATTATAGTCAGAGAAGAAAAAAAATCCAATATTTGCTACCACATACCTGCTTAACAGTTTTAACATTTCAACTACAGGAAGGGAGCAAGAAAAAGTTTTACATGGTAGTTTGACGTAATGAAGTTTTCAGGAGGCTGTTTATACCTCTTTCAATACTAATAGTCTCAGACGAAGATTCACTTTCTAGCTTACGTTTTACGGTTTGATAACGTGCTGAATCTACTAATGTCACGTTTGCCTAAGTGATAGTGGACACTTCGCCGAAGATTTATGTTTTTCAGGGTCCAGGAAGCCGCAACTAGGATGTGGGAGGTGGGAAAAAAAAGAGTCCCTATTTTGTTTGCCACTGGAGAAAAGTGAAATCGGACCCGGACGATTAAAGATGCCCCTGGGTCAATCTAACTGGACAGTGTTGTGCTAAAGCTTTTAAGGGGAAACTAGTATGTTATGTCTAACAAGAAAAGGGATGAATTTTACGACTATATTCCATCCCATCTTATCAATCTTTCTTTTTTTTTAAAGATAGAACTTCGTGCCTTTTGAGGGTTTAAGTGGCTTTTTTGGAAAAATGAAAGGAAATCGAAGAGTGTAAACTGATTCTTAAAACCGGTGGATTGATTCTTTAAAGCGAAAATTTTAACATGGAAATAATACATTTGTTTTTGTTTTCGCGATATTGATTCTTATAAACGGTTGATTCTTATAACCACTGATCACTATAAGCGGTGGTTACTGTATTTTAACGGAACTGCCAATTAGAATTTTTAAAAATTATTTAAATAGAAAGGACCTCTCTCGAAGTTGTCATATCAATCATACATTTCGATCAGATTATCGTAGATTTCGATGTGCACCTTTTGTTACACGACAATAGTCTAAATGGTTATCCAGTTTTCTCCAAGTGTTTCGTAGCATATCAAGAGTTATTATGCGTATTTCTTGAATTATACGCTTCTTCAACTTAACCAAATTTTCAATTTTTTGTTTATACACAATGTATTTAATGAATTCCCAAGCAAAACACAAAACACTTGGAGAGAACTGGATTACCATTTTAGGCGTTTGTCGTGCTACAAATGGGGCACACATAGAAATATATGATACTATGATAGAAATCTTGCCCGGACACCCTGTATTACTTTATTATTATGCGTTTTCTTTTGTTTTGTAAAAATATTCCTTGCACTAATTTAAATATAAGCGTCATTAAGTAAATTTGAAAAATGATTAAATATAAATTATTTAAAATAATTAAAAATGTAATGAAATTGATATTAGTGTTGCTCTTTTTTTATTCTTATGAAAATTTTAATACATGGCTCAATTTATATCTTTTCAAAAATACGTTTGTTTATTATCATGGTTACTTAAAATTCAGTTCCTGCAATGAATAAACCATGTTAATTTAAAGTATAATGTCTACATTGTCAAGATAAAGTAGACTATATTCTGCAAACAACTTTAAAGAAAAATAAATGTCTTAACTTTTGAGTTTCGAATTTATGAAGAATATCACGATATCGATAATCTATGAATCACACAGTCTGCTTTGGGTAACTTTCTCTTGGGGCATGAAATACTGTCTTTATTTTAATTTTCCTCTAGAGTTCTTCAAATATTGATTTCTGGAGCGCCATAAATTATAAATTATTCATACTTCCTTCTTTTTTTAAAAATCAGCCTCTATAGCTATTTATGCAATGCTTTGTTGCTTATATAATGGAAGCTTTTGTAAATTCTTCTCATGAAACTTTCAGATAGTAGTAATCCTCAAAAGAAAAATCAGAAGTGGTCAAACTCTTGTTTTTAAAAAGAGCTATTTTATTGTAATTTACAAATTTAAAACTGGAGCAAAAATGGACCCAAACGAAAAATAAAAACTGTACATTATGGTATAACAAACTGCAGTTATCTTTTAAGCATTAAAAAATTTAAAAAGTTGACATTTTTTATGATTAACCGTAATAACTTCAAAATCTTAAACCATTCTCAAGACTTTTTTTCGATATCTTGTTATCAATTGCACTTTTTAAAAAATAAATTCTTACCATAGACGGTGAGTGTGTGTTAAACACCATTTTCCTTACTGAATCTATGTGTTGTAATTACGGTTCTTTACAATTTGTTTAAGTTTAGTGCAGCAGATTTGGTAATTTTCTCATAATGAGATCGGAAGCAAAATAAATTATTTTATTAAGTTCATAATCCTTGAATACCCTTGCTTTAACTCTATGGGCAATTTAGAAAGAAAAATTCCATTAAAAAGGGAAAGCTTTGCCTTTTGACGTCTTTATCTTCTGAGATTTGTGATATCATTTATGTTCCCTATAAGAATCTTGTGAGCACTAGTATAATTTATGTTACAACAACTCATTTAGTATAGCCTGTGGTTTTTCTTTCTTTTCCTAATTACTGTCTTTAAGAAATATTAAAGTAGTATCTAGAAGACATTCATTAAATTAGGATAAGAAAACAAGGTATCACCTCACGTCCCCTTGTAAAAACTGGAGAGATTTGAAATTTGTATTTAAAGTGGAACGGTTTAAAACACTTAAAGAGTACCCGACAAAAATTTATAGCATTTTCCAACCAGACAGGATGATCACAGAAAGACTACTGGCTGGCCTAGTCTTGGTGATAAGCATTCGATATCTTGTTATCAATTACACGTTTTATTTAAAATAAATTCATATCATAGAACGCGAGAGTGTGCAGTAAATAAGCTATTATCCTTATTAAACATATGTGCTGTAATTACGGTTCATTACAATTTGTTGAAATTTAGTGCAGCAGATTTGGTAATTTTGTCATAATGTGATCGGCAGCAAAAGAAATTGTTTTATTAAGTTCATAATCCTCGAAGACACATTCTTTAAATCCATGGGCAATTTAGGAAAAAAAATTAATTAACAAGGGAAAGGTTTGACTTTTGACCTCTTTACCTTCTGAGATTTGTGCTCTAATTTAATATGTTCCCTATTAGAATTTTGTGAGCACTAGTATACTGTTATATTACAACAGCTCGTTTAGTATTACAGAGGCTGTTCGCACATTTTTTAGACGATTTTGGTAAGCGGTAATAAAAAATCGTTTGCTGCAAAAGAAATAATTGCAATTGTACTATGTTTTTAAAAGTCAAAATTATCATCTGCAACTTGAAAGTTTTGTTTTTATTCAAAATGGCGTTTTTAACAAAGCAGTGGTTCGAAGGCTACATTTATGCTCTTTCCGAAGAGAAATATGCATACTCCGTTATCCAAAAACGATGTGTGAGTCATGGTTTTGTGTTATCTAAAGCATCGATAGGTAATATCGTCAACAAGAAAGGAAAAAAACGTCAAATTGGAGCCTCAAGTGGGACAAAAATTCCAAACAAGTATCCAAGGAAAAAACGGACATCTTCGACTATTGCAAAGGTACGTTGTTTAATGTTAAAAGAAAATCCCCCTATTCAAAGGACAGTTGCAAAATCATTAAAATGCTCGGTGTCCACTGTAAACAAAATGATAAACGTTGATTTAAATCTTAAGAAAGCGAAAAAACGCAATGTGCATCGTCTTCTTCCAAATCATATTGCTGAACGCAGGACACGGTGCAGAATTCTATATGAGAAACACTTATTCAAAGAAAAATGGAAAACAATTGTCACAATAGATAAATCATGGGTGTATTTAAATGATTGCAACAAAAAAAGAGCCATTTATTATCATATAAGGGGAGAAAAAAATTTAAGTACATGGTTCAAAGAATCGAAAGAATGTTTTTCTAAGGGATTCATGATTGTTGCTGGTTTTTCTTATAATGGCAAGTTAAAAATAAAGAGAGTGGAAAAAATGTCAAGATTAACTCCAAATATTATCAGGAACATATTTTATCGCCAATTTTTCTGAATGAATTACCATCGCTTTACCCACAGTGCCATCAATCAGTGAGACTCCATCAGGACAAAGCTAGCAGTCACACATCAAAATCCACTGTAAATTTCATAAAAGAAATGGAACAAAAAACTGGTATCAAGGCCATACCCGTCACTGATATCCCTACTAAATCTCCCGATGTATCACCTATGGATTTTTGTGCTTTCGGACTTCTAAAATCTGCATTATCCAAGCGTGGTCCCATAACCCTTACAGGACTCTGGAAAGCTGTTCAGGAGAAATGGGATAGAATACCTCTTCTGACACTTCAAAAGGCATTATTATCCTGGAAATTGTGGTGTCAAAAGATAGTTCAGAATAAGGGATGTCAAATAGAACATTTAAAACACAAGAATTTTATGTAATTTAGTTTTGTGAATACAATATACACCGTCTAAAAAATGTGTGAACAGCCTCTGTAACTGTGGTTTTTCTATCTTTTCATAATTACTGTCTTGAAGGAATATTAAAGTAGTATCTAGAAGACATTCATTAAATTAGGATAGAAAAATTAGGTATCACCTCCCGTTCCCTTATAAAACTGGAAAGATTTGAAATTTGTATTTAAAGTGGAATGTTTTAAAGAACTTAAAAAAGACCCGACAAAAATTTATAGCATTCTCCAACCAGACAGGATGATAACAGAAAGACTACTGGCTGAACTAGTCATGGTGACGAACATAAGATATCATGTTATCAATTACACGTTTTATTTAAAATAATTTCATATCATAGAACATGAGTGTGTGCTGTAAAGAAGCTATTTTCCTTACTAAACATACGTGTTGTAATTACGGGTCTTAAAAATATGTTGAAGTTTTAGTGCAGCAGATTATGTAATTTTGTCATAAAACGTGATCTGAAGAAAAATCATTTATTTTTTAAATCCAGAATCCTTGAAGAAACTCGATTTCAATCCATGGACAATTTAGAATAAAAAAGTTTTAATTAAAAAGGGAAAGCTTGGTTGAATTTCGACCTCTTTACCCTCTGAGACTTGTGATCTCATTTATGTCCTAATAAGAAACTTGTGAGTACTAGTATACATTATAATACAACAACCCATTTAGTATTAACTGCTGACCCATTTCATAACTGCTGACTTGAAGAAATATTTAAGTAGTATCTAGAAGACATTCATAATTTATGATAGGATCACCTAACTTCCCATAGTAAAAACATAAAAGATATGAAATTTGTTTTTAAAGTTTAATGCTTTCAATGCTCTCAATGCTTTCAATGCAAAAATACCCGACAAAAAATTATAGCATTTTCTATATGGATAGGATGATGATTGAAACACTAGTGGCGGCTGTAACGTTCCGACTTTTTGTTTCTATGAATTTTGAGGGTTTGAGTATTGTGGTTACTACATAAGATAGATTTAGCTATTCCAAATAAGCGTGGGTCCAAGTGTTTTTCCGCGCGAATCAAAAGATGACCTAAGGGCCCAAATCTGATGAACCAACACCATTCACAACTAACCATGGCAGGAACACTTAAAATAGACTTTCATATTTTAAATGAACAGTTTCATAAAATAACCTACCCCGTCAAAGCGAGAAAGTCTTTTCAATTAATATCAACTCTCACATATACATCAGTTTCTAATAATACAAACGTCATAGAAAGCAGTAATATTTATTTGTTACTTTTATTTATTTTCACACCTTTTCTACGATTTAAAACTTCATCATTAATCTTCACAACGGTCCATTAAATTTTATTTGAAAGTTCGGGTTCATTTATTGCGTTTTTTCTGTCAAAGTAAAAACGTGAACCAAAGACTTCCCAGTCTCATTAAGATAGCCACTATGGGAAGTAACCATGGTAACTCTTCTGATTTTAAATTGCGTAGTACCTTAATTATTTTAAAGCATATGTCCAGAATGTAATTAAATATATATAGGGCTCGATTTGAGGCGGAACGCGACGGAACGGCGTTCCGGTACCTCTCTTTAGGAAAAAAAATTGCAATATTTAAAAACATTTATTCAATCACTTTTATTACTCTTATTACTTTACTACACCTTTGTACTTGTTTAAAAAAATAAAACTTGAAATTAAATAGAATTTTCAAGTTATTGTATACCCAAAGATTTCTTGTTTTCAGACCAATAATTTCAATACTCTCCCACACCCCAGAAGGCTACAGTTCCGGCAGCTCTATTTCTAGAAATCGAGCCCTGAATATATATATATATAATATATACACTGCTGGCCACCTAAATTGCAACACCAAGAAAGACAAGAGATATCACAACAAAATTTATTTTGTAGATAACATGTTGACCAAGTATCAAATGATTAAATTTATATACTTCTGTGATGTGTGGTTCCTGCCAAAATCAGTAGCCAGAGTAGCAGCCATTGTTGGAGATCACCGCTGCCACACGCCTCGGCATTGATTCAAAGAGACTTTGGATGAGTTCTTGGGGTACAGCAGACCAAGCGGCTTCCACACGTTGACAAAGTTGATCTGCTGTGGCAGCGGGGGATGTAATCTGGATCAATCGTAGAGCAACCATGGACCACATGTTTTCTATCGGCCGGATCCGGAGAGCGAGGCGGCCAGGGAAGCAATTCAATCTGGCGATTGACGAAGAACCGTTGGACAATGCGTGCCACGTGTCGTCGCGCATTATCCTGTTGAAATATGGCTGTGGGCAAGCCCTGAAGGTAAGGAAGGACAACTGGCTCCAACACCTCGGAGATGTAGCGCTCGATGTTTAAAATACCGGCAATGCGTATTAGAGGTGTGCGAGAGTGATATCCAATACCGCCCCATACCATAATACCCGGTGCAGGACCAGTGTGGCGGTGCATAACGCAACTGTTCAGTATCCTCTCTTCACGGTGTCTCCAGACTCGAATGCGACCATTGTGGTGTTGCAGACAGAAGCGTGGCTCGTCAGTAAAGACAATTTCCTTACATTCTGCCGTCCACATCCTTCTGTCATCGCACCATTGGTGGCGGAGACGTCTGTGGTTCTGCGTCAAGGGTAGACAAAGCAATGGACGTCTTGCGGACAGACCACTCTGCTGTAAACGGCGTCGAATGGTACGCGCAGACACTGGATGATGCGTTACAGACTGCATGTGCTGTGCTATGGTTCGTGATGTGACTAAGCGATCCGTCAGTACCATGCGCACAATTTGCCTGTCATCACGTGAAGTGGTGCTCTGAGGTAGATGCGATCGAACGCGCCGGTCCATCGTACCCTCCTGCATCCAACGATCACATATGCGCATTACAGTTGTTTGGTTTCGTCCAACACGTCTAACGATTTCCCTGAAAGATAATCCACAATCTCGGTAGGCCACTATCCTTCCTCTGTCGAACTCGGATACTTGATCAAAAGATGATCGCTGTTTTTGACGAGGCATAATTGATCGTTTTTTTTAAAAAACCACAAGAAAAACACAATTGCCGAACTTGAAATCGTCGAAATCTCCAAGCCTTAAATAGCGCTTTGAAGTGGCGCCACAGGCGCGCGTGATGTGCGTCTGCGCTGAAATTCTAATCGTTTGCATATCTCACCTCCGCTAATGCATGTTGTAAATTTCATGTAATTTGCATGTTTCCTTCAGGGTGTTGCATTTACAGTGGCCAGCAGTGTATATATAATGTTTAATTGCTGTTTCTTATGTACGTGAAATCCTTTGGAGGTGTTCCGAGTGTGTTTATAACGTCAATGCACGTAATCTGAATCCCATATCAGCTGATAATAAATTGATATCCGTTCATTTTTATGCATACAGGTTTAAAATTAAAAAAGATTAAATACAATAGTCCGTAGTTTTATCAAAATTGTTACATTTATTTTTCAAAACGGAAAGATGATGAAATTACTTTAAAAGATAGATTAGTTTTGACGCAAATAATTTGAATAAAAAATCTAAATATTATATTATGTGAAAATTGTGTGTGTTAAAGATGCGAATATAACTGATCATATAAATATTATATAGATGGTGATATTGCTGACCTCATGGTGTAGTGGTTAGCATTACGAACTTCAAGGGCTCGGAACCGAATTTTGGCCAAAGAATAGACGTTCTTCTGCTCTCTCTTCATAAAAAGCAGTATTGGTTAGCTCCTATAATAAAATAAAGTCCAACAAAGTCGCGATGTGGATTGGTTATTGACCTCAAGATTGTCCAATATTTAATGTCTGCCTGGATAAAAAACTAATATAAAAATAAAATTTGTGGCTAATATGAAGGAATGTGGCGACGCCGCGAAACTATTAATCACCCTGCTACGTAAAAAGCTTTAAAAAAATAGGCATTGATTTAAAATGGGATAAAAAGTTTAATTCTAAAACTGATGGTTAAGAAAAATATATCTTTTCATTTATAGGATCGTAAAAGTTTCAATGTTTATGTAAAAGGATTTTTATATTTCCAGTTTATATAACATTTTACATCTTTCAGGGACACTTACGAAAATCTACCTGAGGTTTGTAAACATGAAATATTTGATATATTTATTTGATAGTTAATTCAGTTAATTATTATATGTTTATTTTGATATTGAATTTATTATATTTTCTAAATATTCGGTGGAATTTTATCTACTTTTTTATCCTTTTATTTCCTCCACCACGTAATTTTTCCAATGTTAGCAAATTCCAAATTTCTTTCAAATTTATTAATAAATGAATGACTTAGTTAATGTGATGCAGGTCTTAAAGCTTAGCAGTGCGTTCTCGTCTCCGAAATAACAAGCTTTAAAGATTCTTTAAGATTTGGTTACCTAGGGAATACTAAGTTTATGATGTGAAGTACATTGCATCAAGATTTTCCAGTTAACAATAATTTTAAGGGGACTCGGTACATCTCATTTTGTCGAAAAATGACCAAATTGACGAATTTCATATTTTTATTCTAAATTATTCCTTCACATGTCTAGAAGATTCCACCCAAATTTCGTGTCATTCTGATAAATATTTAAGGAGTTATGGTTAATTTTCGTAACCCATATCTTTCATTTTCCCTTTAAATGTCCCTTTAAATCCCAGCTGCTTCAATGTTTACAGCTGAGATCTGATCGTCTCCCTGGTTTATTGTAAAAATAATTATTTTTATATCGATGCTGCTTTCAAAGTTAGATTATCCACAACCGTAGCGCCAACTTGTTTACATTTACGAGTGCTGAACACTGTTTTTTTTTCATGGATTGCGTTTTATAATTCGAGTTCGTTTAGAGAAGTGGAAGCTTCGTTCATTTTTATTTATTTTGTGTGTTCTTCTGAAATCATGCCTAGAAGGAAAAGAAAATCTGTTCTTGCAACAGAAAATAATAATAAAAGATGGAAGAAAACCGAAGGTATCATAATAAGTGATAGTAGTGCAGAATCACGTTGCATGAACACAAGCATGTCATCAAACAGTTGTGCTCGATTGCAGAATTTTCAATCTTGTAATCAAATAGAAACAGAAAATATTAATGGTGAATATATTTTTGTAAATACTGTTGAACTGTGAAATTTGTTTTCTAATGTGAAATGTGTAGATTGTGGAAACATATCTCTCAAATTAGACTGTAGCAGTGCAGTTGGTTTTTACAGAAATTTAAAACTTGTTTGTTTAGAGTGCACCAATGTATTATCAGGCACTAAAAGGAAACAAGAATGTTCTAATTTAAATATTCAAGTTGACAGTGCCTTTTCTAATATTGGGAAAGGATATACTGCTATTGAAATATTTTGTATGTCAATGAATATGGCCCCATTTTCTTCACGAACTTATATGAGGTGTGTTGAAAAGCTTAACTCTGCAACTTGTACTTTATCAAAAAATATGTTCGAACAAGTTCATAAGGAAGTGAAAGAAGCTTATAGATCAGGTTCAAAAACTTCAGCTATTTGTGATATTTCTGTTTCCTGTTTGTGATATTTCTGTAGAAATTAAAAAGGAAGAATGTGTAAATCGCGTAAGTAAGAGATTAGGGACATCTTTGCGAAATGCTGTTAAAGATTGGCGTGTTCGTGGTGTCAATTTAGGAGGCAAAGAGCATGGTAGTCTTAAGGAAACGACAATAAAAAAGCTCACAAAATACTATCAAAGAGCAATTTTACAGAACAAGGGTGATGTAAATAATATGAAAACTGCAATATATGCTACATTGTTCCACGGTATTTCAACTGACCAAAAACCACAGCACCACAAATGTCCAAGTGGGGCTGATTCATGGTGTTTCTATCAGTCTGCAGTTTCGAAAGTTGTAAAACCAGGAAATCATAAGTTAAATGTTGGAACACCGATTAAAGAAGAATTTGTACCAAAGATACTTCCTATTTACCAACGACTAGCATCAAATGAACTTTTAGAAAAGTGCATTAGTTACAAAACGCAAAATGCAAATGAAAGTTTGCATAATATGATTTGGTCTAGGTGTACCAAAGACATATTTGTGTATAAAAAACGTGCAGATTGTTCTGTTAGACAAGCAATTTGCGAATATAACAAAGGTGTGAGTTTTACATTAAAAGGAGTTCATAAAATACTAGGAATAAAGTCAGGGTGCCATACATGAAGACTTGCAAAAATGTTAGATATGCGAAAACAATCTTTTCGAGAAAGACGAGCTACATCTAAATATCAATATGTAAGAAAAATTGTAAAAAATGCAAAAGCTAAAAGAGAAATTGTAGAAAAAAAGAGAGAAGGAATTACTTATAGTGCTGGCTACTTTTAAATCTATTGGAAAGTAATTGACCCTTGTTCATTAAATTTAGAAATTGAAATATTAAAATTTGGTGGTTTCAAAATTCATATCTTAAGCTATTAATAGTTTATGTTTATTATTATTTAGGATTTATGACAGTAGTGCATCTTATTATAAATATATAACAAGTAAGTAGTATATATTATGCCTTAATTTTTGTACATTTACAGCATTTGTCTATTTCAAGATAATTTTACTGCAGTAAACGAGTGGATAACAGCTTATATATGCATCTCAATTTTTTAAATTAAGGTTTCTAGCTTTTATTTTTTGTTGTGAAAACAAATAATATATCCTATTATTGTTGGCAAAAAAGTTTTCATGAAGTAAGATTATATTTAATATGGTTTTTCTATAAATGAAATCTTTAAACTCATTTTTCTCAGTTTGTGATTTTTCAAATTCTCCCCATCTTCGAAATGCTAAGGCTTCTACAATTCTAATGCAAATAGTCTAATTTTTTTTTTGATTAATCTTGATACTTACTGCATCAAAACGTCTGAGTGTTTTTTTGATATCTATGAAAAAACTTTTTAAAAAAATTTATGAATCTAAAAAAGTACTATTTTCTATCGTTTTTTCCATATGCAACCACATTTTATTTTTTTTTACCCTGATCTACTTATTTTATTTAAAATCTGCTCAGAAGTTTTATGTAGTTAGGTATGATGAACAAGTGGTAAAAAAATCTAGTTCCAAATATAAAAATTAAAAAAGAAGTAGGAATTTGAAAATTATTGAATTTTTTTTAAAAAATTCAAATTTTTATAAAAAATTATAAAAATGTTAACAATTTGAAATGTTTTATTATTTTGTATCATTCAGACTTACTTAAATATGATTTCAGAATTTTAATATAGGCATTATTTAAGAAAAAAAAAATTTTGGTACCGAGTCCCCTTAACATGTGAACCTCATTGAAATGTGAAATTTAAATGACATCCTAAAATAGCATGCAAGCTATTAAAACCGAGACATAATTTTCGCTTGAAACAACCAAAAAATCTATATCTAGAAAATCACATTTTTGTATTTCCTCTTAAAATAATTGGGATATATTTTAAGAGGAAATACAAAAATATGATTTAATAGATATTAAAATATATCCCAATATTTTTACATCCCATCAGCTTGTAAAGAAAATGAGTAGAACAAATTGTACAATTTCTAAGACTGATTTAAATGTACATTAATAAAATATATTAATATAATATATCATTAATCTGGAAGTTCATCTGAACAGACAAGTATTTCTGTGTGTAAAAAGAAAATAAGAATTATAAAATATTCCTTTAGGGAAGAAATTACGATTTTTTTTTACTTTTGTATTAAATATCAAATGTCTGAGATTAATATCTCTTATAGTGATATGGTCTGTTCATCTCTGAAGCTTTTATATATTTTTTCAGGGGTATGGAAGCAGACGAGAACTATTTTTTCCAAATTTTTCAATAATTTAATTATATCATTTGAAATTTCGTTGTTATTTCAGTTTCATAGAAGAATTCAATAAACATGAGGCTTAAATCAAAATTTTTAATTAAATACTCATTCAAAAATTTAAATACTCATTTAATTAAATTGTCCAATATAATAATAACAAAGTTATAGAACTTTTAATAATTTTTACACTATGTGAAGAAATCTAAATTTGAACGTTTTCTTTACAACGGAACTCTAAGAGTGTTTAAAATCTCCAGAACTAGGCATCCTTTCCCGTTTTAATTTAGTTTTCAGAAATACGTTTCCTTAGTTATCATATTTGCTATTTCCAATACTTCAGTTTGTAACTAAGAGATAGGCTATTTGGGAAAATGAAAGTTATAAAAATCTGTTCTAGGAACCTCATGACTCAACAGTTGATAATCCTTGCACTGAATAAAAACTTCTTAAGGAAATCCCATATCTGATGAACCTGAATTAAATGCAATACCTATGAAAACTTCTCCGTACCCAGAAAATGTTACTCATTTTGGTAGTAGTTTATTATGTGTACCTTGTTATCCAAATTTTGTATCCGAATCATAGAAATGGGTTTCTCTCAGTCGTTGACTAGATGGACTAAAAATTTCAGTTGAAAGTAAATAGAGAGATTGCGCTTGTAGATACACTTGATGTTTTGATGCATTCAACTTATCGTCGTAGAGGAGTCAATAATGAGATTGAAACCTAGTTGAAAGGTATTTATGCCAAAATAAATATTTTTTTATACAGCAGAAATTCATACTTGTCCCTTCATTAAGTTCCTTTGTATACTCTCACTGCTTTTGATACAATAATTCTCTACAATGATTTGGTTCTTTAAATGACATCGTTTGAAAAAAAAAAGAAAAACACTTAAGTTCAAACTGGGCATCACTAAGGGGAAAAATTTGGTGATATAAAATGCTACTTCCAATTAATTTTCATAAACAACAAGAAAAATAGTGTGTTTAGCTTTAATGTTTTTGGTCTTTGAGTTATCAGATTAGAGCTGTGGGGCGCATACTGGGGGGGGTCAGGCCCAACGCAGAGGGGTCTCCAACAAATTGGAAGGGTAGCAGATAGTTTAAAAAAAGGATATCATACTGAATTATTTAATAATATATATTCTTTAAATTTTCCAAAATAACATATTTTAAATATAATTATTTCTATTTTTTATATGTTAAAAAGTATATGATATGATATTGGTTATTAAGGTGTCAAACAGACATTCAAGTCTATACTTAGATTGCATCCATTCGCATATATGATTTTTGTGTATGACTGGAGGGGGGGGAGTTCAAAATTAGCAACCTAAAAAAACCCGATCAAGACGTAAACCGGAAAATGATGTGAAAGGGACCCTCTCAGATATTTTCCCAGATATTGAACAAATATTATCTGAAGTCTAGGCTGAACCCTCGCATTTATTTTTTTCTATTTTAGTTTTTTTGATAAATAAATTTGATCAGTTTATAACATTCGGTGCTTTAATACAAAGATTATAATTTTGAAATTCTGGTCTTATTTAATTTTAATTTTTTGTTAATTTTTACCTAAATGAAATACAAATACATACTAATTTTTAAATTTGAAGTTTTAGTCACATGGGATTCGGCAAAAACAAGTGGAGGGGGTAAGCAAAGCATTTTATCGCTATTATGGGAAGTAGATATATACCTAAAATCTACACGTCATCGATTTTTTAAATACGTAGTTTGTCAAATTTGGTTACGTGTTTTATCTTTTTTTTCTATTTTTCTTAAATATTCCTAATTTTTTATTAAAAAATTGCTTCTACAAAAATTTTTTCAATGGGGTCCAATGATTTTTTTTTCAAAGAAAGTGGGGGATGGTCAAAGAAGTTTGCTCACCCCTGAATTACAGTCTCAAAGTTCTTCTAAAGACTACATTTAAAAAAATGAAAACATGTTTTGTACTAAATACCATCTAAATTTAGGAATAACTTTACGGTCGAAAATTAAATCCGTTAGAATTATCAACTTTGTATTCAAGGATGAAACTTATAATGTTTTAAACATCAAAGAATTCCAGTGAATAAAACAGCAAGAATAAACGCTACTCTTCCCTGTTGTTACCACGAAGTAGAATTTAACATTTTTATTCATAATAACAATAGAAAACCAAAGTCCTTGAGATCATTATAATAATAGCTAAAAATAGTTTTATTAAGAAGTAATAAAACATGATCAGAACATGGACTAACTAGTAAAAATCAATAAAATTACAAATATTATACAGAAAATGGAATAAATTATTTATGAACATATTTCTTAAAATGCAAGAAAAGCATTAAACAAATTTTAATTAAATTGCATAATGGAAAGGAAAACTTACAATATAAAACATGAAAACTTCTACTATGATAAATTGTGGCTTCGCATTCCATACAAATCTGAGAAAAAAGTAATTCTGTCCTGCACAAATTTCTTAAAAAAGCATTTTGCCCATAAAAATTTAATCATTCTTATGAACAAAATTTATGAATAACCCACAACCACGAGATTGATGAACTACACTTTTGAAACACAATAATTGTTATGAAAATTTAAAAAAAAACTTTACTCGTATCATCTGAAAAACTTTTGTTACGTGGAAATTATATGCAGTAAAATAAAAATTAATTTGCATGTAAATGTCGCTTAACGTAAAATCTCTAAGGGAAGGTTTGTTAATTAGGGGACTTTATTAAAGGAAAGTTTGTTATATGAGACTTTACAATTATATCCTTTTAACCATAATAATATATGTTTTATTTGTCATCAAATGTACCCTTCTTTATCTCCATGAAAATGCTTTGGTACGCTATGAATAAAAGTCTTTTTGATTATTACACATTTAATTTTCCTAGATATTACATTCATTCTAATGGATGTTGAGATCATAAGTATGATAAAATGTAGCTACGTTTAACTATAAGACAAATAATGTTAAACACATTTAATTGAGATAATATTAACCCATTAAGCGCCAAGTCTCCCATTTTGGGAACCTTCAATTATAATTTTTTCTCAGCGTGATATTAAGATATATAATATCATATTTTAATTTTGTATCTTAAAAGTACAAAGTATACAGTGAATTTTTTTAAGAAGGAGAACTTTAAAATTTCATTCTTTTACAGTCGTGTGTATATGTTCAAAATTGACAAGTTCGACTTACATTAGTAAAAAAATTCAGAAATATATATATATATATATATATATATATATATATATATATATATATATATATATATATATATATATATATATATATATATATATATATATATATTTGCAGGGTGATTTTTTATAAACTGACACTATTCAGAGCCACCTGTAGGCCGAATGGCACCAAACTATGTATAGAGATTAATGATGACATGGGAAGTAAGATTCCTTGAAAAAAAATTAGTTGGAAAATATCCGATAGAGGTATTCATGGCGCTGTTGTAGCTTACCAAACCAAGATTTAGCATAAAACACGGGTATCAAAGCAAAATACAAATTTATGCTTTCGTATGCGACAACAGCGCCAGTAGTTTGGGCTATAAAGACATGTAGACAGCTCCGAAAAATATTCTCATCTGAAGTGAGCCAGCTCAAGTGAATATGCGACTCACACTATTGGTAAAGCTGTATTGGTAAAGCATTATTGGTAAAGCTGTATTATCTTGATCAGTGCAATTCATTCAAAGCTCTTCGTGAGTTTAGGACCTCGCAGAAGCTACGTAAGGGGCATATATCGCTTAATGCTTTGAAGGGAATGATTAAGAAGTTCGAAGAAACAGGATCCTTCGTCCAGGCAGAGGACGTAAACCTGTGTCAGAAGAGGTGATAGACGATGTTGCAACAGCAATCTTCGACGGATTATCGGGAACCATGTCTGGTAGTATAGCAGCGCTCGGGGTGTGGCGCGACAATTACTATATAGATAGGAATTTTCCACAATATGGAAAGTTTTCCGGCAAGTTCTCCTCTACTATCTATAAAAAATCTGTCATTTTTAAGAACTCAAGCACAGTGATTATGATAAACGACTGACATTTTTTCTGTCGTTTCTTGGCAGGATGGAGGTTGCCGATGGTTTCCCATCGCAAATTCTATGGGGAGAAGAGTCCTATTTTCATCTGAATGCGTCTGTTAACACACAAAATTGCCGAATTCGGGCCCATCAACAGCCCCACGCAATGCAAGAAATTCCTATGCCTATATATATATATATATATATATATATATATATACATATGCATACAGGGTGATTTTTTTAAAACTGACACTATTCAGAGTCACCTGTAGCTCGATCTAACAACCGATACGGCACCAAACTTGGTATACAGACTAATGATGACATGGGAAGTAAGATTCCGAGAAAAAAAAGAAAAATACTAAAAAAAATCGCCTATAGGGGTATTTATGGCGCTGTATAAAGTAAAAAGTTTTGCAAAAACTAATAATAATAATAACACATACAAAATACAGTGAAATTTAAGCTTTATTCACTACATTCACTTCCCCGGCGAGGAATTCGACCACATTCAATATGACCGCCGCTGTCAGAGACTACACCGTGAATTCTCTGCACAACATTCTGTACGGCAGAACGCAACATGTCACAAGGAACATTCCGCACTGTGATATGTTGTCCTTTAAGATACTCAGGTTTGTGACTACACCAACATGAACATTTGAATATAAATAACCCCAAAGCCAAAAGTCACATGGAGTTAGGTCAGGTGAAAGACGTGGTCATGCAACTGTAAACCGTGACTGATGACTCCTTCCTCATTGAAGTGATGGCACAACAGCTGCTGTACCTTAACACAAATATGCGGTGGTGCACCGACCTGCATAAAGATTATCTGATTGAGATATTTTCTTTGTTGAAGTTGTGGAATGACAAAATTAGTCAGCATGTCATTATATCTTTGTGCATTAATGGTACACGTTACTGGTCCTGCCGGAGTTATGGTCTCAAAAAAGAATGGCCCAATGAGGAATTCGGTTGTGAAGCCACACCGAACGGTGACTTTTGGTGAAGGCATAGGAATTTCTTGCATTGCGTGGGGCTGTTGATGGGCCCGAATTCGGCAATTTTGTGTGTTAACAGACGCATTCAGATGAAAATAGGACTCTTCTCCCCATAGAATTTGCGATGGGAAACCATCGGCAACCTCCATCCTGCCAAGAAACGACAGAAAAAATGTCAGTCGTTTATCATAATCACTGTGCTTGAGTTCTTAAAAATGACAGATTTTTTATAGATAGTAGAGGAGAACTTGCCGGAAAACTTTCCATATTGTGGAAAATTCCTATCTATATAGTAATTGTCGCGCCACACCCCGAGCGCTGCTATACTACCAGACATGGTTCCCGATAATCCGTCGAAGATTGCTGTTGCAACATCGTCTATCACCTCTTCTGACACAGGTTTACGTCCTCTGCCTGGACGAAGGATCCTGTTTCTTCGAACTTCTTAATCATTCCCTTCAAAGCATTAAGCGATATATGCCCCTTACGTAGCTTCTGCGAGGTCCTAAACTCACGAAGAGCTTTGAA
The DNA here is from genome assembly GCA_907164885.2 of Dolomedes plantarius. Lineage (NCBI taxonomy): Eukaryota > Metazoa > Arthropoda > Arachnida > Araneae > Dolomedidae > Dolomedes > Dolomedes plantarius. The sequence goes on along the minus strand of OU015491.1, from coordinate 138,333,670 downwards.
TGAATTGCACTGATCAAGATAATACAGCTTTACCAATAATGCTTTACCAATACAGCTTTACCAATAGTGTGAGTCGCATATTCACTTGAGCTGGCTCACTTCAGCTGAGAATATTTTTCGGAGCTGTCTACATGTCTTTATAGCCCAAACTACTGGCGCTGTTGTCGCATACGAAAGCATAAATTTGTATTTTGCTTTGATACCCGTGTTTTATGCTAAATCTTGGTTTGGTAAGCTACAACAGCGCCATGAATACCTCTATCGGATATTTTCCAACTAATTTTTTTTCAAGGAATCTTACTTCCCATGTCATCATTAATCTCTATACATAGTTTGGTGCCATTCGGCCTACAGGTGGCTCTGAATAGTGTCAGTTTATAAAAAATCACCCTGCAAATATATATATATATATATATATATATATATATATATATATATATATATATATATATATATATATATATATATATATATATATACATACGTGTATGTGTGTGTAAGTGACTTCCCTTTTACAAAAAATGAATAGCAATAACACTGTGAATCTTGCGCTTCAAGCAGAAATCAAATGAAATATTTTAACTGATTTCTAAGCACTTATTTTGAAGGGTCCCAAAATGGGAAACTTGGCGCCTTCTGACTAGCTCGATTTCACTTCCTGTCTACCATATGGGACGCGGGTTTGTTACTACTGATTCATTGTCTTTATATCTATTTCTGTGTAGAATACGGGATCAGGGGATACCCAGACACATTTTCATGAAGAGAGAATTATTTAAAACTATTTTCTAATCTTAAAAAATGGTAATACGAATATATTTGACAGTCCACACCCGAAGGTTACACAGCACATTTCCTGTTGGCACATCGACCCGACAGTAATGTTCTCAGTCGGGGAACACAGGCAGCCCAGAGGGAACAAATCTGCACCCAGCCAGCTACCAAATAAACTCTTAACTTATTTCCAAATATCTATTTCATTCTGCAACATTGTAAAATTAAAAGCGCTCGCATTACCATTGCTAATGATTGATTAATCTATATTAATTTTATTATTACCCTTTTGTAAACCATTATATCCTAAAATATCCTAGCCCTTGTTCCTTGTTACACTAGACTTTGGCCGTATTTTATTTTCATTCGTATTTTTTTCCTCTTTATTTTTTCTTCTTTTTCCCCCTTTTTTATTTTTTTTAATTTTATAATAATGCAATTACACATAGTATACTGTAATACAATTATACATAATATACAGTACAATAATAAAATTTCCCATAATATACAGTAATACAGCAGAGTTACAATAATACATTCAATACATAAATATAACAATGCAAATATATTTTATATCGATGTATAAGTAGCAACACATATACAACAATATATATAATAGTACCGTTACAGTAACACAGCAGAAGTAGTTACAACATTAATATTACTACATCTTTTATATTAATACACTAATTAAATACACGCTGCAACTTGATTTGGGAAAATTATGCAACACTATTTAAATACACAAAACGATTATTTAGATTCACAATGCAACATAATTTAGATATTCAATGCTACAGTTATATATTTCAATACTACAATCAATTTGCACTATGCTACCATTTATGGACACTATACTAATTTAATAATAATACAATACACCACTGAAGATAAAACACATTGCTGTAGAATTAAGATACAATACTACTCCTTTTAGTTACTTATTACAGCAAAGTAAATATAATGCAGCTCGGTTTAAATATATTATTCTACAGTTTTGAAGCACATTACAGCAACACTAACACAGAATGCTTAAAAATTGGTAAATATATTATTCAAGGAGCTTTAGAATATGACTCTAAATATGCAATCTTTGGACTCTGATGAATACTCAGATGAAAGTGGCATTATCTCTTTCCTTCCTGATCCTGGTCAAGTAACTGATGAAGAAAATATTGCAGATAATGATTTAGATGAAATGATTTCAGTGGATGTTTCTTGAAATGTTGAACTGAAAGTCAAACAGCGAGAAGGTAAATCTTGAGAACAAGAAAATAAAACGTAAGAAGAAAAAAAATACCCATTACAAATGATACTTCAGATGACGATACAAGTATGGAAGGAGACAAATTAAAGGAAAAGAAAGCCAAAAAAATATTAAATTGGAAAAAAAGCAAATCAAATGTTGGCTATTGAATCCGAAGAAATGCCAACACTTGAAGAGATCCGGGATACATTGACAATGAAATCTCCATATGAACTTTTCCAAATGTACTTTTACTCGGAGATCATGAAACATGTTACTGAAGAAACTTTAAGATATGCTCCGTTAAATAATAACAACGCATTTTTATTATCTGAAATGGACATATAGAAATTTATTGGAATCATCCTACTTAGTAGATAACACGTCCTGCCTCAGGAAATTTTTTATAGGATTAAAAATTACAATGATGTGTAAAAATTGTATATTTATTTCTATAAATATACATTTATTGAAATATAGAATACTCGTTTCAGGAGGTTTTAAATGCTTACTTCCTTGAATTTAAGGTAACATACGGCTTGGATGTTCCTAAGAGGAAGACACAAGCGTTACCCCTGTTAGGCGCCAAGTCTCCCTTTTAGGAACCCTATCGTAAATTCTATACGAATACAGATTTTAAAAAAATAAACTGCACATCAATTGAGACGAGTAATGTACTTAAAATTAAGTTAGATTGTATTTAGACGATGCCGTTCATATAGCGGCGTTTAATTGGTTAAGTTAGTATATTTTGTAAAGTAGTTACACAACACCAAGAGATTATTTTCATGTATACCTCCATGCAAATCTTGAAATATATTTCGTTGAATTACTACAAAAATAATAGTGCAAGCTGTTCATATAAATGTATTTTTTTCTTATTGCGACTAGCTCTTTTTGTCATCAGCTGCATAGTCTAAAACAATTAAATCGATGGTAAGTCCTAGTTGAATTTTGGATTCTACGTGTCACGGGGTAAATTACCGCGACATTTGAAAACAGATTAAGAGATGGAATAAAGAAGAAAGCGGGAGAATAGCAAAGCGGAATTGAAAAATGAGTACGGCAGAAGACCGCGACAAGAATTGATGAAGGCAGGAAATGAATAAACGATAGATTTAGCCGAATTCTAAAGAGAAGGATACTTAGGCAATAACGGGTTAAAAAGGCACACCGCAAAAAGGAAGGGCAGATGTGAACAGATAATAAGTGAAGTAAGACGGCAGGTTAACGAAGAGGAACGATGTGTTGGGGCGATTTGGCTAAGAAAATAGGAAATGTGAAACAGATGTAGAATATGGGAAGATGGTCGTGGGAACGGTGTGTTAATGACATAAAATGCCACACCTACGACAGGGTGGAGATTAAGACATATGGCAGAAACGAATAATCCAATAGAAGAGAAGTAAAAATAGTGGTCGACCAACTGAAGAAGAAGGAGGTATTTTGGAAGCATAGGCGAAAATTAAGACCCAAAAAAAAGAAAAGTGATAGACACACTTTGCGCTCCGATATAGAGAGGTGTAGACTGACGGAGAAGCAGAGGTATTTTTAGAGTACGAGCGACACGTAATGCAGAGAGAGATAGCTGCAGGACTTAGAGTGATAGCCAAATGAGTAGTGGCAGATAGAATAGAAGGAGATGACGATGAGACCCCACAATTATATAAGAAGGAATCAACTTCATAATTCCTGAGTCTGAATAAAAGAAGGAAATAGCCTGTTTCATGATCGCAATCCCGAAAGAGCAGACAGTCCAGATAACCAACTCCCGGCGAGCAGAAGTCCAGTGAATGAATCCGAACGGACAATTGAATGAAAGGACTGCACCACTCACTCCTTAGGGACCGATCGACTGACCCCATGATAGCTCGAGGACCACCCACCGATGACAGACAGTATTTTGATCTAGTATGCAGATTTGGAAGGAATCGCCTCATACCCAGCGACGTTAGCAGAGTGTGATGTTAAAAGATTCATCAGCGAAGGTATTGTGCAGTCTTTTATTTATCCCTAATGAATGTGTATGTAGCATGCCTCTCACCCTAAGGTCAGTTTTGCTATGAGTAAAATATATGATGTTGAATTAAATGAGTATATTTAAAATGCTTCTAGAGTACCTCACATCTTAAATAAATAATCGATATGAATATAATATATGCATGATTGGTGTATACGTAACAGTAATTATTAAGTAAATACTATAAGTTGCAATTATGAATTATATATGTATGTGTGAACTTTCAATAAATTCATCTGTTATTAATCAATCAGATAATCTGTGATTTCTACAAACGCAACGCATGATACTAATGTTTTTCTTTTTGGTTGGTCATACAGATAGTAATGAGTTAATTAATAGTTTGGAAATGCACTCCAAATTAACTACTGTGACCAGCATAATATACGACCACGAATAATCCATGAACTGCTATATTTGGTCCCATGACCTTACTCCTAGCTCACATCACAACGAAGTCCATTATACTACGTCTGATAATTTTCGTCACTTTCAATACATGCCTACCCATGATAATGTAGTTTTGCTGCAACATCAGTAATTAATTGCCCAGAAATATTAATCCTGTACTTCAAGTACTTCAATATGTCTTTGTTATGGTCATTGATCTCATAATTATGCCTTTACTCCAACCAAGTATGTGCTACTAGATCTCTGGAGTGTTCCAGTACTTAAACAGCCTATTCCTCTGTTCTGGTTATGGTTAGACAGTATCTCCTGGTGAGGCCTATCACGTCAACGCCCCCACTTTTGTACTCCTCTCCTTAGTTATTTGAGTGATGTTAATGTCAAAGAACTGTTCTTTTGGATAAATTTTCACAAATGCTTCCTTATTGTATGGAATGGACGGCAGAGATTATGTAAACTAACTCCCTCTCTTCCCACTTAACAGCATTCATTTTCTTTTATTAATTTCACTAGCTCATCCACACGAGTTTGTACATTTATATGATACCAACTGATTTCCTTTTTGAGTCTATTTTATGTTATTGTTATTGTAAGGGCAGTATCTTTCTAATGAAGCAAAATAAATCCGCAGTAGCGCGATAACTATTAAAATACACACTTCATGTATGCTACACGATGTTTAGTCCCCCGGCTTCCCCAGATGAGAGGTTTTGTCATATTTTGAAAAGGAAATGTGTTCCTGTATCTTGATAAACGTGAAAATCCCACACAATACCATATGATTCTGTTACAAGAAAATTTCCATACAAATTAGGTTTGCTCCCGACGTACACATTGCTTTAAATGGATTTTTCAAATGCATTTGCTCATCTAAATTAATAAAAGGAAATCCGAAAATAAAATCCTTTCTCATGCGGAAAGTATGAAAGCCTTCTCATCTTCTGCTTTAAAGTGGCAGCTTTGTCAAATACATATTTTAAATTTTCTTACCGTCATTTGTCATGGCATCACTGATGACCAAGACGGGAGCACTTCATCTTCTGAGAGTTCGTATTTCTGGTCACTTTTGGTTTTCATGAGCAAAGTCATCCTAACAAAACCTATTTCATGATTGAGTAACATCGGTACATTATTTGAGTAAGAGTCTGACATTGAGTTTATGTCATTACTAGCTGAAAACCCGCACTTCGCTACGGAGTACATTCAAATTAAATACAACGATCAATGTATACAATTGATGTAAAAAATATATATATATATATATATATATATATATATATATATAAATCGTAAGGGATATTTATTTTTTTGGATAATATCCAATCGTCTGCTGCATTAGAAAGAAATATATTTTTTTGCCTATTTAGTTGTTATGCACGTGGCGATAAATTTATTTAAAGTACCAGAAAAAGAAATCACGTGATCAACATTTAATAAATTAAATTCTAAAAATTAATATTTAAAAATTCCCCAAAAATCAGAAAATCGAGGTAAAGATTCGAAAAAGATTTCATTTTAAAGGAATTTTTATGATCTTTCTCGTGATATAAATTTTCTAATCCTCAAATTATTATTCTAAATGCAAACTTAAAAAAAACTACAAAAACAGCTTAAAAATTTAATTTTAAAAAATCTAAGTGGAATTTTTCAAAAATCTTTTTTAGTGCACCCCTACACCATAAGAAGAATCTCCATGCAAAATTTCAGCCCTTTAGGTCCAGCGGTTTGGTCTGTGCGTTGTATGTCAGTCAGTCAGTCAGTTACGGAACTGTTTTACATATATAGATGACTAGTTGAAAACCCGTACTTTGCTACGGAGTACATTCAAAGTAAATACAACGGTCAATGTATGTAATTAATGCCAAAAATAAATAAATAAATAAATATATATATATATATATATATATATATATATATATATATATATATATATATATATATATATATAATAAATACGACGATCAATGTATAAAATTGATGTAATATATATATATATATATATATATATATATATATTATATTTATAAGAAAATCGTAAGGGATATTTTTATAGAAAAAAAATGTAGAAGAAAATATTCAAATTAAATCTCATATAAAGAATACTAAAGAATATAGTACAGTTAATATACTACAGTTTGTAGAACATTTCTTTTACTGTATTTTAATATTTTTTTCAATCGTCTGCCGCATTATCAAGAAAAAAAATATTTTTTGTCTATTTTGTTGTTAAGCACGCGACGATAAATTTCTTTAAAGTACCAGAAAAAGAAATCACGTGATCAGAATTTAATAAATTAAATTTTAAAAATGAATTTTTAAAAATTCACCAAAACTCAGAAAATGGAGGTAAAGATCCGGAAAAGATTTCATTTTAAAGGAATTTGTATGATCTTTCTCGTGATATAAATTTTATAACCCTCAGATTATTATTTTAAATGCAAACTTTAAAAAAGTTAAAAACAGATTAAAAATTTAATTTAAAAAAATCTAAGGAGAATTTTTGAAAAATCTTTCTTAGTACACCCCTGCATTATAAGAAGAATCGCCATGCAAAATTTCAGCCCTTTAGGTCCAGCGGTTTGGTCTGTGCGTTGTATGTCAGTCAGTCAGTCAGTCAGTGAGTCAGTTACGAACTGTTTTATATATATAGATTAACGTAATTCAAGCAACATTCATGTTATCTCATTATAATTTATACGCAACTGTTCATTCATTTTTGTCCGTGGGAAGAATCGGTATGGGTAATATTTATAAAATGGGTTATATTTATAGATACAAAGGCTGGGATACATGATACAAACCCAAAAAGAAGTAGAAAAGTTGTTTATTTTTGAAAAGAAGTATTGACAAATAATTATAGTTATTGAAAAAATATAGGAATAACAGACAAGCTGATTTTGTTTTCATACATTATAAATATTATTTTAAACATAAATGTTTAGTTCTAAATATGTTTAATAATGTTCAGTTTTAGTAGGTAAACATATTTATCTAATAATAATACGTACTTCGGAGAATTTCTCCAGGTACAGTATTTTATCTTTAGTTTTAAAGTTGATTTAGCATGGATGATTTACCCAACCAATAATTTCAGCTTTTATATTATCAAAAATTTGTTTATAAGAAAAAGAAAAACCATTATTCATCTCAAGAACAGGTGCATTTTCATCACTGGAATCGTCCCTCAATATTAACCACATCATAATAAGTTATCAGTTCAAATCCTTTTATTATCTTCAATCGACTGACGACAATAAAGTTTTAAAATATACATGTTAGCTAGTTAGTCCGAAAAATATTTTAAATAATACTAAAGGGGTAAAAGAGGTCATACCTTTGGGATTTCATGGTACGTTAAAATTTTAAAACACTTAAGTCTAGAGAATTTTGTAAAGGAATATCTTATCCATTTTGATTTTGCCATTTTAATAATGAATCTTGATAGGATAAATATAAATGGATTTCATCAAAATACTGGTTATTATATAAAAATAATCTTAAATTTTTATATAGCGTAGAAGAAGGATATAATACCAAATTAAGAAACTAATAATGTATTCTTAGTAATAACTGGACTCCTCTGAACCTATTACATGGTAGTTAGTCTAAGATCTGCAGTCTATGATCGATTTTCATCCAAGTTAAGGATGATTCGGTACTGTCCCATTATAGAGAGGAACACTGAGTGACCTACTGGCTGCTTCCATAATAAACTTGTTACTATGAACTCGTGGTGTGTTCAGGCAAATTTACTAAAGATGAGTATGCCACTTTGAAACACCCAAAACAAATAGTAAATGGTTTTACTCTGGCTAGTTTGACATGCTTTAACATTCTGTAATCAAAGTAAAAGCGATGCTAATATCTGAAGGTTTGGAAGTGTTCTTTTTAACAACCTTTATGGAGAGCAGTCGGGCTTTCACGCAAGATAAGTGTATAGTACTGAGCTCAAAACTCAGCAAACATTCTAATGGAAGAGGGTTTCTGGGTGAATAAATTATGACACTTTATGATACTTATTATATTGATTGATAAAAACTGATGATGCTATAAAAGTAATCACACAACCAAATTTCATAGGTTTTACCAAATTTCATAGGTTACCTGCCATTGAGGCTAGAAGAAGAAAAGCAAATGGTATTTCATTTTTCAAACAGAACAAACAACATTTTAATAACTTTGAAATAATATATGCACAAATTTCGGCTTAATTCAAGTGAGCTTTTGTTATCTACATTCTTCTTTTCAAAAATATCATTTTCCTTAAACTCAAGAAAAAAGTGTTGTATCTCTTTTAATTAAATGAAAAAACTGTTACGAATTTAGTGCAACTATTTCATCATTTATTCATTCCACTCGTAGTAGTAAAGAAGTAGTGACAGATATTTATTTTGTAGAAAAATACATTTTGAGAAATATACATTTCACTCTCTACGAATCGATTACTGTTTTAATCTTTGTTTCACTCTCTCTCTTTCCTAATTACTTTTTTTTTCTTTTTCTCCTAATTATTGGGCTAAAATACAATTATTAATATAAATGAACTGAGTTTATAAAAGAAGCAAGGTAAAAACATAAATTACTTAAAGAAAATCTGAAAATGATAAATATGAAATATTTATAATTATTCATAATTAATATTTTATACCACCCCCAGTCTTCATAAAGTGATTTATCAAAATTAAAACAGTTGAGTTCTCTACATGAAAGTGGTTTAAATTAAAGGAAAATTTACAAATGAATCCGTCCCTAGAGATAATTTGATTATTGTTGCAAAATATGACTGAAAATTTCAGAATTCTTTGTTGGATAAAAAGAGCCCCACCCATTCACTAAATAACATTTATTATGATAAAAGATTTTACTGAAAGCCTCATTGTAGGTTTCATTTTAACACAATTTTAAATCTAGACAAACAGAGAAGGTATTTCTTTTAAGAATGTAGCAATATTGAAAGATGAATTTCAAACTCTGAGGATGCATACCTAAAACATTTTGTGCCATCAGGAAGAAATGACTATGTTGTAAATTTTTCTGGTAAACATATTTTAAAGTATGTATAGCTGTGTTCGAAATAAGTTCTGTAATGTTCTTCAATGATAGTCGAGACGATATTATTTTTATATCTCCGGTGCCTTTGTGAATTCAGTCTATATATTATTCTGATAGGTCCTGTGACTTGCAGTTTTCTTTCTTCCATATATTGGAGTGTTTTATAAATTTTCCGTCCATTTTTTTAAAAAACAGTGTGGCGGCCAGTTCTTATAAAAGCCATTAAATATAGTTTAAAATACCTGTAGCGATATATAAATTTGTATATTTTTGCGATTCGATTTATAATAATTTTCGTGTTTCCAAAACGGTTTATCTTTCACATGTTTACAGAGAGAGAGATTTCACATTGCGAGCGCAGTGAATTGATTATTTGGTAAACTTTAGTCTCCGAGGTTAGTAAAGAGAGTCTCAAAGAAGATTATGTCACAGTCTGTGGTTCTTGTGACTTATACCCCCTGCTGGAACATACCAGACCAGGTCCATAAATGGCTGCACGCAATGAATACGGTTCCGGCTTTAATGGGATCACAAGGGTCAGGTTCCGATTTTACAAAGTTCCCCCTCAATTTTGACCGAGAATCCCAAGGGGCAAGATATAGTGGGCTTGTGTCCTCTTACCACCAGCATACCACAGGAAAGGTCTTTCTAGCGTACTGATTTAACACGCATGTAGCCTGCGTAGACCACGAAGGCATAAAATGGCACTTGCCAGGATTCAAATTGGGTCCCCTCCAACCGAAGTGTAAAGCTCTACCATTAGGCTGCCTATAGTCTATGTCTTTGTCTTGAAATAAGACGGAACAATAAAAGAGCAAAATGAAACAAAATGTTTACTTCTAGAGGGTTCTAGAGAAAATATCTCATTATTTTTAATGACACACATTTAGTGTGATTTTTTTTCTATCAAATTTATATTCGATCATATTATGATAATAACGATGCATATAGAAAATCCTTGATAAATTTTAAATTTAGTTAAAAAAAACATTTCTTTTTCACAAACAAAGAAATTTTTAGTTTATGATGCATCTTCAAACCAATAGTTTCCTTTGCACAATTTTTCACTTCTGTACAAAAGGAGGGGGTCAAAATGAAGTTATGGTTCTTATGAAAAAATTATTTGCAAAATGTTTTGTCCCTTCGAAAGGAAAAAAAAATATACCTTTTTTCTGAAAAAACATTTTCAAAATGTTTATTCTAGGTTAAAATTACTAAAGTCAGTTTAATGAAAACAACTGTACAAAGTTTCACAAAGATGGCTAGAAAGGAATTTTGTATATAATGATGACAAATAAGGAAAAATTACACTCCGAGAAGAACAGAGACGAAAAGGCGGGTAAACAGACAGTGCACCAGACAAATGTTAAATGACACTTTAATTGTAGTACAATCATTTGGTTTGTGTCATTTTATTCTAAATGTTGGAAAACATGTTTTAAAACTTTTTGTTTAAAAATTATGAGTCTCGTACCTTTAAATATCGAATTTTTTTAAAGGAATGCTGCATGGGTATCACTGAGAGTACGTTTACAAATAGGGCATAAACAAATACAGCATTTACCCAACAGTGAATCGTTATATCATGCACACATTACGTGCTTCTAAAAGTAATAAGTTGTATAAGCTAAAGAAAGTTGTATTACAATAAAGTGTTTTATGATCTATTATATCGGAACTCTTTTTATTCTTGTTTCGAGTTATTACAGCCTCCTGCCGAATGTGGAATTTACTCCAAATTGGAAAACAGGGTGTCTCACTGCAATTGGATTTGCTCAAGGTTATCCATTATCCTGCTTTTTTTTTCTTTACTGGACTGTGATCTGATACGGTTTTAGAATTTCCAATGTTCATGAAGAGATCTGTGGCCACATCTCTTTACTAAAATTGGAGATCTCGCTCCCCAAACCCGGAAGTTTAAAACATTAAAATTATATATAAATTCCAAAATTCTCTAGAATGAAATAGCCTAAATTTTAATTATACCAGTGCATAGTATTTTTAGATAAGGATCCTAAACCTTTACGCTATATGTCAGTTTAATCTTTTTATAAACAAATAAATAACAGAAATATATATATATCATTTTTGCTAACAGATATTATTAATAATACATACTGCTCTATGAATAGGCATTTGTATAAACACGTTAGGGCCCATGGGTTCCAGCTATTCATTTTAAATGAAGGAAGATACCTGAGATGCCAGTTTTATGTAATGCTAGAAAAAAAGACTTCTATCCTAAAGTGCATTATACTTCAAACACAATATTTTTTTACATGGACGGGGCATAAAAGACCTAATTCTGAAATAGAAAATTTTTATGAGCCTGTTTCGCCATCATCCCTCTTCTACAAATAAATGCTTCAAAGAATCTAAAGTGTCTTCAATAAATAAAACAACTACGATGTAGCAGAGAATTTTAGGTATACCCTGTTTTTTTTCTTGTTTGAGAAAGGGAAAATATTGTTTTTGTCCAAATTCCTGTCTTCAAACTAAAAACTCCTTCCAGAGAAATAAAATCTGTGCATGAAATTAATTCAGTTTAAGAAATTGACTTGCTTTCAAAAAGAAATTTAAATTTAAAAAGCAAAAATTTTTCATATCTGAAATCTAACGTATTTTCTTCAATATCATTTCATCTTCTTCAAAGGTACTATTAATATATTATTTAAAACACAGAGCAGTCACGGATGGCAAAGATATAATGTTTAAGTAATACATATTTAAGTGATAATAACGTAAAGCAGAAGCTATTGTTTATTATAGAAAATTGAGAAGCTAATAGCTTTCGAGAAGATCCGGTGCAAGTGTATTCAGGCGTTATCATAATGTACTAGCTTTTATTGTGCCTTACAATAGGCCATTGTGAACAAGGCGTTCAAAAGTGATTATCAAATTTTAAAAGCTTTCGCTTTATTGTTTGAGCCATAAAATATTAAAAGTGCTTTCTCAGAGATCGTAAAGCACTTGTGGAATTTTTAAATAACATTAATAGGTTTGAAACTATTTAAACAGGGAAAGAGATGTGGTGTCTAAATCAGCAAATGACGAAAAGTAGATTTCCTACAGCATTTTTTAATCATGTAGATAAGCATTGCTTTTTAGCATATTCATCTGTTTTACACGCTAGTTATCTAATCATTTATACTTTTGAAAATTACTATGGATCTAAAAATACAGGGTGTTCGGTCTAAAAGTATCCGAAAGTTATAGCTTATTTATACGGAACTACCCATTAGAATTTTTAAAAATATATTTAAAAAGAAAGAAAATCTCACCAAGTTTTAATATAAATCATAGATTTTGATCATAGTATCATAGATTTCGATGTGTGCACCTTTTGTTGCACGACAAAGGTCCTAATGGTATTCCAGTCCTCTCCAAATGTTTCGTAGCATATCAGGAGTTATTATACGAATTTCTTGAATAATTCGCTTCTTCAACTCATCCACAGCTTCAATTTCTTGTTTATACACAACGGATTTGATGAATTCCCAAGCAAAAAAGCCTAATAACGCCTGATATGCTATGAAACACTTGGAGAGAACTGGATTACCATTTAGGCGTTAGTCGTGCTACAAAAGGTGCACACATTGAAATCATTGATACTATGATAGAAATCTATGATGGATATTAAAACTTGGTGAGATGTTCTTTCTATTTAAAAATATTTTTTTAATTCTAATGGGTAGTTCCGTAAAAATAAGTCATAACTTTTGGATACCTTTAGGCCAGACACCCTGTATCTGCTAGAATATGTTACTGCATTTTTTTAATGTGGAAAGTGACATAATTATAACTACTACTTTTTCCCAATAAAGAAACATTGAGAGCGCCATAGTTTTTGAATAACGAGGACGCATAAATAAATAAGGAGGGCAGTATATTTTAATATTTATGAAAGAGAGACTCTAAATTCTTTATATGAAATGCTAGGTTTGTATAAAAATTGTAATCTAAAAAAATCAATTTTATGTTATGTAAAAATAGTACTTTGTATTTATATGTTGTTGAATGTTCTATTCAGTATTTTTTTGATGATTTTTTAAAAATGGTCTAAATTTCAAAGGTGTTAATAAGTAACAAATTAATGGGGCCGAAATGGTAAAATGCGTATTTTCTATACTGATAATGTGTGGATTGTTTTGAGCACAAATGTTGGAAAAAAATTAACTTAAAATGACATCTGCTGATGTTCATAGATGTAAGGTATACACAAGATTCGATTCACAAGAATCGAACTTTTGAGTGAATGAATTAAAGAAGCGGCTTGAGATATGCTAATTTCGGCATACGCGCTTAGTATAAATACCATGCAGCGTCATTAATGAAAAATGGTGGTTAGGGTTGAAGAAGGTTGTTAAAGTTGACAGATAAGCGATAGGGAGCTACGAGGTATGCAGCTCCAGTACTATCCTGAGCTAGTGCTTAGGGGGCTCGAAGTTTACGTGGCAGTACTGCTGGTTTGACTTACTGTTCGTGAGTATTGCAAATATATTGTTCTTGAAAGCTGTATTTATATATTCCGTACAAGTAGTACGTATGCTTATTACTGTAAAAGCAAATTCTATATGTGAAACGAATTCAATAAAAATTGTTTCATGTATAAACTGTGTTTGTTTCAAATTCAAATAGAGCGCCACTTCAAATTATATACACCCAAGTCTGGGTAGTGAGCTATATACTCTATATAGAGTAAGAAAATATGTAATTGATGTAATTGATTGTAATTGACTTTAATTTCAGATATCTAGTTTTTCCTGATCAAAGCAGATTTTCTCTACAATTTTTTAGCAGTAACGAAAAGAAAATGTGCTAGGCAACAAATAACACTTTATTATCAGAGATTTTTTACAGTAGGACTTTTCCCAGTAAAAATACAAAACGTAAATTATATTTTCAAAACAAAGAAAACAGAAAAGTATTTATGTTGGCAATCAGTGTAAACAAGTTGCTGTTTCTAAAATTAAATTTGTGTTATATCATTTTACTTTAATTTGTGTTTAATATACATGCAGATAAAAAAAAGTTTAAATTACGTAAGTTTTGCAACAAGTTCAGAAATTCCATGCATTTTATGCCATTATGGTTTTGGCTTAGATTTATTGGTGAAGAAGTTTTGACAGGAAAATGATAAAGTTGTGGAAACCGAAGACTATAATTTCTTAACTAGGTACCTCTATCAAAGAATGATGTTATGGAGATGTTCCAAAGAATGATATAGTGATTAGATATAAGATTTGCCAATGAATGTTGCAAAGATACGATATAAAAGTTGTCAAAGAAGGATATTACGAAAAGGCATCTAATGAACATTGGGTGTATTGTAAATGTCAAAATGCTATATCATCAAATTAATTAGTTATTTGATTATCGTTAGTATTTCCATTGATTTCAATGCACATACTTAAAAAGTAGTCCATGCTTATCTAACCCACATTATGAACATTTAATTCTACAACTTATAAATTTACATAAATCATATCTGCACAAATCAAGTAGCTGTTCTTTATTTAGTAAAAAATTATATTAATTATTACATTTCTGTAACAATTAAGTTATTATCATTAAATTAAGATTATGAATACTAACAGGCTATAATATTTGTAGTCAATTTTCACCTTGATTTTGTTTTCTTTATTTATGGGGAAAATCAGTCTGAATGTTTTCCTCCAGCATCAAATAGTCTTGAAATTTTTTTATCTACGTGATCTACTTCAAAAAAGCAGGATTGTTGCTACGTAACACCTTTTACGATGTACGCTTAAAAATCTGTCATTTCATAATTATTTATCAAAACTTTTTATATTACTTCCTTTATGATTCCTTTTCTGTTATAGAAGTATTGAAATCGTAAAAGCGTTTTACGGGAATTATACCACAAATTCAATGGCGGTAAAATATGTTTTATGGATAACATTTTAATTTTATTACAATTTAATTCTTAAAGAATGCATTTCATTCAGTGTTACTACATCGTCCACGTTTAAAATTATACAGGTGCTGTTTAATTTTTGAAACACGATTAATGCATTTTTATCAACTTTAAAATCTCACGTTTTATTCAAAGTATTCCTTTTGGAGATTCCCTTAAGTAAATTTCATTTCCTTTTCAAATTTCATACATACCATTTGTGTCAGAAAGAAGTTGACGCATTGAATACTCGACGAATTTGTCCTTAAGGTAAATATGAAAATGTTTTTTAACTTTATATCGCCCAAAATTCACACCTTTCCATCATCTGAATACCTCTCTGCAGGTTTTTTTTCTTATTTTATACCCAAAATAAAACTACACAGAGGTAAAAGAGCTTCAAAAGCATCTCAAACGAAAATATCTCCCGCATCCTTTTTGTCCCAAGGGCTCAAAGGCTCATGAATAAGGGATCCATTGAAACCCCAATGACTGGATTTACCTTCAATTTAGGCTATTTTTACTGGATACTCTTTCCTCTGCGTTTGCATGTGAAGAGTTTGCACCTTACGACATAGGTTTTACAAATCAAAATCTGAATCTAGATATTTATTTAAGTGTTTTGAATTTATTCTTTAACAGTTTAGTTTCTGTAGTATATGCAGTAAAAAGAGTATGACATTGTATCATAACGGTAGGTATAGAACTCATAGAACTCATTGGTGACTATTCATAATTGGAAATGAATATACTAAATTGATTTTAGATGAAAATGCATCAGGGACCTTTCAATTTATAATGAATCATGTAATTGAAAAATTATAATCTATAATCGCAATCTATAATCTATAATTGCAAAATTTAAAGTAATTTTTGCATTCGCGTAACAAGTGATAAAAGTTTCAAATATTATTTTATTCTAATCTAGTAAGACTGATATTATTATCTTAAATCTGATTATCATTTGACCTCCCGTATTTTCAATCGTCGATTTAAGCAATAGGGAATATTTCCAATTATAGATTAGCAAATGCACATTTTTAAAATTTTGTTTTCTCTGTTCAAAAATTGATCTCTTAACTCATCTACCATATTTCAAAAATATTTCATTTTAATTTAATAATGTCAAAAATTACTTTAATTCTCTTAGTCAGTAGTATCAATAATTGAATGACCCGTGTAAAAGGAATTACCGAAAATTTAAAACTGAATTTGACTACTGAAAACTGAACTTGACTCTCTTTATTTAAACATCTGCCACAAAAATAGCGTAAAATAGAATTAACATACACAAAAATAGAATTAACATACGTAAAAATAGAATTAAAAAGTATGCATTACCTAATTTGAGATATTTATGTTTTTTTTTTTTTTTTTTTCCAATGCTGAGGTACTTTGTCGGATAGACATTAGCCTGTTGTTATTCACCGCAATGTTTTGTGACCATTTTATTATGTGAGCACCATATAGGCGGACCTGCATTACTACCTATGAAGAGACGACACGAAAGGAGGTATTTTAGTGACGCTCGCCTGGATTCGATCCGATTGACCTCAGCACCGAGAGCCAGCGCGCTTACCACAGGGCCACCTCGGCCCATTTGAGATTTTATAAATACAGAGGGAGATGATACCCATAAGTTAACGTAAGGACTGAAGTTCTGTAACGTAAGGACTGAAGCCATGTAAACTGATCCGACACATGTAAAGAAATTTTCTTTTTTATGTCTTAATTTCTTTCCAACCAGTTTCTTACTCTATGAAATCACTTCTGCTTAGTACCTTCCTACTGAAATTTAATCTGTGTTTGTTTTTGCATTGTCTATATTTCATAGATGACATTTTAATGTTCATGTTCTATTGTCTACATTTTAATGTTCAATCCTCTTTTGTCTTCGTTTTAAAGTTTATATTCTATGTTTCGCATTTCGAGGAGCGGTGGCCCGGTTGGCAAAGGCGTCGATCAAGTGATCTGAAGATTGCTGGATCGATGCCGGTAGCTCACAATTTCGACTCCATGTACACTAATGGCGGCTGGTGCACGTAATATCTGTCGTGGCTACAATGTCCTCCAAGTTCTCAAATTTACCTCTGGAGGTGCGGGGTCAAGAGTTCTGGTCTCGACACTTGACAGGGTCCTAGATTACGGGACCGGCTTGTTGGGGGTAGTGCTGGCCGCCTGTGGTCCCTTAAATGAATGGCCAGCAGTCTTGCGGTGTGTGTTAGGGCGGCCGTCAGCATTCGATGTTGAGCACTACTGGTCTGGTGTCAGCAAGGCGTTGTCTGCCCGGTAATTCACATTCGGGCGAATGTCTAGAAACGACAAGTGCCTCCGCATTTCAGAAATTTTCAGCAGTTTGTTCTATATATTCCTATTTTACGTTGCTGACCATTCATAATTAAAAAAATTTTTTTTTCCAAATTAGTCTTCTTTTATTAAGCAAAAAGAAGGACTGCAATCAGTCTATTCTGTTCAGCTATATATATTTCTAATTATTTTTAAAATTATAAATTATAAATTATGCTGATGAAAATTTTTTGCCCCAGAGACTCTAACTTGGGGCACGTGTAAATCGCAATGAAGTTATTTTTACTAGATAAACTTTAATGTTTCTTTTAAGTACATTTTCAACGTACATGAAAGAAATATGTTCTTAACATAGAATGTGACATTTATTGGAGAATAATTCATCATCCTGTTGATTCAAGTGATAATCCAAACAGTCGTTTTTTTATTACACTTTAACATTCCAATGATGTAGACTAATTTCATAACAGTGCATTAAAGGAATAGTTTATAAACCGTTAAATATTATATTAAGGTAAAGATAAACATGCACTATTATAAATTTGGTAGTATGTTAATCTAGATGTAAACAAATACAGTTCCGAAACTACTGACGTCTTAACAATAATCATTTTGTTTATGTTTCGTCTTTTTTTCTGTGTGTAATCAGGTGTACGAAACAGATGTAAAAATTTTAAACAATATTTTTAGAAAATTTCCTTCATATCTTAAAAAATGTTTTATGGAAAATTTCTGTGGATTTAACAGTGAGTGTTCAAAAGTTTCAAGATGTATCGGTAGCCATGCATAAAAGAAAATGTTTCATACTTTGTTTGGACTATTGTAATTACAAAATATTTCCTTCTTTTCTGCTAACTTTTCCCTCGAAGATTTTTTTTTCATGTCAAAATATATCTTCTCTCCCCGTATTGCCTTAAACGGAATAGAATATTCTGTTTCTGTTTTTCTGTGATTGCTGTAGAATAAATTCTGAGACTATTTTTTCTTTTTGAAAGAATGAAAGTTTGATAGATACTACAGCGGAACATGTACACTGAGCAGGGAAAGTCATATTTTTAAATGTCATCTAGTGTACCCTGCATAAGCATACACTGAAGTAAAGGAAGGTTCTTTGAAGCAAGGATCCTACGCATTTTACCTTGACAGATTAATTTTAGAGACCAGATAGGGGATTAGAATCGAAATAAAGTGTTATTGAAATTTTGACATAAACAGCTCCCGAAATATTTACGATGAAAAAAGGTTATGTTATAACGTAAGAGCAGATCCACAAAACGTCAATGCATAATTTGAGATTTAAATGAGGGATGCGTCACGAAAAAGTAATATTTAGAATTTCGTTAAGTCACAGTGCTGTACTGGAATTTAACTTTGTGAACGAAGCGAAACTTTGGGATAGCCATCTGTTGTACAGATATATTTTCTGTGATTACCTGCCTTTGAGTATTGTTTTTGCTCGCTGGGTTGCATGACAGCTGGCATATCGTTAAAAACCGCCCATACGGAAATTTATTTTGAGTGATTACGCCATTTCCTTGATGCTTGAGTTAAGTTTCAGCATCGGTTTCATATTCTAACATCATTATAATATCGACCTCACTTCTCATGACATTTTCTTTCAGTATACCTTAAAGTTTAAACTTCGCAGCCACAAGTTTGAACATACTATTATTGTTAAAAGATCAAAGAGCGCTGGTTTTCGGTGCTGAGGGTGCTCGGATCGAATCCCGACGTTGCGTCACTAAGATTCCGTTTGAGTCGTCCCTTCATAGGGTTAATGCTAGGCCGTCTATATGGTGCCCGCATAATAAAATGGAAGCAAAACTGTGGTGTAATATGGCGGTAAGGATATTGTCCAAGAAACCGTCTGCCCCATTTGAAAAGAATAAAACAACATTTTATTGACGAAACTGTTTGCCTGTATAGAAATACCCCTTTGTTTACTTTTAAGAAATTCTTTACAGAATGAAGTGAACGGGTGTATTACGTATAGGGAATAAATATTAACCAGATTAACTTCATTGCACTTCCCATGGAAATCATAATAATATTTGAGGACCTCGAGTGTGTTTTTGTGACTTATGTCCCCGTACCCGGATTCATGCCTGTCCTAGAAAGCGTGATTTGGTGAAGGAAATGATTTTATCTTATAGCAGCAAAATTTATTAGAAGATTATGGTCGCAAGTAGAATCAGTTGAATGAAACACACATACGATATCACTTAACGTTGGTGCTACAAAAGATTTCACACAGGGTTTTCTCGTGTACCACCCTTCGATGCTTTCATAAATACATCTTTTAACTCTCCCAAAACCCAATCTCTTAATTTGGTATGAGCTGAAATTTTTCAATATAAATCTAGAAAATATCAAAAATACTTTGTTGCGTTAGTTGTGCATCTCGTTCAGACAATCTGAATATTGAAACGATTTTTTATGGTGTTACTTATATACATTTTTTCTAGTTTCTGCTGCATATCTTCATTCCCGTTATCATGATGCATTACCAGGATTCCCTGCAATCCCTTCTATTGTGTTTTAATCCGTGGAAAAAATTGCTACGCTTTCTGTATTAATGATTTATATTGTTAAAGCTAAATCAACAAATTTATTTAAATTCAGAAATTTTGAATATCTAATGATATTCACTGATAATATTTTCGCCATTAAAACTTGCTTCTGGTAGAGTAAAAATACCTCAGAAATACTAAAATTCCTTGCAAAATTAAATAACAGCATTTCGAAATCTGAATAATTTAATTTATCTTAAATTTAAGAATTTTTGGAATAGGAATGGGGTTTTAATAATTCACTGTATCTTTATAGGTTTCAGAATTTTTAAAAGTATTCGGCTTTGTTTCCTCTCTGAAGAAGTGTTTAACGTTTTATTTGTTCGTAAGATGATATTTGAGATTATGTATTGGTTACTTTTTTTGACTAAATGGAAGGAAGGCTTGATGTTTTTGGAAACTGGAGATGAGTTTAATCTATTTCGTTTAGGGATTTTAAAGCAATAAATTTGGCACTGAATATCTTACTCATATATATTTAAATTTTTATTCCTGATTTCTGCATGTTGGTTACAACCGTTTGCAGTTTGCCTGATATCAAAAAAATATATATAGTTTTATACAAGGTGGTCATACAAAACTTTGCCGATATATGGACCTCTAGCGGCTGTTTCGTTCAATCGATCTAGATGAGATTTCATATATAGTTATTCAGAGGTGTGAGCTAGGGATTTTGTCAACCTCAACAGGTCGTCACAAAATGCTCCTCACAATTTGCTCCTCTCAAATGGTCGTCACAAATTTGTCACAAAATGCTCCTCACAAGGTCGTCACAAAATGCTCCCGCAAAATGCTTCTCTCAAATGGTCGTCACAAATTTTTACCGTCACAAAATGATCCTCATGCGAAAACCTTAAAGAGCGTAGAAACGATACGTGTATCACAAAAAACGGACGCGTTATGCACGCACCAAAAACCAGATCTGTGAACGACCAACAAAAACACGATGGCCCCCATGTGAAAATGTATAATCCAAATAAAAGTTTTCTTTTATCTGATCTGTGTTGTCATCAGTGATTGGTGTCTTGCCTCTGTCATATGCAAATTTCCACCGTGCGCCCCGATCTTGTTTTTGTAGGCCGTTCGCAGAGCTGTTTTTTGTGCGTGCGTAACGCGTCCGTTTTTTTTTTTGTGATACACGTACTGTTAAAACGCTATTTAGGGTTTTAGCATGCTCTGAGAATTTTGCGACGGGAAAAAGTGGGCGTTGATATTCATAAATTTCGAGTTTCTATACCTATAACCGTAACCGTGAGCGCCACTTTGTTGCCGTTCATAGAATCCTGAGCTCATACTTCTGAATAACTATATCTGAAATCTCATCTCGATCGGTTGAACGGAACGGCCGCTAGAGGTCCATATATCAGCAAAGTTTTTTTATGACCGCTCCGTATTTTATGTTGTATAAGGGTAATCTCCAACTACTTAGGATACCCGTTGCATTTGTAGATTTATGTGAACATCCTTCATGGTCTATTATTATACGTTACGCAAAAATGTGCATGGTAACTTATTTTGATTGGAACAAGATAATAAAACATGCAACAAAAATGATTCTTTGAAAAAGAATACTTCAAAATTTTCTTTTCAGGATTTGAATGTGACATGATTGTCTGATTTTATGTTTTCAAACTTAGATCCAATGGATCACGGGACTTAGTAATGCTTTTATTTCAGATCTTTAATGAAGTATGTAAAACTAATTATACATAACAAATGAAGAAAACATTTTGCATCAAGATTCCGTTAATCAAAATTTACGTTAATCAAAACGTTAATCAAAAAGGGATTTTACCTAAGAATAAAAAAAAATTGCACCAAAAGGGTTCATACTATGACTAAGATTAGTCCACAAGTCAAATATTTAAACCAATGAAAAATGAAGATAAAAAGTTATGATCTATAAAGGAAACACCAGGGCAAGGAGGTTTTTCTAACCTTTTTCATTCAGAATAGAGTGTGTTTGAATGATTTGACTATTTTTTCATTTTAAATTTCCCTCTAAATGATTTTTTTTATATTACCTTAAAAGTTGTTGTATGTAATGTATTTTTCCATAAGAATCCAATGTGAATTCCCATAAGAAGAGTGTTTCTAAACATCAAAGTAAAGACTTACGGAATGCAAATAAAATGCACTTTGCATTTATTCAAATTATATATAATCTTGTTCAAAGTTCTCTTTTAACTTGGCAAAAATAAGAATTCGTTTTCGGTTTGACGAAAACAAAAGACTGTATTTGATATACTTTTGTGGGTCTCTTTTGTACAACTGATCAGTAAATGTCTTTATATATAAGTACAATAAAAAGAGTGAAAAAGCCAATTGAATAATCACAAAATATGTGTGATTTTTGTGAAACGATTAGTCTTTTCTTCTTTTAAATGTTGCTTAATATTTGAAATATAATTGAAGACCTTCAATGAAAATGCCATATGTGTGTAGAAGAAAGTAGTAGTTTTGATATGTAGAAACATATATGAAGATATATATGAAGAAACGGTAAAAAAGCCCTTTACTTCATACTTCTTTTAAATGTTGCTTATGATCTGAAACAAAACTGAAGATCTTCATTGAAGATGAAATATGTGCGGAGAAGAAACAATAATTTTGAGATAGAAGTAAGCAGAAACGGTAATTAACTGATTCCTGAAATTTCCTATCATAATATCTAAAGTATTACATTAAACACACTTTACTTTAAAATGCATGGGCACTGTGGTCCAGTTGGCAAGAACAACAGGCGAGTGATGTGAACCCCCCTTTGATGCTCGTCGCTGAAAATCCACCGGCGCGTTCACTAATGGTGGCCGGGGCACGTAAAATAGGTCGTGGCTGCAATGTCCTCCAAGTTCTGAAATTTACCTCTGTAGGTGCGGGGTCAAGTGTCTAGTTACTTGACTCTGTTAAAAATTACGGGACCGGTCATTTAGCCAATTCGGACTCCGACCCTTGTGGTGCTACTTCAAAACATGAGCCCAATAGATTTCAGCCCAATAGCTTATTAGGACCTGGTGAATGGAACCTCCAACCACGAGGCATTAGCAACAACAACAAATTTAAAATGTTATTTTTTAATAAGTGCATCTAGAAATAGTTGAAATATCCCACTTTATACAACTCCTGACAAAAGTGATTTCATAAGTTGATATTCATATATTTTATTCTGATTTTACGTTTAAAATTCTTATTTCTGAAAATATTCCTATCCAAATATTTTTTAAAAGCCATGCTTGTGTTAAAGAATATATAAATAACAAAAAAGGAAAACGTTTGTAAAATGCTTATTATTTGTGAATACGTGAATATAGCACAAATAATTATTTTACTCACTGAAATAAAAAAAAATCTACTAATGCAAAGAAATTAGCAATATAATTTATTTCTTACTTTCTTTCTTACAATGTGTCTTTTCATTTGAATTTTTGTATATCAATAGCTTTTAGTAAGTTATTTCTTTTCAAAAAATATTTTCGACTTCCAATGTTTTTTTTTCTGAAGATATAAATATGAAAAACATTTATTTTCTCAAGAAAATGCTCAACATGCTAAAAGCATCGTATCTCTAACAGAATCGGAAATCGAAAAACAGATAACACCGAATAGAAGAAAAAAAGTGCGACTGAGGCAGTGGGGAGCAAAATGTGTATTAATGTTAATTTATTCTTTTAACACCAGGGGCTTCGAACTACCGAAAAATCTTTAACTGTGTTTGATATTCCTGTGGGATAAAACTTCTTGATAAAGTACATAGAGATTATAACTCAAATTACACAGCTTTCAGAGAAATTATTGATTTCTAGAAGTTTTAGAAATATAACACTTTTAAAACAAATAGAGTATTCTCAGAAGAAAGGACTATTTTATAAATTTTGACAAATATTAAGTGATTTTGGTGTAAAAAATGGTGAGGCTTTAAAACTTATATGAAATTACAAAATGATTAAATATCTAAAAAATTGGAAAAAAAGTTAAATCCACTTTTGGTTTACTTTAAGAAGTAAAATTTAATTTTAGTACAAAATTTAATTTTAAGTAATTCCATTGACATGTAAACTGAAGATTTTACAAGAGGTATTTATAATATTTTCATAAATTCATTTACAAGAATGAACATTAACTATTCATGTATTTTTACACTATACATTATAGTACTGAAAATGATTGCACATTTCATGGAAGAAAATAAAATAGAAACACACTATTAATAACAAATATTGACCTTTCAATATGTTAATTATTTACATTAATTTCAAATAAGGCTTTATAATTCTCAATTTCTTTCAAGCCAAATCAGTGTCGACATATTGGGCTTTCCCATTTATAACATTTAATTTTTGCTTGTGTGTTGTCTTTTACAAATACTTTTGTATATATACGAGTGCACACATACATTGAATCATACATTTGATCCATGGGGGTATCCTACAGTGGTTTGCATAAGGTGGTACTACAACGTAGGTCCAAGTTACAGACCTGGCTAGAATACGTATATTCCTGCGTTATGCTACAATACTGGTCCAACGACAGTGTGCTCCCATATGAAGTAAACAACAGAAAGTGCCATGTGAATGGGCGAATGAATTTAGGATAAATATTTGCTCTAGTGAAAAAATAGCAGCCAGTCATCTTGAAGGACATAAACCTACACGTGCCACGAAATGTTGTAAACTTTATGGAAGCATCCAATGTATTATTCCATCTTACTTCTTATCAGAGATCTCCATATTCTTACTATGAAATGAGAAAAAATATATCCTGAAACGAGCTTCAAACTTTGAGCTCCTCTTAAACTTTCTAGGGTCCTGCTTCATAGTTTTATGAGTTTATTTAAAGGCATAGAGACTTTTACAGATAAAGTTACCACTTATTAAATCAATTACATATTATTCCATGTATACTTTTCTTTTGGTAGTCGTAGAAGATTAAGTTAAAAAATAAAACTATTCTGATTTAAATAATTTAGATACATATCCTATCTCCAATGGATTGCAAAGAAATATCTCAGAATTAAAATATATTTCCTTTTTGTTCTTTACTATTACTCACCTTTTCTAGAAGTATGTAACTTATTTTTCAACAAATATATTTTTATTTTGAGATAGTTTGCAGGTACTTTTAATAATTTCTTATTGAAAGATTAATTTAATTTATTTCCAACATTTTGATGTATTTCATAACTTTATCCAGAGTATTTTAAAGGTAAAATAAAGGTTTAAATACCTCTTTGAACATTAGATAAGAAAAATTACTAATAAAATGATAAGACATTTTTTTTTTATCATTTAAAGATCTCAGATATAAAGATCTCCGATTAGACCTAATCTAGAACTAAATAAGATTAATGTGTTTTTATATAAGTAAAATGTTTCACAATACTTGACATGAGAGATAACATTTCATTTTTTTAAATAAAAGCTTTATTTGCCCCACAAGTATAATGTGAGATTCATGCTTTTCGAAAAAGTCCTGCATCAAAGGCTAGCATATGTTTTGAGAAATAACTCTTTTACATCATTGCCATACCGTAATTTCGGTAATTATAAACTCTAAGATGAAATTTAAGATCTACAGGGTAGAAACTAGTTAATGTATTGGGATTAAAAATTAGTTCCATTATTTATCCATGTCATTAATATCAACAAATATAAAACTGTAAAACTAATATAAAGAGCAGTTTTATAATTTCAAGGCATTCGTGTATCAAATATGCTTTCTAAATCAAGAAAATAAAAAGATGGTGTACATTTAACATCGGGGATTTTATCATACTTAATGTAACGTCAAAGTTTGGAAACAAAGAATACCAGATATTCCCTGTGTAAATAGACCAATAATATGTTATATTTTCTTTCTATTGACAAAATATTACAATATATTAAGAAATATCTGAGTGTAATCTTTTATGCGTTCGATACGAGAGAGAGAGAATAATGGATCTTTTTATCATCTTTAACTACAGAATAAACAAGTTTTTCCTACGTAAAAGGAAAACAGTTGTTTTCTTTTTTTACATTCTCGATAGCATATAATTTAAGATTTTTTTTTCCTTCTTAAAAAAGAGAGCAGTATAAATATACCTTCTCTGCCTCGGCACATGTCCACTTTATAGAAGAATTACTTTCTAAATTTACTACTGTTACTAAAATACATTCAAACTTTTCTTTTCGATGTGTTAAAAGCAGTGAGATGGAAAAAAACACATGTTCAATAAAGAATCTCGAGCATTGAAATGATATATGAAATACATTCTTTTCAGTTCTTGTTTTGGCTAAAATATGACAGTTGGAATTGAACTTCATTTTTTAGAATAATAGAGTGTTTGAATGGACTTTAATATTATTTGTTTGAGATAGGTATTTCCTAAATATTTAAAAATACGTACTTTCAGAGATTATTGATATGAATTAAAAATAACACAAGTTTCTAAAATGAATAATATCTTATTCTTCCATATTATTTATGGAGTAAATTTAAAAGGAAATATATTTTCTTTTTGCTCTTTACTATTACTCACCTTTCCTTGAAGTATATAACTTATTTTTCAACAAATACATTTTTATTTGGAGAAAGTTTACAGGTACTTTTATTAATTTCTTATTGAAATATTAATTTATTTTATTTCCAGCCTTTTGATATTTTTTTTAACTTTATCCAAAGTATTTTAAAGATAAAATAATGATTTAAATAATTCTTTCAACTTTAGATTACGAAAATTACTAATAGAATGATAAGAAAATTTCCTTTTACATTCATTAGGAAGTAATTTAGTTGCATTTAGGATGCGCATTTAACTTGCGTATGTTCTGTTAAAAGTATATAAACTTCCCAGAACAGGTTACAGAGGCTATAATTATTTACGTGAAATATAATTTGACATGAGCTTTACATTTACAGTCTATCACCCTGAATGTATAAATCACGATGTTTAAATGTTAATCGTTAAATATTAAAATGGGAAATGATAACTATTATTATCCTTGTTTTTTAACAGACAGAAAATGCTTAAAAGACATGTTTTTAGTAGACAGAAAATTTAAAGCATTTTTCTAATAAGTTGAATTTACACAGGTTTTTCTTTCTAATGGCAAACTATTTCATATTAGAGAATAAATGTAACCATAAGCAAATTTATTGTGTTACGATATTGATATTAATATTAAACTATTACATTCTTTTATTTTACAGATGGATGTAATAAATAATAGATTTTCTAATAAATGGTTTACAAATGTTATTCCGATATGTTCGTCCTGATTAAGCGGTACACATTTTTATTTCCACCACATAAAAAATAAATAAATAAATAAAAATTTAATTCAGTGTAGCTAGGGTAAATAAAAGGACACTGATAATAAAATTAAACAAATAAAACTTAATTAAAATGCAAGCAAAAATAATGGGAAAACATGTGATCACAGATTATTACAGTTTCAATAATCTCTGACGTCATTAAAACGGATCCTGTTACAGCCCTCTTTTGAATGTGTTAAGCATGGAGTTCCTTTGTCAATTGTATTTTATGTCATTAAATTATGAATGTCATGCTAGTGTTTAAAGTGTGCGTTAAGCTAGGAGATTAAAGACTTTGAAAGACATGTCTGTCAAAAAGGAACATCCATGACTAAAACAACCATTATCAAACGTATTTTAGAAGTACGGTATTTAAAGTCACGGAAATCTGGTCAAACATTTAATGGTCAAACATCAGTTTTGATCATCTTTCTGGCAATGTCATAATTTCGATAATGAATCACTTTTGTTTTCTTCATTATTATGACAAAATAGATTTGATTAATTTTTATTATTTTCTCACCACGAAATTTCAATAAATAGTGAATATAAACTAATATTTATCTATTATTCGTGATCTTTATGTTATTTCATGAGCGTATTTTATGTCTGGCTTTAACAAAGAATTCCCTCACACATTTTTGTAAAATCAATTTATAGATATCTTACACTCTCCGTATTTTCTTTTATTACTAAATTTACAGATTCGACGTAAAATTCTACTGGTTACTCTTTCACTCACATCCTTTCGTTAGAGGGGAAAAAATTCTGTTTTTTTCATCTGCGATAAATTTTCTTTTAAGAGAGTATGGAACCGAGTAAATTTTAACTTAAAGCCGATAGAACTTCACAGATTTTGTAACAAAAAGATAAAAGCTACGTGTGCTTTATTTTACAACGTGGTTTCGTTTTTCTTAACTTTAAAACGGGGTAGGACATAATAAAATTCCCAAGTTCAAATATAGAGTACATATATTTATAGGCATTCTATCAGACAAAAGGTTTACTTTTTATATACAATGATGGTTTTTGATGTATTTAACTTATTTTTGATAAATTACCAAATATAAACTATTTATTTTATTTTCATTGTTAGGTGAATTGAAGCTCTTAAGTCTGTTGTGTACCAACGTTATTGGATTCGCTCACCTCAATATCAACCTATGGAGAAAATGTGTTCAAGGATTGCCGACTTGGATTTAAAAATGAAAAGAAAATTGTACTCCGCAATATAGAAAGAAATTTTACACCTGGGGACATATTTCTTTTAAAAAATGCAAATAATATTTTTAAATTAAATTATTCTAGGAAAAAAACAGGTATGGTTTGTTTTAAGCGCTTATAAATTCATTTGGTGGACGAAACTTATAAAAAAAATTCGGTTTCAAGGTTCAGAAAAGTTCAGTCTACCTGAAAATACCACTTTTATTGAATTATCAGCTTTTATGTAGCTTGTAACGTCGTGACTCTTTCTTGGAAGAAATCACCGAACTCAAGAGCTCTCTTTCAAGAAAGGAATGATTCCGAGAATCTAAAAGTGACCCCATTTAATTTCCAGGGGAAAGGTAAGCCGCTGGGGCTAGTGCAATGTAAATTGTCTTCCGTAAGTCAAGCGGAACCTAGCTGACGCCTCGACAACAAACACCAGCTCCTCGCTCGTCTGTCCCTCCAGATGCAGATCACAATGAAGGAATCGAGGTGATTCTCGCCCCCTGGGTCTGCGGAGAATTGAGCTGACAGGCCCGCGCTCCTACCACAGCAAGTGAAATCGACCCCCGTGGAGTTGAGAGTGACCAGCGTCTGTAGTCGCGAAAAAGCGTGGGAAACCCACCGCCGACACAAGAGATATAGAAAGGAGCGCTTCAAGAGAGAGAGACGCAGACTCACGGAGAGTGCCGCAGTGGGAGAGACGCGCAGAAACACAGAGACGAAGTGAAAGCCAGATGGCCCGTAGCCGGAGTCAATGACAACAGTGCAGAATTGAGGAAACCTTCCCAGTTGCTGATCGCTGCGGTTCGCCTCTCGGTTAAAGACTGAATGAGTCTTTATTAGAGTCTTAGTGATTTTTAGAGAGATACCTCACGGTTAAAGACTGAAAGCGTCTTTCTTAAAGTCTTAGTGACTGTTTAGAGAGATATCTCTCGGTTAAACACTGAAAGAATCTTTGTTAAAGTATTCGTGACTGTTTCGTGAGAAAACCTCTCGGTTAAAGACTAAAAGAGTCTTTGTGAATGTTTTTTTTTTAGAGAAATCTTTCAGAGGAGAATAGACTATCTGTTTTGTTCATAGATGTGAATAGATTTCTGTATTACAAACTGCTGATTTTAACTAAATCTGTCTCTCGTGTGTCCATTTCAATTACGAGGACGTTACAAGCTGTGAATAGTAGACAAACTTTCTCACAAGCTGTAAATAGTAGACAAACTTTCTCTATACGTTAACACTGATGGGAGGGAATCCAATAGGGTTAGCCCTCACAGCAGCATTAATTGCAGCTCGTAAAGGAAGGTAAAAGAATAAAATATTTAATATTGTTGGTATAGTGTTAGCGAAATGTTCCCAATTCCATTTAATACACGAATTAAATAGGTCGGAGACGTAGAGGGGCGAAGGCCGAATGGCTAACGTTCTGGCATTCCATCCAGAGCCTCTGGTATCAAATCTCTCTGCTCTTATGAATATTTACAGCTGTTCGAAATCGGCTTTAAACTGTAAGTCTTGGTCTAATTAACGGTCAGGTAGCAACAGTTGACAGTATTAGCAGCTTTGTTGGTATATCGACATCTTTGTTGGACTCCAAGTGGCTTTGGAGGGATATGATGTCTATTTTCTGTGGGGCTGCTTGGATACATGGATTCTCAAGTAGGTGTTCTGGGTAAATTTGTAAATAACTCAAAACATTCCCGGTGTTTGAATTTTCATGCGAAATGTTACATTAAGTCTGCTTTTGCTGAAACATTAGCATTAACGTGTGTTCGAATATAGGAATTTTGCTCTGAACGTATTGCCTATTTGACAAACTGATCTACGTATTAATTTTCTTCAATGTAGACATCTGCCAGAACCCACTGAATGCTGTATGATCAATTACTGTTGCAGATTTTATGAAGGGGAGTAATGATACCTTGTTAAAACCTTACTATTTTCTGTAGCGCCTTATGTCCAGATTTTGAAGAAGATGGTGACGGACTCTGCCGAGTCTTTAATAGGACAGAGTGAAAATTAAAATATTTAAATAAGCAATTTATAATTTTTTCCTAAATCTGATTTTTGTAAGATATTTGCAGTATCCCAAAAATTTCAGTTCATTTCTCTTCTTTCATAAATTAATTTTAATAACTTCGGAAAAGCTATTTGCCAGGTTTCGAAAGATAAAATACAAGTAATAACGAATATCCATTCTCACATTTTCAAAGTTATTTTTAATTTCAGATTATCTTTCTTTAAAAGATGGGATTTACCTGCTCTTTTTAAAAAGTTGCGCTTGTGAAAATTATTTTCCTTTTAATATATATTAGTTACATGAAGATATGAGAAATTCATTCAATGAAGTTTCACTGTGGCTACAAGCTGCACACGCGCCCGATAATCAAGGTTTGAAAGACGATCGAAATTTTGTTTTTCTGCTTAATTGAAACACGGCATAAAACAAGGTCTGATGGTTGATTTTTAAGAAATGCCTCGCTAACTACAGTTTTTTTATCATAGCGTGTAATTGTGCACAATGCAAAAGTAATATTCTAAGTGAAATAAATATTTCAAGATAAATTCTTACAACAAATTTGAAAAAAAAATTCCCTTGAAATATGTGACGAAGAAATTTTATTTTTCTTCTAAATATTTTACATGTAAGATTTGTCTGGGCTTAATGTGAGATACAATATTATTTCTCTTTCTTAAAAATTCCCCTTTTAATGCTGAACATATTTTCCCTTTGGTGTAACCTGTATCATTACTTTCCCTTGAATCTTTATTCTCCCTTATTATAGTCACTTTGTGGTACCATCTGTCAGCGTAATTCAAAGTCTTGCTCTTTTCAATATCGCTACGAAATTTGAAATATGGAATTGTATTCAGTGGATTCATTTTTTCTCTCTTCCTTTCATATAAGATATTGAAGGCTGCATTGATTGCATGAGATGTCGATAAAAAAAGAGAATTACGTAATTTTTTTGTCGATAATTCAATTTTCTAAGTACCTTAAGTTTTGGTGATAAAAGAAGTTCATAAATTATCAACGCTTCATCAAAGCTACATATAAATTTTTAACGTACAATTATAGAATTATTTCCTGCACTAAAGTAGTGCGAATTGTTTTGAGCACCTAAGAACGATAAGAATTTTGACTCTTTAGGAATTGCCATATATTCATGTTCAGGCTTCAGACATCAATAGTTTCTACTACATAATCATGGTAAAAATGAAATAACATTTTTATCATTTAAAATATACGTAAAAAATATATACTTGCATATGTACTTTGTTAAATATTTTACTGTTAGGGTAAATCCATGCTTTCGAAAGGTATATTACTGTTTATTCCATTCGCAGATCATTATCATTCGCAGATCATTCATATTCGCAGATCATTGTTTAGACGGTCCGCTTGAAGCGGGATTCGTGATGGTTGCTTTGGGGCATTATCTTTTACAACTAGTGGGCTAAACTGACCCGGAATTACAACTGTAAGCTGATTCCGAATGACAACTTAATACCTATGCGCAGTGCGACATTGTACGCAAAATCTGGTTACGAAAACTAGCACCTTAGACCAGTGGTGCGCTAGCTTTTTTGTCTACTGCTCACTTTCTTTAAATAAAAATCCACTCAACCTCCAATCAAAGTTTTCTGTAGTAGGAAAATAAAAAAAATATATGAAAATGTAAACGAAAAAACGAAAATAAATAAATAAGCAAATTTTGACAAACTATTTTAAAAATCAATGAAATGTAGCCTGAGGGTATATATCTACTTTGCATAATAGTAATAAAAAATGGTACCTTCTGCGCGTGATTTAGGCAAATCTCATGTGACTAAAACTTCATATATAAATAAATATTAATAAGTATTTGTATTTCATCTAGGCGAATTTTCTTCATATTATCCGCGATCCCTCCCATTTTTTTTTAGTTTGCGCAACTCTGCCCTACACATATGACAGTCGCCCTTTTGCAGTGGATTTCGAACCCGCGTCTCGAAACTCGGAAGTGAATGCAGCAGTTTGAATTAGTTTTGATTTCAAGAAATTCCCTTATAGCCTAGTCAAAATAGGTTTTATGGCTAAAAAAAATATGAAAGTTTTGAAAATTGGTGGAGATGTTTGTTTAGCCATGCTAATGAACATACTAAAACTCCCCACCGATCAGACTTCAGCTTTCGCCGCCATCTTGGAAAATGTGTACACTTTTTTTGGTTTTTTGGAAATAACTTTACAAATATTGATTTTATAAAAAATAATTAAATGCAAAAATTAAAGAGCATTAAATTATGAACAAAAATCATTCCTAACATTTTTTATATGTCTAACAGGAACAAAGATAATTGACTTTGAAAAGAGCGCACTATTACACGTGGGACGCGCAAGCGCGGCTCTCCATCGCGGTGGAGGGAAATACCCATGTGCATGTGCATACACATGTGCATACCATAATTAGCGAAATTAGTTTTACACTGAATGGGAAGGTGTTTTGTATTTTTTCAAATAACCAGGGAAATATTAACTTTACGTAAAAAAAGTTTATTTCAAAAATTAAAAAACATTAAATTCTGTACATAAACGATTTTATACATTTTTGTCGTAAACCTAACAGGAACGAAGATATTGACTATAAAATGCGCGTTGATAATGGAGGTAGCTTCAAAGTCTCATTGAAGGCGCTCTTCTTTGAATTTCTAACCTCTCCCACATTTCGGCATTCTTTAAACACAAGAAAATAGACTTTAATTTTTTTGGCTATGTAGATAATTAATCATTATTAATTTTATACATGAATGTAGTAAACTTGGGGGTATTCCCTATCAGATTTCCATTGCGAATAATTGTTCAAGCTTACCTACTACAGGATTTACGTGCTTTTTTCGGTACGGGATTCTCCCCTTCGTCAGACATGTATAGATCGTCTATGGATCCGCTAGCATCGGCCCATTCATCAACTTCTTTCATTCGATCGTCATCAAAAATAGGGCTGATGCCATTCTGACATACCCCATTGTAATTATTGCAGGTCGTTGTGCAGTTAATGCCTGCTTTTCGACATCCGCATCTTACTCCACAGTCAGTCTTACAGTTGCAAAATACCATGTTTAAAAGTGAATCGGGAGCTACTGGATCCATAGTTGTGATGGGCACAAGAATTTTCTCTTGACGCTTCCAGCCCCACAGGCAGTTGGGCCTTTCTTTTTCAGGTGCTCCAAAGTCTTCCTCATTTTAATTTCGATGGCTCGTATTTGAGTGTGTGCGTTTAAGGTTTCTTGCGATGGTGGTTCAGTAGCAAAATCTCGAAACAACTCACGGAGATTTTTACATTCCAAATCCGATATGTCCATGCCGTCAAAAATTATTTTTGATAAAGCTGTTTAGGTCAATAAATGCGCTCGGACGGCCCTAGCGTATGCATGGCCAGGTAACATTTTTTCTACTGACGTAGGTGCATAAATCAAAGTGAGTATTTCTTTTAACCCACTTCCAGTGATTATGTACCCACTGCAGCCTAAGAATGGCATTAAAAGATGGAATCCACCAAGCCTCACAGTTCAACTTGATAATAATGGATTGGATGTTGCTGCGACTATCTCTCGAGCTTTAATATACAGTGGTTGGTCAAACGTGAGAATGCAAGACTTTTGGTGCGTTTTATTGTGGCTTTTATTATGGCTGCAGCAGTTTGTACTATTCGTAGACGCTGCTCACGATCATTTCGTATCCTTTTGTCGTACCAAGAGTCTGATAAGACTTTCATTCCAGTATTACGTAAACATATGACAGTAACTTTTTTGGAGTTTGAGGCAAAAATAATGCCATCCCCGTATTTTTGTTTCAACTTATTTCTCAAAGTGATGCAGTCTGGAAGTAGCCCTGTAATTTCAAATTTGAGTTCAGGTAGTGAGATTTGACAGTCGTCATTATTATCATCAAGGAAGAAGGATATTTCGTCTACAGCTGCTGAGACGTAATCCGACTCTGGCCGCCCTCTCTTTCTTATTGGTGCAGTGTGTAGAAAAAAGTCATGAAGCAATCTTGGAGATAAATCGCATCAGTTGCAACTTTATTATACGACACTGAACTTCCTCTCCCTACTGGACATGTCTATTCTCTGCAGCTTCAAGAACTTTGTTTTTATTTCGAGACTCCTAACTTCGTATATAGTTCTTCGCCTGTCAGTTGATTTTTTCTTTTGTCCTTCTTTCAATTTTTCGTCTATCACTGCCGTACAAAAGAAACATTTTGTCCTAAAATCGAACTGAGGTAAAAAAGATCGTAAACTTACCGCGCGCTCTTCACTTTGGGATGTTGACGCGATCTCTGCATTTCTTTTTAAATCAAATTTTATACTTCCTGGTCTGGTGTAATTTCTCCGACACAACGAATGAACCGAAACATATTTTAAATGTTCCAACTGTTCATGCTTATTGTCTTTTCTTTGGACACTAGCTCTCTTTAAAGCGTCGATCCCCTTTTCTCCTGCATTCACGAAATCATCATTTGACATTAATTTTTTACATATAAAACAAAGTTCCGTATCCGCCATTGTTCACAGACGCACACGGAATGGTGACTAACTATTAACTGTCTAGGAAAATACTAAGGAAAGACCGATTTGGCACCTTACCGTATGCACATGCGCGTGTCTTCCAGCCATCGTGATGGGCACCCGCGCATGCGCGTCCCTGGTGTGATAGTGCTCTCTTTCAAAAGTCAATTATCTTTGTTCGTGTTAGACTTATAAAAATATATAATATATGTTTTTTGTGCATTGCTTTTTGTAGAAGCTACCTCCATTATCAGCGCGCATTTAATAGTGAATATATTCGTTCCTGTTAGGTTTACGACAAAAATGTATAAAATCGTTTTTGTACATAATTTAATGTTTTTTAATTTTTGAAATAAACTTTTTTACGTAAAGTTAATATTTCCCTAGTTATTTGAAAAAATACAAAAAACCTTCCCATTTAATGTAAAACTAATTTCGCTAATTATGGTATGCACATGCGCGGGTAACTCCTCCCACCGCGATGGGGAACCGCGCTTGCTCGTCCCACGTGTGATAGTGCGCTCTTTTCAAAGTCAATTATCGTTGTTCCTGTTAGACATATAAAAAAAATGTTATGAATGACTTTTGTTCATAATTTAATGCTCTTTATTTTTTGAATTAATTTATTTTTTATAGTTATTTCCAAAAAACCAAAAAAGTGTACACATTTTCCAAGATGGCGGCGAAAGCTCAAGTCTGATCGGTGGGGACTTTTAGTATGTTCATTAGCATGCCTAAGCAAACATCTGCACTTATTTTCAAAACTTTCATATTTTTTTTAGCCATTCGTCAAAATCGGGTCTATTTTGACTGGGGTATTATATAACAATACTTTAAGCAAAGAATTTACTTTCATATTAGCCTTCCACATTAAAACAGCATTGTTTTTTTGCTAATGTCCTTGGGGGCTGATGACATTACACAAGAGCCCAGTGTACATATGAATAGAAGGAAACAAAAACACACAAATCACACAATCACAAAAGAATTTTATTAACAAACAATGACACCGGCGATGGACCATAGGTTGCAGCTTCCCTATCTAGACGCAGGCGGAAGACAAAACAGCATTTTGTTTTAATGAAGTCGAAAACTCCCAAATTACATCCATTACAGACTATTTCGCATTTTGGGCTCAAGTGCCTTTAAGCTTGCCGAATTTTTTGAAAACATGGTCATGTTGTAACGAATCAAACTTTAATAAAATTATTAAAAGCAATATCGTTTTCACTTTGATAAACACATTTCAAATTATATGATCCGTAAAAGAGAATGAAAAGTTTTCTTTGAAAATTAATATTTTTTTTATTTACATGCTTCGAAAATAGATATGAGTCTAAGATACGGAACATCTTAAATCACTTCACGTACCATAAAATAGAAAAATATACACCCGGGAATAAGATGGTACATTTACAAAAAATTTCAATACACTTATCTTTAATTTAAAGCCAAAATACTGGTAAAAAGTGATGATTAAATATTTAAATACTCATAGATTGTAAAAATCTTACATTAGAAAATATTTTTTTAAAAATTTTCCTTGAAAAACAAATTAATTTTTTAATATTTCTTAAGTTATAGATTGTCGCAAAATAGATGTTGTAAGGAATTTGCTACAAAATAAAGATTGTTAGCCTATTTAGTAATTTAATGCATTTATTGAATTCTAGTTAAATATGGCATATTTCATAAAATATAACATAATTCATGAAATTCGTAGATTCCGGAATACGACGAGGAATGTCAGGCGATTCGGCAGCTTCTCAGTTTCAGCTCTCCGGCGTCTCTTGACACAGTCGTTCACGAGGTATTTTCATTTCCCCATTTCTAACTCACTAACTGATTCTACTCCCGGCGGTCACTTTATATACACCTAGCTTGGAATGTCCACTGGGCGGTCTGATTACCCCTTCCTTTGTAGCAAGTTCACTGGCGAGTGCGCGTCATCATCACCTAGAGGTGAAAATCGGTCTGGACTCGACAATTGTCTATTGAATCCATTCTGTGCGCTAAAGGTGGTCTCCCTCATGGTGGTCTCCCTGTAACATGATGGTACATACACATTCATGCAGAGAATTTTGCAGGAAGTATCCCCCGACTCCTGTCATCACATTAGTCACGGTAACTCTACCCGTCGGGTAGGGTTCATTCACTCTCTTCCCCCATTCCCTCCCCCAAGGTCGCTAAAGTTTCTTTGATGGTCTGCTGTAAAGACCGACATGAAACAGGATCAGTGCCGACGGCCCTGCAGACCGCTGCCCATAAATCACTGGCTTCCCCCGCAGAGCACATGAATGTGAACGCCTTATTAGAGATACCACAGGCGAAACTAAGCAGGAGGTGACAAAGTGTTTGGCTTTTTGTGTTGACAAGCCGCAACAGGTCACCTTCGGCACAGGTGTTTTAAATCAATTATAACCATGAATACTCCCTGGGTGGGTCTTTACTTAAAATCCCCACTTGTTAGGGTGGTCAACGTCGCTATAATATATATAGTTAAAATGTTATCAATATTGTACTAACAGTTTGGGAATAACAGTGCGCACAATGTTAAAATTTTCTGTTTTGAGAAAATTTTCAAGAAATTCCTTTAAGGTACAATAGTTTAAGGATAGAATTTAGCCAATTGAGGGCTGAATAGCTAGCGCTCTAGCATTCGGTTCAGGTCCTGTGGGTTCGAGTACCACTGTTGACATGGACGTTTGTAACGGTTCGGAATCGGCTTTAAACTGTAGGTCCCGGTCTAATTAGTCCTCGTATAGCAAAACATTTACAGTAGCGCTCCAAACCAGACCAAACTAAACCAAAATAAGGAGTGAATTTACTTTCATTTCCCCATTCTTAAAACAGTATTTTGCTTTAATGAAAACAAAAACGTCCAACCTCCATCCATTTTAAGACAATTCCGCATTTAAAAAAGAAAAAAAACTACTAAAAACAGCCGTGTTTTCACTCTATTTGACATATTTAAAAGTAGCGAATCTTATCATAAAAATACTTCATAAAGTGTGGTAAAAAAGAAACAATTTTATTCGCTTTTGTACATCACTGTCTTCTTCATCGAACGTAAATATTTCTATCTTTACAAATTGAATTTTATGGAATTATTTCCCCAAGGAAATAAATGTTCCAAAGCGAAGTTTGGAAGGAATGTGGCTGAGACGTTTTTATCCAGTTCGTTTGCAGAGTGAAATGCTATCGATTATGATACTTAATTTTCGGTTAAAAATAGCTGAAATCAATGAACAAAATTCAAAAGCGAAGACTTAACACAAACATTTTAATGTACGATCAAAACGTTTTTGTAACTAAAAAATTCATAATTGACCTTCATTTTGACGTTCACGTATTTGTATGAATTTTAATTGTGTACACACCATAACATTTACTTTCGATCTAGTAAATATTTTATACATTTAACAGAAAGAGCATGTGCGGAGAAAATATTTCTCCACCGAAAGAGTGGAAAGTGAAATAGTGCTTCGTAAAATGATTAACGAAAGAGAAAAAATTTGAAATTTTTTTTTCTCATAATGACATAATCTTACGTAGCTACACAATTTTAGATTAGGACGGACACACACACACACACACACACACACATATATATATATATATATATATATATATATATATATATATATATATATATATATATATATATATATATATATATATATATACACAGGGTGTCCATAATTAAACTTCCCTACATTAAAGTTGTCTACAGTCGAAACTATTGTTCATAAAGTTGTGAAATTTTGTGTAGAGCATATTGAAGGGATGGAAATTTGTTTGAGCGAATAAAAAATAGTTAAAAATTTCACCACCAGAGGGCGTTTTAGATGATTTACACATTTAGCCAACATTTACTATAGTTAGAAAAATTTATTACAAAAAGATATGTTCAACTTGACGGCCGTCATTTTCATCTACCATTTGAAATCATAAGATAGCGTGTTCTACAGATGACCACAATGTGTCCGGGGAAATGCTGAGAACATGTCGTGAACTATACCTGATGTTTCAGATCAGGTATAGTTCTTGGTTTATCAAGACTAATTAGAGGTTTCACATGTCAGCAACTTGTGCTGAATTATCGTTTTAGTAAAACAATTTTACTAACAAAGCTCGATCTGGTAATCGTAACGAGGACATTCTGATTACCAATAGCAAGCACTCTGAAAACAAAATCTCTATGAAAGATTTTAGGTTTTATAACAGCTTCTGCTCTACGTCGTCAAAAATTAAATTGCATATTTGTTTCTTCGTTCCTTAAAATATTTTGCCCGAAAATTTGTTATCGAACAAGTTTCTGAACGACTTTGCAATCACTTTAAAGATTGTAAAATTTAATGAGTATGAGTTATTGTGTTAGGGTGACCTATGGATAAAATATGGTGAAATCTTAAGTAAAGAAGCAGTCTTAAATGTGTAATTAATTTTAAAAAACGCCCTCTGGTGGTAGAATTTTGAACCTTTTTTTATCTTCTCAAACAAATTCCCATCCCTTCAAAGTATCCTACACAAATTTTCATAACTTTCTGAACAATAGTTTCGACTGTAGACAACTTTAAAGTAGGTAAGTTTAATTATGGACTCCCTATATATATATGTGTATATATATATATATATATATATATATATATATTTATTTATTTATTTGTGTGTGTGTGTGTGTGTACATATGTTTGCATGTATGTATGTCAAATTGAATCTCATCATGGTCATACTTTTAAAATATGGATAATTTGCATGTGCTATAGTTTATTTTTCTAATTTTGACGTATTACTGTTAAATTTAATAAGATACTATCATAAGAGACACTATTTAATGTGATGAATTTTAGTCCTTACTTTTATAGAAATAAGAAAATCAGTCAAAGGAGTCGCTTTTTGTACGTCCTTTTTGAGAGGGCACATGAATATACTAGAATGTTAAACGTACAGGTCAATGCCATAAAGACCTTTAGAGCCAGAATTTAATAGTCTCGTTTTTTGCTTATAAAAATTGCCGATGACATTGCTTTTAAAATTTTACCTAAAACAATGACAAGACATTATAGCCGTGAGGAAAGTTTCAAACGTTAATTAAAATAACTAATGTAACTTCAAAGAATTGAATTCAACTTCAAAGAATTGAATTTAACTTTTTACATGCGCTATACCAATACACAAGACAGGGGTCTACAATCACAGTTACAGTCATATTGTTGTTCATATGTCTTTTGTTCCGTAGAAATTTAAAATCCTCTCAGCTTTTAAATCAGAAGCCATTGTCTGTTTTGGAAAAAGTTTGACTGACTTCCTTTTTTCCTGTTTTGTGATCGACGTATTGATATTTCTGTCCCGTGTTTATCTTCCTCAAAATACTTTTGCTTTCAGTAATAACTTATTTAGTATATTTTTTCGTAGGTATTCCACTCAGACCTGCCCTAAGTAACATTTCATTTTGATGAAAACTTTTTAATTTTACTTGATGTCTTTTTCTACCTACGATATATTGATAACTCCTTCATTTTGGTTCATGATTCCATTTGTGATCATAATCATTTACTTTATGATATAAACATCACTCATTTTCCTGTTCGCTCACTTCTGAACAGAAAACTAATGCTTGTTTTACATTTTTGAATTTTTAAGTTACCAGAAATATTAGCATAAAACCTTATGATTATCGGGAGCATTTACATACTCATTGCTTTCTCACAATAGGACCTGTTATCCCTTTGTTGCGTCACCATGGATTTTAATGATGCATCACCACGGACTTTAGAAAAACTAAGATGACATATAGCACTCTTGTAACCAAGATTTAAATGATTGCTTGGCAACGAGCCAGAAAAGAATTTTGTTATATATGTGTAATGTTAGTTCTTTAGGGGTCTTGTCTTGTGTTGTGTTCGTGTTCTTGTATGTAGAAATAAAAGATAAAAAGAACGGCTTGACATGTTTATTCCCTCTGACAGTAGGCTATACATACGTTTTTAGGAACTTAAAGGAACGGATCTAGCTCGGCAAAGTGGCAGTCGAGAAGCACTATACAGGTAAAATACCTTGTCTGTAGTTGCTAAGTAACATTAAATGGCGCCCGGAACAGGGACTGCCATTTTTGCTAACTTATGAAGGAAAGTGTGTCGATGTTGGTATTTATATGAAGTAACTTTTGATTCCGATTTATGAAGTTCATCTAAATTGATCTAATTAAAGATACTGCAATAAGGAAATATTATTTATGAAGCTGGATGTACTGAAGATTTCAAGTATTTTGTTTGAATTGAAAATAAGATAGTAATTAGCTTGCCGTCTTTAGTACATACTATGGATGCAGTAATGAAAATGAAACGTTCTACTGTTAGAACCCAAAAAACAAAATTACTTAAGAGAATAGAAACAAAAATTGAAGAAAATACTTATTCTGAAGATGAACTTGATGAATGTCTTGCTGAATTGAATCTTAAAAAACAAGAATTAAATGAATTTGATAGTCAAATATTTGCTAATATTTGACTATCAAGTGGATGACGTGGAATCTGAAGTTTTGAAATGTGATGAGTACAACACAAGTATAGTAGTGTATAGTACAAAAGTTAAGAAAGCGATTGCTAGATTACAAAACGAAAATGATTCCAGTTTGTCTGTAGATCAGAAAGAGGAAAAGGAGGTAAGTCACTCGTTCGAATCCCCTTACGTAAAACTCCCTCGACTCACAATTGAAAAATTTAATGGTGATCCGTCAGATTGGCAAAGATTTTACGATCAATTTCATTCAACGATAAATAAAAATTCAGAAATTTCTAATGTCGATAAATTTAACTATCTCAGATCTTATGTGACAGGTGTGGCGTCTGACGCGGTTAAAGGTTTAAGCTTAACGAATAATAACTATCGGGCTGCTATTGAAATTTTAAAGGAAAGGTTTGGAAAAAAATGGTAGTTGATCATTGTCATTTAAATAAGCTTTTGTATTTAACTCCTGTTAAGAAATCGAATGATATATTTGCGCTTAGAAAGTTGTTGGATACATGCGAAACCGAAATTAGGAATTTAGACGCGTTAGGCATAAAATCTAACAATTACGGTTCCCTGCTTTGCCCAATAT
Organism: Dolomedes plantarius; assembly: GCA_907164885.2. Classification (NCBI taxonomy): domain Eukaryota; kingdom Metazoa; phylum Arthropoda; class Arachnida; order Araneae; family Dolomedidae; genus Dolomedes; species Dolomedes plantarius. The sequence goes on along the minus strand of OU015491.1, from coordinate 138,291,227 downwards.
TGATTAAATTATTACCGCAGGATATCGTTTTAGAAATTGCAAAACAGTGCGATTCAGACGAGAATTGGGATGTTTCAAGGAAGCTTGATATTTTGAAAAAGGAAGTAACATACAGGGAGAAAGCTAAAGTTTTGTTTCGTGATAGTCGCGACAGGGAATTTAGTTCTCAATTGAGCTCTTCGCTAAATACAAAAAATGAAAGGCCTCTAAATAATAAGAATGTATCAAAATATCCAATTGCGTCAAATTTGTTAAATGATACTGGTAAAAGTTGTAATTTATGTGTTACTTGTATTGACGGAAAACATTTTTTGACTGAATGTAAGGTGTTTGCTAATTACCCATCAAGAGAAAAAAGGTATTTCTTATTGAAATATGGATTTTGCTTCACATGCTTAAAGCGAGGGCATAACAAAAAATTTTTCAGGAGTAACGTAAAATGTGAGGAGTGTAATAGGAGACACTTAAAAATTATGTGTTGGGAATTTAAACCAGATGGTCAGTTTGAGAAGAGACCCGCCTCTACAAAAAACGCGTCTACTAATGATAAAGCATTGGTCAATAGAACACATATGCAAGATGTCTTATTGCAAACTTTAACAGTGAGATTAAAAAACTGTAATAAAGAAATTCTTTCAAGAATAGTATTTGATACGGGATCGATGCGATAATGGAACCAATCTAGTTGCTGCTAACAATGAACTAAATTCTATAGATTGGAAACAAATAGAAGATTACGTAGCTGTGAGAAGAATTCACTGGAAGTTCAACCCCCCCCCTCCTTCTTTCGCAATGAATATTTGGGAACTCTTCGTGAATTTTCACTAGTTAAAAAATCTACTAAAATTAAAGAAGGACATTTAGTATTAATAAAAGATGGCAATCTGAAACGTCTTCAGTGGCCGATGGCTAGAGTCTTGAAGATGTGTAAAGGTAGAGATGGACAGTTTCGTGTAGTAAGACTCAAAACAAATAATGGTGAACTATTGCGTCCATGCCAACGTTTGTGCCCTTTAGAACTTTGTGATGAGAAAGCTCCACCTAGGCTACAACAGCAAACCAGATATGGTCGTGTCCCGCAACCAGTGCAGCGGCTTGGTGTGGACCCTGAGAATCTTGGTTGAGCATGTCGTACGTCCTGCCCTGCTCAAGGTGGGGAGAGTGTTGCTTCACCATGGATTTTAATGATGCGTCACCATGGACTTTAGAAAAACTAAGATAACGTATACCACCCTTGTAACCGAGATTTAAATGATTGCTTGGCAACGAGCCAGAAAAGAATTTTGTTATATATGTGTAATGTTAGTTCTTTAAGGGTCTTGTGTTGTGTCGTGTTCTTGTATGTAGAAATAAAAGATAAAAAGAACGGCTTGACATGTTTATTCCTTCTGACAGTAGGCTATGCATACGTTTTTAGGAGCTTAAAGGAACGGATCTAGCTCGGCAAAGTGGCAGTCGAGAAGCACTATACAGGTAAAATACCTTGTCTCTAGTTGCTAAGTAACACCCTCTAAGAAAACCACTGCAACTTATAAAAGTTTTTCTGTCCCATGACGAAGTGACGTAGAGTGGCCATGCCTAGCCCTTCTCATTTAAACAGAGGAAGAAATGTTTGCGTGCCACTTCTTTGAAAGCGAATTTGCCCAATCTGCACCGTTGTCAAAGTACACCAAGTTCTGTTCACCCGCCTACTAAGACTACTGACGAGCAAGAATCCTTAGTGAGATAACCAGCTGCTTTTAGAACCTGGATTGGGACTTTTTTTGTAACCAAAGGTTTTGGATCTTAAGTTCCCGTGTAATGACACCGTGTACATAGATGTAAAATAAAATAGATTTAATCATTTCAAGCCTCGTTCTGACACAGCCCGGGAACGCTGCGCTGATGCATTCTAGTTCTGAATCACTTATTTAAAGAAATAATTACCTCAAACTAGCCTCTGATTGGGAATTTTCTCCTTACATAATTATTAAACGTACCACACTGTCAGATAATAAATGAAACTGCTGAAACATACAGTTTTGTCTGTGTTTCAAATTATACAGTTACTTTACTGTTTATAAATTCGCATTCAGATTTTCAATATCTTCAAAACATTTAATTTTCATGCCGTTATTTTTCTTGTCAGTAAATGCTGATCCTCTCTTTTTTAAGAAATACAACAGATATAATCAATATATGGAGAACATATAAATTTTTGACCCTCGAAGAGGGTTATCATAAATAAGACAAACTAAACAATTTCTAAAATTCAGATTATGTTGTAGAAATTATGTCATAAGACCGGTCGCCCAGTGATTAAGTGGTTAAGGCATCAGCCTGATCCGCTGAAGGCGCGGGTTCGATAAGACTTGGTTGTATTCTGGGGAACTCGTCAGTCTTCCGCCTGCAATAGGTTCCTCGTTTAGAAAGGGAAGTTACAATCAATCGTCCATCGCCGGGGTCATCGCTCGTTAATAAAACATTCTTCTGTGATCGTGTGATTTATGTTTCCATTTCCTTGTATTCATATGTATACCGGACTGGGTATGGCAGTCGTCAGCCCCAGGGACATTATCCACACACATGCTATAAGACCGGACATGGGATTACTGCTGGACTTTTAGCTACCACATTTATGTTATCTTTGTAGTTAATGAAATTGCAGTTCTTCCGTTCTAGATATTATTTTTCTGGAATCGAATCACAATTAAGGGTAAACTTACAGCTTTCAGCTCGTCTCTATATTCGTGGTGCATTTTTTTTTACTTGAAGTAATGTTTTGCTAAAAATTGAGTCGTAATATAGATAATTTATTTTCCTAATATAGTCTTAATATGTCGTTACTAGTAACTTGTAGTTTTTAAATATGCTTTAATCCAAGCATATGGGAGTGCGATATTACTCTATGTTCTAAAATCTCGTAGGGTATGGAACTGTTTAGGAAGAATGCTTCCCCTACTAATATTACACGCATAAACTCACCAGGATATTGGAATTATTTATTTTGTATGTTTTATTAACTTAATAGTCATAATAATTTTGAAAGCTTTTTTTTGAGAATTTTCAATGTATGAAGCCTCAGTTCCAGGGGTAGGAGGCTTCTCTGTGGTGTTTTAACTAATTGGCGCTTCAGCAAAGCTGTATTAAACTTGTTTATCTGGTGAATATCCACACGCGTGGTAACAAGAGACAATATTTACACAACTGGTCGGTTATTATTCGTGTTGTACTAGAAGTGGGTTGTTTTTACTTATTTAATGAAGCAGAGGGTTATTAATGGCAACTGCATTGGCATGGTCTAAAAAAATCATAGTTTTTGCATCAATAATAAATTATGACACCCTATAATTTTTTCCACAATATAATATAAAACATAGGTATTATAATATTTTTTTTCTTTTGAGATATTGTTAAAAACTAGACAAAAATTGAATGAGCAAAATTTCCAATCATACATGCAGTAATTATCAAATAAGACTTTTGGTATATCTTTTAACAATAAATAAGCTGTTTGATACGATTATTAGTAGAAACATATCCTAATTTCATATACAAGTACCAGGCAACTTCTCTAAGGCGGCCAGTAATGGTTCTGAAAAGAAGTGGCCGCTTTCAGGAATGGCCGTTGAAAAGAGGTTTCTTCCATAACATTGGCTCTATGGAGTCATTTGTAGGTTCTGAACAAAATATGTCCGTTTAGAGGGGTGGAAACTGAATAAGGGTGGCTGGCTACAGAAGTTTCACACTAAATATGGAACTATTTTTATGAATAATTATGGAGATCACTCGTGTGGTATCTCACATGGAGGCGAGATTCAGTTTAAAGATAACTTTAAATCTATGTAGCCGGTTTAAACGTATCCAGGTGTGCAGTAATGGCAATGAAATAATTATAGAGAACAAAACATTATTCGTTTATTTTAGCCAGACATTAAAACCACTACTTTGGTTACACAATAAATAAATGACCAGAAGCATAAGCAATAAAGGTGAACTAATCACCCAACGCTAAAAGGCAGGAAAATAGGCAAGTCCTATTCCCTGCAGCTCATCTCTTCTGTGCGGGAAGCTCCTTTTAATGTGCTAGAAATGCACACGTGCCGTGGGCGTGTCTAGTGTTCAAATTTGCATATTGCATTAAAATTTGCATTTCTTCATAAGTATCACCACACCTAATTATATACGAATATATTCTGATCTAAAATAAACATAGAATGCCAAAATAAATGAGTGTGTTAAAACTCAAGGTAAAAGAAATAATTTGATAAGCAGTGCATTAAACTTTTTATTAAGTTTAAAATCTTAAAAAAAAATTAACTGTAAATTTACAATATTTAACCTACGAGTAAGTGGTGCATTGTAATAAGGGTGGCTGGATACAGAAGTTTCACAGTAAATAGATTTCTTAGATTTTGAATAAAGAACTATCTTTTATATGATATTATTGATAATTTAAATTTGTTATATTTTCAAATAAAGCACTCAAATTGTGATTAAAGATAAAATTTTCTTATTTGTAAACGCTGATTTTTATTTGCTAATTACTGATTAACTGATGTTTTATGAGACAAAAGAAATAAAACATTCATTCTAATTAGTATATACTATTTAATTACGTTTTTTACAAAAAGGCTTCACATGTTTATTTATATTAAGGCGTCTACCAAATATATACAAATAATTTTTTCAACTTTCAAATGCTCACATGAAATAATGCGTGATCTATGAAAAAGTGTATATTAATAGCTATCATGGGTAGGAACGAAGCACTGATAAATAAGATTATTTTTTTAAAATACAAAGTCTGAATTGGTAGTCATCTCCAAAGTTAGTTAAATATGAGTAGCTGAAATTTAATTCCTCTTGATTCACAATTTTAGTTACGACGTCAAACAACTAATTTCAACCCTAAACGCGAAACAAGCTTTTCCTCACAATTAACAGAGCATTAAACTGAATCCAAGATGGCTAGATAACTTTTGAAAACTTGCTTTTCCGGGATTCTCAAGAAAACGGATAAATAAACATTAAAGTTGTTGGTGCACAAGATTCTCTCACGCTTTGTTAAACAGAACGGAGAGTGTCCTTTACAGCATTAGACCAAGAAGTGGAACGCTTCTTAATTTTGCTCAATTATAAGAATTTCCTGAAAATTATCTTGTAGTGCTTCGGGTTTACAGCTAAAGAGAATGGAAAAGTTAGGAAGTTAAAGATTTATGAGATACCGAGGGCTTCCTTCCATAACGTGATTTTATATACTTGATGGTATACTGGATTATATAAATTGTAAATTTAATAATTAATGTCAGTGTCTCTCCATGATGTCTTTATCACTGACGTAGGAGTATATAAGGTTCTAATATAAAATCATTTATTAACATGGCAATTTTATCATTTAAATTTGGAATTTTAGAAATTTTTTCTATTAAAAATATTATGATGGAAACATCAAAGGTTTTTTTACATAACTATTATATTTGCGAACTTTATTTTTTATAAACTTATTTATATAAATGTGGTAAAATATTTTCTTATGCTGAATTTTACATAACAATTTTTTCTGAAAGATATATTATATATATATATATATTTATATATATATATGTATATATATATATATAATAAAACATTAAACAATTAAGTGGCAAGAGCTTAACTAGGGGTGGAAAAAATACGACGTAAAGAAGGCTGGTTCCAGAACCATGAAGAGCAAGTAGCGAAACAAGAGGAAACTACGGAGTGCTGGACGAGCCAGCCGAGACTGGCAAGTTTGTAGAGTTACGTAGCAAAGGCCCTAAAAAGGTTCCGATTTCGGTAGACTTTAATCTGGAGGATATCTCGGCTATAGATTTTAGCAATCTTTGATTTCTTGTAGCTTAGCTAAGTAATTATGGATTTAACTATTAGGAATTGAGAAAGAGTCTCAGTTTGGTAAATTATTGCCTACTTTGGTAGTACTAGGAATGGATTTTTGATTTTTGAATAGTTCGCTAAGAGTTTTACTTAAAGTTTTGGGGTTTTCTGCTGTTTCTACAGGGTTTCCTAAGTTTGTTTGCATGGATCCGCTATCTATTTGACCAAATCGGCTGGTTTCCCTAGCTTTTGTAGCAGCTAGTTTTTGTTTCCGAATAAAGGTGGGGTGGTTTACACAGCCTTTATAATTTGCCGGATGATCTCCGCCGCAGTCAGCACACTTTGCTTTTTTATCCTTTGGCATCTCGGAATTTCTGGAATGGCGACTAACTGCCCCCGTAAGAAAGACATTTGGCATCCATTCTGAAAATGTCATTACTGTGGTGGAAATTCTGGCAATTATATCACTGTTTTACACCTCCTTTAAATTTATAACTTTCTACTTAAACAACAAATCCGTGAAATTGAGTTATTTGATATATAGTTTTAGTTTTTTCGTTATGGTTCAAATTATAGAGAAAGATGGATAACATAATATTTTGTCTTTAAATATTTTATGCTGAGAAACTCTTTTTACTGAAAAACCTAAATTAATTATGTCATTCCTCAATGGGAATATCCGATGGAATTCCTTTAATCACAATTTTTAAGCGGCCTACCCCATTCTCGGATTGATAGTAAAGAATTTAATGTTATTTTCACTTAGAGAATTTTGAATGGTCATGAATTATTATATTGTTTTGGGAAATATTTTAATGAATCTTCCTGCATTTAAAGAGTTAGTTTACAACGTAGAAATTTATGTATATTTTCGACAACTTCCTTCCATAAAGAGTCCTGATTTTTTGATATCCAAAACGGATAGGTTTTAGCCTGCTTTGAGTTAAGTGAATTTGATTTGAAATTAGAACTAGAATTATCATTCTCGTTTTCCTCAAGAATTTCAACAATTTCCTCACCTTCGTCACTGAGCTGGTCAAAGCGACTTTTTAATTAAACAACGTCCTCTACTTACTCAACGTCTTAGTAAAGAAATCCACTAAAGTGGATTTCTTTACTAGTTTCTAGGTTCTAGGAACCTTCTTAAAATTGCTACTATCATCGCTTTCGCCATATTAAGAATCACTGTTATTAAGATTCCTAACGTTTTTAACTCTAACAGGAAAAATACTGCCCCAACCTCGTTATGCATGGTGCCCCAACGACGTTATGCATGGTGCAACTTCGTCATGAATTAGATACAGGTCCAGCCAACATTCTTGGCAGATATAGTGTGGACGGATGAGGCATGCTTTTCACGGAATGGCATGTACAATACGCAAAGCACCCATTACTGGGTGCTGAAAACTCATAGATGTTTAACCGACGTTCGACATCAAATGCGGTATGCTATTAACATTTGGTGTGCGATTTACAATAAAAAGCTGATCGGCCCAATATTTTACAATGGCACGTTAACGGGTGCACGATATTTACAATTGATACAGAACGTAATACCCGATTTTGTGGAGAACCTGCCATGTTTAATCTCAGGAATGTATGCTTTCAACATGACGGCGCGCCTGCCCATAAGACATCTCAAGTGAAACAGTACCTCGTCAAGGAATTCGGGGACCAAATAATTGGGTATGGCGGTTTCGAAGAGTGGGCCCACGTTCACCTGATCTGACTCCACTGGACTTTTTCCTGTGGTATGTACAGCAGGTGTATGCGACCCCTCCTCAAACTTTGCAGAACCTTAAACGATGCATTACGGACACTTGTGCGAACTTGTCACGCTCTATGCTCCAACGTCTGCAACGTGAGATACAAACGAGGATCCAAATGTGTATTGCAGCTGACGGTGAGATGTTTGAACATCTCAAATAAAAGTATATTGTTAAAATTAGTTGTTTTTTTCGTTCTCAGATCATTTTGTCATGTCACAGTGTAGGAAATCACGAAAAAACAAATACGCGTTTTAACCGTTATAGTCGTCTCATTTATGTCCACAACGTATCTTTTCGTACTAAATCGATGATTTTCTACAACTTTGTAAATCACTTCTTTTCCCTATCTCATTCCGTTTTCGAGATAGGAATGCTAACTCCGCAGTTTTCCACCAGGTTACGCGGTAGGTGGTTTTATTCAATAGCGCATGGCTACTTTACTATACCTAGACACCACTTTTATGAATATAGCAGCACCCGTTCCGAAGTTAAGAGGATGGGAAGGGACTTTAGTGGGCATACTGTATATATATATATATATATATATATATATATATATATATAGAGAGAGAGAGAGAGAGAGAGAGAGAGACTTAGAGAGGAGTTCGCCTCTGACCTCGGTCGAGTGCAGATGTATTATTTCAGTGTTCTTTCCATTCTATCACGTGCTAGCACTTAGGCTTAGCATGTGTATTTTCTCGTTCTCTATCTGAGTACTTGTGACCACACGGGTCTTTTGGCATGCCTATAAGGGACAGTGCTGTAATAGTGATAGCTAATTTAGCTTCATATTGTATTATGACAGAATTCGGAACTCCTACTTATAAAATTTCTAAAATAGATTGGGCAACAGAGTTTGTGAATGAAACTCCCCAGGCGTTCTGTCGGAAAAATCTTCGAGAAATCAAGCGCATTCTAACCGGAATAGCAGAGATCAAAACATTTGAACCCTACCTACCGGCTGTCAACAAAATTATACAAATCCTGGATCCATTGATTGACTCATTATGATATGAAGAATTCGGCTGGCTGAATACCATGCCTTGTAGAAAAGGTATGTGGCTTTTAAGGCATGTTCTCTTGGTTGATTGTGGTGTTGAGAATGTTACTTATGAAATTAATGCGTATTTTACATGCCATTCCATGAAAAGCATGCCTCATCCGTCCACACTATATCTGCCAAGAATGTTGGCTGGACTTGTATCTGATTCATGACGAAGTTGCACCATGCATAACGTCGTTGGGGCACCATGCATAACGAGGTTGGGGCAGTATTTTTCCTGTTAGAGTTAAAAACGTTAGGAATCTTAATGACAGTGATTCTTAATATGGCGAAAGTGATGATAGTAGTAATTTTAAGAAAGTTTCTAGAACCTAGAACCTGCATAACGTCGTTTGGCATCCCCGTCCACTAAAACCTGTTGAGGCGTTGGTCGGTATGGATGAGCGCCTAATTCGCTTAGTATTTTCCAAACCTGACTTTTGGAGAGGCCACAGTGTTGACTGATCTCTCTTGTGCTGCATTTCGGATATGCGAGGTTGTATGCTAATACCTCATCCGATTGAACTTGGCGTCCTACCTTAGCTGGTCTGCCAGATCGAAGTTGACTAGTAATGCAGCCTGTGTCCCTTAAACGTTTTACACCAGTTAGGATGGTATGATAAGAAGGATGCGGGCCTACAGGGAAACGTGGCCGGTACAAACTTGTTGCTGATCGTGCCTTGCGTCTACATTCACCGTACAGTAAAACCCTCTCACAATACTCAGCTTTGGAATACTCAACCATGACCACGAGCATCAACATACTACAACCCCAAGAAGATATCTCTGTTATAGCTGTCTGAGGTACACAGGCTTGACGTTTCTTACGTATTTGATACTACAAAAATTTCGAACACCAAGCGCAAGTTCGTTGAGTTGATGCGACACTGTTTTACACGATCTACGTATTGTCTACTCTGTTTATAAAGACAATCAGCACCAGGATGAAACCCTCGAGGTTTGAACCGCGGTCCTTTTGATTGGGGATCACAAGCGATATACCACTGTGCATACTGCGGTGTCGTGTTTTACCCGAAACATAATAATTTATCCTTCCGTTCAAGTTTCGTGACGCCATAGTGTAGGAAATCACGAAAAAACAAATGCACGTTTTAACCGTTCTATTCTTTGCATTAATGTCCAAAATATGTCTTTTCTTACTAAATTGATGATGCTCTACAACTTTCTATATCACTTTTTTCCCTATCTCATTCTGTTTTCAATATAGGAATGTTAACTCCGCATATAACTAACCGCTCTCTCTCTCTCTCTCTCTCTCTCTCTCTATATATATATATATATATATATATATACATATATATACAATTTAAATTGTAAATGTGATGGGACGTTCCCGGCCGTTGTTTGTGCTAGAAATGGATGTAAAACGATTTTAAATAAGATTTCCTGAAAGAAAAAATTATATTTTTATTTAAAAAAGTAATGAGAAAACTTTTTATTACATCGATTTACAGTTTCTGAGTTGATATATTACATCTTTTAGTATATAAATATTTTATTTTCTGAATGTAATTTTTATGACATTCAAAGACCTGTAACACAAAAGTGAGATACTGGTATCCTTCGCTAAACTGGAAATACACACACACACACACACACACACACACACACACATATATATATATATAAGCATTTATTGTAATCGATATTAAACAAAAACATTATTGTATTTTTTACTAAAATCTGAGGTACGGTATAACTTGTAATGATGAAACGGTGGGTAGGGAAATTAATATACTTAATACAAAAATACTCTTGTATAGGCTTATTAAAATTCATTAATTTACTGACTTGATATTTTTAATTTACTTGAAATAGTATTTGGAAAAATATCTTATAATGCGTAATGACTCTGAGTGTAGGTGTCGCTATTTATTTAGGTCTCGCCTCTCCTTCATACTTCTTAATATTCTGTCGCATTTATTGAAATAAAATATAAAGAAATAGCTTCTAAACCCTCTCCGCCAACATTAAACCATAAAACGACAGCCTATTTATCTTTAAAATAATAAAAGTGCGTTCATATTTTTTGGAAAGAAGTAAGTATAAATGATGGTTTCTTCAATGTATCTCTCTCTTTTCAAATTGGTCCCATTGAAAACAATCAGACCATGTAATGAAATTCATTCTAGCGTAAAATGGAGATTTTATTGATATTTCTTTTAAACTGCTCTCTACGGCTTAAGTTTTTCAGAGTGGTTTCTGTTTTAATTTCTCAAAACTAGATTGTGAGAATGACTTTCTTCTTGTAATATTTGGTGAGAAATTCTATTTAAGGAATTAAAACATTTTCCTTTATTGATATAAAAATAAAAAAATTCTCAAAATTTAAAATTATTCAGATCAAACAATATTAAAATAGCTTAATAATGCAAAATATAAAAGAATTAATATCAATTTCTGAAGTTTATGTAATAATAATAATAATAATAATTAAAATATATATATATATATATATGTGTGTGTGTGTGTGTGTGTTCTCTTTATAAATAATGACCAGATTTATTCCAGTTAGTATTGCATAGTACACAAAAAACTACAACAAAATGTCAAGAAAGAAAAATTAATACAAAGGTAATCGGCAATGTGGAATGTGTAATGATGCGACAGAATGTTTTAGTTTTTTATTACATCCTCTTCTTTCTCATTCTGTTACAAAGTGTTTTTTGCTTGTTTGTCTACCAAGATTTCCTAAAATGTAACAATTAATCTATTAAAGGAAGTAAATTTTTACCTATGTATTTTCTATAAGTTTAAACATTATTTTGCATTCTGTGAATTTAATTGTTTTGTCTTTTTACTAATTTTATTTTCTTCTAGAACATATTAGATAATTAGGTTTCATAGCGGCAGTTCACTTGAAAGAATATATACACACACACACACACATATTCATATACTAGCTGAAAACCCGTACTTCGCTACGGAGTGCATTCAAATTAAATACAACGGTCAATGTATGCAATCAATGCTAAAATAATGTATAAATATATTTAAAATAAATACAATGATCAATGTATGCAATTGGTGTAAAAAAACGAAAAATATATTTATAAAAAAATTGTAACGGATATTGTTATAGACAAAATAATGTAGAAGAAAATATTCAAATTAAATCTAATAGAACATACTAAATAATATAGTACAGTTAATATAGTACAGTTTGAGGAAAATTTCTTTTACTGTATGTTAATATATTTTTTGGGATAATGTCCAATCGTCAGCCGCATTAGCAACAAATTTTTTTTATCTATTTCTTCGTTATGCACGTGACGCAAAGTTAAAAGAACGATAAATTTATTTAAAATACCAGAAAAAGAAACCACGTGATCAGCATTTAATAAATGAAATTCTAAAAATTAATCTTTAAAAAATCTCCAAAAATCAGAATATGGAGGTAAAGATTCAAAAACGATTTCATTTTAAAGGAATTTTGATGTTCTTTCTCGTGATATAAATTTTATAATCCTCGGATTATTATTTTAAATGCAAACTTTAAAGAAAATTACGGAAACAGCTTAAAAATTTAATTTAAAAAAATCTAAGAAGAATTTCTCAAAAATCTCTCTTACTGTACCCCTACACTATAAGAAGAATCGCCATCCGAAATTTCAGCCCTTTATGTCCAGCGGTCTGTGCGTTGTCTGTCAGTCAGTCAGTCAGTTACGTAACTGTTATATATATATATATATATATATATATATGTAGAGCTATTACATTATTTTTCAGAAATTACTCAAATTAAATATCCCCTTCTTTTGTTAGATACATCACGATGTAATTTATCCTTTAATTTAAAAACTACTGTGAAATGAAATACTTTCCTTCCAATAGTTCCTTTTTTAAACCATATTTCATTTTTATGAAATTTTCTAATTTACGCAAAAGTAATGATAATGGTTGTTGCCTATTGTTACTTATTTCGAAAGCTTTAGTCATCCTTATTAAACAAAAGCTCGTATCATGTGGGGGAACTCCGATAAAATCTCCCTAGATTGAAGCACGTTGTAAATTTAAAACGGTGTTCTATTTTCACAGCCATAAAAGTCTCCGTCTTTTAGAAGAGAAACGCATTTACGTTAAATCGATAATGGAATTCGGATCACAAATTTCCTACTTTCACCTTCTTAAACCTCTTTTTATTTAACTCCTGTGTTGGTTGCTGTGTTTTATATTTTAATTGTATAGAATTGAATACCACGTAAGGTCTTTATTCAACTTTTAATTTATGTAATTAAAATATAATATTTATGCATGGGTATGACTGAGTAACTTTTGTTTCTTTAAATAATAATTTTGCTGTAATTTTTCATATTTATAGTTTTAATATTTTGATGCTGATAATAAGAACAATTATAGCAATTTTTACTACAGATATAGTCTATATCTATATAATAACAGCTGAAGGTAAACAAATGTTAGTTTGTTAGTTAGCAGACACGGGGACGGGCTAATCTCGCGAACCGAGCATAGCAGGATATCGCGACTGGTACCGATGGACGCGGTCGAACGAGACGCGTGCACTAATACCATCCTCAACTTTCAAAACTTTTAAAATTATTCAATTAAAACCGCCGAACTCAAAAGAAGCGGGTAATAAACAGATGTCATTCCGGGTGGGCCAGCTCCTTTCCGTTTCGCAAATTTCCACTATTTTCATGCATGCAAAATTAAACTTTTCCGCCCACCAGTCGACAAATTTTTTATTTCCATGTGTTCTACAACTCTTCATCTTTAAGGATATGCACATTTTGAAAAGTTAAAAATATTTTTCACTGCAAACGAAACTTTTTCCCCAAAGGAGTTTTCCGAATTTCACGGAATCTACAATTTTGATTGACAAATATTTCGGTTTTCTGCACCTATTAATGTAAATTTTACGATTTATCGGTATTTTATAGATGTTCAGCTTCAAAAATCTACCAAATACATTTAACAGAAAAAACGTTATTATTCTAAAAAAGCGTACTTACAAAATTCACTTTTGAAATTTCCCGCACTGATCGCCATTGTATCTTAATGTAACTTGAATGCCGAGTTCGTAATTTTTCGACTTATTATTTTACTCACTAATAATTCCCGCAAATTCATGAAATTTATTTCTAATTAATGAGGAAGTGATGAGGATTCTTCCGCCACCAATTTTGAATTCATCAGAACTGTCTATTTTTTAAAGCAATTTTTGCCCCATGAGATGTAATGTTTACATTCCGCCATGTTGCCAAAAGGAAAATAACCAAATGCCATAATAGTTGAGAACGAGTCATTTATTTAATAATTGAAATCCAGAAATAATTTTAAAGCACCAGAAATAATTTTTGTTTTAGGAAATGAGCAGTTAAAATCTTTAGAATTTATTCTAATTCAATGAACTTCTTTTTTGTTTAAAAAGCAAAATTTGAGAACTGAAATTTGAAAGAATTATTTCAAAAGCCAAAAACTAAAATTTGAAAAAGGGAATTTTAAATCATTATTTCGTTTTTTAAAAATTCTAATGTATTTTTAAAAGTGATTAAACAGTTTTCAGTCTTTAAGAAATATAACCATTTCATTTTAAATTGAAAATACAACACATCGAATTGCCACTCAGCTAGAATATTTATAAAACAGTTCTGTATCTGACTGACTGACTGACTGTCTGACTGACAGATAACGCACAGACCAAACTGCTAGACCTAAAGGGTTGAAATTTTGCATGGCGATTCTTCTTATAGTGTAGGGGTGCACTAACAAAGATTTTTGAGAAATTCTTCTTAGATTTTTAAATTTAATTTTTAAGATGTTTTTGTAACATTCTTTACAGTTTGCATTTAAAATAATAATCTGGGGGTTATTAAGTTTGTATCACAAGAAAGATCATAAAATGTGCTTTAAAATGAGATCTTTTTCGAATCTTTACCTTCATTTTCTGATTTTTGGTGAATTTTTAAAGATTAATTTTTTAGAATTTAATTTGCTAAATGCTGATCATGTGGTTTTTTTTCTTTTTGTGATACTTTAAATTAATTTTGCACGTCCATAACAACGAGATAAATCGACAAAAAATATATTTTTCTTCTAATGCGGCAGACGATTGGACATTACGAAAACAATACTAAAATACAGTAAAAGAAATATTCCTCAAACTGTACTATATCAACTGTACTACTATATTCTTTAGTATGTTCTATTAGATTTAATTTCAATATTTTCTTCTACATTATTTTGTCTATAAAAGTATCCTTTACGATTATATATATATATATATATATATATATATATATTTATTTTGGCATTAATTGCTTACATTCACCATTGCATTTATTATAATTATATTTTTTTGTATTTTTGGCATTAACTGCATACATTGACCGTTGTATTTTACTTGAATGTATTCCGCAGCGAAGCATGGGTATTCAGCTAGTAAGTATATAAAAGGTATGGTATGAAAACATAATTTTTTTAAAATTTAAGGGCATCTATGTTCTTCGACGGCAAATAATTTATATCGTGGAAGAATGACATTAGTTGAATAATATAAATGATTAACTTTTGATATCTCAAAATATTTAACATTATATTTTTTATAATTGCTATGTTAGTGTCATACCGTCTATACTAAGAACAAATATTGACATTTTAAATTCAAATATAGCTAGCTCCTGAAAGGCATTTCATGACATTGTAATCTATGTCAGATGAAGATCATTAACGATGATGGCAACTATTTTGATGGCAACTATTTTACATACTGCAATTATAACTTCGTTGAACTAATATAAATAAGTAGATTTTTTCTTCCCTAAATACTTATAATATTCAATTATATATTTCATAGTTATCTTATGACTTTTATATTGTATTAATGATCTAGGCTAGTAATTAATTTAGATCATGCAATTATGACTTTAGTGGAATAATATAAATAATTAATTTATGTCGTCTGCAAATATTTAATATATTTTTATTTTCATAATTGTTTCGCTACTATCATTCCGTTCTCATACTTAAAATTTAGCTAATACGTGAAAGGGATATTATGACATCGTAATCTACGTAAGATGAAGAGCAGTGACGGACTTTGATGCCAACCATTTTATATATTGCAATTATAACTTCATTGAACTAATATAAATAAGTAGCTTTAGTCTTTTCTAAATAATTATACTATTCATTTATATTTTTCATAGTTATCTTATCACTTTTATTTTGTTTTAATAATCTACGTTAGCAATAAATTTATATTATGCAATTATGAAATTAGTGGATAAATTTAAATCAGTAACTTTTGTCATCTCCAAATATTTAATATATTTATTTTTTCATAATTGTTTTGTTAATGTCATTCCGTTTGTCCTAAGAAAAACAAAATATTAGCATTTTTACTTCAAATATATCTAGCACGTAAATGAGATCTTATGACATCGTAATATACGTCAGATGAAGAGCATTGACGATCTTTGATACCAACCATTTTACATACTAATATTATAAATTCATTGGAATTATATAAATTAATAGAATTTGTATTCTCTAAATACTTATAATATGTAATTATTTTTCGTAGTAATAGTATAATTATTATAAGGTTTATCCTAGGAAGAACTGTAAGCATTTTAACTTCAAATATATTTAGTACATAATAGGGATATTACGACCTTGAAGTCTATGCCATTTAAAATGTATTAATCTTTGGTGGCCATTAATTTATATAATGAAATTATAATTTAGCGAAATACATAAATTTTTAACTATTTTCATTTCCAAATACCTATTAACTTAATTTTTAAGTTTTGTGGTTACATTTTTACTATAATATCGGTAATCCTCATAACAACTATACGCATTTTCACTGTAAATCTAGCATAAAAGTAGTATTGTAAAATCGAAGACTATGTCGGTTAAAGAGCATTAATGGTTTTTGATGTCTCTTAATTTATATAATGAGATTATAACGTTATTGAATTGATATGAATTAACATCGTTTGTCTTCTTTTAATACTTATTAAGGGGGCACACAACCTTTAAAACTTCAAAAAATATCGATTTTTGGTTTTTGCTATATTCTGATTTTTGGGACATTTCTGAACAATATGCAAAAAACCGCATAAAAAAATTTGCATTATTTCTCGAGTTATGAGAGTTTATGTAAAGCTGACTCTATTGCCATGGCCATGTATATTCCAACTTTAACTTCAGTTTTCTCAAATATGTGAATTTTTGGATTACGTGCACTGTTACTCCCAAACTATGTTTGCTAGACACACAAATTTTTTATCAGATTTTTATTATAAGCTTCTTTGCATACTAAAACCAGAAAAGTAAAAATAAATTTGTAAAAAATTTTTACACTTGAAAGAAATTGCTAAATTTAAATTTAAAAAAAAATTTATTTAAATTTTTCAATTTAAACTATATTTTTTGTATATTTTTTTGGTTTTGAATTAAACTTGAGTATATTATTAATTTAATTTGACCAAAATATAGTTTCTGTATGCATATTTCTTAATGTTATGATGCGCGAAACATCCGATGATTTTTTTTCCCTTTTTAGTAATGTGTACATTTAAAAATAAAATCTAAAAATTATTTATGGCTTTACAAGTTCTATTTTTGTATAAAATATAACTGAAGACTTGTAATTTTGATATAAAACAGAAAAAATTATATATATATATATATTAATGTTATTGGAGTTTCAGTAGCTCGAATTTGATCATGTTTAGGTTCATTTCCCAGCAGTCAAAGGTAGTGTGCCCCCTTAACTTTATTTTAATTTTTTCCACTTCTCTTATCACCATTAGATTGTTTATCTTCAGAACAACGATAAGCATTTCTAGTTGAAATACATTAAGTGAATAAAACTAATTATATGGCTAACATTATGAGCAACTGTGAGCTTTTTTACTTCTTGTGCACAGATATTACATTAAAGTGGTGATATTACAACATAACTGATGTCTATTACACATAATCTATCTGATGTATCTGATATATCAGAGAACATTATTGGTCTATGATAGCTATTAATTGATACGAAGGAATCATAATTTTTATAAAATGCTATAAAAGAATAAATTTTTTCTCTTTTAAATTATTTATTTTTAATTTAATTTATATATTTTTTCACTATCATAAAGATAATCTTAAGAAAGAAGAGCCCTGTAAGCATTTTTATTTCAAATACAGTTAGTTTATAAAAATGATAATATTACAGCTTAATCTATATAAATTAGATGTTTAATATGAACAAACAAAAACTGTTCAAAATTCCCTTTATTTAAACATATTTTCAAAAAATCGTTATACGTGACCATGAACACCAAATATATATAGGGTAACTGTAGGATAGATAGCCATAGTGTTTAAAGATTGAAATAAAAATTCTTAGAATGCAAACACAAGAAATATTTATGCATATTTAAAATTCATATACAAATACTCATCATATTTTGGGCAAAAAATAATTAAACATTGAGTACAAAAAGGTGGGAAACATAGTTTGAAATTAAAATGGCAGATGTCCATTTCTCCTTCAAGCCGAGGAGAAATGGCCATCCAATGCAAGAAAGAAAAAGTGAATTTAAAATAGCAAAAAACAACACATTTCATATTGTTAATCATAAAAAACATATAGCAATTTGGAAAGATGCAATTATATCACGGAAAATGAGTGAATAAAATTCGAATAAACAACATTTGAAGTATAATTTAAACCCTTCACTTTTCGTAAAATTTTACCACATTTTGGGCAAAGGTCTTGATAGTTTCTACACGTTTCATGGAACAACTTCATGCACCTTATGCATTTTATCCAGTCATCCATTTTGATTGTGGTATTGTATTCTTCTCTATAACCAACACAGTGATCCTCATCAAATTCTATTCCCTCGGAATCTGTAGAATCTCATAATTTCAAATGCATTTCATCTTCGCTACTGGAAGTGTCGTGTTTTTGTTTTTTGTCACTTATATCATTAAAAAAGTGCTTTATATCCAGTTTTTTTGGCAAATTCAAAGGCGAGAATTCTCACATCATCTCGAGTAAATGGGAATCCTTGTTTCTGCATTTGTGTAATGTGTTTTACTATTCTTTCTTCGTTTTCTTTTCCAAACATGGGACCAAGACCCATGCTGCCTTTATTGGAATTATTGGTCTTCAATCGGCGCTCCAAAGTCTTGCGTGGAATGTGAAATGCTACACACGTTCCTTTTACCGAATATGATCTTATTTGCACAGCCTCCATTGCCTTAGACAAGTCATTTTGATTCCAGGTCCCTCGGTTTGAATGAGGCTTTCTTATGTATTTATTCGGCATCTTGAAAAACTGAAAAAGAACATTGTTCGGCCTATTATATTATTATTATTATTGAAATATTTATATTAGTTAAAATTGAAAAGTTACATCCATTAATATAATTATAAACATAAAAGTTATATAATTATTCTAAATATAATTGTATTTAGTTAAAATCCTCACTCCGTATAATTTTGAAATATTGATGAAAGATGGTCATTTCTCCTCGATTTTCTGTGGCCATCTATCCTGAAATTGAAGGACAGATGACCACTCAATTTAAAGCGTCACTCCGCCATTGTACGTCTTTGTTTTAGGCTTAGAAGCAAAGATTGGATTATATACGTGCCTTTAAAGTCCGTAAAGTAGAAAAAAAAGTAACGTACGTTTTGCAAAACATTCAGATACCTAACTCAACAAAAATATTCAATCACTAAATTAAATAAACATTAAAGTTTCAGCTACGAAACATTCCTACGAAAAAAATTTAACCTTCCATATATGATCAAGTTTTGGAAATATTTAGATTGGTCATCTCTACTCTATGGCCATCTACCCTAGAGTTAAACTATATATATATATTTTTTACATCCGTAAGTTATCATATGATATTATCAACTCAAATTTTTAGTCTCCATGCTATGCACATAATGATACATAAATTAAAAGTAAAACTCTAATCCTGAAAATACAGGCTCTTAAAAAGTATTTAAAATCTAACAATCTATAAAGCTATATAACCAGCAATAGAAGCGTTATATAATTGGTTAGTGAAGAGATATTAAATTAAGTATTTATAGGTTTTAAATTTGAATCCTGGGTTCGAGGTAGCCTGGTGGTAGAATGTAGACTCTTGATGCTTAGGGTTCTCAGTTCGAATCCCGACAAGCGCCATTAAATGGCTCCCTGTCTAGGCCGAATACGGGTACGTTAAATCTCTGTACCGGAAAGTCCCTCTAATAGGTCAGAGAGGGCGGGAAAGGGTACGATCCCTCAGATGTTGCCCCTGGGGATGCTCTGCCAAAATTGCATTGGCACCTCGTTAAATCGGATTCCGATCCTTGTGGTGTCATTATAAAATGGAGCCGCACACCTCAGCCCAGTAGACTATAGGCACCAGATCTGGAATAACTTCCGGCCAAGGGGCACTAGAAAATACAACAACAACAACAAAATAACAAGTTTTAAGTCTATTCCTTGTCCTAGTTACAGTACCGTCAACTGGGGTAACTTTGGCCTTTGCGGGTAACTTTGGCTCAGCAAACGAAAAAAAGTTAACCAATATTTTACTCATTTGGACCAACCAATGCTGGGACAAAGTTACCCGCAAAGGCCAATGTTACTCCATTGGACGGTATCCTTTTGTTGTCGCTTTTAAACTTTTATTGTACTGCGCCTCTTGTCTTATTCTTATATATAGTCATTATGCTACACTAAAACCAAGGCCTACGCCAAATTTTCTTTTTAACTAAGGTGATTTATATAACTATGCGTGATATATTAAAACTATTATATACACAAGCGCGTGTTTATTTGTGTGAGCGTCACGTCAGTGTGTAGGTGGAAAAGCGATGAAGTATAAAATTAGATATCTGTGGCTTTGAAATGATATATTTAATACCTTAAAATAAAGTAGGAATGGAGACGTGCAAAATCTACATGAAAAGTTAATAATTTTCAGAGCTACTAATAATAAATGGGAAACATTTGTTTAGCCAAAGAAAAGTAATGAAAAGTTTAAAGCATTTAAGAAAAGAAACATGACGAAAGTCTTCAGTAACAATAATACTATTTAAAGAATTTTACAAGTAATTATACTACTAATTAGTTACAGATTTTACAACTCTTGCGGAATTGGTAAAGTTTCGAAGTGACAAACAAAAAATGGAAGCTTTTGGTTGACTGCATCATAATTATTTCAACCTTAAACTGGAATGTAAAATCAATTTGTGTTATATGCTTTCAGTGACCACCTAACGACCTCATGCAAGAACTAAAATGTTCCCAGATATACAGACCTCTAGGCCAGAATTCTAAAAATGGCTTGACAGTTCCTGGGATGGAAGGGAGTATTATGTTTCAAATACCTTCCCCAAGCTCATGATTAATCCTTTATCCCTTTAAAGGGACGGGCCTGTTGTATATATGTTGAAGAATAAATTTATAATTTTTTGGATTCATTATTTGTCATATGTTACCTAACAGTCTGCAATGACCAGAATTTGAATCCGGAAGTACAGTTTTCAAGGATAATATTAGACCAAATTAAATAATCGTATAATGTGGAGTACTCTTATTTATTTAATATTAAGCCTCAGATTCACATACGATATATATATACACACACACACACACACACACACACACACACACACACACATATATATATATATATATATATATATATATATATATATATATATATATATATATATATCGCAGATTTTCTTTATTAGCATTTCATGTAGAATATACCCTATAGACGGGACTAAAGTTCATACAAATCCACAGAAATATTTACGTCTTAACAGCTTTCCAAATTCATAGAACCTGGGTAGATATGTATAGTGTATGACTTAACATCAATGTGATAACAAGCATAGAAAGATAATAAATAACGCAAGATGCTTGCACAGTTTAAGAAATTTAAAAATAAGTAATTAAATAAATAAATGGATGGTATAAAGTATTGTGATTAAATTTTAACGGTAAAATAAGTTAAGAATTATTTATTCGAAGACTGCATTAAATAGACAAATGATTTCATGCTCAAAAGATGATTTCATGCTTAAAAGAAACGAGCAAAACTCTTAACTCAGTCTATAAAGGGAAGGAAAAGGATAAAAGTAAATTCCTGAATGCATATTAAAGGTTTTATTATTCATACAGTAGATAATGCAAGAAAAAGAAAACTATGTCATAAATTTATAACCAGTGAAATTAGGAAGATATTGTCTGGATCTTTGACAATATGGATACCTACTAAATGACTTGTTTTTGATGCCTGGGCGTCACCCGGCATGAAGGCAATTTAGGAAGATGGGTGGAACTAAATTGTTCACATGAAATGCACCAGTGATCGATAACATATCGATGAACCGAACGTAAATTTTGAAAACTAACTGGAAATTAACTAGCTTTGGCCAATTTTCATTGGAGGAGCTAATACAATCTTTATATTTAAGAATATACATTCTTAAAATTTTACAAAACAAAGAAATAGTTTCAAATGTAATATTGATAAGACAGATTAAATATTTTAGTGTAATTAGACTGTAAATAAATTTTAATTCTGATGAAATTTGGTTGCCTTACTGAACTAGTTATGAAAGGTATAATAATTTTTAAATTATTTGTCAATGACATAGCATTTTCCATTAAATTATATGTTTAAATTATATGTTCTATGTATGAGTGAAAGCAATTAGTGGTTACATTTTGTGTAATCGCATCATTTATAATATGGAATTCGTAAAGTAAATTGCATATCTTGTTGTGACCTTTAGACATGAACTACTCTGGTTTGGAATGACAAACAAATTTATTGAACACAAACACACTTATATAATACAATTAAGGTATACATTATTTAAGCAGTTATGAGATATGAATATACCTTACTTATAATACCAAATTACATTTAATCACATTATATTAATTTCCTTAGCATCATAATAGTATCTACATTCAATAACACAATTTTAACCCTATAAAACCTTTCTATTTCAAATTATTTTACATTACACTATCGCGCTCTGCGTATTTTAACTAATTAGATTTCCTTGTAATTAGAAGCAATTAAAATGTGATAAGAGTGAGAAAAGCGGGGCAATACCTCATCTGATGAACATCAGTGGCAAATCGTGGGCAGAATAGACTTTACTAGCTCAGCTTTGCTGGTACTCTGGCAAGGCGGTCAATATGGGCACCAGGTAGCTGGTTCCAAATCTCCTTGAATAGTTCATTAAAATAGTTCGTAGTGGTGCGGGCTCAGTCATAGATATCTAATGCTGATCAACATTTAAAGACGCTTGGGTTCGTTCTGCTGGGCTCATCAATCCTCGAATCTGCAGGGCATATAATATTTGAATGCAGGATGCGTTACTCATCTGAATTTATAGAGCTTCGTCTCGGTTCCATGATGCATTACTCCTAGGAACTTCTCAGCGCATAATATCAGGCTCCCGGGGCTCGTCATTCATCTGAACACGTATACATAGAGGCCATAGCTCGGCCTCGGTCAATGGTATATATAATTCGTGCAGTGGCTTCTGCTTGATTTACCATTCATTCATGGCGACTCTCTCCTTACTGAATAATGATTTCGAACTGTCTGTCTAACACCATACCTTAGACTCACTTCTTCAACTTTTCTTTTTCCATTTACTTTCTTAATTATTAATTTCTAGTTACGCTTCTTTCAATATCTCATTGGCCTTATTATCCCCAATCATTTTTCATCATTGGTTTGCGCTTTCTTGCTATATTCGTTTCAACCAGTAACCTGCGAGGACGTTATTTTACAAATTCACCTCTTTCTCGCCCTTTCCCACACATCCCCTTTTCTGGGTCCTCTCTTCGAGCACTCCCTGTTTTACTATTTATTTTTACTATTTATGTCATAAATTTTGCCTCACCGTCTTCTTCTACTTTTAAACCTGCTTTTGTATTATCCCTCTTTTCAATTTGCCTCTTGCTTTCTCTTACATTCTAATCTCTGTTTCCATCTTTCTTTACCTATTCATTTCTGCAGCTGCGCTGTATACCCTTTCTTCTCGTCTTCACCGCTTCAGTTTTATTGGTTATTAGTCCTATCTACTATTCTTTCTCTTTCAATTTACGTACCTTTTGCAACTGTTCCTTTTTGCTTTTATGATGTCATGAAACCCTGCGGCATTCAAGTTACATTTGAATTGAAATATTCTTATATTGACAATCGAAGTGACACATGCAATATTCTAATTTTTCCTGTCACTGAATTATTTGGTAGTTCTTTTACGCATGTTCTCGTATTCTCAGAATAAAATCAATAAATGTTTATAAAACATTCATCGAGTTTAAAAGCAGTGCATGGTAAATCATATACACTCTTTATGCATAAATTTGAAATACACTACTGGCCTCCCAAATTGCAACACCAAGAAAGACAAGAGATATCACAACAAAATTTATTTTGTAGATAACATGTTGACCAAGTATCAAATGATTAAATTTATAGACTTCTGTGAAGTGGGGTTCCTGCCAAAATCAGTAGCCAGAGTAGCCGCCATTGTTGGAGATCACCGCTGCCACACGCCTCGGCATTGATTCAAAGAGACCTTGGATGAGTTCTTGGGGTACAGCAGACCAAGAAGCTTCCACACGTTGGCAAAGTTGATCTGCTGTGGCAGCTGGGGATGGAATCTGGGTCAATCGTAGAGCAACCATGGACCACATGTTTTCTATCGGAGAAAGATCCGGAGAGCGAGGCGGCCAGGGAAGCAATTCAATCTGGCGATTGACGAAGAACCGTTGGACAATGCGTGCCACGTGTGGTCGCGCATTATCCTGTTGAAATATGGCTGTGGGCAAGCCCTGAAGGTAAGGAAGGACAACTGGCTCCAACACCTCGGAGATGTAGCGCTGGATGTTTAAAATACCGGCAATGCGTATTAGAGGTGTGCGAGAGTGATATCCAATACCGCCCCATACCATAATACCCGGTGCAGGACCAGTGTGGCGGTGCATAACGCAGATGTTCAGCATCCTCTCTTCACGGTGTCTCTAGACTCGAATGCGACCATCGTGGTGATGCAGACAGAAGCGCGACTCGTCAGTAAAGACAATTTCATTCCATTCTGCCGTCCACATCCTTCTGTCATCGCACCATTGGCGGCGGAGACGTCTGTGGTTCTGTGTCAAGGGTAGACAAAGCAATGGACGTCTTGCGGACAGACCACTCTGCAGTAAACGGCGTCGAATGGTACGCGCAAACACTGGACGATGCGTTACAGACTGCATGTGCTGTGCTATGGTTCGTGATGTGACTGAGCGATCCGTCACTGCCATGCGCACAATTTGCCTGGCATCACTTGAAGTGGTGCGCTGAGGTGGATGCGATCGAACACGCCGGTCCGTCGTACCCTCCTGCCTCCAGCGATCACATATACGCATTACAATTGTTTGGTTTCGTCCAACACGAGTACCGATTTCCCTGAAAGATAATCCACAATCTCGGTAGGCCACTATCCTTCCTCTGTCGAACTCGGATACTTGATCAAAAGATGATCGCTGTTTTCGACGAGGCATAATTGATCGTTTTTTTGAAAATACCACAAGAAAAACACAATTGCCGAACTTGAAATCGTCGAAATCTCCAAGCCTTAAATCGCGCTTTGAAGGGGCACCACAGGTGCGCGTGATGTGCGTCTGCGATGAAATTCTAATCATTTGCATATCTCACCTCCGCTAATGCATGTTGTAAATTTCATGTTATTTGCATGTTTCCTTCAGTGTGTTGTATTTACAGTGGCCAGCAGTGTATTTTGAGGCAACTTGGTTGTCAAATAGGGCAGCTTTCTGTCACTTCTGCTTTGCAAGCAGACTCTCTGTGAGTAAAAAAAGCAGAGATTAAGTGTAAATTAATCTCTGCTTTTTTTACTCACAGACATCGTCTCGTAGAGCTATCGACATCGTCTCGATATTGTCTTATCGACATCGTCTTATCGTCTTATCGATGATTATCGACATTGTCTCGTAGAGCTATTCGAAGGAAAAAAAGCAGTGCCTGAGCATTTAAAAAAATTAGAAGGTGAAATATATGAAGCGGGTGCATTTTAAATGTTAAAAATATTTAATAAATTCTTGAAAATCAAAAATAAATTTTTAAACTTGAATTTCTCAGTTTCTGATTTTTACATTTTCCCGCAAGATTAAAAAAAAGTTATGGATGCAAAGTTATGAAATTTTACATATATGTTATACATATGGATCTTTATTCTCTGAAGCTCAGTTTTGATAATAGGACCAAAATATTTTATTTTATAGCATGATAAATCATAAAAATTTAATAATTTTAAAATTGAATGAAATTTTTATTTTTAAAAATATTGAAATACTATATGATTTTAAAACTTGAGATTTGGAGAATAAAGACAATATTTACCTATAATTTGATATAAGAATATAGGTTCTACTGTATGATGAATCGAAAAAAGCATGTCAAAATGCAGGATTTTTGGTTTCGAAAGTTCCTTACCCCTCTTAAGCGGCATCGGAAGTGTCACTATTAATCTCAGCGACCCCGAAAACTATGGATTCGACACTAATATTAGTCGTTTTCGATTATTTTTATATGTGCCCCCTGCCCCTCTAGGGGTGCCAGGGGTGTCTTACCATCTCAGTGTTTTCCGCGGGAGTGAGAACAACATCGGTACAAAATTTCATCTCAATCGGATTCGGGAACGCATAGAGGACACACACACTAACATTCTCATTTATATATGTCGGAAATTTATCCCCAAGGTTCAAATATCACAAATATGTCAGTTAAAATATGATAATGCGTGTTCACAACTAACGTTTAATCACACAAAACAAATTATTACAATAAAAAAATGTCTGTGTCCGTCTGACACGACAATAATGCTCATTTAGTCAGAGCCACAAAGAAAACAGCCTGCAATCTTTATTCCATCAACATCAAAACATAGCATAACCTTTTAATCCAGCCAAAAAATAAAAATAACGTGCGTTCCAAAGAAATGGTTGAGTTGTAACTCGTTTGCTCCAGTGGCACGTTATCCGTAACTTGTGGCGCGGCGCGTGTCTTGTGACTCTAAACTATCCGTGTTGCCACAAGGATTCTCACACACACACATATATATATATATATATATATATTAATCATTTGCTATATGCATATTTTGTATACGTATATGTATATTTTATTGAGAAATTAATATTTCTCTATTTTGCAAACCCACATGGTTGTAGTAAAAAGGGAAATATGCATAATAATTAATCCTTTATTTCTCGAATTCAAAACTTAGTATTTTCTATGGTCATATAAAACAAACAAACAAATACGGACATACATTTACAAAATAACTGAAAATTCTCCGGAATACAACAAAGTCCTATGCGTGAATCGAATCCACGCCTGCGGCGTGAAAGACTGAAACCGTAACCACTGAGCCACTGGGCGGCAGTCGCAATTCTTCTATGATTGACGGTTGGGAAAATAGCGGTGTTGCTGTATAATGATTGCCATTTTGGCGTACTATCGCCCTGAGATGCTCATTTTACAGTTTTATGCTAATTAAAGATAGAAATATTTATTTTTTTTAACTGAAACATATAAAAGATTTTAAGTTATCGAATAACTTATCGAAAAAACTTACCTCACTCGAATCTGTTGAATATTAAAATCTATGGGTCTTCTTAAAATGTTGACGAAATAATTCATGGCGAAGACTCGAGTCTAGCAAAATCCCTAACGGAAAATTAAAAATTCCGTTTCTCGGTTAATTTTTAACATTGAAAGTCCATTTTTATCTCAATTTAAAGTACTCGCTGATAAGATTCTTGTACTTTCTGTTTTAATTTTGTACGATGCTTGGTCCATTCAGAATTTTATAATTTACTCACACTGCTTTAACATACAAAGTATAGGAGCAAGAGGGGCAGAGTATATAAGCAGTACAGCGGTCTGACGAATTTTTGTACTTGGCGCGTGATCGACGTTCGGTGGTATAGGTTTCTAAAATCACTTAATCCCTTTCTAAATTTGTCAGTTTATCTATAATCTAAATCAATAAGAATACAGTAAAAGGAAATCTATGCGAAAATTTGAGAAAAAATTTAATAAAAGGTTAAAGCGCATGTTATCTCATCTAAATCTAGATCTAATCTGCTACACACAAAAAAAGAAAGAAAAAGTTACATGACCAGCGCATGCGCGCCGAACAGACCCGCGCCACAAGTGACGCGACTCCGAAGGAGGGCTCAAATCGCTCTAGTCGGAACATCCCGGCCCCCGTTGGACGGTGTTCCAACATCATCTGGAAAGGGGAGTGGGACGACCCTGTTGATGGCACGGCGGTAAACCCCGTTTCTCGTTCTCAGGTCCACCACTCTAACTAGTCCATCTTGACCAGTAAACGTTTGCTCGATGCGTGCTAGATTCCAT
This sequence comes from Dolomedes plantarius, assembly GCA_907164885.2. Taxonomy (NCBI): domain Eukaryota; kingdom Metazoa; phylum Arthropoda; class Arachnida; order Araneae; family Dolomedidae; genus Dolomedes; species Dolomedes plantarius. Next base: position 138,263,114 of record OU015491.1, on the reverse strand, counting down.
TCCATTGGAATTTTGCTTGGGTCTTTCATTAAAACTAACTGTCCTACGTTTAGGTTGGGTTCTTGTGTAGCCCATTTGGCTCGAGATTGCAGGTAGCTAAGATATTCGTTTGTCCATCGGTTCCAAAATGTAGATCTTAGGTCTTGTATTAGGGTCCATCTGGAAGATAAAGACAGATTATCTGAAGTATGATTAGTTTCTGATAACTGTGATAGGGAGGCACCTATCAGGAAATGTCCTGGAGTCAAGGCTTGAAGATATGTTGGATCTGCAGAAAGAGGAGTTAATGGGCGGGAATTTAGGCAGGCTTCTATTTGAGTTACGAGCGTGTACAACTCTTCAAAATTTAGAATCTTTGTTTTAGAATCTTTGTCTTCACCAAGTGTTTCTTCATCGATTTTATATTAGCTTCCCATAATCCAACAAAATGTGGCGATGCAGGTGGTATAAAGTTCCACTCTATGCCTTCTTCGGCACTGAATTTTTGTACAGAGTCCGATTTGCATATTTTAAACCAGGAATCTAAGATGTTTTTAGCGCCCTTGAAATTTGTAGCATTGTCACTCCAGATGGTAGTTGGTCTTGATCGTCTTGCGATAAATCGCCTAAGACTTGCAAGAAAGGCTTCAGTGCTTAAATCGGATACGATTTCAAAATGAACAGCTTTCGTACTGAAACAAATAAATATTGCGATATATGATTTCATAGTCACTTTAGATCGTCTCAAATTAGGTTTAGTAAGTATTGGACCAGCGAAATCCAGTCCTATCTTTTCAAATGGTCGAGACGGTATAACTCTATCTCTTGGTAGGTTACCCATCATTTGCTTCATGGTTTGATTTCTTGTTCGGAAACAAGTCATGCATTTACTAATAACTCGTTTGATTCTATCCTGTCCAGAAGGTATCCAATACATTTGTCTAATAAGGTACAGGGTTGTTTGAGTACCCGAATGAAGAGATATTTTTGTGGTAGTAATCTATCAATAATTCAGTAAAGTGGTGAGCTTTTGGTAAAAGTAATTGGTGTTTCCGGAATTCTGAAAGTTTCGAATTGCTTAATCGTCCAACAACTCGCAAAAGTCCTTCTTTGTCTAGGAATACGTTTAATGAGAGAATTTTACTATTGTTTGGGATTTGGTGATTTGATTGTAAAGATTTAATTTCGGAATGAAATTCGGAACGTTGAACATATTTAACCAATATCTTGGTTGAATTTTGAATTTCGGAAGTACTCAAAAAGGCTTTGTTTCTTAACTCAGGTTCAAGTCTACAATTTTTAGAAAATCTTAAGCACCAAGCGGTGACTCTAACTAATTTGCTGAATGAAGAGTATTTGTTAATGAAATCATTTGTCGTTACACTATCTACTACTGTTGCATTCATTAAAGCTCCTTTTCGAATTTCAAGTTTTTCGGTGTCTAATCCCTTTTTTGATTCTTCAAATCTGGGCCATTTCTCCTTATCGTGAACCTACCATTCAGGTCCGTTCCACCATAATTTATTATCTTTTAATTCGGCGACAGTTAATCCTCTAGATATCAAATCTGACGGGTTGTCCTTTCCAGGACAGTGGAACCATTCACTAGGATTGGTATATTGCTGAATCTCTTTTACCCTGTTTTTTACAAATGGTTTAAACCTGTCGGACGTATTCTTTATCCAAAAGTAAGCTATAGACGAATCTGTCCAAAAATAACGCTCATATGAATATTCTAAGCCCTTTGAAATTTTATCACATAACCTAGCAGAAAGAAGAGCACCCATTAATTCAAGACGGGGTAGCGAAATTGCTTTTAGTGGAGCAACTCTGCTCTTCGACGCCACAAAACTAGTAAAAATACTTCCATCACTGCGTGTTATACGTAGATAAACGACGACGCCATAAGCTTTCTTCGAAGCGTCTGAAAAACAATGTACTTGTATATCATTTATTTCCTTAGGAAGGGCATTAGCGAAACAATAGCGAAGAATACTGATATCCCTCAGCTTTTCGATTTCATTACACCATTCATCCCAAATAACGGTTATATTCTGAGGGAGATAATCATCCCAATCCAGTCCCAAACACCAAATCTCTTGAATTAGACACTTAATTCTAACTATATAAGGTCCGAGGAATCCCACGGGATCAAAAATGCGACCTACTGCTTGTAGAAGGTATCGTTTGCTGTTTACTCGCTTTGAAAGGAATTTCTCTAAATTTTTTGTTTCGAAATAAAACAAGTCATCGTTGGCATTCCAAGCCACTCCTAGCACCCTTTGAGGTAACAGAGCTTGAGTGTTAGGCTCAACCGATTCATTTACATCTATCCCTACTTTCTTCCACAGTTCACGTAACTCTAACGAATTGGTCTGCCATTTCGTAGAACCATGCTTGCATCCTCAAATATTTTAGTACTCTGTATGCTCGTATTATAGGCTTGTTCTACATTTTCTCCACCAGTGATGAAGTCGTCTACATACAAAGATGTATTTAAAATTTTGTAAATTTCAGGAAAGCTTTCTACATACCTCTTTAGGTGATACTTAATGGTTGCAGCCAGGAGGAATGGTGATGAACTCACCCCAAACAAGACTCTGCAGAGTCTGAACTCCTTGAGCACTGGAACTGCGTTAGGTTTAGTGGGGTTATCGTCCCAAAGGAATCGGGCCACGTCGCGATCTTCTTCATCTATCTCTATTTGCAGGAACGCCTGCTTAATGTCCGCAGTCAGCGCAACAGGGTGTTGTCTAAATCGAATTAAAAGAAGGAAAAGATCGGGTAACAAATTGTTTCCAGTATGCAGACAGTCTTTTAAGGATACCTGTCCTTTGCCATGTGAAGAAGCGTCAAACACCACTCTTAATCTACTCGTAGTTTTGTCTGTTCGAATCACTGCCCTGTGTGGGAGGTAGAAGGTTGGGGCTTCTCTGGCTTCATCTAAAACAGGAACAGGCTCTATGACATTTTCACTTAAGTAGTCATCTAAAACAGCCTTGTATTCTGTGAATAATATTGGATCATTCTGGAACGTACATCGTAGTCTTGAAAATCTTTTATTAGCAACTTCTCGATTATCTTCTAATAATTGCTTCATATCAGGTTTCCAAGGAAATCGCACCTTTTATCTCTTGTTATTGTAGGATATACCTACCTCAAAGTCTTTCATAATTTGTTCGTCGAAATTACTACTATCTTTGTCTTCAGCTTCGACGCCTAGATTCTCCAGTTCCCAAAACTGTCTTAGCTGATCTGAGATAAGTTTCTCTTCCACAACCACCTTCATACTCAGTAACTCGTTAGTTGATTCAATTGACCTTGAAGACACCATCCGAAAATTGTTTCTGTGGCTACAAGCTTATCACCTAAACGTTTGAGTCTTCCTGATACTACATCAAAATAATAATCAGCACCGATTAAAATCTCAATTTTCTTATTCTCGTAATTATAGCAGTCTGCAAGCTGTAATTCCCTCATATGTTTTTTAGCTCTAACCAAATTAATCTCTGGAGCAGGAATATTAGTTGCGGATATTTGCTCCGTTTCTAGCACTTCTATTTCGATATATAAGGAAGGTTCTTCTCTTATTTCAAGTTTTAATTTCACTACATTATATGTTTTTTCAGTTGGTTTGTTGGTCCCGAATGAGTACACAGATAAAGTTTCTTGTCTAATAACTAGTAGTTTCAACTTCTGAGAAATATCTTGAGCGATAAAACTTCTCATCGAGCCATTATCCAACAACAGGCGAACATGTTCGATTTTATCATCGTTAAGGGTTTCCCTTATCATTGCTATGCATGTTTGAAGCAATACACTGCACTGAGAATTTCCGTTTAGCTTATTATTTTCCGATTCATTTTTGTAGTGAGAAATTGCCGTAACAACCTTATTTTCAGCATTACTATTAGATTTGTTTTCGAGTTGATAACAGATGGATCTGTTATGTTTTCTATTACAAAGATCGCACAATTCTCTTTTTTTTTGCACTCTTTAATTCTATTTTGTGCTTTCAGGCATAAAAAACAACGCTCCTGTCTTCTCAAAACATTTTTCTTTTCATTCACACTCAAACTTTCACAGCGCTCTGAATCATGTTTCGCATTGCAGTAAATGCAAGTTTGACTAATTGGCAACATATATTCGTGTACCTTAGAACTATTTATCGCTGACGTTCGGTAGCGATCATGTTGTTTATCGCGTAAATTGTTTTGACTATCTCTCGAAAACTGCTTCGACCTGACGCCAGCACTTCCCGAGCTTGTCTGGCTGTAGTTTAACACTCTACCCCCTTCTCCTTTCAAACTACGAAGCATTATCGATGATTCGCGACACTCAGTTTCAATTTTTAAGAATTTCAATAATTCTGACACGTTGGATTCGCCGTCTTCTAATATATCTAAATATCTTCTATTAAAATCTAAAGCAAGATCCTCAGGTATCAATTTTAAAAGTATGGGTTGTAATAAATGACCGTACATACCAGAAGTAACATTTAGCGATTCTAGACTTCTGATCTGTACCTCACAAGTATCGTACAATTTTCTCAGTCCGGTTACATTGTTAGAGTCCTTCACAGGATTAAGGTATAATAATCTAGATATATGTGCGGATATTAAAAGATTTGACTTCGCAAATCTGTTGTTTAATAGCGTTTTCGCTTTTTCATAATTCTCATCTGAAAGTGCGAAGCCGCAAACAACATTGGCCGCTGCACCTCCAAGTAATGATTTTAAATATGAGAATTTATCTATTTCAGTCAAAGCATTATTTTGATCAATGGAGTTTTGGAATTGGTTCCAGAATTCCAGCCAGGTGCATGGATCTCCGTAATATTTGTCGATAACTAACTATAATTTAATCGACTTCAAGTAATTAATATTTCTATTTCCAGAATTCGAGTTATCCAATGAGTTATCGTGATCTAACATAACCTGAGAGGTTTGTGTAGAAATATTCTGTTGGGTGAAATTTGACTGAGAACTTCTGGTTTCGTTTTGAGCTTTTAACTGAGCGGAAATTTTAGAATTCCACAACATGATTTTCTGAGAATATTCAAATGATGATTCTACTTCTAAATCGAAATCTTTTTCATTATCAATAACATTCTGAACTTTATTATCAAAATCCTTTAGCTCTTTGTAGAGCTCATCTAAATAATTTGAATGTTCTTGCAATGAATTAATATCATATGTGTCAAATTCACTTTCTAGTTTATTAATGAACTGTGTAACAACAGAACGTCTAACAGCTCTATTCTTTTAAAGCTTAGATAGCTTATCCATTTTTATAACTCTAAATGAATTATCACTAAATAATATTTATTCAATAGTCAATGTTGTTCAAGTTGAACTAATAGTTTATATTAATAAATCAGAAATCTTTACCTTGATATAAGGAGTTGAGTCAAGGTGAAATTGTATTCCAAATCAATCACCAAATCAATCACATAATTATATTCACAAATCAATCACATTCTCAACGGCCATTTGTAATCCGAATCTTTTCGCGGCCGAATAGCACCAATATGATCGGCGTTCGGTGGTATAGGCTTCTAAAATCACTTAATTCCGTTATAAATCTGTCAGTTTATCTATAATCCAAATCAATAAGAATGCAGTAAAAGGAAATCTATGCGAAAATTTGAGAAAAAATTTAATAAAAGGTTAAAGCGCATGTTATCTCATCTAAATCTAGATATAATCTGCTACACACAAGAAGTGAAAGAAAAAGTTACATGACCAGCGCATGCGCGCCGAACAGCCCCGCGCCACAAGTGACGAGACTCCGAAGGAGGGCTCAAATCGCTCTAGTCGGAACAGCGCGTTTATTCATTTGGAATCTATTTTGTTTTTTTAGCTTGGCGTTGCATGTCGACCGCCCTGCTGAATATAAATAAAATTTGCATTAATATGATAGAATGAAACAAATGTTTTGCCAAGTTTTTGCTGGCTTGCATAACCTTAGACGAATTAGTTTAGAGATAATTTTTAATTTGTTAAATTCCCTATCTTAATGTAACATTCATTTACTTATTTAAAATTAATAATTCATTATCAAAGAAAATCTAAAGTATTCATTATTATTTACGACGTCTGAAGGCTATTAAATTTTTTTCCAGTTTTTCTAATAAAAACTCTACATATTGCAGACAAACCTATAAGAACTTTCTTCTCCTGAAAGGATAATTACTTTATTTTTGTACATTATTCAGAACAGAAATATTTAATACTAAGAAATACTTCATGAAATGCGTGTTTATTGGCATTAATGTAAAAAGGGATTACTTTTCTTCAAGGATAACATTATTTTTTGATAAATTATACTTTGGCAACAGTTAGTTCAAAGACCTTGTAGTAAACCTTGCCCTGTCACATTCCGATCCTGAATCTGCGGAGTGGAAGACCAGCATGCTCCTCCACCAGCAAATCAATTAAGGACTGATGAAAGATAGAAAAGGGTGTATGATCAGTGCCAGAGTTACACAATTTCACGTTCATACCTTTCTCTGGTCTGTGGAATCCCATGAAATGAACTCGCGGACGGACTGGCAAAGAGAGTTGCTGCAGTTGTGCAGAACCCGTGTACGCAGATACCATTCAATTCTGTAAGTGAATTCATCCGGAAGAAATTGATGGACCCGTTTTATCAAGTGTAGAGAGTGGGCATGAAATTCCCCACTGGTACAAATCTTTGTTATTGCTGCAGGATGCTCATTGCGGGAGAGACTTACACCAGGCATTAAATATTTAAATTATTTATCAAACCGCTTTAACAATCACTTGGTTAAAGAAAATAAAATAAACTAAACATATACATAAGGATGACTGGTGGCATTTCAAGTAGATGCTGCCTGGAGCTGTACCTGGCGCTGATGTCTCATGTAGGTGCCGCCTGGAGCTGGTTACCAGGAGCTGTCTGTCGCTTGCCTTTATACTCCCGCAGGATGCGCACACAGCGTGTAAAACACACAGCGCACACCGTCGTACCTGATTTGCGTGTGGTCTGGGCTGCCCAAGTAGGTGATCAGAGGAGCAAATTCAGCGAAGCTACTTTGTGCAGCGAAACTGTGAATCGCTGCTGCAGTGCTCGCCACACAAGATTGAATAGACAGAAATTCTAATAAGTTATAGGTTGCTAAAAGTACATTCATTTTAGATTTTTCAAGGAAGGATTCGGTAGCCATGATTTAGCTTTCACCTGGCCCGAATTGCTTAGCTAAACAACTGGGCGGCTTGAAATTCTAGAGGGCTTTCTGCACTATTTGTGATAAACCACAAGTTATGGACATTTCCCAACTATAGACCTGCGAGGCTCCATCGGCTCAGGATCTCAGTGGCCGATATTGGGAGGCAAGAACATTATGCATATAATACTTGCTGTTTTCTTCTTCGTTTTACATTTTATCTTGTTTGATTTCTTGTTGTAATTTTTATCTCGTTGTTCTGTTAACTGCTTGTCATTGCAAATTTACCATGTATTTTCTTACGCTTCTGGTCCAATCACTCGGGTTGTTCGGGTTCAAACATTCTTTTGTTGGAATCGAACACAAGTTTACGGAGAACATGGTAGTACCATGTGCATATTTACATAGTGCATGGTTACTCTGCAATGGTGGGAGGAGCCATCTATTTCGGGCATTCATTCGCCTTCATAAGTAGCCAACACGATTTGTTTATATATTTAAGTTCACGCTGATATGTTATTTCGCGTATAGTTTACTTGTTAGAAATAGATAGATATTGCGTTCGTATCCTTGGAGGCGAATGATTAGGCGAAAGAGAGGGATCCTCCTACCATTGCAGAGTCGCCGTACACTATGTAAATATGCAAACCGTGTGTGCTAGAAAGTTTGATGGATATTGGTATGACTTTCTATAACCATACAGGGAAAAGACCATACAGTGTTTTAGAGGATTTATACAGTATTTTAAATAGTTAAATATTTAACAAAATCATAATTTACGCAACTTTAAATTGATTGATAAATTTATAACCGTTTCAACGAAAAAAAGATATCCTTAAGGATTATATATGCGAAATTATTTAAAAATTAATTATACTAGTTTTTATTTGTTATTACTTGGAAAAAGTTATAAAGCTACAGTGTTTTATTGATAACAGTAAGGCACAAAAAAGCGTCTGTAACAGAAAAAAATCTTTTTATATTACTGCTGCTGGAAATTGCAAATTCCCATCTTAATTAATTTAAAATGATTTTATCATTGTATACTTATTAAAAAAACCTGGTACTTTCTTTCCTCTTTTTGTATATACACGTTCTTCCGAGTAAATAATTCTTGTAAATTTGATATTAAAAAGAAAACAAAAGATATGCTTGAAGGCTTTTATAGAAAAAGTCATTTTGTAACGGACTGAAAGCATTAATTAATTGCAATTTAAAAATTAAATCATTACTACCATGGCAGTGACTTCTAGTCATGAGACTAGGTTTATAGAATAAGAACTCAGAGTTATCATTTAAATATAATCGATTTCTGCAGATAAGAATCTTACCCATAATTGCTAATATAGGCGTATCTGGTACAAGTTTCCGCTTAGCTGAGTCTAACTGAGAAGAGCCATGAACGATTCGGAGCTAACAGTAATTTGTCAAAGTGAAGTCAGATCTATTTTTGATGGGAAAAATATTTGAAACTTTGTGATTTCTCCTCCACGTTAATGAATTGTATTTGGTCTTCCTTAGTATCTGTTATTTTTTTGGTTGTTTATAAATTAAGTTTAGTTTTATTCATATAGAGCCCTTAACTCTCACTGGTCGCGTGGCGTCTCACAGACGCCAATAAAACTTACATTTTGTGTATTGATGGATTGCTCTTTATGTCCAGAAGGTGTCAATACCTTCAAAGTGTTTATGTATGAGTCATAGCTAACAAACAAAACTCCTGCAGTTACTACTCTAATTCTTTTATAGTAAACGGATATATTCCAAAACACCTGGTTGCCATTTCACCAAATTTGCAAAAGTTGATAATAGAAATATTTTTTTTTTTTAATTTGCTTTATTTTTATTTTCCTAGTTGAAAAAATTGCTTATAAAATATTTTTTTCCAATTCAATGGTTTTCATTTGCAAAAAATTCTTATCGAAACACATTTTCTTTCGTTTGCTTTAATTTATTTTATTCTAAAAACTTCATATAAAAAGAATTTTTTTTAAAATTTGATTGGTTTTTCATCTACATCCATCATGTGTTTAACTTGGATGTAGATGAAAACCAATGTAACCTGTTTTAATAAATATATTCTTTTAGAAAGTGAAAAACTAAAATTTAGTTAAGGTAGTGTGGCGTCTATGAGATGCCCCTCGACCAGGCCTTTACTTTATATACGCGACCAATGCAGGGTTAAAATTATGTTCGTTATAGTTTTAACTCTGTTTACACATATTACGAAGCCCTAATAGTGGGAGGTATTGAGTGTGTGGCTAACATAACCTATCAAAGAAAAGGGTGTTCTTAAAGAGTTTTGCACACGTATTTAAAAAAAAAGAAATAAGATATTACGCTTATCTTGGTTTAATAGTTTAACTCCATCAAGATAATTTTATCCTTTTCATCACTTTTTCTACTTTTTGTTCAGTTTTCACAGTCACGTTCATATCCTGAACATTTATAGAGATGGGTTAAATTATAAAATTGAGCCCCTTAAATACAGAACAATCCTCGAACTCAGAGTATTAGATAATTTGTCTCTAATACATTTGGAATTTTGTCCCTAGATACTTTCGGCCCTAACGCTATGTATCCTGAAAAAGAATTCTACCTCTTCATTTTAAAACTAGGGGCTATTGTTGTGATCCAGTTGGTAATCAGTAAAGTTTCATTATATATTTTAATTTTAAATATGCCACGTCTTAAATGATATAAAATTCCAATGATGCATCAATTTTCCCTTGCGTACTTTTGTTAATTTTTAAAGCTAAAGTCACTCAGTAATCCCAATGCCATTTTAATATTTTGTTTGTTTTCTTATAAATTTGTAAAAGTTATTTTCAATACTTTATAAATGTGTCGTTAACTCTTACCAGGACTGAACACGGTGGTGACAGAACTGAAATTTGTGGCTCTAAATATTCTGTGTTTAGTTCCGAAAAAAAAACTGTTAACTAGTGTATTTGTATTGTACTTGTTTTATTTGCACCTGAAACTTGTCTGAATTAAACTGAAGAAAATTAATTTCAGTTCCCACAGACTATTTATTTATTCCTGTCATTCTTCTGCTTCCTCACCATTTATAAATAAGTTATTGAAACATCAGAATTACCACTGAAACCATTTATCGAAATAAAAACATTTTCCTTTTTCACTTGTTTAATGATATATGTACAAACAATTATATAATGACTAAACACTTACGGAAATAGATTCTTTGTAAATTTGCCAAATACATTATGTCTAACTAAATGTATAATAATTTGCCTTGACACTTATGGAAATAAAAGTTTTTACAATTTGCCTTATGATATTACGCATAAGTTTACGCATTAGTTAATATATAATAAATTGGCTTGACATTTATGAAAATATAGTCTTTGTTCATTTGCCTAATAATATTATGTGTAAATAAACATAGGATAATTTAAATCTCCCTAAACTCAGGCCTTCTTTAAATTTTTTTACAAAATTCGCATGATACTAGGACTTAATAGTAAATATTCTTCTGTTGTTTAATTGTAATTAATATTCTGCGCATAGAATTTATTTTCATTATGCACAACATAATATTGATTAACACAATTAGTATTTGTGTTCTTTAAAAATAGTCCAAATTGTGTAGTATTTATATTTTTATTTAATATTTTTGAAAAGCCATAGTTATCAAGACCCCCCCCCCCTTGCATTTATAGTTACATCCATTATAGTACCCTTTTTATATAAAATTCACAAATATTAAAATGCTTAATCATACCTATTCCAGTTCATGCAATTTTATTTTCTTAGTTTAAAATAATTGGAATTGCTGCTAAAATGTAAAATTGAAAGTATATAATGTAAAATGGTATTGTAAATTGTAACATGTGTGTAGTGTAATTATTAAATGTAATAGAAAGTGTATTGGAGGCATATGAGCAAATGAACGCTTGAAATTAATCAAAAAAGAAAAAGAATGATTTAATTACTTTTAGAAGAAATAATTATTATAAAAATAATGTTTACCAGTAAACCTGTTTGTTAATGGTTTGTAATACAATTGTATTATGTATGCAATGTAATTGTTTAATGCAATATTAAGTGTAATTATGTTTGAAATTGATCTTAAATTTTAAAGTATAAGAGTAATGTAATTTTATTGAAATTTCACCTTGAATGTAAATTGTGAGTATACAATAAAAATCGTAATTCGAAATAGCAATGTGTCTGTAATGTAGTGGTAAATGTTATTGTAATTGAAATTGTAATTGAAATTGCTTCAAAAATGTAAAGTTGTTTGTATATAATGTAAATTGAAATTGTAAATCGTAATATGTTATTAATGCAATGGTAAATGTAATAGTAAGAGTAAGAGTATTTGAAATTGCACCTTAAATGTAAAATTGCAAGTATATAATTAAGCTGTAATTCTAAATTGTAATATGTTCGCAAGCGTAATTGTAATTGAAACTGCAGTTTGAATGTAAAATGGCAATTTTATAATGTAAATTGTAACTGTAAAGCACAATTAGTTTGCAGGGTATGGATAAGAAATATATGTATAAATAAGTAAGGGAAAAAACAAAGAAAGCAACAGGGAACTGATGTGGAACTCAAGCGGGGTTGCCATTATAGATTGGTTAAATAGATAGTTTAGGACTGCGAATTGTAAAGGGAAAAAATCGACTTGGTGGTGTCCGAGTAAGTCGTTCGCTCCGAGCCAATGGATCCCTGCTGAGTGGATTGCTGGGGGGACGACATGGCTCCAATTAAATTTGTCTTATAAGCTTATCGCTGTGATCGGCAGAACCTTTAGAATTTCTTATAGAGTTTAGAAGCATGAAATTTTGGTTTACAGAATAACCTACTCTAGGGATAAAAATGTGCGCACTGTTTATCTATGTCTCATTGTTTAGAAACACTCCTTGTTAAATTGTTTTTGATTGTTGATTAAACAAATGAAATTTCATTTAAAAAATTAAGTTTTACATGGACTTAAAAATAAAGGATGTAAAATTACCTATTTATGCCTACCAGCCATTCAAATAAGCCTTTTGTTTCTAGTTATGATAGAAGTAATTTGAAACATCAGTGAAATGAACTGATTTAGTTGTACGGATTTGTATCCTAGGCTGTTTAAGGATCACGATACCAGCTTCGATATTGATCTCTATTCTTCTGATGGTAGGTTATGTGTTTATCTTTTCGAAATGGTTGATGAAGAATTTTGCTGTTTTTTATGAACTGATTATGAAAGTATTGCGACTGCGTTTTACTACTATCATCATGAATTTTCTATTCCGTTCAACATTATTTAATGAAGAAGTCGTTTGTCTTTGTGGTTGTGTGTTTATCTTTTCTAAATAGCTGATGAAGAATATTTTTTATGAACTGACCAAGAAAGTAATACGACTGAATTTTTCTACTATCATCATGAATTTTTCTATACCATTCAACATTATTTAAGGACGAAGTCTACTGAAAGATTTTAATCCAACTTATTTGTACACCTTACGATATACTGTAACTGATATTACCTTATATATTTTAATTCACTTAGCTTTAAGTTAGAAAAAAAGGACACAAAATTAAGACTTATTTTTTTATGGCAACTTTAATTTTTTTCTTATCGAAATTCAATAATACATCCACAAACTCATTAGTACTCTGGGATGTAGAATGATTACGATACCAGTTTCGCAATGCAAAGAGATTGCTCTCTACCCTGCTGATGGTTGGTTGTGTGTTTTTCTTTTCCAAATGAAGGAATGATTATTATGATTATTATGAAGGATTATTGGGTTTGTTATGAACTGATTAAAAAGTAATACGATGGAATTTTTTTAGATGATTCAACATTATTTAATTAAGAATTCTACTGAAAGATTTTAATCTAACTTATCTGTTATGATAAACCGCCACTGATATTACCTTATATATTTTAATGTACTCATCTTTAAGTTAGGTTTGGTTTGGTTTGGAGCGCTATGGTCAACTCTTTGCTACAAAGAGTTGACCGTAGCGCTTTAAGTTAAAGAAAGAGAAATAAAAAAATTAAGACTGATTTTTTAAAATTTTTAACCTTCTTCTTCTTGAAATTCAATAATATATCTACAAAATTATTAACATACTATTTGTGAAACTGATTACACACTCATTAGTACTCTGGGTTGTATAATGATTACGATACCAGCTTCGCAATGCAAAGGGATTGCAGTCTACCCTGCTGATGGTAGGTTGTGTGTTTATCTTTTCCAAATGGTTTATGAAGGATTATTGGTGTTTTTATGAACTGACTAAGAAAGTAACACAACCGAATTTTTCTATACGAGTCAGCCTTATTTAATTAAGAGGTCTACTGAAAGTTTTTAATTTAACTTATTTGTACACTTTATGATATACTGTAACAGATATTCCCTTATATATTTTAATGCGCTTAGTTTTAAGTTAGAGAAAGAGAAATAAAAAATTTTAAGACTGATTTTTTTTTAAATTGTAAAATTTTTCTCGTTGAAATTCAATAATATATATATATATATATATATATATATATGCACAAACTCATTAACATACTATTTGTGAAACCGATTAATTTACTCTGTGCACATATTTAAAAATCTAATTGATTTTGAAATATGCTTATTTGAAAAAAAAAACAAACGAAACTAGCAATTTTCTTGGAAAAACTATTAATTCCTTGAGCATTACATTAATAGATTAAAGAAAATACTTCGTAATTAATTTTTATGGAAAGGGAAAGCAGATTATTATTTAACTAACGGCATTTTATAAAAGTTATTAATTTTTAGTTCCAGCAATTATTTTTTAAGTAATTAGTTTCTTGTGAGAAAAATTTATTTCTGATTTTTTTCTTCTTTTTACATGTCTAGTTAGAAAAATAAAATAAATAAATATTTAGGCAATTAAATTTTTGCTTTAACGAGGTATCTTATTTACTTAAAGTTTATAAGAAGAATTATTGAGGAAAAATGGGTCAAAATTCTGGAGTCTTTTCAGAAATATGAAGATGTATTAGAGCTATAATATAACAAATATGTTCGAAATGAAAAATCTATTTACAGGATTTATAACAGCAGAAAAATTGTAAAAAGTTTTAAATTTTACAATGCAGGAAAATACTTAATCAAGCCACTTTTTATATTCCATATTTTCTAATATTGGATTGATGTCAAATTATTTTTGTACTTTAGATAACTATAACTATCGTGCTATAAGTTAATGAACAAACTGAATCTGTTACTGAGAATGACCTATGTCACTTTGTTTAGGAGTACATACATTGTGGCCTATAATTGTTTGATAAGAAAGACTGCAGTGGGATTACATTTAATAACAATAACACAGAATCATCCAAAAGACATTGTTGTAGGAATGATAAGCAAAACGTATTTAAAAAATTCTTTTAGTAGTTAGTGAAGCTTTATTATGTGATATTATTTTTGCGTTTCTCGAATATTATGTTACAAAAAACATATAATTCAGCCCGTTCGAATTCCCAGTGGTTCTGGATTACTCAAGTACAAGGATGTCAAACAAAAATAAGATATGAAACTTAATATAAGACGAAACAATGGAAAAAAACAATATCAATTTTTGATGGAAACATTACTCCCACTAGATTACATTGTTTGGTGTCTGAAAGAAAGAGTTATTTAGATTGATAAAAAAATAGAAGGTGAACTTCAGCGGATAGGAATCTGCATATTAAATTATTTAATTAATTACTTCAATTGTATAGTGTTCTCATTTCAGCAGACTGTGATTTCAGTAGACGTTTCTGAACCGTCTTCTTATAGGGAGTAAAGTTATCTTACACATTGTGTGTTCTCGTAATGAAGAACCCAGCAAGTATTGAGATGTACATGCTCCAATGACCTAGGAATAAATAGCAGCAGGAGGGGCAAATAAATGCGTACGCTAACAATCATGGACTTCTGTTTATTCTCGATCTGAACACTTTAATGAAAAAATGCTTGTAATTCATCAATAAACTTTATACATACTAAACTTTTAAGTCCCTATAAAGTAAAGGTACCAGTGGTTGACCATTTAAGGGAAGTACTCCATATAATCTGTAATACAACTAATTGATTACTCTTAATAACAATAAACATGTATTAACCTTATCTTAGACCCTAATTGAATGAGCTTATTAACTGTAATTTGTTGCAAATGAAGCTTTGAATTTTTTTTTATCTATTTTTGGAAATTCAGTTTTTGCTTTAGAAGTTGACCATCAAAATATTGTACTTGATATGAATAGTTTTAATTGCTGATCACTGTTACAAAATAAAGATTAAAAGAATTTCAAACTTAAAACTATAGTACTTAAGTAGTAGTACTATTTTATTTTAATAATTATTTTCAAAATAACTTTTCAGTTCTCAAGGAAATTTATATGTGTAAGAAAACATTAAGTTATTAAGATGCATTGCAGATAAAACCTGTTTTAGGTACAGCATATACATTTCGAGTTTTGCTAGCTTTTAAGGAATCAGCAATATGTGCTACAACTTCCTTCGACTCGTAGTTAAGTACATCTGCCTTCAACAATTGATCCTGCAGTGTCACAAACCTTGATTATTTTTTCCAGGAAGTATTTTCCTTCATAGATAAATATAATATTTTCATATAACTCTCTTTTAATAGGCAGCCAGTTTTTGTTTTTTATCTCCATATCTTCATCTCTGGATTAGTGCCATTCAGTATTTTCTGCCGAGCCTGACATGTGAACTTTTTGAGTTTAAACTGTCTGAAGAAAAGCATAACTTTCTCTTCTCTTTTACAATGGTGTACCTGAGTTTCGATTTCGGTAACTTCTTTTTAAGTTGAATTTGTTCTCTCTCTTCTTACTTATGTTGTCTTTTATCAGTCCGTTCCTTTTTAAATCTTTCTAATCCTTCTTTCTTTCTCATTTTGTTTAAAATATTTTCTTGGCACAGTGTTCCAAATAAAATAGAAGGCATCCCTTCTTTTTTTCGCTTTTCATTTGTTTCTCATTCGTGACGGGATATTAAAAATGTCTCTTGAAAGCTCTAGGGATTATTTTTGATGGACCAGGCATAGGATCGACGATTCATGTGGTCTCAGCAATTTGAAGTTATTCATCAAAGCCCAACTGTTGTGAAGAATCAATAGTCTTCGCAATTTGTTGTTGTTCCTCAATGTCAAGCTGTTTTGACAAATGAATGGCCTCACCAATTTGTTGTTGTTCATCAGTGTCAAACTGTTGTGACAAATCAATGGCCTCACCAATTTGTTGTTGTTCATCAGTGTCAAACTGTTGTGACAAATCAATGGCCCCAGCTAGTGAAATGACCCTCTGCAAAATATTAAAGGCTTCCAACTAATTTTGAGTACATTTCCAGAGCATTCACAATGATCGATCTTCTTGATCACCAGTCCAAATGTCGGATGAGGATCGAAATTTGTTCATTAACGAAATGGAATCCATTCTCGAAAAGTTCCTTGCACCGCAATTCATTAATTCCGGGCAAATTCATTAAATCACTATTTTCAAATTTGGTTACATCTTTTCCTCGTATTTTAACAACTTAATTCCACTGAAATAACTCACGTTATCTAAGTTCATTGTTCAGACCAGAATGAGCTACAAGTTTGTCGATTGCTTCTCTCAGTAACTTTGAAAAATTATTTTTCTTTAAAATCGGAACATAAAGATTCTCAGTCTTCCAATCATGAACGTTCTTTTTATATCCTTACTTTAGTATTCTGAATACCGCAACACCCATCGGCTGTTGAATATGTGTCACGTATGGGCAAAGAGCCACCAACATGATCCCATTATTTTCATAATATTTGCTTGTTTAAAAACTTAGGTGAGATGCATGGCCGTCTATGAAGATTATCACTGGTAAAGTCAATACATTTCTTACTAAGCATGGGTGAAAGATATCGCCTATGAACTTTAAAAATAAATAAATAAATAAATAAATAAATAAAAACACGTGATCCACCCTGAATCTTTCTTTCCTAAACCCACTCGACTGGAATGTTTTCTACTATTTCTTTGGGAATTTTCTTATATTTAAAGAGGACTGTGGTGGGTGCAACGACACTCCTAGCGTTGCCAGTTACAAGAACAGTGGCACATTCCTTCTCATCTAAGTTCACCTGCAAGTAAACGCTTTTGTCCCTCTTTTTGGCCAAAACTCTTTGTCCTTTGGGATTTAAAAATAATGCCGTTTCATCACAAATGGAAATTCTAGATGAATTATTCATGATATGGTCTAGTTTCTTTGGTGTCAGATGTTTGGGGACATCGGCGAACCACTTTGCTATATTTTCAGTGCTGACCGAAGCCCTTGATGTAGTTAAATTTTGAGAGATCCTCGTGGTTATGGTAGGGTGTCGGCAAAAACAACCTTTATTCCAAGTCCTCCCGGGACTCATATTTTGAAAGACTAGCGATCTCGGCAATCGCTTGCCGGTTTGACGAAAGCATCAGTTTCGCCATCTGTTGACTTATATAGGAATCTTTTTATTATATATTTTTTTTACGTCTACGTAATTTAGTATGTTTTAAAATCTGAATTACATATATAACACAGGATTTAAAGAGATTTTAACAAAATAAATAAATTAATAAATTGAAATAAGTATATTATTGAAATTTAAATTTACTTTCTTCAAATATCCACAATAATTTTGTGAAAGTGATTGAAAGTCTAGTACTGTATGTGCTGAAGTATATACAATCTGATAAAAATGGTTCTAAATCTTTTTCAAAACAAATATGATTACTTTCAATTATACAAAACAAGTTCGATTACTTACACATCTTAAATATTTTTTTCTAATTTTCTTAGCTTTAAAACATATTGTATTAAGTAATTTCGTGTTTTCAAATCAGGAATACTGTATTCAATGCAATATTTTAACATGAACCCATACTGATCCCACTTTCAAACTTATACAATCATTTCAGTACTATATAAAGTATTATTAAAAATAATTTGAAAATTTTTGAAGCGGCACATTTTGAAAAATTTAAATTTTAAATTAAAATAAAATAAAAATTTCTAAGCCCTAATTGTGTTATATATCATTGAAAAAGGTCTTGAAAATTGTTTTAAAATTCCACCAATCTTAGCTCTCCAGCTCATATTGTTTTAATTTTTTGGATAATTGAATTAAAACACAAGGAGTGCGGTAACGAAGAAGTGAAAACATTCTTTCACTTCTGAATGCATTTGATTTCGTAATGTCTGAATGATTATATTTGGATGTAAATATATTTATATATAGCATATTTATACATGTATATAGCGTAATACATGAATATATAATATATTTTTATTAAATTCAAATAGATTGAATTTGATTGCTAAATTTGAATTTATTCTTATTTATTGAAATTGACTGCAAAAATTTTTTGCACTTGAGTAATTTGTATGACTTTTTAATCTGATTTTCTTTAATTTTAGTGACGCTATCTACTGGAAAAATAAACTAATAACATAGGTTTATAATTGAATCATCTTTCCTTTTTTAGTTGGCTTTGCAAAATATGAAGTAACAAATTTAGCATTTTCAAATTATTAATTAATAAATAAATAAAAATTATTGTGGATATTTGAAGAAAGTAAATTTAAAATTCAATAATATACTTATTTCAATTTATTAATTTATTTACTTTGTTAATATCTCTTTAAATCCTGTGTTATATATGTAATTCAGATTTTAAAACATACTAAATTACATAGAAGTAAAAAAAAACAACTTATAATAAAAAGATTCCTATATAAGTCAACAGATGGCGAAACTGATGCTTTCGTCAAACCGGCAAGCGAGTGCCGAGATCGCTAGTCTTTCAAAATATGCTCCCGGGACGCCCATCCTTAAACGGAGTTGTTCGTTGCATTTATTTTAAATTATAAAAGAATTATATTAATAAATTAATAATTATTAATTAATTTACGAAATCTGAATTATGTTCCTGACGTACATTCTTTTTATGCTAACGTTGTTTATAGTTCACACAACAGCCATTCATGATTAGTTCCATTTACAACAACTACATCCCTATGATTAGACTTACATTACAACTGAACTCTGACAACTTTAAAAGTTGACCATCTAAAGTGTCAGTAGTTGATCAAGTGACCATCCACTAATAAGTTGGTTTACATATGCATATGTATAAAAATGCTTTGTCCCTTGAAGTATTTCAGTAAAATAAATGGAATATAGATTGTTAAAAAAATTTACCCCAGGAAGTTAGTAATTGACCACCCCAGTCGACTTTTAAAATTTAAGTTGTTACCAGGTTTCAGTAATTAATCTCCCTAACAAACAAGGGATTTTAACATTACGGAAAAAAATATTATACTTGTGACACACTATTCAACGATAACTGGTAAAAAGAAAAGAGACTTACGAAAATTTAATAAGTGGTAACAATTGTTACAAAAAGTGTTGCTCTAAACACATATGAAGGAAATAAAAGAACACTTATTTTCATGTGTATTACATCCAGAGTAACAGCCGCCATTTCTCCCCATAGTGCATTGCAAATACGAGAGTTAAACAACTTTGACCACAAATAGTGCAACTGTCAGATAGATTTGTATAAAAACCTAAATATTGATACAATCCTTTAAAAGCAAACAGTCAACTTATGGCTCATTGTCAACTATTAGTACCTATACATTATAGGGAATTAAATGATTTTTATGGCAATTTTTTTCTGGATTCTAATATTATACTCTTACCTATAGGGCATACATAAATGATGTACACTGAAGTGCCACTGAATTAGGGATACCTACCTGGTAACGAGTTGGGCCTCCTCTGGCCTTGATAAAGGCTGCCACCCGACGAGGCATAGATTCAAAAAGTTTCAGGAAACGTTCCACAGGAATGGCTTGCCAAATATTGGCTAAAGCTGTCCATAATTCAGTAAGGTTTTTTGGTGCTGTGTGATGGCCTTTCACGCCTTGTTCCAAAGCATCCCAAATATACTCAATAGGATTTAAGTCTGGGCTTCTAGGTGGCCAATTCATGACGGAGAAGTCAGAGGAATGCTCATCCAACCAGCCAGTAGCCAACCGGGACTTGTGAGAGGTACAGTTGTCTTGCTGGAAAACTCCATTACCGTGCGGATAACAGAACAGCATAAACGGATGGAGGTGATCACCCAGAAACTCTACGTACCGAATTGCATTGAGGGAGGTTGGTACACGCACCAAAGATCCCAAACTGTGCCACGAAAAATCACCCCAGACCATTATTGAGCCACCATGCCCTTGTACAGTTCCAGCCAGGCATGCAGGATCCATGGCTTCTTGAGCCTGATGCCATATTCTCAGCCTTCCGTCGGCCTTAAGTAGTCGGAATCGAGACTCATCACTCCATGCTACTCGTTTCCAGTCCTCTACACTCCAGTCTCTGTGCTCTCTTGCCCAGGCAAGACGTGCAGCCCGATGGCGAGTATAGAGCAATGGTACTCTCGTAGGTCGACGGCTCCCGAAACCCATACGGTGAAGCGAGCGTTGCACATTCCGTTTACTGACTGTACGACTGGCACTGTCATTAAACTGGGTGGTAATTTGATCTAATGTTTGGCTTCACGGGCTACGTATAATACGCCTGAGCCGTCTCTCACCACGCACGGTATACTCTTGACACTGTCGACCATGAAAATCCTAGCTGTCTGACGATTTCGGAAACTGAATGGCTCATGCGTCGCGCACCTACGATTTGTCCGCGATCGAAGGCGTCTAAATCAGGCAGTTTACCCATACTGGCAATTCCAACAACTAATTCAGAACAACCACAGTAAGCGCTATATATGCAGTTACCACAGCGCCCTCACTTGCGCATACATGATGCGCAGCGCTACCCAATTTGCATACGCTTTGCTATCCCTAATTCAGTGGCACTTCAGTGTATATAAACAAGTCATTCAATATATTCCGAATTTTGTTTTACTGCTGTGGTAAGTGATTAACCTGAAAATCATATCGTATACCTTTTATTGCATAATAAGTTAGAAACAAATAATTTAGCACAAAAAATTTATAAAACTTCCAGCTCCAAAGCAAATTACCTTCAAGTTACTGACTACTTTTTTCCGAATGTATTTAGAAAAAAATATTTGTACCTACATACGCGTTATGCTTGCAATCCATCTATAGCAAATATGAACTATTTTAAGATATCGATAGAAAAGTGTGATTATATGTTGAAAATATGTCATATGACTTTTAAGAATACCTGAGAGATATAAAAGGCAGACCCTGCAGATTTAATTCCATAAATTCTTTTCAAATTCCTTGGTAACTACGAGAAATTCGGGCAACAGTAAGATGCTGGGAATAACAGGATGGTTCAATTTAAAACTCGATAATACTTTTTGATGGCAGAATCAATGCAAGATGGACGGTTCTACAATGGAAAAAATGATTTGTAAAGGCATTTTTATGCACCTGTTTCATGTTGTTACATTGGAAAATAAGGAATTTTTCTGTAGAGAAAATTTCTTATTTTCTTATACACATACAATCTCTCTCGCTCTGTGTTTATATATATATATATATATATATATATATATATATATATATATATATATATATATATATATATATATATATATATATATATATATTTATACACATATACATATACATATATACATATTCATATTCATATACATACATATATATATATATATAAATATATATATATATATACAGATGGAGTACAAAATAATACGAAGACATGTGAAAAAGTATGACTTATTTCACACCTGAAGTACAGCCGCGCCACCTGCAACTGATGTCTGCCACCTAGTGAGCGTGAAGAGGAAGGTATTAGTCTCTCAACAGCAGTCACCTACGTTGCATGCTTCTATCGAACTGTCTGTGATAAGTTGAAAGGTCAGACTTGTCAGAGTTCCAAAGAGGAATGATAGTTGGAGCGCGTTTAAGTGGAGCATCGATTTACAGAAACAGCAAACCTTTTTGGGTTTGCAAGGAGTACGGTAAATGCCGTTATGACAGCGTACACGAAAGAGGGTAAGACGACGTCTTCAAAGCACAACAGTGGCCGAAAGTTCAAGCTTTCTGATAGAGATAGGCGGGTCTTGAAGCGCATAGTAGTCCGAAAGCACAAGCAATCGTTATCCGAGACAACATCCGAAATGAACAGTCATCTCCAGGACCCCGTTTCAACAAAAACTGTCAAAAGGGAACTTCATGCTGCGAACATTTATGGCAGAGTGGCAATTCGTAAACCCTTGGTGACAGCAACTAATGCTTTCAAGTGACGCCAATGGTGCAGAGATCACAAAGGCTGGTCCCCACAGCAGTGGCAACAGGTAATATCGTCAGATGAATCGTCATTCACCCTATTTCAGACGACCGGACGCGTTTATGTCTGGAGAACGCCCATAGAAGCGTTTCATCCTGAATGACTCGTGCCGACTTTGAAGCATGGGGGTGGCTCCATTATGGTATGGGGTGCGATATCTTGGCGCGGTCTTGGGCCACTTGTTATTCTGCATGGGAGGATCAAATCCAATCACTATCTAAGCGTTCTAGGGGATCATGTCCATCCTTTTGTCCAGACTGTATTCCCTGGAGAGCGACCGCTTTTTGAAGATGGCAACGCCCCTATCCACACTGCTAGGTGTGTTCAAAAATGGTTCGAAGAGCATGACGATGCAGTTGAACATCTCGCCTGGCCCCCTCAGTCTCCGGACTTGAATATTATTGAACATTTATGGCAATATTTGGAGTCCAAACTTCGTTCCCGATTTCCACCTCCATCCGGACTTTCTGAATTAGAGACCGCTCTTAGGAAGGAATGGCTTAATATTCCTTTAAATATTGTCGATCACCCTTATGCATCTATCTCACGTCGCATTTAATCTGCACTTCAGTCAAAGGGTGGTCCAACCCCCTATTAATAAAGATTTTCCATTATTTCACAGGTGTTCGTATTATTTTGTCCACCATCTTTATATATATATATATATATATATATATATATATATATATATATATATATATATATATATATACAAGGTCTGACAATAAAGTTCAGTGAATAGTCCTGTAACATTGACATAGATGAAATAGTAACGAAAGTTACCTTACTGTCCTTCGAAATAGTCACTTCCCATAACTATGCACCGCTGACATCTGCTATACATGCTCTGGAAACTTTGCAAGAAGTCTTCTTTTGGGATGGAGTTCAAAAGCCTCGTCACGTTTCGCTGGATTTCAGGAATATCGTCAAATCTATTTCCTTTCAAAGCGAGTTTGAGTAGTGGGAATAAGAAGATGTCTGGAGGATTGAGATCTGGCGAGTATGGTGGATGTTCAATTTGCACCGCCCCCTTTTTTGCCAGGGACTGTTTTACGATATTGGCTGAGGGAGGGCGAGCATTGTCGTGAACAAAACACCATGAACCTTGCTGTGCGTACTGGGGTCGTACCCTGCGTAGACGTTTCATGAAACGGGTCAAAATTCCAAAGTACCCTTCAGCATTCATCGTCATTCCCTCAGGTAGAAATTCCTTGTGGATAATGCCTTGACTATCAAAAAAGGTGATGACCATCGTTTTGATGCGGGATTTTTCTGCTCTGATCTTTTTCCAACGAGGTGATGCAGGAGAACGCCATTCCATGCTTAGCCGTTTCGTTTCAGGGTCGTACCTGAGACATCAGGACTCATCGTCAGTGACAATACAGTTCAAGAAGTTTGGTGTCACATCCGCCGTTTCGACAAAATCCTGTGAAGCCTCTAAACGTGCCTGCTTATGATCGTCATCCAATTGATGTGGTACAAGACGACAACACGTTTTTCTCATCCCTAAATTGTGGGTAACGGTTTGTCGCACGGAACAAACGCACTAAACAAGCACTTTGTAAAACAAGTCTTATACGAAACACAAACGACGCTCAACTGAACAACGGTGGGGGGCAGATGGTCAACACCTACCGCTACGCAGGTGCAGCGTTTTGTTTCACCAGTGTTGCGAGATCGGCCGTTCTGACTCATTCACCGAACTTTATTGTCAGAGGTTGTATATATATATATATATATATATATATATATATATATATATATACACTGCTGGCCACTGAAAATCCAACACCCTGAAGAAAACATGCAAATAACATGAAATTTACAACATGCATTAGCGGAGGTGAGATATGCAAATGATTAGAATTTCAGCGCAGACGCACATCACGCGCACCCATGGCGCCACATCAAAGCGCTATTAAGGCTTGGAGATTTCGACGATTTCAAGTTCGGCAATTGTGTTTTTCTTGAGGTTTTTTCAAAAAACGATCAATTATGCCTCGTCGAAAACAGCGATCATCTTTTGATCAAGTAACTGAGTTCGACAAAGGAAGGATAGTGGCCTACCGAGATTGTGGATTAACTTTCACGGAAATCGGTAGTGGTGTTGGACGAAACCAAACAACTGTAATGCGGATATGTGATCATTGGATGCAGGAGGGTACGACGGACCGGCGTGTTCGATCGCATCCACCTCAGCGCACCACTTCACGTGATGACAGGCAAATTATGCGCATGACAGTGACGGATCGCTCAGTCACATCACGAACCATAGCACAGCAAATGCAGTCTGTAACGCATCATCCAGTGTCTGCGCATACCATTCGACACCGTTTACAGCAGAGTGGTCTGTCCACAAGACGTCAATTCCTTTGTCTACCCTTGACGCAAAACCACAGACGTCTCCGCCGCCAATGGTGCGATGACAGAAGGATATGGACGCCAGAATGGAATGAAATTGTGTTTACTGACGAGTCACGCTTCTGTCTGCAACACCACGATCGTCGCATTCGAGTCTGGAGACACCGTGAAGAGAGGATGCTGAATAGCTGCGTTATGCACCTCCACACTGGTCCTGCACCGGGTATCATGGTATGGGGCGGTATTGGATATCACTCTCGCACACCTCTAGTACGCATTGCCGGTACTTTAAACAGCCAGCGCTACATCTCCGAGGTGTTGGAGCCAGTTGTCCTTCCTTACCTTCAGGGCTTGCCCACAGCCATATTTCAACAGGATAATGCGCGACCACACGCGGCACGCATTGTCCAACGGTTCTTCGTCAATTGCCAGATTGAATTGCTTCCCTGGCAGCCTCGCTCTCCGGATCTTTCTCCGATAGAAAACATGTGGTCCATGGTTGCTCTACGATTGACCCAGATTCCATCCCCAGCTGCCACAGCAGATCAACTTTGGCAACGTGTGGAAGCTGCTTGGTCTTCTGTACCCCAAGAACTCATCCAAAGTCTCTTTGAATCAATGCCGAGGCGTGTGGCAGCGGTGATCTCCTACAATGGCGGCTACTCTGGCTACTGATTTGGGCAGGAACCACACTTCACAGAAGTCTATAAATTTAATCATTTGATACTTGGTCAACATGTTATCTACAAAATAAATTTCGTTGTGATATCTCTTGTCTTTCTTGGTATTGCAATTTGGGTGGCCAGCAGTGTATATATATATATATATATATATATAGATATAGATATCATGGAGGTACAGATTCGGAAAAGGCTTAATATTAAAAGAATGTTGTGATGGATCCACAATTTGGACATTTTGAACTCCTTCCAACGTTATAGCCATTTTGTTCTTCCAACACGATTACGGGGCATAAAACGGCCATATTGGAACTGCACCAATTTTCCAAGAAGCATCGCACCCCCTGAATTCCTCAGGACGGGGGAAAGAAATTCCAGGAAATTCAACGGACTTCCAATTTTCTTGGCAATAAGCGTACCACGTGGGTCAACCATGGGAATGTCAGAGCATCCTGTTTTCAAATAAAAAACTCGAAGAGGCAATAAATTTACGTGAATAACTAACCTGGGGAGGAGTTATAATGAAGATTGTGGGAGCCCCGAGTGTGGGAGAAACGACGTTCGGAGGGAAGGCGAGAGAGCGTTTTGAGGTATCGAACTGCGAAGAAAGCCTGGGAAGAAAAGACGCCCCCGTAAAATGGCGAGATGTCCGTCTTCAACCGCCAGCGCCGATTCATTGTGTTATAATATTGTGTTTTATTATTATTATTATCATTATTAATACTAATATTATTGAATGCATGGATAGCACATTATATGTTTCACACAAATGGCAGCGCAAGGAAAAGAGAACATTTTTACTCTTTCCGCGAGTTAAACACATAATGGCGATTATGCACATTTGCCAACGTTTTTGAAAATTTCATCTTCGCTGTACGATTTTAGCGTAGAGATTTCTATTTCTGTAAGATAACCTTTTCTTTACATTTTAATCTCTGATCACATGTGTTGATCGAGCCACTATTTTGTTATTATTTGTTTTACAGGGTATGCATACCATTTTCTATGATGTTAGTTAATGTTGGTCAGAGTTAATGTAAGCTTAAAGAAAACTTTATAGATTTTGAAATTTTTTTTTAAATCAGTAAAACTTGCAGCACTATAAGGGGAGATTTTGACCTTCTGAACTTTTACAAGTGATTTCATTCATGATTTTTTACTGCCAGTGTGACTTTTGTGCAGTTATTTTGCTGAAGCGAATTGAGCCAATCCGTTCTTCAACCCCTACAGACTGTGGCGTGCCAGCACGCCTAGAAAAGGGGGGGGGGAGTGATTGTTGTAAATGATCCACAATTTGGACATTTTGAACTCCTTCCAACGTTATAGCCATTTTGTTCTGCCAACACGATTACGGGGCATAAAACGGCCATATTGGAACTGCACCAATTTTCCAAGAAACATCGCACCCCCTGAATTCCTCAGGACGGGGGAAAGAAATTCCAGGAAATTCAACGGACTTCCAATTTTCTTGGCAATAAGCGTACCACGTGGGTCAACCATGGGAATGTCAGAGCATCCTGCCCTCGAATAAAAAACTCGAAGAGGCAATAAATTTACGTGAATAACTAACCTGGGGAGGAGTTATAATGAAGATTGTGGGAGCCTCGAGTGTGGGAGAAACGACGTTCGGAGGGAGAGCGAGAGAGCGTTTTGAGGTATCGAGCTGCGAAGAAAGCCTGGGAAGAAAAGACGCCCCCGTAAAATGGCGAGATGTCCGTCTTCAACCGCCAGCGCCGAATCCTGTTGCCTCCGCCAGTGAAGGGCCACATGATTTTCAGCCCGATGCCTAAAGCCTCCTCCTGTAGAAGTGCCTCAACGATGCCATGCTCTGCTGTTTCATCAAAACTCCCCAGGTTGGTCATAATTTCCCCCTTTAAATAGTGCTCATGCCTTTTGAGAGATTACGAGACTTTTATTTCACTCGACCCGTAATGGTTATGCCGCAGGAAGAGGATGAAGTATGCCCTAATTCGGTTAAAAATATGTATAGCCAAGATCTTAAATATAATATGTAAACCCGACCTTTTCTTGTAAAATATTGTATAATAAATGTTGTTATTTTTATTTATAAACGCATAGTTCCCTTTGGAGTTCACCTCCCTAAATTTACACAACGCAAAGGGGTATCTCTGGTACCCCTCATAACAATATATATATATATTCTGCTGGCCATGAAAATTTCAGCACCATGAAGGAAGGGTGATACAAAAGTCAAATTCGCATGAAAGGAAGAAGATGCTGGAATATGCAAATTATTAGTATTTAAACACAATCCAGTGACGCAGGAGGGAAGACCAGCATCTCAAACTATGTAAAAAAACGTTACGTAGCTGGTTTCATATTTGGAAATCACATTTGAATGTTGGTTGTTTGTGAGAAGATCGTGTTATGCCTCGTATAAGAAGGAGAAACGGCTACGAGCACTTGTCGAAATTAAATAGCGGCAGAATCAGGGCCTATTGAGGGTTCAGTTTATTGTTCTGCGGTATTGCTACTCGCATTGGTCGGAATCTATCGACTGTCATGAGAATATGGAATCGATGGGTTCAGGAGGGTCATACTGAACGCCATGCAGGATCTCAACACCCTCCCACCAATAACACCCAAGAGGACATGCATGTTGTTGTTGCTGTTGCTAATGCCTACTGGTTGGAGGTTCCATTCACCAGGTCCTAATAGGCTATTGGTCTGAAAAGAACCGCTCCGGTTTTTAATTAGTCCCACAAAGGTCAGAGTCCGACTTGGCTAAATAACCGGTCCCGTAATTTTGAACCGAACACTTGACCTCGCACCTCCAGATATAAATTTGACATTGCAGCCATGACCTAATTTACCAGCTCCGGCCACTATTATTGAACACTGTGGTGGATTTGCAGCGACGAGCATCGAATCAGGGATGTCCAGATCACTGGCCGGCTGCTCTTGCCAACTGGGCCACCGCATCCGGACGGACATGTTGTCAGGTCGGCCTTGCAGAATCGTACAGCCCCATCACGGAACTTGAGTCAGGAAATGTTCTTGTTTGCTGAACGACAAGTATCCGCACTAACAGTGCGACGACGTTTGGAGCAGAACAAACATTTTGCGGCTTCTCTAAACAATGCCGCATTGAGACGCGCTGCGACAGTGGTGTGCCCAACGACAAAACTGGATACAGGAACGGCACCACCTTGTCTTTTCAGACGAGTCCCGATTCTGCGTGCACCATTATGATGGGCGCATTCGTGTCTGAAGGCACCAAGGAGAACGCATGGGACCTGCTTGCATTCGATATCGTCATACGGGCCCTGTACTTAATGTGATGGTATGGGCAGCCATTGTGTACACGACAAGAAAACCGCTTGCTTGCTTCGTCGGTAATGTGAACAGTCAGCGTTACATTTCTCAGATCTTAAAGCTGGTGGCTGTGCCCTATCTTCGAGATCTCGGGGACGTCATGTTTCAACAAGATAACGCAAGACCGGATATTTCCTGTCGTGTCCTGACCTACTTCGACACAGAGGGTTTTCGACTGCTGTCCTGTGCAGCACGTTCTCACCCATTGAAAACATCTGGTCATGGGTTGCTGAGAGACTGTGTGTGTGTGTGTGTAGAAACAAGTACATATATATTCACATAAAAAATATTCATATCAAAAAGTATTATTCAAAAGCATTAAATTTATTCTTTTAAATTTTTATGTCTCTCATTTTATATCAGACGATAAAGAATCCTCGGACAAAAACTGGAGCAAGATGGTTTTTACTCTTTTTATGAAAATATTTCCCATATTTGAAGAGACAAAAAAATTACATGAATAGAAAATCGATATCAAGAAAGCTTTAGAAATCAAAATAAGCATGTCTACAAGACGAACCGATGTTTACTAGATAAGGCTGATATAACCGTGTGGTCGGATATTTTTCATACCTGTTAAAATGTTTGATTCCCTTAGGAATTCAAGGATGCATGATGAGTTTTCCGCTACGTCGATTGGAAATGCAGAACTTTACTTTAAGGAGAGTGTTTACATTATATTATGCTATTTTGGTAATACCGTTCTCAATGGCGAATATACTTTTTGAATTTTCCTTTGAAAATATTTATTTTAATACCCTTTTAAAAAGCTTATTTTCTCAGAGCAGAGAAGAATGTAGAAAAAAAAATTGTCAGAATGGAGCTTATTGTTGAGGGGAGAGGTACTTCTTAAAAATTCAGTTATAATATAATTGAATATAATATTAATGTTATGTTTTAATTAGACTTGAAATCAGTTACAAATATGAAAAATACCTTCTTGCAAATAATTTTTTGTAACGTAACTTTTTTTTGTATAGGAACATAATTCATGTTTATCAAAAATTCCTCCTTTCTATTAGAAAATTTCCTAATCTTATATGTTTTTCAAATTTAATAATGTAAGCAATGCAATTTATATCACATATAAATGATCAGTTTGGGGATAGACAATATATGAACAATATGTGAAACTTTTCTAGCCTACCACCCTTATTCGACGGCCCTTCCCCCGCTAAACGGTTATATTTGGTTCAGAACCGATTAAAGAATCAATGGAGCCAATGTTATGGAAGAAACCGCTTTTTGACGGCCACATATTTTCGGAACCATAACTAGCCACCATAGAGAAGTTTCACTATATATATATATATATATATATATATATATATATATATATATATATTTATATATTTATTTATTTATTTATTTATATATATATATATATACCAGTATAATCAATAAGTTCGGTGACTACCCTCCCTCCTCATGCCCGGTGTGTGGGGGAACCGAAATAACGATGTAGTATGCAAGTCTGGTTATCTGGGTACGCGTGAGACGTCACATGACGCTTTGCACAATTGCTAAGGCACGCAGCTCACCATTTGGCTGCAGACTATCAGCCTATAATGTCGATGTAGCAAAATGTCCTTTTTGGAGCAACGTTCCAACATTAAATTCTGCTAAAAATTAGGAAAAACCACTGCAAAAACGTTAGAGTTACTGCAAAAAGCGTATGAGACGGAGATATGTGCAGATCGAAAGATTTCAAATGGTACAGCTTGTTTAAAATTTGGAGAGACGCTGTTGCAGATGATCCGCTAAGTGGGTGGCCAGTGACCCCACAAACGGCGGCGAACATCCAACGGGTAGGAGCAGTGGTTCTTTGATTGGTTGAAGTTTATTGGCGCAATGTCCAGAAAGGACAAGCTGCGCCAAACACAAGGTAACATCGTCAAGAAAATGTACAGGTTCTGCATCGTCTCCGGGAGGCAATCCGTGGTAAACGCCGACATGTTTGGAAATCCAACATGTAGATGTTGTTGTATGACAATGTCTCGGCGCACCGATCCCTGATGGTGCAACAAGCCCTTGCTAAACATGGCACCACTTTTCTGCCACATCCGCCGTATTCCCCATACCTCGCTCCTTGCGATTTCTACCTGATCCCGAAACTGAAAGATGGCATCAAGGGCAAGTGGTTTGTAAATGCCGAAGAACTGATGGCAACAGCGACAACCGCTTCACGACAGCTCTCGCGCAACGGTTTCCAGGACTGTTTCCAGAAGCTGTATCAACGCTGGCAGAAGTGTATAGTGGCAGAAGGACATTATTTTGAAGGTGATTGTGTTCAGAAGACTTTGTAAGTGTATTCGTTGTTGTAGTAAATAAAGTCCCCGAATTTATTGACTGTACGAGTATATATATATATATATATATATATATATATATATATGTATGTATGTATGTGCGTGTGTGTGGGGGGGATAATAAACCACAATTTCGGAAGAGCTACGTATAATTTATTGGAGATGCAGTCGGCCGAAGTGTTGATCCAGGAGAGCACTTAGGAAATTTAGAAGAGAAACATAGACGTATTTTATTTGTCAGTAAGCAAACTGTAGTGGCCAAATAACTTGACCGAAAAAGACATGACATCTAAGAGTCTGCAGTAGCTACATGACAAAGGAGTTGGGAATGAAGAGAACAGCCGTGACCTTACATAATATCAGTGGAGATGGGGCGTCCGCAACAGGACGGGGCGCGGAGTGCTGTTTAGATGACAGAGTTAAGAGAGAAAAAAGGAAGAAAAGTTTTCCGTTTAGGCTATTATCAAATGAATTTCTGATCTGGCCTCCAGGGCTGGAAGTTATTTAATTGGTCAAATTTAGTCACATGATGTCCTACGTCGTGGATTTCCCGTGATTAATTAATTATTAGATAACGCGCGTTATCCCTCTCCTGCCTGGCAGTCTTGGTTAATATCAAACTCACAGTCCTAAACATTTAGAATTAAGTGTGCGTTAAATAAATAAATTCTGGCCATACACCAATAATCTAATGAACTACTGTAAAATTCTTACTGTGACCAGATATAACCATTTAAAGAATTCTAAAAATTGTTGGACAAGCAGGGTAATATTAATTATTTGCATTAAATAATTTCTTTGCATTAATAATAATTTTTTTGCACTAAAAAAATTTCTTCCACTTAAAATGACGTTTAAATCATGTTTCTATTTTAATTAGAGTATGAGATGTTGCTTTCTTTTTATGGAACGTTCTAGTAATAGCCAATCTTTGTTTAAACCTTTGAATGCGTTTTTCTGTATGATGAGAGTTTTCACCATTTCTCGTCTTAAAGTTGTAATAAGTCAAGAACCGTTAACGATAAATGGTTCAAACTTGGATCAAGTCCTTATCAATTTCTTTACTTTCATTTTGAGTCAGCAAATTTGAAAAAAATTTTTACTTTTGAAAATATGATTTTAAATAAGTTGCATCTTTTTTTGAAATGTTTACTCTAAATATTTTTTTTATTTTTTATTAATATTTTAAAAAATCCTGAATCAAAATTAAAACTTATATATTTATTTTTAATTAAAGGAAAAAATCTTGAAATTCGATATATAATATTTCAAGTTTTAAAGATTTTTAATTACCCTACTTCTTTTAAAAAAATAATTTTTAAAATTGTTAAAATCTTTATGAAAAGTTTAATGATGTGATTTTGTTTACAAATTATATGGTTAACCATCACAAAAAAAATTCAAAATTTTAACTCAATAAATAAAAAAAATCTTATAATGTGTCCCGGATCCCCTTAACATACGCACAGACACACACACACACATATATATCCAGATTTCTCTCTCTCTCTCTCTCTCTATATATATATATATATATATATATATATATAGAGAGAGAGAGAGAGTGTGTTTATGCATATGTTAATTCTACTAATAATTGTTTTGGAACATCGATAGAACGACATAGCACATCGCGGTCGCTATATACAAAACAGAATTTACAACAGTAAGGTTTTCTGATCCCAGTCCTCTTAGAAATATTAAAGTATATATAGACATTTTTCCTTTAAATTTCAATTTTAAGGTTTTTCTTTTGCAAAAGCTGGAACACAAAGTCATTTCGGATCATTCTAGAATTTTTATGGTACGTACTTTGGGGACTAAAGCTATGGAGACTATCATAGTAATATACAACAAAAAAGGAAGACCGATAGACCTCATATTCTTAAGACCAGTATACCGACATATAACAGATAACTTTAGTGCCATATAACACATAAAAAGATTTACGCAGTAGAGAATAAAATAGTCGAATACTTCTTTCAGAGTTAAGGTTTTTCACATGTTTCTCAAATTTTATATATATTTATTTCTATTTGTAGCGCTTAATTTTTTTCTTTTCGAAGATGGAATGCAGCTGAAAAAATTACCATCCTCACTAAATACATAGAAAATTTTATACCTTATGTAACATTTTACTGGCATGGATCATATTTTTAGCAGCTGTGGTATCTATAATGCATAAGGTTCATGATTCTGTCATTTATATAAATAGAATATTAAGCATACATTTTAGAAGAAGAAGAAATTATGCATATTTAAAATAGCATGTTTCGTAACATTAAAAATCATCAATGTCGTAAATTGTAATAATTTTGAAATATATATATATATATATATATATATATATATATATATATATATATATATGTGCATGTATATGTATATGTATATGTATATGTGTATATGTGTATATGTATATATATATATATATATATATATATATATATATATATATATATATATATATTGTAGTGGGGAAATGAGAACGGAAACAGTCTATAATGTTGAAAGTTGACGAAGAGGATACCAATCAGTCTTATAGCAGTTGAGACATCATTCTGTTGTGCTTCTTTTGTTGGTAACTACTTCTGTAGTGATGAATTTGTAAGTCTCTATTTGTAGAAATAGTTCTTATGGCACTTTCTGTAATAACGAAATGTTAAGTTGCTTTCTGTAATGTAAAATTCGTAAGAGTCTCTGTGGATGTAGAACCGGCGCCTTTCTATATACGGCTGACTGTTTAAGAATTGTCCCAAGACATCAGGAGATGTACAATGCTACAGATAAAGTTCTTTAAGTGATAAGAGACTATGGCACTACACAAATTCTACCTACGGTAGCACGAGTCCCCTAGTTCGGTCCGCTGAAATATGATGTCGATTACCGGATCGTATGACATTGGCTGTCCGCAAAAACCTTCAGGTATTCACTGTCAACGTTAGCATGAAAGGTTGAAGTAGCTGGTAAGAAAGAAATCTTCCATGGCATTTAAAGTTTTAAAAAAATATTTATTTTCTTATCCAATCTTGGGTAACATGGAAAGATATTTACAACGTACAAAGGAACTCGGTACTACATCAGTTGCAGTGACTAAAGAATGACGGTTCAGGTCTAAAGTCTGAAGACTATATCTAACATGGCATCAATAACATATAGAAAGATAGCCCCCCTATGCAGAATTGGCAGGGCCAAAACTGATGGGGTGCTTAAACGCAAAAATATAAGAGACAACTCTCTCTTAGGAAAAAAAATGGCTCACACCCTTATTTTTTTCTCATCGCTGGACAGAAGTGCAAACACGGAAAGCGAGGGTTACAATAGCGAGAAATACGCCAAACCCAACAAAGAGCGGACCACCCGTCCAAGGCGTACGCAATATTACCTCAGCGCGGAGGAAAATAGACAGTAATAACAATGCGAACGCTTGATGGCCAAAAAAAGAACCCGGCCTTGCCGATACCTCGCCAATAGGAGAACATGCGAGCGCGCCGCAAAAATTGCGGCACGTGAATGGTTTAGACCCGATATTACGAACTTCGCGCCTCTGCTCGATTGGTTGAACCAGGGGAGAAAGACCTTACTTGGAAAGCGCTTTCTCGCTAAGCTGACGCCAAGTTCATTCGTGGGAAAATCTTACGAACAAGGGAAGGGCAAGAGGCAAAACTTTTATCACTTCTTTCAATCGATTTTATGGTCCAATTTAGGGAACAAACGTAAAACGGCATGACGTGGACAAAGGCTAGTTGAATGTTCACAAGAAACACCCTGCAATAACCTGCCATAAAATGTGCATTTTAGACAAACTTAACAAGGGAATCCGGAGACAAAGACCTGGCAAAGCAATTTACAGTTGAAGCTTTTACCGTTTAAGAGAAATGGGCAACGGCTAAAGTCTCAAGAACACACACGTCGAGGGAACGGTATAGAAATTACACTATTTTTTTTATGGAACAACTAATCAGAATTAGAGATTTTATATTAATTTAACGTGCGTTACTAGCTCAACCAAATTAATTATTTCTGGAACGAATTCCTCGTTACATATATATATACACTCATGGGAAAAAAAATTAGCGCACCAAGAAGGAGTCGTCAAAATGAAACGAAATTTTACATACGTAATGACTACTTTGATATAAGTAAATGATAAGAAAATCAAAGAAAAAGGATAATTTATTTCAGAGAAAAAGGCAAAAGAACGGAAAAGTTAATACTCCGTTGGACCCCCTCTAGCGCGAATGCACGATGCGATACGATCGGGCATTGAGACATACTGTTCTGTATGATGTCTTGAGACATTTCGTTCCATATTTGCTGTAACCTTGCCTCTAGTTCGTTCAAACTCGTGGGATGCCCAACTCGTCGTCCCAAATGATCCCAGATATGCTCGATTGGAGACAAATCTGGGGATCGGGCAGGCCAAGGAAAGGTAGTAACAGTGCGGAGACAGTCTTGTGACACCCTTGCCATATGAGGCCGAGCATTGTCTTGTTGAAAAATGGCTCCTGGGAGCCGTTGCATAAGTGGCAACACATGAGGTTGCAGGATTTCATGAACATACCGCTGGGCTGTCATGGTGCCACGGAACAATACTAGGGGTGACCGTGCATAGTAGGCAATGGCACCCCATACCATCACACCAGCTGTGGGAGCAATGTGTCGCTGTACAGCAAAGGCAGGATTGAAGCGTTCACCACGGGCTCTACACACACGAACACGATTGTCATCACTGCCGAGATTGAATCTGGATTCGTCGCTAAAGACGACCTGGTTCCATTCCGCTGCAGTCCAGTTTCCTCGTGCGCGGCAAAACTCCAAACGGAGGCGTCGATGGGTGGGCGTCAAGGGCAGCACACGCAATTGGCGCCACGATACCAACTGTCCTTCAGCCAGGAGCCTTGGTATGGTTCGAGAAGACACAGAGGCCCCTATGGAAGGTGCTACCTGTGCCTGGATGGCGGCCGATGAAGCAGTTGGCTGTACGCGTGCATTTCTTACGATATGGCGGTCTTCTCGACGACTGGTCTGTCGAGGGCGTCCTGAGCCCGGTCTTCGTGTACATGACATCTCTCGGGTCCACTGGTCCCAACACCTCCTTACAACACAATAAGAGCGGCCTAATTGACGAGCTACTCGCCTAGCTGACCACCCAGCTTCCATCATCCCGACGATTCTCCCCCTCTCAAACTGCGACAACTGCTTATATTGTCTTCGAACACGGCGTAATGGCATGTCTATCTCATCTCTTCCTTTGTAAATGATTCAGCACACTCAAACAAGCTTTGGTTACATGTTTTATACTCCACAGAGTAAACAACGCCCTCTACCGGCTATACGTAATGCGCAATCACGCTGCATTTCTAATCATTTGCATATCTCCCCGACATGTACCTTCATTGCAAGTTTCGTTACGATCCCGCAATTATTTCTTGGTGCGCTAATTTTTTTGTCCATGAGTGTATATATATATATATATATATATATATATATATAGTATATATATACATATATGTATATATATATATGTATATGTATGTATATATATATATATATATATATATATATATATATATATATATATATATGTATATATATGTATATATATATATATATATATATATATATACATATATATATATATATATATATATATATATATATATATATATATATATATATATATGAAATTTATGGTTTGAATTCTACACTACGATTAATCTAAAACTCATATTGTATAAATGACACATAATATGTAACAATCAGAGTATTCCAACAGACGAATCCATTATCTGTGCACACATTAACAGCCCACAATGTACGAAAACATATTAATTCTAAAATAAAATACATGCGTTCGATCTGAATAAAATGATTTTAACTTGTTTATCAATTATATTTATGTGTACTATCCCTGAATCACGTCAAAACCAATCCGTTAACAAAGCAAGCTACTATGATGAAACATGCCCCAAGAGAAAGTCAATGTCAAAACCAGATGCTATGTTGGTGCCAGGAAATAAACGTTATCTTTGAGGTTGAAATTAATTATTTCCTGCTATAATGAAAACTGATTAGAACTTGAAATCTAAAACATTCAGCCTTCCGCTTACGATTCTTCATTTGTACTGGATTCATATCGATTTTCGCAATGATAATTTTAACATAAACTAACGGAAATAGTGCAAGTATACGGAATATTTCGCCGTGGCACAAAACAGTGTTTGAGCTGAATTTTAAATGTCTGTATATGTATGTGTTTCGCACAACATTTTAAAAGTTAAAGCATTATATATATAAATTCTTTTGAATATTTCATGTTTCGTACGAAACTCTACTTACGAAAAATTATAATCAAGTCGTATGCATAACTAGAGTAATTTAAGAATATTTTGCGCATACTTTACGTACTGGTAGGTTTATGAGTTGCTTTTATCAAAAGTCTGGTATTTTACTGAATATTTCATCGATATTTCGAAAAATGTTTCCGAATTTTATAATTAGGAATGGATTCAATATTGAAATGAATTTTATTTAGATTAAAAATAAGAATTATTAACCAAGGATTGATGAAAAAAATAAATATATTGAAATCAAAAACATAATCTTTTTAAACTCATGATTAGTAGCTTACAAACAGAAAATAGCTTTCTAAAGGGAAATGAAAAAATATAAATGTCATTAAAATTACTTAAATCATAATTGTATTATAAATGTTATGAATATAGTCCGATTTACTTCCTGTGGACGAAAAAATATGATGAATTGTGTACTGTATTTTACAAATGTATCTCATAATAACGAACATTGTTAAGATAACCTACAACTTTTACGGATAATATAACTACCTTTGCACCTTATTTATTAAGATCAAATCACCATATTCAAACTTCAAATTTCAGCATTAAAACGAAAAATATATTTCAATAATAAAGTATAAATATTAATATAATTTGAAAATAAAATAATGCACTTAATTTCAAAACGGTTAGGAAGGAGAGAAAAATTAAATTAAAATTAAACTTTATAAAATTAATATGAAAAGAATGTCTTGTCATATCATTTTAAACAACAACTATAACATAAAATTGCGAATACGCTAGAATTTATAAAGAATGTAACATGAAGATAAATTACGAATTATTATTGAAAGACATTTTTTTCAATTGAAAATGCATTACAATTTTTGCATATTTTCATACCCAAAAACGACATTCACAAAAACAGCATTTCTTTTATCCTCGTTTAAAATAATTTCTTAAAGAATTTTTTTAGTTTTCTGTATTTCAAGTATCAGTAAAGTTTTGCTGTATCTATGAAACAGTTGGACTAGAACAATGATACTTACCATGGACGCTAGGTCTTCTCTACAAAAGCCCACTTCAGAGCCAAACATTCTTATCATCTATACACCAGGTTCTACAGTCTATTATTGTAGTACTCCTCATCCTGAATTGAAAACTATTCCTCCATAATACAAATGTCCTCAAAAATCCGAAAGGGAAAACGCTTTCCACGTTGAGGTTTCTTCATTTTGGGAAAGAGAAAGTAGTAAGTCTGTAGTTTAGAGGTCTGGTCAACAAGGTGGTGGTGGCAACAGGGTGTAATAACACTCCCTATAAGGCAGGATTATTCCTCTGAATTCTCCAAACACTGAGAGTATTTCCTTCTTGGAGGACTGTTGCCTCCTTCTGTTTTTAAGGGATGGAGAAGAAGAAAACTTTCAGTCTTTGCTCATGATTTTTGGTCTCAGGATCATGATGATGGACCCAAAACTCGTCCATTGTTACTAATCTTTCAAAAATCACCCTGCCTGCTTGATACATTGACAACATGTACACGCCTCTTTTTCTTCCATCTGAAAAGGGGACAGCAAACGAGGAACCTATCGGGCAGATACATTTAGCAGGTGCTGATGATCACTGTTTTGTTTAGTTATAACCGTCACTTCACAATTTATCCGTTTAGTGTGAGTAAGCCTTTTGTATTTCTGTCTTTTCATTTGTCTTCTTTTTAGGATTGTATATTTTCTTTTTACTTCTACAGAATCTTGCATTTATGGTGCGTTTAGCTCTAAGTGCAGGATTTCTGCTTATTTTCTATTGATTTGACTATCTGTTTCCATGGGAATATCGGGACCTTGGGATGTCTTTTGGTTAGACCTGCATGCGATTCAGAAAGTTCCCCCTTGAGGTAACTGATTCTTTTATGCCTCCTCATGAAGAGACCAGTCGGTAGCCTCGTTATTTGGTTTAGTTCTCATACTGCTACAGAATCTTGCATTTACGGTGCGTTTCGCTCAAAGTACAGGATTTCTGGTTATTTCGTTTGACTGTCATTGCATTCTTCCTGTTATTTATTATCTTTCTCTGTTGAATTGTTTACATTTTACTAGTTATAATTTTGCAGATGATCATGTAATATAGTGGAAACCGACCCATAATTTAGTCATTATATAATTGATTTTATCCTTTCATCTGAGAGAGCCAGATGTCTCATGTTCTCAACCATGTTCCCATCATCGGCTGAACAAGGCTTGCCTTCTCTTGGCTCGTGCTCAACGATTGATCGTCTACGTATACAATTTCTTATCTAGGTTTTCACTTGCTATAGGATGGACATTTCTTACCATACAAACCTTTCATTGCTTTGTAAATTAGTATAGCTGTTTATCCTACTAATACGGGAACTGGATGAGATATCTGTGCTCTATTTTCAGTGGGATGTCCCTTTGAGCCGTTTCCTTCTTTATATCACGGTTCTCAAATAGACTTGAAGTTAACAAGTTTATGAGTACGTCATAAAGCCATGTACTGTACGAAGTAGCAGGTATCATGATTGTAGATCAAAGTTTCATATCGGGACATGATATTTTCGATATCCTCATACATTTCTAATTTTAAAATATCAACTGAGTATCAAAGTCTTCGCAAATTTTTTAAATTTATTCAAGATATGCATTTAATTTTCAATTTGTTAAAAATATGTTTATATTTGCATCTTTAAGTTCTTCAGTATTTAAATGTAGATAAATTCCGTTAAATACATAAACAATTTG
This sequence comes from Dolomedes plantarius, assembly GCA_907164885.2. Lineage (NCBI taxonomy): Eukaryota > Metazoa > Arthropoda > Arachnida > Araneae > Dolomedidae > Dolomedes > Dolomedes plantarius. The sequence continues at coordinate 138,222,881 of OU015491.1, read as the reverse complement.
TTCTAAAATTCTTTATATTTCACAGAAATATAAAATTTTGTTTTAAATAAATTTCAATGGGTTATAATGGGTATAATATTCAACGGGTATTATATTATAATATTATAGAATTATAATATTCAATGGGTTATATATATAATTCTCAGTTTTTTAACAAGTCGTAGTGAATTTATTATATTTCATACACTTTTTAATAAAATAATTAATCATTCGTACTTTCATATGATCATTACTAAACAGTTGTTAATAATAATGTACATTAAATATAGATTGACATAATATAACGAAATTATAATTTAATATCAACTTCATTCTTTCATTTTTAAAATTACAATCAAAGTGATGTAGCTCCCGTGAAAAATAAATCTTTGAATTCTAGGCAAAAATTACTTCATTGAAGGAAAAAATATTTATTAAGACTTAAAAACTTTTAAGTTTTAATAAATATTTTACATTACTTGTTAAACTTACAAACACCCTAACATTTGAAAATTTAAAGCAAACACTCAATTAAACTATTTAGAAATGAAATGTTTCAAATATTTTATTTCAGTCCTCTTATTGAAATAATAGAGTTTTTAAATATATTTTAGTGCTGGTCCCTATAACAAAATAACTAGTTCTAAACTGAAAAGCCTCTTCACACCTAATTGCGATCATAAAAAGATCTCTTGATTTACGTCCACTGAACGCTTCAGCTCCACCCATCTGGACAAATAGGTCTCTCAGTATAAAGGACAACGCCTAAACCGCTGATGATAAACCCTTCATCTATCGCTGAACCGCGGCAAATTGATATCAATCTTCCTTTGATTAGCTTTGGTATAAAATATTTTTTATAGGAAGGCTGCGTTCCTATGCATAGTTTTTTTCATTTCAGTATTACTATATTACCGTACTTAACGCTAGGTAAATAGCCGATAAACAGCTATTTACCGAATAAAAAAGAATAAATTTAATAATTAACTATTAATAAATAATAGGGTTTTGCATTTTTCAAGCATGGTGTATTTCTGAAATAGAACTATATATATATATATATATATATATATATATATATGATTTGTTTAAAAAACAAATATAAGACTTTATCGTGGGCAAGCATTAAACTATAGTAATTACTGCAGAACAGAGCTGAAAATTTCGTATGAACATTTTAGGATTGTAAAATTCTGGTTAAAATTATTGTTGTTGAAAATTCAAAATAATTGGAAACTTGCGTATAATTACACATTGAGTGAAACATAATCTATATAATTCCTATAATTTTGATAGGCGGAAGTATTCAATTAGGTTATTCTAGTTATGATAAGTTACTCGTCAATTTAGAATTGCTTATTTAGGCTTCAATTAATAAATATTAAATATTGGGAAACAAGTTGAATCGAAGAGGTGTACATTCATATCAAAATATAGTATATGAATAGCATTTTGGTAGTAGTTAAAACTTGATTGAGCTTCCTGATGTTACTGTGGTAATTTAGGATAGACAACGCTGTATGCTTATAGATGGTGTAAAACGTTTTATAAACGAGAATTCTACCTATAAAATTGATGCAGTGTAGTGAAAAAATGTATGTGGCACACGCAGGGCCGGATTTAGCTGAAAAGAGGCCCTAGGCTATCCCACTTATGAGGTCCTTTCATCTCTCATTTTTAACTTTGTAAATTACATGAGAGATAATAAAATACATCATTACTGTGATATATATCAATATATTAAATGAAACATGTTGTTATTGGTACTAATAATACTCATGGACACTATATACACTCATGGACAAAAAAATTAGCGCACCAAGAAATAATTGCGGGATCGTAACGAAACTTGCAATGAAGGTACATGTCGGGGAGATATGAAAATGATTAGAAATGCAACGTGATTGCGCAATACGTATAGCCGGTAGAGGGCGTTGAACATCGTACTCTGTGGAGTATACAACAGGTAACCAAAGCTTGTTTGAGTGTGCTGAATCATTTACAAAGGAAGAGCTGAGATAGACATGCCATTACGCCGTGTTCGAAGACAATATAAGCAGTTGTCGCAGTTTGAGAGGGGGAGAATCGTCAGCATGATGGAACCTGGGTGGTCAGCTAGGCGAGTAGCTCGTCAATTAGGCCGCTCTGATTGTGTCGTGAGGAGGTGTTGGGACCAGTGGACCCGAGAGATGTCATGTACACGAAGACCAGGCTCAGGACGCCCTCGACAGACCAGTCGTCGAGAAGACCGCCACATCGTAAGAAATGCACGCGTACAGCCAACTGCTTCATCGGCCGCCATCCAGGCACAGGTAGCACCTTCACTAGGGGCCTTTGTGTCTTCTCTAACCATACGAAGGCGCCTGGCTGAAGGACAGTTGGTATCGCGGTGCCCATTACGTGTGCTGCCCTTAACGCCCACCCATCGACGCCTCCATTTGGAGTTTTGCCGCGCACGAGGAAACTGGACTGCAGCGGAATGGAACCAGGTCGCCTTTAGCTACGAATCCAGATTCAATCTCGGCAGTGATGACAATCGTGTTCGTGTGTGGAGGGCCCGAGGTGAACGCTTCAATCCTGCCTTTGCTGTACAGCGACACATCGCTCCCACAGCTGGTGTGATGGTATGGGGTGCCATTGCCTACAATACACGGTCACCCCTAGTATTGTTCCGTGGCACCATGACAGCCCAGCGGTATGTTCATGAAATCCTGCAACCTCATGTGTTGCCACTTATGCAACGGCTCCCAGGAGCCATTTTTCAACAAGACAATGCTCGGCCTCATACGGCAATGGTGTCACAAGACTGTCTCCGCACTGTTGCTACCCTTCCTTGGCCTGCCCGATCCCCAGATTTGTCTCCAATCGAGCATATCTGGGATCATTTGGGACGACGAGTTGGGCATCCCACGAGTTTGAACGAACTAGAGGCACGGTTACAGCAAATATGGAACGAAATGTCTCAAGACATCATACAGAACTTGTATGACTCAATGTCCGATCGTATCGCATCGTGCATTCGCGCTAGAGGGGATCCAACGGAGTATTAACTCCTCCGTTCTTTTGCCTTTTTCTCTGAAATAAATTATCCTTTTTCTTTGATTTTCTTATCATTTACTTATATCAAAGTAGTCATTACGTATGTAAAATTTCGTTTCATTTTGACGACTCCTTCTTGGTGCGCTAATTTTTTTGTCCATGAGTGTATATTCAATACATTGAAGATTAAACCAAATTCAATTCAGATAAATTTTTTTCATAATAATTCGCATTTAAATTTTAAGTATTAATTATTATGAATTGTAAGTCTTAAACTAAACCAAAAATGGAACTTTATTCAAACAAAATCCAGATCACAAAAAAGAAAATATCAAATTGTATATCATATTAAATTTTATGTTAATAGTTATATTATTTAAGAACTGATTCAATCCAAGCATACATTTAAAACGATATATTTAATACATTTAATACATTCATATATTTAATACATTTCTATGTTTGTTTATTAGTCATATGCGTAGAATTTCTCCTTATTTTCGGTCCAGTGTTTTTGTGTTCACTGTTTTTAGAATAGTGTAATTTTAATTTTGCTAACAATTTGAATGTTGGCTCCTCTTGATCTTGAGGCCGTAGGCTGAAGCCTAGTTAGCCGATAGGAAAATCCGGGCCTGGGCACACGAAATTCGATACTTAAAATTCCGTGTTACATTTTTTGTTTTGTTTTTGAATGTTATTGAGAGACTAAAAATAGTTAAAGAAAATTAATATTCTTAAAATATGCGGTAAAAAATGAAATCGCAATCGATAAAAATAGCTATTTTTTTTCATTAAAAATAACAAACTAAATATTTTTATCGTAGCTTTCGAATTAAAACAGAATGAACATAATTAAGACTTTTCTCTCTAAAAAATTAGCTAGTCCCCATACCTGAAAAGCCACTTCACACCTAATTGCGATCAAGAAAGATCTCTTGATTTACGTCCAGTGAACGTTTCAGCTCCACCCATCTGAACAAATAGGTCTCTGTTTAAAGGACAACGCCTAGACCTCTGACGATAAACTCTTCATCTATTGCTGCACCGTGGCAAATTGATATCAATCTTCTTTCGATTAGCTTACGTAAATAATAGCTCTTCTCATTCAAGAGGAAGAATGTCCACTGTCTAAATGCGTTTTATTTATCAATATATTCTATTAACATACCTTTTTAAAAAATCTGTTGCATAAGAAGTAAGTACATACAATTAATTTCAATTCTATTACTCGATCAAGACCAATATCGTTTGCTTAAATAATTTCTTAGGGTTAAAAGTTGTGATTAAATTCCTTTGTACTCTCTATTTTAAATACTTAATGTGTTTCCCAAGAAGGTTTGTGAAGCGAGAACGTTGTCTAATTACAGCTGCGTTTAAATTTTGAACGATATAGTAACTGTGTTAACATAAGCATGGATGAAATCTTTACCTGAAACTTATATATATATATATATATATATATATATATATATATATATATATATATATATATATATATATATATATATATATATATATATATATATACATATATACATACAGAGGCTGTTCACACATTTTTAGACGATGTATATTGTATTCACAAAACTAAATTACATAAAATTCATGTGTTTTAAATGTTCTATTTGACATCCCTTATTCTGAACTATCTTTCGACACCGCAATTTCCGGGATAATAATGCCTTTTGAAGTGTCAGAAGAGGTATTCTATCCTATTCCTCCTGAACAGCTTTCCAGAGTCCTGTAAGGGTTTTGGGACGACGTTTGGATAATGCAGATTTTAAAAGTCCGAAAGCACGTAAATCCATAGGTGATACATCGGGAGATTTAGTAGGGATATCAGTGAAGGGTATGGCCTTGATCCCAGTTTTTTGTTCCATTTCTTTTAGGAAATTTCCATATGTGACTGCTAGCTTTGTCCTGATGGAGTCTCACAAATTGATGGCACTGTTGGTAAAGCGATGGTATTTCATTCAGAAAAATTGGCGATAAAATATGTTCCCGATAGTATTTGGAGTTAATCTTGACATTTTTTTCCACTCTCTTTATTTTTAACTTGCCATTATAAGAAAAACCAGCAACATTCATGAATCCCTTAGAAAAACTTTCTTTCTATTCTTTGAACCATGTACTTAATTTTTTTCCCCTTTTATGATAATAAATGGCTCTTTTTTTGTTGCAATCATTTAAATACACCCATGATTCATCTTTCTTTGGATAAGTGTTTCTCATATAGAATTCTGCAGCGTATCCTGCGTTCAGCGATATGATTTGGAAGAAGACGATGCACATTGCGTTTTTTCGCTTTCTTAAGATTTAAATCAACGTTTATCATTTTGTTTACGGTGGACACCGAGCATTTTAATGATTTTGCAACTGTCCTTTGACTAGGGGGATTTTCTTTTAGCGTTAAACAACGTACCTTTGCAATAGTCGAAGATGTCCGTTTTTTCCTTGGATACTTGTTTGGAATTTTTGTCCCACTTGAGGCTCCAATTTGACGTTTTTTTTCCTTTCTTGTTGGCGATATTACCTATCGACGATTTAAATATCACAAAACCATGACTCTCACATCGTTTTGGATAACGGAGTATGCATATTACTCTTCGGAAAGAGCATAAATGTAGTCTTCGAACCACTGCTTTGTTAAAAACGCCATTTTGAATAAAAACAAAACTTTCAAGCCGCAAACTATAATTTTGACTTTTAAAAACATAGTACAATTGCAATCATTTCTTTTACAGCAAAAGATTTTTTATTACCGCTTACCAAAATCGTCTAAAAAATGTGCGAACAGCCTCTGTATATACATATATATATATATATATATATATATATATATGTGACATTTCACCCCCTGATTCCATAACACATTCAATAAGCACAAAAACGAGGCAAAGTTCTATAAAATTGCAGTCCTTTTATTCAGAGTTGGGAACGGATATCAGAGCGTCCTTCTAGCATGACGCGGAACATACAAGTGCTTACAAAGACAGACACTCGCAGACTGCCTGCTCTCTTAGTCAGGGGCTGTACCAAAGTCAGCGACTGTTTACATGAACACAGATGTTTTTCGTGGGTGGTATACTACTATAAGAGGCACATTGGGTGCGCTTTATCTTTATGATATTGTTTGACACTTTTGATCCTTTATCTCTGGCACCTGCAGCCATTATCTCTGAGATATTGTGAACTGCGGAATTTAGATGACTAGAGGCGGGGTTTGGGTTACTCCTTCTGGGCGGCATGGCTAATAATCCTATCAACTGAAAAGAATTTATTGTGTTATTTTCCCCACTGGAATTTGCAGATGTTCACTTGCTTTTGGGTGGGCTATTCCTGAGAGAAAGGGTCCTCTCTTAACAGATGTCGGACCCGAATTATAGAAATAGACGAGATTCAACTTATAATGTCAAGATTCAACTTATAATGTCACATCCCCCCTCCCAAGAGGCTATCATCCTATGCCTGCATAGGGTGAGAGACACCTGAGTGTGAGTATGTTGGGACCTCACCTAATTCAGTCTGCAAGATCAACATTATAAGTTTTACTACTTCAATTTTTAAGTTAAGTCATAATCGATATAAAACTCTTGATCTGCAGTATCAAGCTCTTTATATCGACATACGTTAGCTGGAATTATAAATCTTTCCGTCCCTCTGGGGAAGTTCTCCACCTATCTAAATTCCTCCATCTCCAGTCATCGTGTTCAATACCATAACAATACAATTATTCGGCCTCAAATTAATATGTGCACAATTACAACAATAGTCTAATAGTAATTAAAAAGTACATAATTATAACAATATTAGTGGGATAATAAAATAAGTAATAAGATAATATACTAGTATAGCCATGAAAAGATTAACATAGAAATGGTAATGGATATGGCTTAATTGAATCTCCATGCAGATACAGTATACCGAAAATCAGTTCTAATTCAATAATAATCTACATGAAATCATACACAAAAACAATTCAATTCTGATACTTGTAAATCAATGCTAAATCAATACACAGAAACCATACATTAAATACTTCAATTCAGGTAAACGTAACTCAACATTAATTAAATAGGAAAACATATTGACAATCACGCACTAAATTAGTTCAATTCAGAAAAATATAACTCAATACTATTTACACTTCTAGAGCACTGGTTTACTCGGATAATAATTACTATTTATACAATCACAATAATGCCAGTATGATCATAAAATATATAATATGATAATAGTGCGTAATAATGAAAAAGAAATAACAGGTGATATAATATAATAAAATCCTTACTAAGACACAAATATATCATATGAACACAATGCTTTTTACAATTATTAGATTATTCATCTCTTTCATTCCACTTAAATTCTCTCATGTTTTTTAATTCACTATATTCTTTAATACAGGGGAATAATTTCTATTTTTCTTAACCTCAAGATCTCTTTCCTATACTCTCCGAGATCTCTACATTGAGCGAAAATTAAACCTTTTACCCTTCCAGTATTCATCTCTCTCAAGCTCAATTTCTGCATTACCTTATCCTTCAAACCTAACTGTAGTGTTCTGACTTATGATGACATCTGCTAATCAGAGTACTAATTTCTCATGATAGCTTGTCTTTGAATAAGCCTGTCCTATTTAAATGAATTTAAGATTCTACTGAAAGGTATAAATTTCCTCCTTCCATTTTTTTCCTTAAATCCATAATTTAAAAATAATAAAATAATTCTGACAACTTCAGCTAGTTTGATTAAGGTAACTTATTATTCGTCTCTTTTTACACACTCAAAGGAATCGGGGACTCGCTCTTTCCTCCCCCTCTAAAACACTACTCGTCGTTTGACCTACTTCTGTTGGGTGGGGTCAGGGTTCAACTGTTACTCCTCGCACTCTCTATAAGGCCTCAATGCTACAGGTAATTCTGACGTCTTAAAAATTTCTAGCAGGTTCCATATTTACTCTCCCAATATCATATTTATTTTTAAGCAAATATACCAATAAACGATGACAATAGAGGAATGAGCTCCGACGATAGACTCATGTTCGCAAATTCAGGTAATTTATCCTGAATGGCATTCTGAGTCTTATAGTCTTCAGTCAAATCAAGTGTATTCCTGATTTGCATAGACGTTTTTGGATGCTCATGTTCTCCATTGCCATTCGTTAGCATTATATCATCACAATTATTTTCAATACGACCATAATATAATTTAGCACAGTTATTATCATCAGGATATTCATTTATCAATTTACTCGACGTACATATATCATCACAATTATTTTCAATACGACCATAATAAAATTTAGCACAGTTATTTTCATCAGGATATTCATTTATCAATTTACTCGACTTACATATATCATCACAATTATTTTCAATACGACCATAATATAATTTAGCACAGTTGTTATCATCAGACTATTCATTTATCATTTTACTCGACCTACATATCAATACACGTTACTCCTAATTCAAATTAACAAAATACCAATTAAACAATTATATACCAATACACTACGCAATTACTAATTACACATATTAAAAGTATTGAATTAACCTCTGCTCACAAATTGAAATTAATAAAATGTCACTTAAACAATTATATACAAACACACTAAACATATACTACCCATAAGCATGAAAAATAGTAAATCAACACTTACTCACAAATTTAAGTTAATAATAATAATAAAACATACTGCTAACGGAATCCAATAGACGTAAAGATGATACTACAATCACTTAATTTAATGTTCAGGTTAAATAGCTTCATATGTAAAGATAATAATATATGACTCAACTGGGTATCTTCTATATAACATACACCTTAATAGTTCTAGTTAGAAAACCTATAGTAGTTTATACACTGATAATTTTATCAATAACAATCTTACCTTGTGTTTGTCGCACTGTTAGCGGTAACACTGTTTTTATGAATTGTCCGTTATAATCACTATGTTCCGGATTCTCTAAACACCATAGTTGGTTACTATGCATTCCACTAAAGTTTTGCAGCAAGAGTCTATTAGATGAGCACATCACTCAACGTGATCACAAATGCACACACACACACACACACAAACGCTAAAAATAACACTTCGTCGCTCGATGACACTTAGGGCCACATCAAAGGCTAATCAGAACCTTTGACAATTGCACTGCCCGTCATAAATAATACTTGACGTGCACACATAATCGCACTGATCTATATTTCATTTTAACACATCCTAATTGGATCTGTGAAGTCGGCAGGGTCTCTCTAATCAGTAATAAATTTCTGTGCTCATTCATTACTCTCTTGTTCTGCCACATTCTGTCCAGGTAAACTGCATCTCGGGGACTCACCACATAACACTGTACAGCTTTCTGACACGAATACTTTTCTTCTGAATATCGGAGAAACATTGCCACTCTCAAATGGGTTTAGTCCCGATCTCTTGTCAGCCCCTCTAGTCTTAGGCTGCAGAGAAAGTTCACTTTCTCCCCTTACTTAGTTTGTCCGAAGCTAGTGTCAATGACCTCTGATTATCACCGAACTCCTTCCATCTTGTATACGAATGATGCTTTCCACTGCAACACCAGTGAGCTATTACAGCACTGTCTTCCTTCGTAACGGGGGTGCAATATGACACCCTCCTCGGTTCGGTGTGGGGAATTGGGAAGCAAGGCTCGTCCGCCATGTTTGTCCTTCTTGTCTTCTATTGCTTTAAAAATGCATATAAGTCCATTTAATCAATTTGATTTCTTCTTATTAAAATCCATTAGGTTTCCTTCGCAAAGTAGCAATCCTGTCGGCTTGTGACATTCCACCCCCTGATTCCATAACACATTCAATAAGCACAAAAACGAGGCAAAGTTCTATAAAATTGCAGTCCTTTTATTCAGAGTTGGGAACGGATATCAGAGCGTCCTTCTAGCATGACGCGGAACATACAAGTGCTTACAAAGACAGACACTCGCAGACTGCCTGCTCTCTTAGTCAGGGGCTGTACCAAAGTCAGCGACTGTTTACATGAACACAGATGTTTTTCGTGGGTGGTATACTACTATAAGAGGCACATTGGGTGCGCTTTATCTTTATGATATTGTTTGACACTTTTGATCCTTTATCTCTGGCACCTGCAGCCATTATCTCTGAGATATTGTGAACTGCGGAATTTAGATGACTAGAGGCGGGGTTTGGGTTACTCCTTCTGGGCGGCATGGCTAATAATCCTATCAACTGAAAAGAATTTATTGTGTTATTTTCCCCACTGGAATTTGCAGATGTTCACTTGCTTTTGGGTGGGCTATTCCTGAGAGAAAGGGTCCTCTCTTAACAGATGTCGGACCCGAATTATAGAAATAGACGAGATTCAACTTATAATGTCAAGATTCAACTTATAATGTCACACATATATATATATATATATATATATATATATATATATATATATATTCAGTTATATTTCATTCTAAGCGATCAATAAAATTGTACATTAAAGTATCTATTTTCTTTCATTTCATCCAGAATGCTTTTCTCGAATCTTTCGACGTAATACACAGCATTTGATACTTCTGTAATTGTGACATTGTTTCTATTATGTGGCTGCAAGCTGGACTTTTCATCAATTGGGAACCTGAGGTTAATTGATTGACTATAAACCTTTCCTTCCACTCCCCTTGCACCACGCAGACAGAATTATCCACTTTGTTCATTTATACCGTATATAGAACTTTATCCTCTGGATGTGTCTTTCATTTCATACGAAAAATACACTTTCGCAATTTTTTACATTCAGAATTTTTATGGATACTTCATATGAAGTAACAACAGTATTTTATAGAAATTGAATGTAACACTTCCTTTCACTACATTATATTACAGTGTAAAATCTTAGTAGGTACCTTTAAAATTTCAGAACTCAATGTTTCAAAAATTTTACAACTAAGTGCATAAAGGATGAACATTATTACTTTCTCAAAGTTATGGCTCAACGTTATGCCGTCATTTATTTTTAAGAATGATACTATTACTAAAATTCGACTCACAGGTAGACAAACTACTTTATTATTCGAAATTACATATTATTACCGTAATTGATGCTAAAAGTAAATTTTACTTTACTGATGTATAAAGTATATGATTTTTGTATATAAAAGTATGAAGTATATAATTGAGAGTAAATAAGTAAAACATTGAAAATGCAATGTGTACACATGAAATGGTGGATAATATAAATACATGTAAGCAGATGAATAATATAGGAAGACTGTATAAATGAAAGAGAGTATTGTACATTATATTAATTTATTGAGTTGTATCGTACTTGTATTGAAGATGTATTTTATTGTACAGTGTTGTATTGTATGTTTATTGTATTGTACGGGCCTTGTAATATTCATTGTAGGGCATTTGTAGTGGCATCGTATTTAATTGTATGCATAGTGTTATAATTAATCGTATCGTATGGCATTGTGTAGTGAACATAATGTACAAAAAAAAAGAAGTCAAAAGTAAATTACCTTGCTTATGTATAAAGTAAAATGTTACGTATATATTTCAGAGTAAATAAGTAAAACTTATAACCTGTAATGTGCATATATGAAATTGTGTATAATATAAATATAATTGAGCAGACGAATAATGTAAGAAGAATGCATTTTCTGAAGAACGCATTCTCATGAAATAATATATTGCGTCGTATGGTACATGTAGTATTGATTATGATTTGTTTTTCAGAGTGTTTTATTTTATATGCATGGTATTGAACAGTGTATTGTACATATATTGTATTGTACAGTGTATTGTATATATATTGAATTGCATTTATGGTTTATTGCAGATAAATGGGTTTGCATAATGTTATAATTAACTATAGCTGTATAATTATTACATTAATGGTATAATTATTACCGCATTTATCCCAATAAGAAATAAATAAGAAAATAGTTCATTCGTTCATCGAAGAGTTGTACAGAACATTTCTTCCATATTCACGATATTGAAACCAATTTCCTAAAATAATGTTATAAACATTATTGGGACTACAGCAATGCATATTGACATTGGCATGGTATGTTAACGAGGCCCTGGAAAGCATAACTACATATCTTCGGTGAGGATAATTTTATGTAGCTATATTTATGTTCTGAGGATTAAAGGGAAGGTGTTGACATTGGAAGTAAAAAAAAAATTATATTAATAAGTAAATAAATAAATACAAAGATGGGCAACTATTTAAGATGGCAGTATTAATAAAAGGATACACTGCGGCTGAGGATTAAGCTGCAGTCGATGAGATAGTCTTGAGTACAATGAATAAAAGAATGACAGGACATTTTGAAAAACATGTGTTTCCTATTACCGAAGGATTACGTTCTTCCATAACGGTGCTCCGGAAAGCAAAATTTCAGATGTCCTCCGTCCCAACTTATAATTTTGGCGGCGCGTCAAACCCAGTCTGTATCGCTTGGGCAAACAATAAACAGTTAAACAGAAAAGTACCAAAATGCGTCAAAATTTTGAAATACATGCATATATATATATATATATATATATATATATATATATACATAACATTTACATACTTATATACATACAAAAGAGGTAAGCAACGATAAGTAATCCTATGTTAATAACCCGCGGTAGTTTCGTTAGAAGAGACTATATGAATTTCTTTTTTTTTAGTAATTATAAATTATGGTAGAGGTAAAAAACAATCGGATTTTCAAATGCATGAAGAAAAATTTTGAAAGCTGATTTTCTAAAAAAAACTGATAGTTGGGGATGTCAGAAGTTTTCATCTTAGGCACACTCATGTACTGAAAGTTGTGATTACTGTAACTGCATATTAAAATGAACTGACAGAGGGTATTTCTGTTGAGGCAGAATTAATTTTTCTATGTTTTACCTGCGTTTTTTCTAATATCTCTTTAATATCTCTATTCATCGATTAATTGTGCTGTAAACACTCCCACAAAGATTATTATCTTTATGAAAAATCTCTCACTTGATTATTAGCCTACCCAGAAAAGATCTGTAATTCTATGCTTGAATTACAGATCACTCGAATGCACTTCGAAATTCACTTTGAATTCTCTTATTTTAATATACAATCACATGTTTTCAATGACAGTGCAAAAAAGGACACAATCTTGATTTACACTAGTGTGAAAAAATTAAGGAAGGAATGGAGAAATTAACATAACAGCAGAAATATCAGGCAGAATCAAACAAACGACCAATCAAGGCATTGCCTGGATGCAAGTGCTGCGTGTGCCTTCGTATTCCCTTTATGGTACAATTTGTAAAAATTTGGAGAAGAGTTGTCTTTAAAAAATCTTGACCAGTGCTAAGCTATATTACATACTGAAAACCTATCTTGTCCTTAATTTTTGCACACCAGTATATTATATGCAAAATTATTCCTGAAGGTAACATATTTCCAATAATACGGCTAACATTACACATAATGTTGGTGTCAATACCTTAAGATTTAAATTAGATGTTTCTTAATAAAGTAATTCAATTTTCACTTCTAACTACGTATATGAGAGCTTGCCCGATAATTTTTTTCAAAACTCCGAGAAAAGACATACCTTCTTACTTCAAACCGCAAATATCCTTCAGATTATTTGCTGAGTACGACTTTATTTCTATCCACATAATTATATATAGAATACATGGTTATTGATTTATTCACTTTTGTTACTAAGTGAATGAACCTGGAGAAACTCGAAAACTCTTTGATTTTCTCTTTGCTGTCACTTATTCCTATTATGTTTCGATCAAAGTATTCTAAGAACTATCAACACTTACAGCATTTTCAAGGTGGTCCATCGAAGTTTAGTGACAGTTGCGGAAAACACATTTGAGAACCAATCCATTTGCTGGATATAGTTCGCTTTCCTTGAGTTTTCTAAGAATAACTAGATTTTAGATTAAAAATCGATGAGAAGGCGTTATTAAGTTCTATTTACTCAGTGTTTAAAAACAAACTGAGTAAAAATGCTAAATTAAAAAAAACCCTGTGTTTATCGAATAATTGATTCCCAGTAAATACATTTCATATCATAATTAGTGGAAAATTAAAAGAAAAAATCTAATTTTGAAGGTTTCTGAAAGAGGATTTTCGAAGTATGAAAGCTGAGTCAGCAATATCGCTTTCAAGTAAACTACCTGTATATAGGTTTAACAGTAGAAAAACGGGAAATTTTTTCTTGCTAAAAAGACTGAACCCTGTCATTTTGACGGTAAAAAATAAAATCAAGAATTTAAATTATTTTAATGTTTTTTTAAATGGTTAATACTTTGAATTTTGAACTATTTCATACCAATATATAATAAATTAGTATATATTTAGAGAGATTTTTATGCAGGTATGCCGAGCTGACAATCTGGTATGATTTTTCCGTAAAAATATCTGTGCTTGCTGAGCAAAGTGTGTTAAGTACCAAATGGGCCAAAATGTGTTATCAAACCAGGCATGTTTTATAAATCAAAGACTACTGTAGGGTACAGAAAGCTAAGTTTAATTCCACTCCTAAACATTTTTATTCGTCAGAGAAAATTTGGTATATGATAAAAAAATACAAGCATGTTTGTGTTAATCCGTTAACCACCCAAACTATAACTTCTTTTGTTGGGCACATGAGTTTGTCTATTCGACGAGAAGGGAAAAATTCTCTGCACTAGTTTTTTCCTGTATTATATTTTTAATAGTTCCGATTTGATGTTTTTCTTCATATTTCGGCTGAGACATATTCAATGGTCCCTTCTTTATCCATTTCAAATCTTCAGTTTTTGTTTTTAAAATTTTTTCGAAAGACTTTTACTGTTTTATGAGGCAAAAACTTCTTTTTTAATCACACTTCAATTTCGACAGCAGTATGACATGGTAAATCACCATTGTCATTATTCCAAATATTATCATTTCCTTCTTCATCACTAGCTTCTGTTGTTTCTGGTAGAATAATAACAATATCAATTTCATTCTCGTCATCATTATCTGAATCTGAATCGAAAATTCTTTGAAGAGCTTCTTCAAACGTAAAGTATCTAGTTTTAGGCATTTCTATAAGCACAGAATGGGGAAAAGTTCCACGGAGTCAAACGCCACATGTGAATAAGGGAACTACCCTATTCCCGTTGACGTTGCGCCAACGCAACGCCTGCTTTCTTTTCCTCCCCCCCCCCTCAAACAAAAGCAACCGATTGATGGAATGTTTTGATAAACTTTGATCTTGGCTAAAAGTAGATCACCCCTAAAGCTCACGTTTGTCTCCCTACATTTCTTCTGTGAAAAAGACCAGGAGAAAATTCTCGTTCAAAAATGCTTAACTAACTGTCTAAGTTTGGAACTTGTTATTAAATTAAAAGAACAGTTGAAGGCAAATATTTCTCTATTCGATTATTAACCCTTCTCAAAAACTACTGTTAATATAAAAATGATTTGATAGCTAAATTTTTATACGCATTTATTATGACCGTTGCGTCAACGCAACACCTGTGGTTAATGGGTTAAAGGGGTTATGTCCCAATCAAGGACTTAATACTCTTTACTCAACAAAAATAAAATTAGAAAAATTTTCTCTAAAAAAGGATTGACACTTTTTCCACTGCAAGCACAGGTATATGCATGGTTCATGCAGTCCTTATTTTTCAACACCAATATTTCCGAAGAACCAATATTTCTGTTTTTTGCAAAAGGGGGAAGAGACGAAAAGCAAGTAACATTTTCCCGATATTATTTTAAAGATATTTATGCCTGGTTTCTATATTGCCGTCAAATTGACGGCTTTCAGTCTCAGTTGGTATACAACACATTTTCTCCCCCTCTTTACTATCGAATATAATTTGGTAAATGCGTGTGCATTTTTCGCGTAAAATTTGGAAAACTCATAAAATTTCAGAAGCCTGAGGACATAAATACAGACATAGTGCTCAATAGTATGTCCGAAACCGTCAAAATGACGGCAGACGTCTTTCTAGTGTTAAGAAAGACATAATCAGAGAAAGAGAGAGAAGGATATTTACAATATTATTTTCAATGCAATTCTTTCAATATGATTTTTTCTATTTCCAAATGAGAAATACCTTCAAAGTTCTTTCTAAAAAAGCTTCAATCATTTTGTACCTTCACGCTTAATGTAATCATAAACTTAGTCATTCATAACTTACTGGAAATTTGTGGAAACGTAACAAAAGAACACATATCTTCTTAAAATCACCGTTAAAAATAAATGGTTGGGAACTAGTGTCGAACTATTGAATAATTCATCATTATTCCGAAGAGCATTAGATCTGATTGCCTCTATGGACCATTCCCGAATGTAAGAATCATCACACTCCGATACAAATAGTTGAGACGATAGAAAATTCCAGAACGTCGTGGGATTTCGCCTTTCGAGCGTCCTCCCTTTCCGATGTCTCCCCCGACCTGATTATAGAATTATCTGTCATTTACTCTGTTTATATTGATGTGTTGGATGATCCTCGTATTTGTGAATTAAGTTAGCACCCCTTTATTTTTATTGTGAATTTAAAAAGGTGTGTGTTCCTGTATAGTAATTCATATTTAATAATCATTTCCATCTCCACCAATACTTTCGGGATGCTGTTTTATAATGGATAAAATGCATCCTTTTCAATATTCAATACGTACAACCAATGGCTGATGCGTATTCATGAAAATAAAGAATTTTGCTCCTCCCTTCAAAAAATGCATTTATTTTTCTCCTAACAAAATCTTATTTTTCCAAACTAACCCACCAATTTATTATCTTTACAATTTTACACGAGTTAAATTTTTTAAACATACCTTACCTTTCGCATTACAGATTTTTAAAAACCATGCGTATTTTCTTATTTCAAATTTGTGAATAAAGAACTTTTTTTCATATTCCGCCAGAAATGATACTCTTAATTATTATCAATATTTGTGAAAGGTTTTGTCTATATTTTTATTTAATTTCAATTTTTTTTATCGTTTTGCACTTTTTTTATCAGCAAACAAGTAAATAATTTTAGTTTCTGGTTTTCTCGTAGTGCCATTAAACCCACCAAGCTTAGCACCTACTTTGAACAGAATGGAGTACAAAAATTTCATTCGCTAATTGTTCTGACTCCACTACGTTTGAAACTTCAGTTAAGCCCAACATTTATAATTGAAGAAAAATTACTTAACCGACTTCACCTCAAAAGAGAGAAAATTAAGAGGAAATCCATCAGTCTTAAAGTTACCATGTATAGTGTAAATATCTATCAGTGTATCAATCTGCCCCATGTCAGAAACACATATCTAGAAAAAAAAAAACTTAAGTCAATTCAAAAATTAAAAATATAGATTCTGTCGAAACTTACCACTGAGCTAATATTATGGATGGTGATTTCAGAATATTACTGAGACGATAACTTCATAACTTAAGTGATATTACCCGTACCTATGAATTACTTAAGGGGATCCAGGACACAAAATTCTTCAAATTTTCGAAAAACAATTTACAGCATTTAAAAACTCTGTGTTCTTTTCCACTTACAATGACGTTTAAATCCCGTTTCTATCTTAATTAGAACATGAGATATTAATTTTTTTTGCAACATTCTATAGCAGCCAATCTTTGTTTAAACCGTTAAATTCGTTTTCCTGCATGACTTTAAATTGTTATAAGACAAGAACCGTTAAAGATAAATGGTTCAAATTTGGAACATGTCTTTTTCAATTATTTTACTTTTATTTTAATTCACGAAATATGAAAAGAAATATCTACTTTTGAAAATATAATTTTTTAAATATAACTTACATAAGTTTTTTTAAAATGTTTTAATCTATATCTTTTTAATTATTTAAAAAATTAATATTTTAAAAAACGCTGAATTAAAACTAATATATTTCTGTCTAATTAAATAAAAAAAATTGAAATTCGTCAAATAATATTTCGAGTTATAATGATTTAAAACCACCCCACTTTTTAAAAAAAATTAAAATTTAAAATTTTTTAAAAACTTCATGAGAAGTTTTATAATTTGATTTTATTTACAAATTATATGGTTAACCATCACAAAAAAAATTCAAAATTCTGACTCAAATAAAAAAAAATTAATGTGTTTCAGACCCCTTAAAGTAGAAAAAGAAATTTATTTCTTCTCATAAATACAAACAATACAAATTAATACATAAAGGTGGTTAAAGTAATATATAAATATTGATATCAGAAACACTATAAGAGAAAGCTGAAAACTTAACATAGCAGGAAAAAAGGACATGTGCAAGTTTGAAATCAAAATGGTCTCCTTTGGAGGAACAGGATGTCTGCAGGAAAATTTGTGAAAATAATCGTCGCTGTAATGATGCTTCAAAATAAGTAGATTTATTCATAATTTATCAGGAAAATATAAATAGACCCAATGAGGTAAAAAGTGTTAGGTCGCTTTCAGGAGGTTGTAAGAACATTCTGGTACGTAATCAACGTGTTACCTAAGATGAAAATATTTAGCCTCACATTTCATACAATAAGCTATGTCACGCCTGGTAAAAAAACATAAAGGATCGATTAATGTGGGTGGCAATAAGAATAAATACTTGACTAGTGTCTGAATGACTTTTTAAAGTATTCAAATTTACTTAAAGGAAAAAATAAATTTTCTTGTTTATACAAACTCAGTCTATTTATAGTAAGGACAACACAAGCAAAAATTTAATTTTTTTTTTAAATTTACTGTTTTTTCATTACTATCTAAACACTGAAATATATTTTGATTACTAAAGTTGATGATTAAAGCTCAGAAATGCTGCGTTTTACGCAAAAAAGTCAAATAATGAATCTTAAGTACTTCTAAAAGTAAATATGATTCAAAATTTTAATTTTAATAATTCAGAAAAATAATTAATAAGAAATATCTCTTCGAATTTAAAACTATAACTTAAATTTATAATACTAATATTTTATAACTAATAAATTTTCCTGAAATAAAATCTTTGATACCTTTTTTTTAGCTTTGGGGCTATCATAATTAGTTATCCAACATTCTGTATATGGTATGTTATATAAAGTTTTTCAATAGTATGAAATAGCATAAAGTTTTAATACTTTACGATACATTCATAAGGGTTTTATAAATGCATTCTGTATATTTCACCATCTGTGTAAATATTCTCTAGAGCAAAATTCCTTTAGATATTCTAATGGTTCCAGGAAATTCCAGGATATATATTTACAAAGCCTGGAAAAGTGTCCTTAAGATACAAAGATCAGAGAAAATGTTTCTATAGAAGTGTTTGTAGTATAAAAAGAAAATCTGTAGTGAAACATACAAAAATATATTTTTAACAAAGAATAGAAATTTATAATTTGTGGCAGTATTTATTTTTATACAAGACGCCGAGCACTAAATAAATGATTATCATCTTATGAATATTTTGAATTAGAATATTTTTCACTTACAACCATACAATGGACGTATTTACACCCGAAACTTGCGTCTGAATTTCATCATGAAGAAGGAAAAATTTTGGGGGAGTCATTCATTCTGTACAAATACTTGCGATAAATAACAGTTCAGTGATTGTATTCATCAAATGCAAGCAGAGAAAAGTTTTGCTGATTTCGATGTTATAAAGTCACGTTTCGTGTTGAAAAGCTACTGATATAATATTTCCGAATGTAGCTCTAGGACATGACTGAGAAACTTGGCTGTGGAAAATTCTTGGTGAATGCGCTCGCACACAGTGCAAAAAGATTGTTGCGGCTGGCTCGTTCAAGTCAACAAATCTTCCTACGTTTTGAATCCGAAGATATATCCGAAATCATTATATTTATTGATGCTTTGCACCTAATGAGTAAATATATAGGGTGAGAGATGGAATATCCTTATCTCAACCAGTGCAGATTATTTGTTATATTTTTACAGCGAAAATCAATAGAATTGAGTTTCATAAATTTAAATTTATATTTATTTGCTTATCAAAAGAAGTGATTAATGCAAGGAAAAAGTTTCCAACTGACGGTAAAAAATATTCCACTGTGTACTAAATAAACATACGCGAAAGGCGTTTTCTATTTTTACAGAAACTCTAAGTGCAAAAAATACAAGAATGCAAAGAATACAATTCAAGCTGTAAGTAAGGCGTAGTGATTAACCAGGTGTTGCCTCAGTTTTATACGAAATGTAAGCCGCTACCTTGACGATATAATATCCTATCTTAAATACAGTTTCTTCATTTAAAATGCTATAATTACATCTTATTTCTTCCTTTTGTTTGTTCTATTCGACTATGATTTGCATACACTATATAACGTTAAGATTCACGAGTATACGGGTTCAGTAGATGCACTACTGAACTCCATTTCCAAGCACTATTGATATTTGTCTAATTATATATAAATTAGACATAAAGAATTTAAATTCTTATTAATCATAAAATGCTTTATATTATCTGCTCTACAAGATATTTTTGCGCGCATGGCATTACTTATTAAAAACACCATCGTGACGTCAGCCGATATCTATATATTTAGAAGCTGCTGTACATTTTTTTCAAATCCATGACTTATCAATCGGTAAAACTAATATTTTGAAAAACTTATTATTCTTATGCAGAAATTAATCCACATCATTAATAGGAAAAGAATGGATGTAAAAAAAAGGCGAATTTACTTAGGACACGTAGCCCCGCGAGTGACTGAGTCTAGTACGAAAGTCGAGAACATTAAGTTTAGGCCAGAACATTAAGGTAATAAGGAAAGTTGGGGTAACTGGGCCATAGATTTTCAACTTTTCTATATACTATATTTTTAACACATTAAAACTATACTAACATGTATAATTTTCATAAATCTTTGCATTACATGCATTTTAGTAAGTCTTAGGGAGACTGTTTAAGCCATGATACTGATTTTTATTATATATATATATATATATATATATATATATATATATATATATTTAAATACAGGTGGGCCCAGTTCCCCTGCTAAATGGGGTAAGTGGACCACCCAGGCCTATTTCTTATAAGAAACAACTGAATCTGTGACTGGTTAACTGGGTCCAATGCTTGTATATCTAGAAATGGAAGATAAATCTATCCCCATTTAAAAAATAATTTTTCAAAGCAATTGCGGATGTTGTAAGAAAGGTTGTTGAGAAAACCGGAAAAAAATAACACACAGGGTAGAAATCCCACCTGATATGTAAATGCAAAATCTGGTAGGAATGTCCCAGTAACCCCATGGGCCCAGTTACACCAACTTACCTTATTGTGGAAGCCTGAACTGACATCACTTATGCATGTCTACACTATTACAAATATTACAAATAAATATTTTAATGTCTATGATAGTCTCCTGTCTGGGTATTTTTACAAGACAGATGCACTAGTCAAACATATCACACGGTGCCGTCAACCTGTGTGTAGTAGGAATACTAAAAACCGTCTGTCACTTCTGTAAATTCATAACCCGCTAAATTTTGTGTGTACATTTTAACCTTCTGTCGGGAGGAACCAATCAAATAAGCACAGGTCTCACATTCTCTTCCCCCTCCTCCTTCCTAGACGGCAGAACCACAAGATCCATAGTGTAGCTGTAACTGACGTAATGATGTTTGATTGCGTATAAGTCAATTTACTCAAAATCTTCCCCAGTGGCTACGGTGGCCAAAGTGATATGTCAGGCACGTTGCGCCTGACCTTGCAACATTTTGAAAGTCAATTATTTTCAAAATATATTCATTAAAGTGAATTTCCTAACGCATTTCGTAATTAATAGTGTAAGAGTATGTCAATATTTGTAAGAATACGCCTCGTAGGCCTGAAAATCTGAAAAGGCTGAACATTTTTCAAAATATGATAAAGTTAAAGAAAAAATGCTTTTGTGAATAAATTGTCCTTGTTTTCAAGGAACTATACATTTTATTTGTTTAAAAAACGCTTTAAAATATTGTTTCTATATGATTTAATTAAAATAAAAGGGTTTTTATAGTGACAATAAGCTTATTTGTAGAAAGTGCCTATTGGACTCATCGCGTCCACTTATGTGACTTCCAAGATTGCGCCTGACCGATGGTTAAAAGAAAAAATAAGTTATTCGATTATAACTATTACTCCCTGTGCAAAAGTCAACCTGTTTTCAAAGAAGTTATGTAGTTAAATTGAATGCTATATTTATTAGCAACAGTTGTTTTAGTTTTTAACTAAATTCTGGGTGGAAGTTACGAAGTTTTGTATTTCTACCAAGTGTTAAGACAGTGATAAATCAAAATTCCTTGATCGAAAATACTCATTTCGAGTGTTCCCATATATACACTAGAACAGAAGCATAGAATTTTATTTTAGGTACCTGAAACAGCAGAAGATTTTAGTAAGAGGAATGGACTCCTTTCATAAATCAGCAAGAAAATAAAAAGGAATTTGTTCAAGAGACTCGACAAACATATCCCTGTTTTCAACAATGAGTTGTTACTAAAATAATTGATTCAGAAATATAAAAATTTTACTGTGTTAAACACTCCTTTTTATCATGTTTTTATTAACTTTCTTTCTTGTTTGTTTGTGTGTTTGTCCTTTACAAATCTTGCAATCATTTTGTATCTAACTTCCCAACTAGCTAGATATTTGAAACTTTTAGAATAGCTCAGAATACGATGACAATGCATTATTTAAATACTTTTAGCCATCTTTAAGGATAATTAAATTAATTTTCAGTTAATTTTGTTTTGTAAACTGGTGAAGCCATCTATCGGCCGGAACGGGAACGAAAAGTTAAATGGAAGTTAACTTCAAATTAACTTCCTTTTCTTTCAAGTTGATGGGATAATTCACCAAAAAAAAATTTTTTTTAAGTCTTGACTAATACATAGAATTGTCAAGTTTATATGATTCAACAGAAAATTTAAAAACATGGTATATAAAAATTCTTTTTATCTTGTAATTATTCTTTATAAATATGGCTCTGAATTCTTTCTAGCTTGACGAGAAATTTTTTAATTGTTTAAAATTTTAACCATTGTTTTTTTCATTGTTCTGTCATTTCGTACATGATATCACCAAAACAGTTGGCTAGAATACCATGAAATTTTATACACAGGCAATATAAACAAGTTTCATTAAAATGACCTACTACTATGTCATTTCCTGCCAAAAAATTTTTATTACAGTAAAATTTATCAAACTTTTCTTTTCATTTAAAATTTTTAAAAAAAACTTTTTTTTTTCCTATGAAGAACTAAGAATTTTATTTTCAAAGTAGTTAATTTTAAAGATATATTTTACAACATAATTTTAATACTAAAAAAATATGCACTTACATTAATATACGGACGTAAGTCTGCGCGCATTGCCATAGCAATGAAAAAAACAATGGTTGAGATTTTAAAAAAAATTAAAATATTTATCTTTAACGGAGAAAAAATTGATTGTCATATTTAAGAACAAGAAAAAGTGTTTAATTCACAGTAAAATTTTCATATAAATTATTTTAATAACTACTGATAATTGAAAATAGGGATATATTTGTCGAGTCTCTTCGACTTCAAAAAGGTACTTGCCCCATGCATTTTACACGTAGTGACTCTATGAAAGTATGTTATTTAACTTTTTTTTTTACAGTAAAAGTAACTAATATTATGGAGCAGAACTCACAATTTTGACAAATTACTATTTCTAACAAAGTAAAGACTGCTCAAAATGTATTTAAATGAATATAACATTTTTGTTAATGTATTAAGATGATCGACTGTTTCCTTTGTAAACAGTGACTTGAACACCATAGATAACTTAATTTTCTTTCTCACTGAAATCCGTTAATATGTCGCCTTATAAATTGTGAGATAGCCCAGAGCCAAATGTTTGTTTCTTTGACACCAACATAACTATTCTCGGGGTATATTACCAATGTTTTACTTGTCTTAAAACTAACCGTTTTCTTTCAAATGTCACTATTTCACCTGGCTGATACGTAAAGAAACTCAGACCTTAAATTACCTCCTTTCATTTTTTAAAGAAATGTTCCTCTATTATTGATTCTGGGAAATAAAAGATGCTTTTAGTTCTTTAGAGACGAAAATCCTATACGTTTCTGTAACGCTCAAGCGTAAATGGAGAAAATAATGCATTTTCAAATCAAAGACACTTACGGACAGTTTGAGACATTTTCTCGTCTAAGTTCTAAAGACTGAATGAATCGATAATGCACACTTGTCTGGGACAAAGGGAAACAGGATGGTAAAAAGAAGAAGATATGTTTCTGGTGTTTTTATGAGAATATTTCACTCGATTTATCCGATATTGCGATCGTTTAAATACGTTTTTTGATCCATTTACTCGGAAATGAAATTATTTTCTGACACATGATGAGGGAAGAAGCTTTATAAGATAATGGTACGAGGGAGAAAAAAAAAGGATTTTTCTACATTAAGTATATTTTTACAGACACCGATACCACACATACCGAACACAATAACGTGTTTCCCTTTATTTAATGTGTCTTTGATATAGACACGCTAAGTTCATTAGATATTTATATAAAGCGTTTTGTTAGTATGTATAAGATACTTGAAAATTGATAGAAAGGGAAAATATAAGAAAACAGCTACAAGAAAAGCTACAAATGGATGTTACGATCTCAGGAAGTTTCATTATTTTAAATACATAGTTCGATGGAAAAAAGCTCAAAGGTGGTACAGAATTTAAAATTTGTATATAATCTGTATACTGCTTATAAAATAGAATAAGTAAGATTTTAAGTCATATACTTTACATATTAAGGCTAATTTTTATTTTTTAAAGAAATACTAGTGACTATCTTTTAAACATTATTAGCAAAACAGTCAGCTTTCTGCTACACAATTTTGAATTCTAATACGAAATTTGTTTATTGAGTTTTAATCTAGATATTCTGATTTCATATCAAGAATCTTATAATTTCTTTTATTGTAGTTCTTTTTTATACTTTACATCCATACGAATATTTAAACACGCCCTAATAGCACCGATACATTTCTCGTTAAATTTTACTTTCTAAAGCATCAGAAGGGGAAAATATCAGACAAAATTCAATGCTCCAGTGTTTAAAACATCCATAATAAACTTTCTTTCATTATTATATCTAGGCAAAAATATGCAAATAAAGATATTTTATGTCAGTTGTTTTATTCAAAATGCAAAGTAACAAATTGATAATAATAAGCAGTTATTCAATACAAATATTATTAACATCTTTAAATGCTTAATTTTAGTTCTTATTTTAAAATATGAACTTATTTTTATAGTATATTTAGTTCATTAATTCTTAAATAAGTGACAGGTCAATGTAAAATATATTAATAATATATCTTCCCAAAGAATCTTAAATTTCTATTACTTTAAGAGCACAGATTTAGTGAAACACAAGGATTTACCCCATGATGCAAGTTTATGTCCATTATTTAGATAACACACTAATGATCAGAAAACGAATTTAAAAGTATGCATTTTGACCATTTGCTTTTTTTGTGTGCATTATTTGCTATGCAGAAGTTTCTGCATAATTAAACACAATTTACCTCCCTGTGTCTTTTCTTCACTCATATAAACCCTTTAAACTTTTGCGGCAGAATATTTACATCTTTATCAGTTCCTAACAATGGTTTGCCCAAATCCCATTCCTCCCCTGCATTCCTTTTGTCTTTTCTTTTATACTTTTCGGATTTCTGTCCAGGGGTTTTTGGATGTATCATCGCTTTTATCAGTCGAAACAGAGAAACAGACGTTTCTTCTTCTTTCACATGGATGAAAATGCATTTTCAAATCGAAGGCATTTAGTGAGTTGAAGATGTTCCCTCATACTTCCTAATAATTCTACTTAGTTCGATAAAAGAGAAGCGTGAATCAAAAGGGAACTATTTTTCCTTTATTTTATGAACACCTGGGATATTCACATTGGATATGAATTCGGAATATTCCTTTGTTTTCATTTTGTGTATGGTAGTATGTTATATTCAATCGCAATCCATTTAAAAGGGCCGTGGTTTGGGCTCTTTCTGTGCAGGTGCGCATTATTTCCTGAAATTATTACAGTTGTTTTAGCAATGCTTTATCGCAGTAATGACCATAAGAGAAGTGTCTCATCTATTATTCTATTTCGGAATATTTTTGGTTATACTCTTAGGGGTTTTTATATGTTTAAGTGTTGGTTTACAGGAAAAACAGTTGAAATAATGTTATTTTGTTACAGCCTGATGCTATAAAAGATGTAATAATCCTGTCTTATTTTATCACGATTCTTCGTAAAAGACAACAGTGGGAAATATTAGCTTTCTTCAAGGTTTTAATATATAGTATGATCATCAACTATAATTTTTTAAAGGATATGTTTGTTACTCTGAAAAACATATTTTTCTCAGAAACCATTTCAAAATTTTGTCACCTCTCGTTAAAACATTTATAATGTTTTTCATTTTAACATTATAATGCATTCAAATAAATCATTCAAACAGGTATGATGTTTTTCATTTCTTTAAACATTTATAATCTCCTTTCCATATGATCTCGGGAAAGAATCAGAACATTCTACTGTCATAATCAGCCGACGAAAAT